>CM035413.1:180519863-181172363 GCA_020310875.1 Ceratopteris richardii
CTACTGCTAAGACTGTGACCCACTCATAGTGCTAGTGTGAGTAGTGTTGTTGTTATCTGTCTGTGGAGGAGGTGTCTTTTGTCCTTCAGAATCTGTATTGTCAGCCTGCTCACTTTCCGGTTCAAAAATAGCATTGAATCTCTTACTTATCTCCAAATCAAATAGCCTGTCCTCAACTTTGGTATCAAAATTAGGTAAGCTTACTCCAAAGAATGGTGAACGTAATACGGATCCATCGGGTAGTACCGCACTATCACCAAAAAATTTCAAGGTTCCACCAAATGGTACTGAACTTCCACCGGAACTTATCGAACTTTCACTGCACCAGGTTATCTTTTCACCGGAAACGGTCTCACTCGGTAACACAACTTTATCACCAAAAATAGTCGAATTTTGGCCAGATAGCGTTAGACTAACTGTGCAATGCGTCTCTCTACACCCAAAAGTCACTGTACCTTCTTCAGAAAGTACCGGAATCCACCAGAATTTCATCATGTGTCACCAAACTGGCACCGAAATCACTGCTAACTGGCTCCGATCCTTCTACCACTGGGCTTAAATGACCTATACTTCTACTGCCTGGGGGTGTCCCTAATAGATTTGGAACTGTCCAGGGATGCTCGTCTCTCCTATACTTTGGATATGACTCGCCGGATGGAGTAACCGGCATATATCACTTCTGCACCGCTTGCCTTGCGTATTGTTCTACCTTTACTGATTATTCTCAATCTATTGCCATCTTCCCACAGACGGAGCCAGTGTTAAAAGGGACTTCCTTCAAGTCGCTTTTAATCTCTTTTCGGGTTCTTGGGGATGGTAGGGGTCTGACAGTGCAGAGGCCCTTACTTAATTTTCCCAATTAACCATTTAACCAAACAGTAATTATATATCAAGGCATGAACTTCTGTTACACAGTTATGATTTTTTAATTATGGTTATCCTCACACAGTAGGTTATCGCGCAAATTATGAGTCACACAGTCATACAGATTTATTGATCTTAAGACAACGTTACTATGTTAGTAATAAATTACGGCAATTCAACAAGAACAAAATAATAGTACTCCAATATCTGCAAACTCTGCACCACGACGTCTCCGCACGGTCGCAATCGCCCAGACAGATAGTCTGGCGATCCTGTCTCCTCTACCGCCGGAGAACCTTGTAATGTCTTTTCATTAATAGATAAAAGGTTACATCTCTTCGCTACACCCTTTTGATGCATGCGACATATAAAAATAAAATGACATTGTGCCAATCCGGCGGCCTAACAATTTGTATCCGCATGAGTGCATCTTTATTTTGTATCCAGGAGGCACTCCATTTCTAGTCTATTTCCATTTTATATTGTATTTCCTTTGTATTTGGGTACCTTGCCATGTTCTTTTACCAGTTGTATTCATTCTCCTTTCAAGAGACTTATCCCACATATGATGTACTTTTGAGAGCCCCTCCCAAATCTATATAAGGAGGGCCTCTCCCCTCATTTGTACTTGGTTAGAAGCTTGAGGAGCCTACTCCATGCTCTTTGCAAGCTCATTTCTAATCCACATGAGTTTACCCATTTCATGGTCTACTCATTTTGTGTCTCACACATTCTTTGTTTTGTGAGAGTACTTTACTTTTCATTTTGCTTCCGCGTGCGTACTCTCTACACGGTATCAGAGTGCTAGGTGGAGGTCTTGGTGGTGTGTTTGGCGGGCATTTTGGTGGTGGTGGTGCTTGAGTGGTGGTGGCTTTGCTTCCTCCTCATTTAGAGAGGCTTTTGCCATCATATTTACTCTTTGGGTCCTCATTTTGCCCATTTTCCCACCCTCCCACCCTTTCTATCACTCTTTACCTCCCTCCCACCCTTGCATTTGGTGGTATTTTGTGCTCATTTCGTGGTTCATTATTGTAACCTTCATGTGGAGACTATAGTGTTTTGTCATACAACATGGCGATTTCTTGAGCTTGCTGCATTCATCTCAGTCTTTTGAAGTGTTTATAAACACTTTGTATAATTATTGATGCAACTCATAATTTAAAAAGTGTCCTTAAACACTCTTGTCATGTTGTCGGTGGCTTTCATGTGTTGTTGTGTATAGCACCATGTGCAGTCGTTCCAACTTTTGAAACTCTGCACTAGATGACCAGGGCATCAGTCTACTGCATTAGCGTGCACGAGAAGCTTTCTGCAATCGGTAGCAACCTCACTTGCACCTCAACAAACGAACCTCTCTCTCTATATTCATCATGTCAATACCAAGAGCAGTCGTGCATCACACCTCATGTGTTTGCTCAGAAAATCCCAGCACGAGCTATAGTGTTAATTCCCATGTTTGCTAACGAATGAGGCAACTCTCTCTCTCTACAGCAAGGCAAGAAGACGACGTTGATATCTATGTGCACTTTCATTGTGTATGCCCATGTACATCACTGTCCAGATGAACAGAGTGTGTCACAAGTCATCTAGCCATATCAAACCTTCGCGTGCACAGAGAGCAAGTTTCATCCTGGTGCTCCACCAGTTTGGCACTTAGATCAGCCACGAGTAGTGACTCATTCTCTCTTCGTTAGAAAGCGGAGGACGAAAGGCGTGTCGTTTCAGTTTTCTCACTCTACATCTAGGAAGAGGATGGAAAACTACATCACAAGTGTTGATGAACAATGAGAAGTCATTATCGTCGCTTTAGCACCTCTAGAATCAACTGCCAATAGCCAACATATGCCAAAAACACACACTCCTAGAGAGCACAAGGTGTTGAGGTCCTAGGCTCTGTTGATCTGTGATCTGTTTTCTGTTCTTCTTGCACGGGGCAGGGGCATCGAGGCCATGATGGGTATCACCTATGCTGCGTAAAGAGAGAGAGCGAGAGAGAGAGGGAGAGAGAGAGAGAGAGGGAGAGAGAGAGAGAGGGAGAGAGAGAGAGAGGGAGAGAGAGAAAGAGAGCATTCTCTGGCTGTACCCCTGCAAGCTACGACGCCACTGCCAAATGAATTTGCGCTTCTCTAGTGTGAGCACCAAACACTGACCGAACTATATGCTCACCGTGATGATGTCCATAGATTGAATGCCACATCTAGCAGGCATTGCAGAAATGCCACCCATGCCTTTTGCTCTGTGCCTTGTCAGAAGAAGCCAAAGTGACTCTGGTGATTGCGTGCCAAACCATTCATGTCCACTGCCAGATCTGGATAACCATCTGCCTTCTTCCATGTGGCAAATGCTCAGTGCTCAACTCACAAGTGGCATTGTCGTGGCATGCAATTTGTTGGCTAGCGTTTGCACGTTCATCTGTAAAGTATGGTCTGCTATACTATGATGTCATAGATTAGATCATACCGATGTGCCCCAGATGAAAATGAGATACGACTTATAGTAACTCTTCACATATGCTATCTAAGAAGTTATCGTGAACTATGCTAATGATCACTCATATATCATCGTTCATCAGCGTGGGCTCTATGCGCACTGGGCACTTGTGCATATTGATCTTCGTGGGACCATTGAACAACGCATTAAATCTACCAACACACCTTCTAACAATATAGTCATAGTGGGGTCATCTCAGTTCTATAACAATGTCAGTAGCATTTATATGTACTGTGGATATTTTCCTTTGTGGAGCATAACCACTTTAAATCGAATCTTGGCTTATCTCTCGTGGTTACAAGTTTCACTCTTTTAGTTCACACTAATTGAAAGGTTCATTATTTTTGGCTCTCTCCACGGTTCGGTTCCTCAATCTTTGTAACACTTCAAGGCCATTTTACCTTCAATCTGGCTTCATTTTTTATGACAAAACATAACCACTCTATATTTATCAAGGACTTCAATCCTCATCTGTAGAACATCATTTGGCACTAAGTGCCCAAGTTTGTCACCCCCACATATAAGAAGAGGATCCAATGTGTGTGCTTCTGTGGGTTGGAGGCTAATCTAAGCCCATCCACAAGCTATCTCCAAGTGTCTAAGCCTACTCTAAGGCTCCATTGGTGTACAACGGGCTAATCTAAGCCCTCTCCTCTCATGTCGACTCATCTTGGTGTTTTGCAAGAGTAGGGCTACTCTACGCCCCCCCCCCCCCCCTCCCCAAGAATTTTAAGTGTGGTGTCCAGTTGTTCATTTCAAGCTTTGCAATTATTTCGAAGTGGTATTTTTGGCAAGTATCTTTGATAGTGTTTCTAAACACTTTATCCTCAAAGCTTTGCAATGACCAAAAGTGAAGGTAGCTCATTATCTATGGCTAACTTCTTACCCTCTTTCACCCCTATTTTTATGCCTAAGGGTGAATGCCTCAATGGAAAAAATTACAATCTATGGAAAGATGTCATGCGTGCATATCTCTACACGAATCTCCTTCATGATGTAGTAGATGGGTCAGAACCCGAACCCAATAGGGATACCAACTTAGACAATTGGCATGTGTGGAATGTCAAGGACAAACGAGCTTTAGGTCAGCTGTTACTTGCTTGCGACGAACTGACGAAAGGACATATCACGGCCTGTAAGATGTCCAAGGATGCTTGGGATACGTTAGCCGCTTTGTATGAAGACAAAACCCCTTTGAAAATATATGCATTAGAGGCCGAGTTTCATAATTTGACCATTCGGCCACATGACACAATTACCAAGGTCATAGCCCAATTTGAGGACTACCAGCGTAAATTAGCACTATGTGGTAGGCAGATTTCTAGTGAAGACATGGCCATTAGGCTTCTTAACAAGTTACCTAAGTTGTACGAGACATTTGCCACAACTTTGTATAATCGCGGCCAAGTCTTAACTTGGGAAGAGGTTCGTCGACTGTTGCTCCTTCACGACTCGTGAGCCAAATCAACTTCCTCCCAAGACTGTGCCATGAAGGCCAAAGGTGCATTCAATAAGGGCAAAACCACAAGTCATCATGCTAGCAATGGATCTAAGCAAGGATCGCATAATTCATCGAAGAAGTTCACCTGTAATTTTTGTGGAAAATCAAGACACTTAGAAAAGTTTTGCAATAAAAAGAAACAATCATCGAAGGCTTCTACATCTAGGCAAGCATCCAAAGGATCCCAACATAGATCCCACTGCTCCAGTGAGGAACTCTTCATCTCCATAGAAGCCAATGCCCTAGTTACTTCTAGCTCCCCACATGAGTGGATCTTTGCTAGCGGAGCTACCTCCCATATGTGCAAAGACAAGGACTCCTTTCAAGAACTCAAAGAGCACACGGGAGAAGTCTATCTTGGCAACAACAAAAGTTTACCCATCGAAGGAAAAGGGAAAGTTCAAATTACCAACAATCAGGGGGAATGCAAGTCTTTATCCAATGTTCTTTTTGTTCCAAATTTATGTATGAATCTACTTTCCATCAGGGCCATTACAGATCAGGACAAAAAAGTATGGTTTGATAACACCTCAGTTAAGGTAGTTGATCCCCATACAAAGGATGTCACTGCTCAAGGTATTGAAGAAAAGGGCCTCCACAAACTATCTTGCTTTGTATCCAAAGAATCAACCTCAAGTTTGTGGCCCCAAAGATTTGGCCACACCTCTTACTTATCAAAAATCTCTTCATCCCAACTTGTGAAGGGATTGCCAAAGATAGGGCAACTTACTGATGTCTACCAAGCTTGCACCCAAGGCAAGCAACACAGGGCCCCAGTTCCCAAGGAAGCTTCAACACGAGTGAGGAACCCTCTAGCCCTTATCCACATGGACTTATGTGGACCCATGAACACCCCATCCGTGAGTGGATCCCTCTACTTTTATCTTCTAGTAGATGACCACTCTCGCTATATTTTGGTGTACTTTTTGAAGTCAAAGGTAGACACATTCTCTAAGTTTCAAACTTGGATCAAGGAAGTTGAGAATGAAGCTTCGACTAAAGTTAAAACCATCAGATTATGTGGAGGTGGTGAGTTTATCGATCATGACTTTGATAACTTTCTCAACCAGAAAGGGATGAAAAGACAAGTCACTCAGCCTCATACTCCATCCCAAAATAGAGTAGTTGAAAGAAAGATACACAGTGTGATGGAAATGGCAAGAACTATGCTTCATCACAAGGATCTACCCTACAGGTTCTGGGCAGAAGCCGTGCATACTACCGTTCACATTCTTAATCGAGGATTTACAACTGCATTACACAAAAAAACACCCTTCGAAGCATACTATGGAAGAAAACCAAATGTGAATTACTTTTGAGTCTTTGGTAGTGAAGCTTTTGTCCATGTACCAAAAGAAGATAGAAACAAGTTACAATCAAAGTCCAAGAAACACATATTCATAGGGTACAGTGACCAATCAAAGGCATACCGTCTACATGATATGGAAAACCACTCCATCACCATTTTGAAGGATGTGATCTTCAATGAAGCTTCCTCATACTCAAGAAAAGATTCAAGTACAAGTCTTAATCCACCTATCTACACTTCAGAGGGGGACTCAATATTTCCAAACTCCAACTGAGAAGCAAGTACTTCAAGTCATTTGAGAAGATCTCAAAGACTTATTGACAAGAGATAGCGAGAACAAAGTCATTATGTCAATTACGCCTTAATGCATCAGGTTCAACAAATCCCGGAACCATCTAATTACAAAGAAGCTCAAGGACAACCTGAGTGGGAAGAAGCTATGCAAGTAGAAATGGATGCAATCGAGAAGAACAAAACTTGGACTCTTGTACCTAAGCCCACAAATCATCAAGTCGTAGGAATTAAGTGGCTTTATAAAGTTAAGTACAAGTCAGATGGCATATTAGAAAAGTACAAAGCAAGGTTGGTAGCTAAGGGATACAAGCAACAACATGGCATTGACTATGAAGAAACCTTTGCTCCCACTACAAGATTCACAACCATAAGAATCATCTTAGCACTAAGTGCTCACTTTAAGTGGCCCATTTACTAGCTGGACGTCAAAAGTGCATTCCTCAATGGAGATCCTTAAGAAGAAGTATATGTTGAACCACTTGAAGGCTTCAAGGTCAAAGGAAAGGAAGATCAAGTGTACAAACTTCACAAAGCACTTTATGGACTCAAGCAAGCTCCCAAGGCCTGGTATGAAAAGATTCACAAGTTCTTTGAAGACAAAGGATTTCACAGAAGCTATGCTGATGCTAATCTCTATATCTATCAAAAGGAGTCTTTAGTAGCCATCATCATTCTCTATGTAGATGACTTGATCTTGACAGGCTTAGACGAAGAACGCATCCAGTTTATCATCACACAACGTCACCTTGAGTACTCTATGACAGATCTTGGCTTACTACACTACTTCTTGGGTATGGAAGTTTGGAAAACAAAAGAAAGAATATTCCTATCACAGAAGAAGTACTGCTCTGATCTACTTTCTAGATATAACATGGACTAGTGTCGCTCAGTTTCTACACCACTTGGTCCAACCATCAAGCTTACACTGGAGGACTCATCATCACTTGTGGATGTGCATACCTATCGACAGCTTGTTGGCTCATTACTCTATCTTGCCCACACTAGACCAGATATTGCTTATGCAGTTGGTATACTTAGTCAGTTTGCACATCATTCTTGTGAGACTCATTGGGATGCTGCTCAGAGACTATTTTGATACCTTGTCCTCACCCGACATCATGGTCTTTGGTATAGAGGGGGCATCGAACTCGTCGGATATTCAGATTCTGATTGGGCTGGTGATCTTGATTCTCGACCATCTACTTCTGGGTATATATTCTTGCTTGGCTCAGGACCTATCTCTTGGGCAAGTAAGAAGAAGCCTACAATTGCTCTATCATCTACCAAGGCCGAGTACTGAGCATCCAACTTTGCAGCATGCAAGGCCATCTAGCTTCCACGTCTATTATCTGACATTGGTGTTTTGCAGGATACTCTGACATGTATTCGCACGGATAGCCAGTCAGCCTTGGCCATCGCCAAGAATCCAGTGTTCCACGTTCGGACAAAGCACATTGAGATCCAGTACCACTTCATCCACGAGAAGCTCATATCTCAGGAGATTACTCTGGAGCAATGTACCTCTCAGGAGAACCTGTCAGAAATGTTCATGAAGTCTCTACCTTCGGTTCTGCTTCAGCGCTTGGTGGACCTCTGCAGCATTCAGCCGCTCCAAAATGGAGCTACAGAGGGGGTGTTGACGACATGATTGTTGGAGTTAGACGTCTGTGGAAGCACGCGATCAGCACAAGGAAGGAGAAGAAGCTTGGAGCACAACACACAATACTGAATGTATTACCAGAGAATGTACAAAGATGTGGCCCATTAGGGCAATAGGCATATGTACAAGCCAGGGGAAAAAAACCTCCTAAAGAGGGAAAAAAGTGCCTCAACAGTCCTAGAGTGTTCATACACATCACTGCCTAAATATATCAACAAATCCCCCTGGGAGTGATGCGGTGAACAAGTAGCTGGCACTCATGTATAAGAAAGTGCCCAGCTATGTGGAAATCACTCCACAAAAGGAAGGAAGCCCAAAGCTTTGCGGAAAGCTTCAAAATTCTCCCTAGGCAGAGCCTTCGTGAAAAGTTTTGCAATGTTCTCCTACGTGGGCACATACGCCAAGATGATCTCCCCAGCAGAGAACCTCTCCCTGACATAATGATAATGCACCTCAATGTGCTTAGTGCGAGCATGGAACACAGGGTTCCTCGCAACTGCCAATGCACTCTGACTGTCAGTGAAGATGGTGGTGGCAGAAGACTGACCAACAACCAAATCAACCATAAGGCGTCTGAGCCACACACACTCAACAGTCGCTGTGAAAGCTTTCCTATACTAAGCCTCACGACTGGAAGTGGCCACAGTAGGCTGCTTCTTGCTCAACCAAGATATACATGAGCTACCAAGCATGAAGTAAAAGGCACTAGTGGACACACGAGTGTCATAGCAACCAGCCCAATCAGAGTCAAAAAAAGCATGCAAATCTGGCGGTAGTGATTCCCCCTTGGAATAAAACAACCCAAGTAGCCGAGTACCACTCAAATAGCGAAAGATGCGCTTAACTGCCTGCCAATGCTTGACTCCTAGGCAATGCATAAACCTGCTCATCTGTGAGACAACAAACTGAATATCTGGTCGAGTAATGCATAAGTAAATCAAGCATCCAATAGCCTGCTGATAGAGAACAACATCAAATGCATCTCTAGCATCATGAAGACTCAAACGTAAACCTGTCTCCATAGGAATGGCAATAGGCTTATAATCTTCAAGGCCAAAACGCTGCAATAATGTGTCAATATATTTTGTTTGACACAAAGCCATTCCACCATCAACTTGCATAAATTGAATGCCCAAATAGTGATGCAAATGCCCCAAATCAGACATCTCAAATGAGGCATGCAAATCAGCCTTAAAATCAGCAATATGCTTCTCAATAGGACCAGTGAGCAGCATGTCTTCAACATAGACAACAATGATCAGAAGCACATCATTAGCACGCTTAACATATAAGGTGCTTTCAGTTGGACTGTTCTCAAAACCATGTTGTTGAAGCTCAAAGTCAAGGACAAAGCATGGAAGCACATCAAAAGGTGGACACACAAGGAAAGGGAGCAAGTAGGGAGCTCCAAGAAGTGTATGTCAAATTTTCAGAAGAATCCCCTACAAAAATAGTGATTTTCATCACTAAAAACCATTGTAAATACCATTATCTATTTTTAGTAACTCCATTTTGTTCAAGCCAAGGAGTCCTCGAGCTTGAGGAGTATTAGAAGTACCATCGTACCAATTTTCATAATTTTTAGACTTCGTTTGAGCCCTCAAATAAGCCCTGGAACCTAATTTTTAACTAGGCCGGACACTAGGTCTGGACAGGGCCAAAACTAGTCAAAAAACTATAAAAAGAGCTAGAGAGCTCATTTTTGGGGTTGGCTTGCTAGAGAATAGAACTTTTTCAAGAGAACTCTTTTGCAATCTAAGCTTTCCATTGTTCCTCTCTTTGATCTTACTTTGTTCGCGTGTGTGTATGTGTGTGCACGTTTGTGTGCTTTCACTCACGCACTTGTGCCTTCACTTGCTCGTGGTCTTCATACCGGTCCTCACGTCTCCGCGGATTGACAAGTAAAGGAGGTGGTGCTTACGCTTGAGCTACACCAAATTTTGGCGCCGTTGCCGGGGAGAGAGCTTCGAGGACGAGCGTTGTGATGGTAAGATCGTAGATTTGCGACGTTGGAAGGTAAAAAAGACTGTCATTTCAGTTCATTTTCTGTTTTTTCCTCTTCATCTTCATCATCATCATCATCTCTACCTTCTTCCATCTTCTTCTTCATAGAAAATTCTTGTTTTTTAGTGCATTTTCACCATCTTCATACCATTTTTCATGCATTATTGTGTGGAAAGGAGTTAGGAGAAGTAAGGGAGAGCAAGCGCTGTGTTTTTTTCATGATTTTCTGCTCATACGGAGCTCGCCATAGCCGGCGCTCAGAAATTTGAATTTCCCGCCAAAAAACACGATTCTGTGATGAAAATCGCGATTCTGTGAAAATTCAAAATTTTTTGAAAAATCACGATTTTCTGTTTTCCCGCCTAAAAGTTGGCTGGAAAAATCACGATTCTGTGGTCATTCTCAGAATTACGATTCTGTGATTGTGCTCAAAATCGCGATTCTCACAAATCACGATTTTCAGTCAAAAAACATGATTTTGAGAAAACACGATTCCCTACTCAAAATCGCGATTCTCAAAAAATCACGATTTTCAGTAAAAAACACGATTTTGTGAATCACGATTCTCTGAGTCAAAATCGCGATTTTCAAAAAAACACGATTTTGTGCTCAACATCGCAATTTTCATGCCAAAAACACGATTCTGAGAAAATACGATTTTCAGCGGGCTCAAAATCGCGATTCTCACAAATCACGATTTTCAGCAAAAAAACACGATTTTGTGAATCACGATTCTCTGAGTCAAAATCGCGATTTTCAAAAAACACGATTTTGTGCTCAACATCGCGATTTTCATGCCAAAAACACGATTATGAGAAAATACGATTTTCAGCGGGCTCAAAATCGCGATTCTCACAAATCACGATTTTCAGCAAAAAACACGATTTTGTGAATCACGATTCTCTGAGTCAAAATCGCGATTTTCAAAAACAATTTTGTGCTCAACATCGCGATTTTCATGCCAAAAACACGATTCTGAGAAAATACGATTTTCAGCGGGCTCAAAATCGCGATTCTCACAAATCATGATTTTCAGCAAAAAACACGATTTTGTGAATCACGATTCTCTGAGTCAAAATCGCGATTTTCAAAAACACGATTCTGTGCTCAAAATCGCGATTTTCATGTCAAAAAACACGATTTTCAGAAACACGATTTTGTGATCAAAATCGCGATTTTCAAAAACACGATTTTGTGATCAAAATTGCGATTTTCAAAACACGATTTTCTACTCAAAATCGCGATTTTCAAAACACGATTTTGTGAAAACACGATTTTGTGAACACGATTCTCAAGGTACAAAATCGCGATTTTTTTCAAAAGGTCCTGTTTGCCTGTTTTGACCCCAGGAGCCTGATTTGACATAACTTTTTCATCCAAAGTCCATTTTTTGAGCTCTATAGCTCGTTGGAAAGCTCGTTTCAAATCCTACACGACCTCAACTGTTTTTTTCAAGAATAACGCGTTGATTTTGAGATAGGATAATTTGAAGTTGACCCTCAAGTGGGACTAGGGAACCAAGGGAACTCCAAAGAATTTTGAACCATACCAAGGGGAAAATTTGGACTCTTGACTAAAGCTTATGAACCTGAGATCTGGTAGACACTTAGGCAAGGATAAACAAAGCATTAGATCTTCTGAGGCTAGTGTCAACCATACATCCAAGTCTTGGGCACAACAACTAAGTGGTCATCTTTTACTAAGTTCAGACACAAGTGATTCAGAAATGTCTTTTAGCATGGGAAAACCTGTAGGTGGCTCAGGGACTGCCCATCTACAAACACCAGAAGGTCCCTATAAGACACAGTTGGAATATATTCGGACCAACCAATTAGGTGCTCGCATCTATGAGGATGGTCTGAGGCGATCAGTGGTCCAACTCAAAAATCCAGATCAATCCTTTGGACTTGAACACCCGGTGGTCAAGTTCAAAGAAGGTTCATACATTGATAAGGAAGGAACCATGTATGTGGTCACCAACCTACCAGATAGGACTGATGAGTTTGGAAATGTCATTCCTGAGAATGAAATAGGAGACCTAGAACAAGGAAATGTAGGACAAGGACCCCAGACTCCTAGAGGTAAGTCAGTTTTGACCCGAGTGATCACTCCAGACTGGATCCCTCAAGATAACAAAAGCATAGAACTATTTTTGAATAGAGAAACAGAGGAAGCCTTTTGGAGATTCAAGCCAGATCAACCTAGCCAATTGGGCATAGTCATCATCTACGAGTTCAAGGATCCAGAGATGCCAGGCAAAGTTGTTTACCTGGATAACACATCAGAGAAAATTTTCTTGGTAACAGAACGTGATAGACATGCATATACTTGGAAGAATGAATTGATTTTCCCCCCACCAAGATCCAATGTTTCCCATGGCCTCCAAGGAGTAGGATCATCCCACGCTCATGAAGCCCAGAGAGAAAGAACTAGAGAGAGACCTGAGGTAAGTTTTGCACACACCGTGGGCAGGAATAGATCAGGATTTGAAAATGAAAGACCTGAAAGAGAGAGACATCAAGCACATAGGCAAAAAAGAGATGAACATGATTTTCCATTGCCTAGACCCCGAGAGCACCCAAGAACCCTTAGACCCACTCAAGTGATCAAGGCAATGAAGAATTATTTTGACGGGTCAGGAGATCCTTATGATCATGTGGCCGAGTTCAAACAAGTGTTAAGAGCTGAACAGGTTGAGGATTTATTCACCCAATACGAGGCATTTGGTTTGACTCTTAAGGGCACTGCCTTGGCTTGGTTTCAACCACTGAGTAGTCGCAACTATCGCGATATAGGTCAACTGCTAGACGAATTCATTGTAGAATTTTCCAAGAGTGGTATCAGGCATAACACATCGTCCCTGATCCACAGTTTCAAGCAGACACCCCAAGAAACAGTGCGACTAGCAGGTAGAAGGTTCAGATAGTACCTAGAAAGATGCCCTGCTCTCGAGTTACCCACACCAGCCAAACAAGTGGCTTTGTTCTTAGATGGCTTACTGAGCACAAAATTAAGATCATATGTGTACTTGAAAGAGCCTAGATCCATAGAAGAGTGCGTGCGGACGTGCATCGACATAGAAGATAACTTGGGTGAGGAGTTAGGATTGTCCAAACTCTACAAAGATTCGGATAGTTCTACTAGTCATACTTCAAAGATCTCCACAGAAATAGAAGAGATAGCTGAGCAAGTTGCCAAGAAGCTGGGAGTCCAAAATAAACAAACACAGAGAGTCACTCCAGTGAATCGGTGTTATACTTGTGGGGGCGACCACATGGCTAATGTATGCCCAATGCAAAACCAAAACATTAGAGAAAGGAATGCTCCATATTGCACTATTGAGAGAAAATACACAAACCACACGGCTCAAGATTGTCCCTACAATAGGCAGGCTGTTAGACAGAATTATCAGCAACCTTACCCACAAGGTAGGTATCAGAACCAATACCAACAGCCATATTATAGACCACAACAGCAATATCAGGTACCATATAGGCCACAACCTGTCTTGGGAAACCAACCACTAGCTCCAGCCAACGTGATTCCAGTCAAATATGCTGTGGGAGAAGAAAATCCAGATAGAGCATTGGTGCCCCTAACCCCATTGATACTAGATAATGATTCTCATGCTCATTGTTCAGGCTACTCCCATGAAGTTAGTCCACATGCGTATTACACAGAGTCACCTGAACATAGTGAGATTTACTCGTATCAATATGAGGCACCACCTATGGAGCAAAATTGGGAGCCAGAATACTCCAATGTCATGTACACAAATCCTAACCCTAGGCCCCAATTGAGACAAATGAGACCACAAGCCCCTAGAGGATCTTGTTTTAGATGTCAAGGTGATCATTTCATTCGTGACTATCCCCACCCATCATCTCCGAGTCATGGACAGGCTATCACAATACAGGCTTTTTGTCCTGATTGCGGCAAAGACCATCTCCCCAGAGATTGTCCAAGAAACCCCTCCAGTGCACCCAAGATTACACCCATTAATGTGGTAGGCTTAGTGGCAGATTCAAGTTCAAGTAGTAGCAATGTGGCTCCTATACAAGCTGTCACTAGAGCACAAGCCTTAAAACAGGATAAACCAGTAGAACAATCAGAGTCGAGTGAATCGGGAGAGCCTAGTAAGAGGAAAACAAGAACATGGAAGGATACCAGAGAGAAGGCCAATCGCAAGTGGAATAAAAAGTTATCGGAACTAGAAGAAAGCTTAAAAGAAGCGAAAACAAAAATAGAAGACATTGCATCTCAAAGCCCCTCGCATGCCGAAACTCCATCCACTCCACCTCATCCCACCCCACCACCCATTGTAAATAGACCACAACCAGGGTCTGTTCTTGCAGATCCAACCCCAGAAGGCTTGGACATGATGTTCAAGGCCTACCAGGCTCGACTTCAAGAAGGGCCTACAGCTGCAAACCTAGACAAGAGTTACCCTAGAGCGGACTTAGAGATTGAACGGATGAAAATGTGCATGAAAATGGTAGAACAAGCTCAAGCTATACTTGAGACTAGTCAAAAGTTCAATCAGACAAACTCTGTCAAAGGGAATTTGCATTTCCAAGGCTTACTAGAACGATTAGAGCAGTTGGTAAACAAACCACAAGTTTCTTTACCTCCACAGGCTCAACCAGTTATTGAAAGAGGAAGCTCACCACCAATGGGAGCTTATGTTCCTAATTCCACGGATCTAGGAATACCTCCTTCAATTCAACAGTACTCTCAAGAATTCTTGCGGGAAATACAAGAAGAGAAATGGGCCAAGGAGAAGGGTAATTCCCCTCCTATTCCTGAGATTGATGATCTTCATGATCAATTTCCCCAAGACATTCCATCTATTTATGGAGATGAAGCAGAACAACAAGAAGACGAAAGGTTAGATTTTGAATCTAATACCTTAGAAGAACTGCCTCAATTTCCAGGCCCATGGGAATCTGAATCTCTCCAGATTAGAGCTCCCACAATACTAGTAAGAAATGAAGACTCAGTGGTTCCAAGGAACACGGATGTCGTGAAGAACACTAAGGTTCAGTGTCATCTCACTGTAGAAGAGCTGCTCAAAGCAAAACCTGAGCTTTGGAATCATGTGAAGGATCAGGTTCCAGAACTTGATTCCAACATGCCAAAAGCAGGCTCCAAGCAAAGGGTACCAGAGATACCTCTAGACAAAATAGGGGACATGTGTGAGGGTGAAGAAGGTAATACTTATCTTCCAATCACCTACCAAGGTTACACAACCAAAGCAATCATAGATTCAGGTGCTGGTGTTGCTATTGCGACCACCTCCTTGTGGAAGCAATGGGGCAAGCCCACATTAAGACCAACTAGAATGAAGCTTCAAATGGCTGATGGTCATTTTGAAAGACCTCTAGGATTGCTAGAAGGGATCACTCTAACCACTTGTGGTGTAGAGTTTGAGCACACATTTGCTATATGTGACTTTGAGAAAAATAATGTCTATGAGATGATCCTAGGAAGACCCTTCCTACGACAATTGCAAATAGTACAGGATTGGGGAACTAACTCCTTGTACTTACAGCACTTAGGGGTCACCACCAAGGTCAATTTGAAGGATTACACCTTCAGAGATGTACCACCCCTACAGTGGAATTCTATCCACAAAGCGAAAGAAGATTCCATCTCTGTGCATTCTGAAAGTTCACCTGATCCATCATGGCTACATGAAGATACTCATTTGTGGATGTGCAAGGTCGCAAAGGAAGAGGAAAAACGTTTAAAGGCAAGAGAAGAAGGAACTTCGCTAGGAGATAGACCAGTTAGAGACCCAGCCTACACACCGATGATCTTTCCAGATGAGGAGTTTGAGCCTCATGGCTGGCCAGAAATCTTAGCCACCATGGACATTGCTGTCAATGAGGAACAGTGGACACCTCATTGTGATGAGGAGGGTTATGATATCTCAGTGTTCATGTGTCAACCCTTGCTAGAAGAATGTGACCCTAGTGATGTCATAGAAGAAGAAGAGAATGACGATGATCTGGAGTCTATTGTGATGGATAGTTGCTTTAACTCAGAGCAGCACTATCTAGAAGATATAGGAGTGTTCACCCAGAAAGAAGAAGAACCTCTCACAAGTATTAAAACAGTAAACTCAAAGGATGGAAGTGAGAGTAGTCAAAAGAAAAAGAAAAGAAAAGCAGTGAAACAAGAAGAGGAGGAATCATTGTTTGAAGTACCAGAAAACTTCAAGAAATATGAAGTTGACGACCGCAAAATTTTGGTACGAATGCCTAAGAGAGAGGCCATCATAGGAGAATCATATGATAATAAAGAAAAGACCAAGAAGATTGTAGTGACCATTGAAGAGAACGAAGAGAGATGCACATATATAGGAGATGACCTAAGTGCAAGAGAAGAAATGGAGCTCATAGCTCTATTAAGGGAATATAGGGATGTGTTTGCATGGCACTATAGAGACTTGAAAGGGGTAGATCCAAGAATTTGCTCTCATACTATCCCCATGACTGCTGATGCTAAGCCCACCAAACAGAAGCCCTACACATATAATGATACCTATGCAGCCAAAATAAAAGAAGAAATTGATAGGTTGATTGAAGCTGGATTCATCTATGAGATTGAGCATACCGAATGGGTGTCCCCCATTGTTGTGGTACCCAAGAAGAACGGGAAGTTGCGAGTGTGTATTAACCTTAAAAAAGTTAATGCCGCTACGATTAGAGATAGTTATCCACTTCCAATCACAGAACACCTATTGGAGCGTGTTGCAGGCAAGGAAGTTTATAGCTTCCTTGATGGATTTTCAGGTTACAATCAAGTAGCCATTGCCCCAGAAGATCAACATAAAACAACTTTTGCTACAGAGTGGGGAATCTTTGCATTTCGTGTGATGCCATTTGGGCTCACCAATGCACCTGCAACATTCCAAAGGCTCATGTGTCATGTCTTCAAAGAGTTCTTGCGAAAGAGCTTAGAAGTGTATGTGGATGATTTATGTGCTCATTCCCAAGAAAGAAGGTTTCACATCCCTGAGCTCAGACAAATCTTCAACAAGTGTAGAGAATATTGAGTGTGTCTGAACCCAGAAAAGTGTGTGTTTATGGTGCGTCAAGGTAAAATCTTAGGTCATATTGTTTCTAAGAATGGAATCTCAACAGATGAAGATAAGGTACGAGCCATAGCGGAGCTACCAAGGCCAAGGAATATTAAAGAGGTACAAGCCTTTATGGGCCATTGTGGATACTACCGTAGGTTTATCCACATGTACGCGATCATAGCTAGACCCCTTTATGCCTTGTTGTCTAATTTTGAGTGGAACGACGAATGCGAGAATTCTTTCAACGAACTGAAGAAACGTTTGTGCACGGCACCAATACTCACCACTCCTGATTGGAATAAACCATTCCATGTCCATGTGGATGCATCCAATCATGCCATAGGATGTGTGCTAGCACAACCCACAAGTGAAGGAAACTTAGATTTGCCCATAGCATATGCTAGTAGACAGCTCACTGCAGCTGAACGGAACTATACCACAACTGAGCGAGAGGGCTTAGGCATGGTATATGCTGTGAAGAAGTTTAGACACTATTTATTGGCCAACAAGTTCAAGTTTTTCACTGATCATCAAGCTTTGTTATATCTGGTCAATAAACCTTGCAATACTGGACGCTTAGTAAGATGGTTCCTCTTACTAATGGAATATGACTTTGAAGTGGTTGTCAGGAAAGGTAGAACCCACCTTCGGGCAGATCACCTTTCTCGCATCACTTCAGGAGAGTCACCGCAAGGAGTGTCTGACGAATTACCCGATGCTTATCTGTTCAATTTAGAAGTTGTTCCTAAATGGGCAAATAAGTTGGTACCAGTCCTAACCTTTGGCCCTGCAAATAAGAATGTGAAAACATCACAAGAAGAAATTGTAAAATCACAAAAATATCACATATTAGCAGGAAGCATGTACAAACAAGATACTGAGGGTGTATTAGCTTGTTGTGTGGAGGATGATGAACATAGTAGTTGGTTGCAACAAGCCCATGAAGGAATGCTAGGAAATCACTATTCTAAACAACGAACATTGCAGAATCTAAAGCGTTTAGGAGTGTATTGGCCTAGCATGGACAAAGAAATACATGAGTGGATTAAGAATTGTCCAAGGTGCAGAGAGAGACCCCCAGTGGAGCATGCGACCCTTTATCAAGTGTCATTAATTCCAGATTGGAGTGCTCCATTGGTAGAGTTTATGAGATCGGGAAGATTACCCAAAGAGGCTAGTCTAGCAAGAAGACGAAGCATGGAGCAAGAGGCTCAAGGCTATGCCTTAGTAGGGGACAACCTATACCAAAGAGGCAAAGATGGTTACTTAAGACTATGCGTTCATGAATCAGACTATTTTGGTCCTGACCGAGTGATCAAGACCATTCTATTCTCAGGACTTTGGTGGCCCACTCTTCATATGGACGCACATACCTATGTGAAGAAATGTGACACATGCCAACGCGCACAATATCCAGTGAGAAAAGACGAGATGCCCTTGAGGCCAATGATTGGAGGACGTGCATTTTCGAAGTGGGGCATAGACTTCATAGGTCCTATTAACCCCCCAGCTAGAAACTCCCATGCAGAGTACATCATTGTAGCCACCGATTACCTTACAAAGTGGGTAGAAGTCAAAGCCACAACAAAGAATGATGCTCAGACTACGGCTAAGTTCTTATTCGAGAATGTGTTCACGAGATATGGACTACCAATAGAGTTGGTGAGCGATAGAGGCACACACTTCTTGAATGAATTCATTGAAAATCTTCTCCAAGAATTCTTGGTGATACATAAGAAATCTGCCCCCTATCACCCACAAGCTAACGAACAAGCCGAGAGTACCAATAAGATCCTCTGTAACGTATTGACAAAACTGGTAAATAATAAACGCTCTGATTGGGACAAACAACTTCATCATGCTGTTTGGGCTTATGGAGTTGCCTAGAAAACGGTACTCAACGCCACCCCATTTCAGATGGTCTTCGGACAGAACGTTGTGCTACCATTAGATTTCTTAATCCCTGCCTTAAAAGTAGCACAAGAGTATGAGTGGAATGGGCATGAATTGTCCTCTAGGATCTCTTCAAGTTTGGGTACATGAACAATGCATTACATTAGAATTAGAGAACTGCATGCTCCTAAATCATGGCACCACACACTCTCTTAGTTCTTCCAAGACTAATCATATGAAAGAAGATGTTGTATGTGTCAAAAGCTCTATGATGCAGAAGGAGTCAATCGTGGAAGACCAGGTTCGAAGGCGGGTGGATCTTTCTTCTTCTGCAAAGAATCAAGTAGCCACAGTAGTGAGTCCACCACACAAGCAAACACAACCGTTCACGACAACTGCTACATCAAATAGAAAGACACCATTCGATAAAAAAGCAGTTCCGAGCATGAAGCAGATATGGGTACGCAAAGGAGAGCAACCACCAACCTTGCCCCCACAAATTCCATCCATGCAAACCAACCAGGCCAGAAGACGAAGGAAGCAGCTCAGACAAGCTCAATCACAAGGTATCCAACAAGTTTGGGTACCTAAGAAGTTAGCTGCAGCTCAACAAGGGCAATTACAGATGTGGGTACCTAAGAAGCTCCTACATCCACAACAACCTTTGTTCTCCCACATGCAAAAGGTTTCAACAAAGAAGCCAAAAAGAGAAAAGGGTAAGAACCACGTACAGAGACCAAAGGAAGATCAAATCAGCTCTTCAACATTAGTAGGCAGACATGCAAAAAGGATATGGGTTTGGAAGCCAAAAGTGCAAGTAGCCTCCACCGAACCAAAGCGTCAACCACACTGGATACCACAGTTCAGAAAGCATCCAAAGAGAAAGACGCCTGAAGTGACCTCTACAGTGCCAAATGATGTTCTAAAATGGACTCCAATAAGGAGGATTACATCAGTTCGAGACTCAATGGATACCTCCACCAAGGTCGGCATCAACCTCCATAAATAACATCGAAAGCCTCGAACGAGCAACAACCATGTGCTCCTTGCACAACCTTGTCTTTTGCACCATTCAGGTCATGCATTTCCAAAGCATGCATTAATATAGGGCCACCTTACACGGCCGTGCATAGACACACTTGAGAATCCCACGCACAAGAGCACAATGACATATGTCAAATATTGCTATTGATACTAACTTTTGTGTTCTTGTTTTGTGATATCCTTTTCCTCAAAAAAAAAAAAAAAAAAGGGGAAGAAAGAAAAGCGGGAGAAAGCTTGTTCCCAGGTTTGGCTTATGAAACATGAATGAGTCATGCTTAGTTGAAGGTGGAACTGTGGATTACTAGGCATTTATCAATTTGGATAGAAGTGTGTCTCGGCCAGCAGTGAGATTATTGCTGCCTTATCTGGTAGATGACAAGCATTTGGCATGAACATGGCATCTACAACTATGATTTTCTCTTACCATGGTAGGAATGAAGAGCTTGAAGGTCCGCAACTTGAGTGATGCTGGACTACTTCATGTACTAGAGCATCCAAGGAGATATCTGCACAAGGTAGTTTTGGAGGAGAAGACTCCTGCATATGGTGAGCTAAAGAGAATATGTGAAACTCAGCTTGGTGTAGTTACCCGATGTTGCTTGCCAAGGAATATAAAGCAATTCAATTCTCAGTATTTCCTGAACCAGTATGGAACAGTAGCACTGGTGAATGGTCTCTGTCAATCAGCATGGTAATCTCTTAGAAACCAACACGTGTCCAATATTCCTCTGAGTGTCAATATAGGGAAGTGAACGTGCATGAGCCCAAGCTCAGAAATGCACATTGTTACTGACAAATGTTGCTTTGAAAAGAGGAGAGGAGATCCACCACTCAAAAAATCTCATCAGTGGACAATCAACATGGACATTCATCAACAAGGTTCCATCCCAAAGGCCGAGTGTACAACACGAAGAGACAAACATCCATCAACCTTCTCCATGGTAAGTATCTTTACTTTGGAAACACCATAACCATGATAGTTTAGGAAACCTCTTCGTCAGCATACCCTTGAGCACTTAGCTCAAGACCTGCAATTTTTGCACCATGCTTCTTCCAATGCATTTTCCAAGTAAGCATGCGTAGGGCTACATTACAAGGCCGTGCACAAGGCACATACTTTTTTCAACCCAGACACGAACACACTTACCCATCATTCATTATGGGTTATGAGTAGTTGGCATGACTGCTCTCAACATCATCTTTGGAAGAGCTAGCGGACGTTATGGGAACAACATCCATTTCTCGGAAGCAAATTGAAGCCAGTAGTGCTCCAAATCACTCTTGACAACCTCTTTTGAGCAACTTGCAGTTTTGAAAGCTCACAACGACACATTCTTGCTGGAATCCAAGGAACCAGCTCATACAACGGATGGACACCACAAGCACTACATGGAACAGCCCTTCCAACAAGGGTCTATCAGGGACGACAGACTCGAGAGGGGGGGGAGTGTTGAAGCTCAAAGTCAAGGACAAAGCATGGAAGCACATCAAAAGGTGGACACACAAGGAAAGGGAGCAAGTAGGGAGCTCCAAGAAGTGTATGTCAAATTTTCAGAAGAATCCCCTACAAAAATAGTGATTTTCATCACTAAAAACCATTGTAAATACCATTATCTATTTTTAGTAACTCCATTTTGTTCAAGCCGAGGAGTCCTCGAGCTTGAGGAGTATTAGAAGTACCATCGTACCAATTTTCATAATTTTTAGACTTCGTTTGAGCCCTCAAATAAGCCCTGGAACCTAATTTTTAACTAGGCCGGACACTAGGTCTGACAGGGCCAAAACTAGTAAAAAAACTATAAAAAGAGCTAGAGAGCTCATTTTTGGGGTTGGCTTGTTAGAGAATAGAACTTTTTCAAGAGAACTCTTTTGCAATCTAAGCTTTCCATTGTTCCTCTCTTTGATCTTACTTTGTTCGCGTGTGTGTGTATGTGTGTGCACGTTTGTGTGCTTTCACTCACGCACTTGTGCCTTCACTTGCTCGTGGTCTTCATACTGGTCCTCACGTCTCCGCGGATTGACAAGTAAAGGAGGTGGTGCTTACGCTTGAGCTACACATGTGCAATAAAATAGGCATGTATCTTCTCATACCAAGCACGAGGTTCTTGCTTTAAACCATATAATGCCTTCTTTAACCTGCACACCTAGTTTTCATGCCCTTTTTGTACAAAGCCACGGGGCTGAAAAACATACAGTTCTTCATGCAAGTCACCATTCAGAAATGCAGTTTTAATGTCCAACTGATGTACATTCCAACCATGATGGGTTACAAGTGCACAAATGCTTCGAATAGTAGTCATACGGCATGTAGGTGCAAATATCTCATCAAAATTAATGCCTCTTTCCTGTGCATAACCCTTTGCAACAAGCCTAGCCTTATACCTCTCAATTGTACCATCAGGTTTACGCTTCAGCTTGTATACCCACTTAGTGCCAATGGCCTTCTTGCCAGGAGGCAAGTCACATAAAGACCAAGTATCATTCTTCATTATTGCATCATATTCAGATTGCATAACAGCCATCCAATTTTCTGAATTTTGTGCTTCCTCAAACGAAACAGGCTCATTCTCATCACAGAGACTAGATGCAGCCATAGCATAGAAATCTGATGCAAAAGAGGCACTATGAGAGCCTGATCGAGTACGATATTACAAAGGTGCATCTAATTTGCTGTCACGCAAGGTCTGCACCAACCATTTTGGCATAGTTCTTGCCTGCTCAATATTAGCTATGTCATCAATAAGTGTATCATGTAAATCTGCATCAGAAATGGAATGATCTGCATCATCACATGAAACCTACAAAGGCTGATAAGTTGCCTCATTAGGACCAGCACTAGACTTTCAACCTGTAAAAAGAGGCAGCAAAGTACCATACATGTCTTTGGAGCTAACAGATGTCTCCTTAGTACATGAAAGCAATGGCTGAATAGCATCCTCCACAAAAACACCATGACGGCTAACCAGAATGCGTTTAGTCTGTGGATGATACAGATGATAGCCTTTACTTTGAGAACTGTACCCAACAAAAATACATTTTACTGCTTTATCATCCAATTTTCTACGATGTTGTTTAGGCACTAATGCATATGCCAAACAACCAAAAACATGCAGATGAGCAACAGATGGCTTGCGATCATGCCAAACCTGATATGGAGTGATAGACTGCAGTGCTTTAGTGGGACACCTGTTCAGTACATATGCTGCACACATAATAGCCTCAAGCTAGAAACTATGTGGTAGATCCTGACTCTTGACCATACACCTCGCCATCTCCATGAGTGACCTGTTCTTTCGTTCAAAAACTCCATTCTATTGAGGTGTATACGGCACTGTACACTATGTTTTATTCCACGTTCAGCCAGAAATGCATTAAAATGAGAAGACATATATTCCCCCCCTCGATTAGAACAGAGGGTGCCCATTTTACATGCTGATAGATTTTTAGCCAAAACCAAAAACTGTTTGAAGCACATGAACACTTCGGACTTTGCCTTCAATGGATATACCCATGCATGCTTGGAAAAATCATCGATGAAAGTCACAAAGTCAAGATAATTCGCAAAAGAAGGTGTCTACATAGGACCACAGACATCACTATGTACAAGCTGCAATTTTTGAGTAGCCCGAACTGAACCACCTTTTGGAAAGGACGAACGCTGCATTTTGCCCAAAATACAACCTTCAAAAACATGTTTTCCAGGTGCCTCAAGTTTGGGCAAAGAGGACACCATTTCAGATTTATGCAGGCATAGCAAACTAGCAAAATTCAGATGACCAAAGCATGTATGCCAAAGCTTTGCATTTAACATAGCTTGAGAATCATTTATTGCACATGCCAAATCATTTACAGATCTTTCATAGTCTATGAGCTTATACAGCCCACGACATAAAATGCCAGAAGCAATAATCACATCGCCATTTGACAGATCATGAACTGTACACCTATCATCAACAAATTTCACAACCAAACACATAGTGAACTTGAATGGGAGGAATTTAGTAAGCAACTGCATAAAGAGTTATATTTAGAGACTTTAGTTGGCATAGTAGGGAGGGTTTTATGAAGTGGATTCATGCCCCAAAGCCTCAAGTTTCAATTACCCAACTTCATGGCAAATTTATGAAATGTTTTTCACAATTATCAGAGAATGATAGGGTAGTTCTTACTCTGGATATAGTATTATACTTTCTTAAGATTTCGACTCCGGATGTAAGAATTGAGGTTGGGAGAAGCTTGAGGAGCTAGGTAAGCAATATGGACTTAATGAAAATTAGGCTATTGTTAAGGGAGTGGTTGAGACTTTTGCACATGTGAAGCAATGTCAATCTCTTCTTTATGATTCAATGCCTAATCTATCTCCTAATTTTCCCTCTTCTCATGAACCTAGAGAGATTCATATAGCTACAAAGGTGGAGCAAGGAGCATCTACATTAAAGGTACCAATTGATTTACAATTTGAAGTCTTATTTAATAAATTAGATAATATGATGCAAATGCATGCAAATATATCAAACGGAGTCAATAAATGTAGTCTATGCACTAAATTCTCAGGATAAATCCTTTACACAAACTCAACCTATTGAGTTTCCTCATCCTATTTCAACATCTAATCCTCTAAAAGTACCACCACATAATCCTCAATTTACCTTTCTGGGGACTTACAATGAGCATCGAAGCCCAAATGTGAGGAGATGTGTTTGGTGTGATGCCACTAACCATCTCAGCTATTCATGTGAGGCCTTGAAGGAGGCAAAAGAACAAAGGTTTTTCATAGACATCGATAAGAAACTATCTAATTTTAGGACACATCTTCCTTTAGTTGTTAATTGGGAAAAGGGGGTATGAAAACCTTTCAAACTCAAGCCTAGGAGCCTTTGTTGTTAAACTAGAGTGTATGGATAATTTTGATCATGAAGAAGACCAGTCTAATGAGTGCAAGACCCATTCATTTGGTTAAAGAAGATCTACCCTTAGATCTATACATACAAGATCATATATGTTACGAAATCAACCTAAAAGATGCTTTTGGTGTGATCAACTTGTTCATTTGTATTGGAATTGTATTTCATATGAAGAAGCATATAAAAACAAATTGATTCTTGAAATTCAAAGAAAAATATGCAATTATCATAACTAAACACCTTTATGTTTGAATTTAGGTAGAGGTGGAATGGTAAAATATTTTGATCAAACAAACATCAAATCAAGATCAAACAAAAGATTTAGGAAACAATAAAGGATTAAACTTGTTGAAGATAATAAAAGAGGATAAATAAAAATGGATAAACACAAAGTTGAAGAGATTTTGTAAGAGATATTGAAAGATGATAACCAAAAGTTTATCAAATATTTGAGACAAAGAAAATTAAAAAGCTGAAAGTTCATGTTAACCTTGAAACTAGTAATCATACTTATAACCAAAGTGAAATTGAGAAGAGTAAACAAGAAGCTAGTGCAGATACAAACAATGAGAAAACACCGAAAGAAAAGGAAAATGAGGTTGTTGAAAACATTATCAAACAAATTATCAAAGATATGCAAAATTAAAAAAGAACTATTAAGAGAAACAATGAGTTATCTATGTAGGAAATTTTGATGCCTTGCATTAAAATACAAACTAGCTACTAATGTGTTTTGTTGTTATTTTAGAAGGACAATGCTTAATGTGTGTGTGTTGGATGAAATAAGCTAACTATACTTCAGTTTCTAGATTTTGATGATTTTCTTGCAGAAATTTGTTGATGATTTGAAGATGATTTGAGGTTGGTTTGAAGATGAATTTGAAGTTTGAAGATTGAAGCTAAAGCTAAATTTCATGTGATATTTTTCTATGATATCTATTTCTTGTTTTATATTATGCATATCATTTGCATTTATGAATTACTAAAATTATAAAATCTGGATTATGGATTTGTCAAATCATGAAGTAAAACTATTTGGACAAAGTAGGAAAACAAATATTTGATTTTGTGTTTCAAAACTTTATAATTCACTTGTGATATGATAGAACAAATGGATTTTGAAATTCTATTCAAAAGAGGAAAGTAAACTTATATAAATATGAGCATAGAGATGCATGAATCATGTGCCTGATATTGCTGTTGTGGTCTATAATATGGCTGTTGGTATTGGTTCTGATACCTACCTTGTGAGTACGGTTGCTGATAATTCTGTCTAACAGCCTGCCTATTATAGGGACAATCTTGAGCCGTGTGGTTCGTATATTTTCTCTCAATAGTGCAATATGGAGCATTCCTTTCTCTCATTTTCTGGTTGTGCAATGGGCATACATTAGCCATGTGGTTGCCTCTGCAAGTATAACACCGATTCAATGGAGTGACTCTCTGTGTTTGTTTATTTTGGACTCCCAGCTTCTTGGCAACTTGCTCAGCTATCTCCTCTATTTCCGTGGAGATTTTTGAAGTATGACTAGTAGAACTATCAGAATCCTTATAGAGTTTGGACAATCCTAACTCCTCACCCAAGTTATCTTCTATGTCAATGCACGTCCGCACGCACTCTTCTATGGATCTAGGCTCTTTCAAGTACACATATGATCTTAAATTTGTGCTCAGTAAGCCATCTAAGAACAAAGCCACTTGTTTGGCTGGTGTGGGTAACTCGGGAGCAGGGCATCTTTCTAGGTACTCTCTGAACCTTCTACCTGCTAGTCATGCTGTTTCTTCGGGTGTCTGCTTGAAACTGTGGATCAAGGATGATGTGTTATGCCTGATACCACTCTTGGAAAATTCTACAATGAATTCGTCTAGCAGTTGACCTATATCGCGATAGTTGCGACTACTCAGTGGTTGAAACCAAGCTAAGGTAGTGCCCTTAAGAGTCAGACCAAATGCCTCGTACTGGGTGAACAAATCCTCAACCTGTTCAGCTCTTAACACTTGTTTGAACTCGGCCACATGATCATAAGGATCTCCTGACCCGTCAAAATAATTCTTCATTGCCTTGATCACTTGAGTGGGTTGCCTTGATCACTTGAGTGGGTGCTCTCGGGGTCTAGGCAATGGAAAATCATGTTCATTTCTTTGTTGCCTATGTGCTTGATATCTCTCTCTTTCAAGTCTTTCATTTTCAAATCCTGACCTATTCCTGCCCACTGTGTGTGCAAAACTTACCTCCGGTCTCTCTCTAGTTCTTTCTCTCTGGGCTTCATGAGCTTGGGATGATCCTACTCCTTGGAGGCCATGGGAAACATTGGATCTTGGTGGAGGGAAAATCAATTCATTCTTCCTAGTATATGCATGTCTATCATGTTCTGTTACCAAGAAAATTTTCTCTGACGTGTTATCTAGGTAGACAACTTTGCCTGGTATCTCTGGATCCTTGAACTCGTAGATGATGACTATGCCCAATTGGCTAGGTTGTTCTGGCTTGAATCTCCAAAAGGCTTCCTTTGTTTCTCTATTAAAAAATAGTTCTATGCTTTTGTTGTCTTGAGGGATCCAGTCTGGAGTGATCACTCTGGTCAAAACTGACTTGCCTCTAGGAGTCTGGGGTCCTTGTCCTACATTTCCTTGTTCTAGGTCTCCTATCTCATTCTCATGAATGATATTTCCAAACTCATCGGTCCTATCTGGTTGGTTGGTAACCACATACATGGTTCCTTCCTTATCAATGTATGAACCCTCTTCGAACTTGACCACCGGGTGTTCAAGTCCAAAGGATTGATCTGGATTTTTGAGTTGGACCACTGATCGCCTCAGGCCATCCTCATAGATGCGAGCACCTAAATGGGTAGGCCGAATATATTCCAACTGTGTCTTATAGGGACCTTCTGGTGTTTGTAGATGGGTAGTCCCTGAGCCACCTGTAGGTTTCCCCATGCTAAAAGACATTTCTGAGTCACTTGTGTCTGAACTTAGTCCGTAAGGATGACCACTTAGTTGTTGTGCCCAAGACTTAGCTGTATGGTTGACACTGGATTGAGAAGATCTAATGCTTTGTCTATCCTTTCCTAGGTGTCTACCAGATCTCAGGTTCATAAGCTTTGGCTAAGAGTCCAAAATTTCCCCTTGGTATGGTTCGAAATTCTTTGGAGCCCCCTTGGTTCCCTAGTCCCACTTGAGGGTCAACTTCAAATTATCCTATCTCAAAATCAATGTGTTATTCTTGAAAAAAAACAGTTGAGATCGTGTAGGATTCAAAACGAACTTTCCAACGAGCTATAGAGCTCAAAAAATGGACTTTGGATGAAAAAGTTATGTCAAATCAGGCTCCTGGGGGTCAAAACAGGCAAACAGGACCTTTGGAGAAAATCGAGATTTTGTGAACTTTCAGAGAATCACGATGCTGTGAAGTCAAAAAACGCGATGTTGAGCATAAAATCGTGTTTTTGAAAATCGTGACTTTGAGCAGAAAATCGTGATTAGAAAATCGCGATGTTGAGCACAAAATCGTGTTTTTGAAAATCGTGATTTTGAGCAGAAAATCGTGATTTGAAAATCGCGATGTTGAGTAGAAAATTGTGATTTGAAAATCGCGATGTTGAGCACAAAATCGTGTTTTTGAAAATTGCGATTTTGAGCAAAAAATTATGTTTACACAGAATCGCTTTTTTTCACAAAATCGTGTTTTTTACTGAAAATCGTGATTTTTTGAGAATCGCGATTTTGAGCACAGAATCGTGTTTTTTGGCATGAAAATCGCGATGTTGAGCACAGAATCGTGTTTTAGAGAATCGTGTTTTTTGACATGAAAATCACGATTTTGAGCACAGAATCGTGTTTACACAAAATCGCCTTTTTTCACAAAATCGTGTTTTTTTACTGAGAATCGTGATTTTTTGAGAATTGCGATTTTGAGTAGGGAATCGTGTTTTCCCAAAATCGTTTTTTTTTTTTTTAATTTTTTTTTTTATACTGAAAATCGTGATTTGTGAGAATCGCGATTTTGAGCACAATCACAGAATCGCGATTCTGAGAATGACCACAGAATCGTGATTTTTTCAGCCAACTTTTAGGCAGGAAAATAGAAAATCGTGATTTTTCAAAAAATTTTGAATTTTCACAGAATCGCGATTTTCATCACAGAATCGCGTTTTTTGGCGGGAAATTCAAATTTCTGAGCGTCGGCTATGGCGAGCTCCGTATGAGCAGAAAATCATGAAAAAAACACAGCGCTTGCTCTCCCTTGCACCTCCTAACTCCTTCCCACACAATAATGCATGAAAAATGGTATGAAAATGGTGAAAATGCACTAAAAAACAAGAAATTTCTATGAAGAAGAAGATGGAGATGATGATGATGATGAAGATGAAGAGGAAAAAACAGAAAATGAACTGAAATGACAGTTTTTTTACCTTCCAACGTCGCAAATCTACGATCTTACCATCACAACGCTCGTCCTCGAAGCTCTCTCCCTGGCAACGGCGCCAAAATTTGGTGTAGCTCAAGCGTAAGCACCACCTCCTTTACTTGTCAATCCGCGGAGACGTGAGGACCGGTATGAAGACCACGAGCAAATGAAGGCACAAGTGCGTGAGTGAAAGCACACAAACATGCACACACATACACACACACGCGCACAAAGTAAGATCAAAGAGAGGAACAATGGAAAGCTTCAATTGCAAAAGAGTTCTCTTACAAAAGCTCTATTCTCTAACAAGCTAACCCCAAAAATGAGCTCTCTAGCTCTTTTTATAGTTTTTTGACTAGTTTTGGCCCTGTCCAGACATAGTGTCCGGCCTAGTTAAAAATTAAGTTCCAGGGCTTATTTGAGGGCTCAAATGAAGTCTAAAAATTATGAAAATTGGTACGATGGTACTTCTAATACTACTCAAGCTCGAGGACTCCTCGGCTTGAACAAAATGGAGTTATAAAAACAGATAATGGTATTTACAATGGTTTTTAGTGATGAAAATCACTATTTTTGTAGGGGATTCTTCTGAAAATTTGACATACACTTCTTGGAGCTCCCTACTTGCTCCCTTTCCTTGTGTGTCCACCTTTTGATGTGCTTCCATGCTTTGTCCTTGACTTTGAGCTTCAACACCGATGATGAAGAGTAACCGAGAAGGTGTGGAGAAACTGTGATTCACAAACAACCTACATTTCAAGCCTGTAAGGTGAGACCCATAGAAAAACCAGTTCAGTTTGCAAAACTATAACTTGAATTCTATTTGCCAACACTCCTATGTTCCAGATCCAGAATTTCAAGTGATTGCGTGTTCTTTTGATACAAAAAAACCTATGTTTTTCTTAGATCAAATTGTGACGTCAAAGTGTGAGAGTGCTCAAGTTGAAGTACTACTTGTAGTGTTGTGCATTGCTACAAAAATGGCAAACGAAGATGGAATGATTCACCTTATTGTTGGAAAAGTTGGAAGGACACTCTAGAAAATGAGTTGGTACCGCTAATCCCTGCTTTGTACCAACCCTCTTAGACTTTAGAGTTGTGTAGTAGGCCCTCTTAGCTTTCCAATGACACTAAACAAGTTCCTATGTACTTTGGAAATGATGCATCTAATGTTTGATACAAAATAGATTACTTCCATATTCAAAGATAAATAAAAACCTTCTATTTTTGTTCACACACCTGCTGCTTGTAAGCTCAGTGCTTCCAGTACAGTAGGAATTAGAAAAATTCCTTTTCGAGATACTAAATTAGCATAATAAGCTAATGATTCCAAGTGGAATCACTCAAAATGATTAACTATGCACAAAGCAATCAATTTATCAAGTATAGCATTACCCTGATTTTTTAGGACCTCTCCAGAGTTTGACCAGTAGGTGCTTCGACGTGCTTTTCTCCAAATCTACTAAATGGATTGTCTTCAAAATTTTTCAGAATGTAGAGGACTTAGAGTTGATTCCAATGAGCTATAGAACATTGAAAATTGTAAAGGAATGACTGAGATATGAGCAATACAAAATGACTATTATGAGTGACTATGACAGAGAGACCATAGATGAAAGAATTGATCTATTGTATTACATTGGCATGATAATCAATGCTCAATGATGATGAGTAGTGTAGGCTATGAAGTGAGCCTCACTCTCTTACAATGTGATCAGCAATAACTCAGGATTCAAGTGATCTCTATATTGCGACTCTTTTACATTCACCTTTTATAGATGTTCCATTCAAAATTTGAATTTGAATTCAACTTTGGCTCTCACTAAAAAAAGAGTGATCCCCTAATCTAGGAGATATTCTCTCCAAATGAAGTAATAGCTTTTCTATCTAACAAACTCCACGAGTTTCGTGGTAGCTACAAATATTCCTCCAGGTCAGATGACTTTTACAAATATTAAAAAGTAAAGAATCCATAGCAAAGGTTCTGATGGGTCTTCAATCATTTGCACATAAAGTCTTTATATCTAGCCAAGTGTGTAGGCTTGGTATTTGCACCAACAGCTCCCCCTCAAGCCAAACATCTTGGCTTGGTCTTCTTCTTCAATCCTCTTGAATGTCTTGCAATCCAATCATAGCTTTAAACTTGCAAAGTTTAGTACATGAAGTGCTTTGGTTAATAAATCTGCACATTGCATATTGGTTGATACATATGCCAACTGAATTCCCTTGCTCAAGAGCTTCTCTCTCACATAATGATAGTGGACCTCTCTATGCTTTGTCCTAGCATGATAAATAGGATTTGCTGCAAGATGTAAAGAACTTGTATCATCTCCAAAAATCTTTGGAGATCTAGTATGCACAGCCAAATCTGTGTATAAAAATCTAATCCATATGGCCTCTTGAATAGCATTGGCCAATCCTCTATACTGTGCCTCTGTTGAAGACAAAGCAATAGTAGGTTGCTTCTTGGAAGACCATGATATAGGCATGTCACTTGCAAAAGATAGATATCCTTAGGTACTCCTCCTATCATCTCTGAAACCTACCCAATTTGCATCTGAGTATATCTTGATGTCTAAATTTGAAGTATAAGGAAAATGTAAACCTTGATTTTGAGTCCCCTTAAGTTACTTCAAAATCCTCTTGGCAGCTTCCAAGTGAGGTGCCTAGGTTTCTGCATAAATTGGCTTAAGACACTTACTCCATAAGCAATATCAATCCTTGTCAATGTAGCATAGTTCAAACTTCCCACTATGCTTTGGTATCCTGCAATATTATCAAGCATATCACCTTCATGAGCACTTAATTTTTGGTTTACTTCCATTGGAGTGCTTGCTATCTTGGCATCCTACAAATGAAACTTCTTTAACATGTCCTATATATATCATTTGATTCTTGATCTGTTTAATTCCATTAGCATCATTGCCTGTAAGTATGATATCATCAACATACACACATAGCTATATCACCTCTGAATTACTTCTCTTAATAAACAGAGAAGTATCTACTCTACTCATGATGAGTCCTTGATCTTGAAGATATGTAGTCAACCTATGGTTCCATGCCCTAGGTGCCTGCTTCAATCCATAAAGAGCTTTGTTCAGTTTACACACATGATTTACCTTGATTTGGTCCTCATAGCCAGGAGGTTGAGACATGTACACCTCCTCTAAAATCCACCCATTTAGAAATGCATTTTTTACATCCAATTGGCCACAGGGGAGAAGGTTTCTTCATAATCAACTCCTTGGGTTTGTGCAAAACCCTTAGCCACAAGTCTAGCCTTGTACCTCCTTATTGACCCATCAGAATTTCTTTTGATCTTATAGATCCATCTAGAAACAATTACCTTCATAGACTCCTTCTTGGGCACTAGCTCCCAAGTATCATTCTCCTTGAGTGCTTCAATTTCTTCATCCATAGATTCCTTCCATTGTGCCTTGTTCTTTGCCTCTTCATATGATGATGGCTCTTCAAATGACAAGTATTTTGCAAGATAAATAGAATGCTTAGTGTTGGGAATTGAACTCACGACCTCCCAGTTAGGAGTGTGATGGGCTAACCACTAGCCCCAAAATCCATGGTTGAGGATTAGTTCCTAATCCTCTCTCTTAAGGTGTGGTTCAACCATCTCCTACTAGGATTATGTGACATTCCTTCCCCCTTAGATTGAGCATTGTCCTCAATGCTCACTTGTGGATCCTTCTAACTCTTGGACCCACTTTCCATGCATGAGCGCTTCCACCAACCTCAAACTCCAGCACATGGACCAAATTTGGACCTATCCCACCCTCCTTGGGTGCCCAAATGCCCATGCGCCTTCATCCAAGGCCAGTTTCACACTCACCACGGATAAGCGCTTTTTCCAAGTGCCCACGAATGAGGCGCGATCCTCCGTCTCGCCCAATTTCTCAACTAGGCTCTGATACCAATGTTGGGAATTGAACTCACGACCTCCCAGTTAGGAGTGTGATGGGCTAACCACTAGCCCCAAAATCCATGGTTGAGGATTAGTTCCTAATCCTCTCTCTTAAGGTGTGGTTCAACCATCTCCTACTAGGATTATGTGACACTTAGTAACTAAAGAAGTGTCTTACCCATATTTGATTGGCTTCTTGCTTTCCCTTTGTGATCTTCTGATTGCTTGGTTGGATGATTTAGTTATATCCTCCAACTTCTTCATCTTGACTTTGCCTTTGGATTTCCATGCCTTGAATTCTTCTAGGTTGATAATGTCAACATCATCTGAGTTGATGTCTTCAATCTAGTTTGGTTCCTCCTTGGTGAGGCTTGGAAATTTCTGTTCCAAGTCATAAGGCAACTTTACTTTCCTGCATTCACTTTCAAACCAAGAATCATTCTCATCAAAGGAAACATCTCTACTGACCATAAATCCTTTGTTGGAAGGATTGTAAAATCTGTATCCTTTCTGATTCAAGTCATACCCTATGAAGATGCACTTCTCTACCTTAGGGTCTAGCGTACCTCTTATTTGAGATGGTATATGCACATAGGCAACACATCCAAAGATCCTGCAATGATCAAGTGGAGGTCTTCTACCATGCCATGCTTCATATGGGGTCATCCCATCAAGAGATTTGGATGGCAACCTATCAACAAGATAAGTGGCAGTAGATACACTTTCTCCCCACAAGTAATTAGGTAATTTTTTCTCATTTAACATTGACCTAACTGTTTCAACAATTAGTCTATTTCTCCTCTCTGCCACCCCATATTGCTCCAGGGTATACCTTGTTGTAATTTCTCTTTTGATTCCTCTATCTTGCAAGAATGCATCAAACTCATTTGAGAAGTACTCACCTCCTCCATCTCACCTTAGTCTCTTTAGACTTCTCCGTGTTTGGTTCTCAACAAGTGCAAGATATTTTTTAAAGCAACTGAATACTTCATCTTTGTGCTTCATAAAATATAAGACAGTCCACCTACTGAAATAATCAATGAAAGATACATAATACCTTGATCCAAGAATTGAGGGATCCTTACTTGGTCCCATACATCTGTATGGACAAGCTCTAGGTAATCTTCATGCATGTAGCCTTTCTTTGAGAAGGATAAGCTATGAGATTTTCCAAACTGACAAGCACCACATTTATAGATCATGTGTTGCTTGGATACATTAGGTATCCCAATCACACATTGATCTCTACATATACTTCCAATACAAATCCATGGCATGGAAGATTGTGTGGAAATTTCTATCTAGTGAATTCATCAAATACATCCAAGAAAGGTAAAGAAAAGCTTTCTTCTAGTAGTAAAACATGTAAAAGTTTTGAAGACATTGATGGGGATTCAAGCAGTTGCAAAAAGAGTTTTGATTAGGAACTTGGATTGCCCTGTGTTAAGACTCCAAGAGTAAGAAAGGCACATGTAGATGATAGAAGGAGAAGTGACCTAAGACCAAGAAGATCTGGGAGGATGCAAAATTGATTGCAAGGATTGACATATGACAATTACATGGCTTGTCATTGTGCCTACATGACAAGGGTAATACAAGATGCCGAACCTTTTTCTTTTGAAGATGCAATTGGATATGTTGATTGGAAAAAATCTATGGATCAGGAGATGGCCTCACTTTATGGAAACGATACATGGAATCTGGTTCCATTGCCGAAAGGAAAGAAACCCATAGGTTGCAAGTTGGTTTACAAGGTAAAGCATAATGCTATTGGTGCAATTAAGCCCAAGCCTACATACTTGATGAATATACATAGGCTTGATGTATTAGCATATCACTTGAGAAGCTTCATATGTACAACCTCTTGTAACTTTGAGTCTAATTACTCATTGTAAAAGTGATGTAGACCCAAGGGGAGTTAGGAAGCTTGGAATCTCGTATCATTTGGTAGTTAAATTCAAGAGAGAATCAATCCTATACTTTGGGATTACTTTTAGGTGAGGATTTGAATTTGAATGTGCTTGGCTCCAACACAAAGCTATAAAAGTTGAGAAGTAAATCCCGTGTGTAATCTCGAGGTTCTGAAATCATTTCCATATACCTTCTTTGAGAAGAGGAGCTCACCTCATAGCTCTCTCATCCTATACTCATTGAGCAATGTCTTATTTCCAATGACCTTGTAATTTAACATGATTTTATCAATACATGTTCATTACTTCCTACTCTCATATCTATGTCACACTCTATCAAAACATTGACTTTGTATGAGCTAGTTCTCACTCTATAGTGCATCATTTTGCATGATTAAAAGCACGAAAAATTTAGCATATTTTCTACTTTGATCCTACAAAGCTTCATTGCATTTGGTTCTCGCAATCATTGGATATAACTTGATTAATGCTCACTGGTATGTGACTATCTAGGCTTGTTAAAGTTGGGAGTGTTGCTTAACTTGCTAAACATACTTCTCTTCATATAGTCTATCATTTTAGATGATTCCTCTCATGAATGGTAGCTTGTTAAGCTAATTGAAGTTTCCCAAAAGGATTTTTACTAACTACTGCTATACTCAGAGAATTGAGTAAAATATTGAGCAGGTGTCTCAACCAAAATAGCAAGTTTTGTGCATTGGATCATATGCCTACCTATCTATTTTGATTCTATCATTTGTGCATCATCTTCCAAGCAACATATATGATCATTGATTCTTATTAGCTAGCTAAGGAGGCCCACAACACTCTCTAGCCATTACTTATAGCAGGTATGAAGCAAGGTTTAGCTACACCAACTCATCTCTTATGATTATCCACCATCTCCTCCAACAGTGGTATCGGAGCAAGCACAATCAAGTTGGGAGAAGGTTTTCCATCGTTCATTGACAAATTGGGCAGGAATAACTACTCACCATGGTCTATAAGGATGCACGATACCTTCTAGGGAGAAGCTTATATGGATACATCTCAGGAGATGAAAACATGTCAATCTTCAAAAGCAAGAATCAACAAACAAGGGAAGAGCAAGAGAGGCTAACCACATGGTGTGCAAAGGATGCTCTTGCAAGGTCATATTTACTAAACTCAATCTCTGATTTCTTGTTACCTCATGTTAGAAACTATAAAACCTCCCAAGAGACTTGGGAAGTGCTTTCATCATACTTCTCCTCCAACACAAGAGCTAGAAAGAATCAGTTGTGGATGGAATTGTTTGTTTCAATGCCTCGTTAATGCTGTGAATTCCTCACATACTTGGTGCATGCAAGCAAACATTTGGTGAAATGCATTATCTACAAAAGATGATGATAGTAGTGATGGTGTGCTAAACAATGATGTTTGTGCAATGGTTGATGTAGGGGGGAAGGGGAATGGGTGCAGGATCATGGATGCTATGGTGATCGTTGAAAAGTGAGTGGGTGTGAGAGTGTGTAGTGGTGTGGTAGATGTGAGTGTCAGTGTAGTGGAGGATGAGATGTCCATATCGCTGGAATTGTGTTCAAGTAAGCTAATGGTGAATAGTGGAGTGACTGTGGGTGGGTGCATGGGTCTAAATGGGTTTCAAACGTAGATGAATATGTTACATGGTGAGGTTCATGGACTGATTGATATAAAGGAGAAGAGGTTGGAAATGTACTAGGATTGGAAGGTGACACGAGTGAAAAAGTCATGGGATGTTATAATCGAAAGAAGGGTTGTTGGGTAAAGGGAACGTAAGAAATGGAAGGAATGAGGAAAGGTAGGGGGAATTGGGGAAATGATCATTATGCAAATAGGTGTAGAGAGTTCAGTGGGAGAAGTGGAAATGGGTATGTACCAGGGCTTCTGTGATTGTGCTCGAGACGGGTTGAGCTAAAGAGGATGAGCTGGGATGTACTGGGGGAGTTGAATGTACCAATGAATGGAGGGTTCCTTCGGAGGTAAAGGTTATTTCCACGGTGGTGGTGGGTATGGATGTCAAGGGTTGAGGAGGAGAGTCGATGACAATAGTGTCTCCTTGGGGTGGTGACTCTACAAGTAGTCATGCTTCTTCGTGGTGATAGGAGGACTAGGTGTGGGTTGAAACATGGATATATTCACCTGGCATGGACATCAAGTGGATACATCTAGGATCAAATTGTGGTAGGGGTTTCCTCTTTAAACAATGAAGCACTTCTATTGTACCCACTAACTTGACTAATTCATTCAAACCCTCTATGAAAGAAGGTTCAAACCCTCCTTTGGCGAGTCCTTGTTGTAGAATTCATTTACTTTGCTATTATGAGATCTTTCTACTTGCCCACACAACTTGCATATTGCAATACAACTCTAGAATGGAAATCATGTATGTTGTGGCCTCTAATGTATCCTCTTCTCCAATACTTGTGTCACCTTGAGCCTCAATGTATTGTTCTTCATGTTCGTGTGGGCGGTCATCATGCGAGTCATGACTATGTTGGCTCTCTTCATTGTCACCTTCAGTGTTAGTCATTGTTTGGTCTTCCTCATTTGAGCTCGATGCTACTTGTTCAGGTGGAGAGCTCGGGTAGCTTGGTCGTTCATATTCTTGTGAGAAAAATTGTGCTTCCAAAAACTAAAATTCACTTGAAAATGCACCTTGCATCTCAAAATCGAACATTGCATTGAGAGGGTTTTCCTCTAAGTTGGATATCAAGAATGAGAATGCTTCCGCACCAATGGTGGTTGGGACCTCTCTTCCATCTATGGTGGTGGCTTGAGTGGTGGTGATAGGGGTGGCTTTTGAGGTTATTACTATGCTGGTATTTGTCACAAGGAAGGAGATAAGGAAGAGAGTTCACACACACACACACTCTCACAATCAAAGAGGAGCACACACACATATTGAGGCAAGGAAGAAATGATCTTCTTGTTCTTCTTCTTCTATTACATAAAAGGAATGTACAAGAATGATCTAAAAACAAGAATACAACAAGTGCAATATATAAAGACCAGTACATAAGGAAAAACCTAATCTCCATGAATGAGTGAGCCGGAAATAAACAAATGTGCCATCACTCTCGGTAGATAAATCTAATAAGTGTCCGTGACATATACCAGCGGGACCACTATACATGTCAAAAAAATAAAAAAGTGATACGTGTTTTCCTCAATCATCACATGTTGAGCTTGATATCTCAACACTCCCCCTCAAGCTTAATGTCATATCTTGTAATCCAAGCATCTCATGAAACATCTTCAACTTCTCAACTCCAAGTGCTTTAAAGTGATACGTGTTATCCTGGATCATCACATGTTGAGCTTGATATCTCAACACTCACCCTCAAACTTAACATCATATCTTGTAATCCAAGCATCTCCTGAAACATCTTCAACTTCTCAGCTCCAAGTGCTTTAGTGAAAATATCAGCAACTTGCTCATCTACCCTCACATAAACAAGATCAATATCATGTGCTAATACCTTTTCTCTGATGAAGTGATAATGTTCCTTGATATGCTTTGTTCTAGCATGAAAAAAGGATTCCTCGTAATTGTGAGATATATCAAACTTCCTACAATTTTCCTATACATAGTAGCATTTTTGGATGCTTCATGTGATGTAGTATCTAACTTCAAATTTTGATCTAATGGCATAGAAATTGGCTTAAAATCAGCCATACCATACTTTTCTAGCATATTCAATGCATATTGCCTTTGCGACATCCATATACCTGTTTCTATATGTATAAACTCAATGCCCAAGAAATAGCACAGCACACCAAGATCTTTCATGTCAAATTCATGCATAAGAAGTTGCTTTACCTCTTTAATTCTTTCTTCATTATCACCACCAACAATCAAGTCATGAACGTAAATAGCCACAATCGTGATGCCATCATCACCCTTTCTTGCATATAGTGAATGATCTACATCACACATAGAAAATCTAGTGGTGGTTAAGTAATCAACAATCCTTGCATGCCATGCATGAGGAGCTTGCTTAAGAACATGAAAAGCCTTTTGCAACCTGCAAACATATTCTCCGTGCTTTGAATATTCATATCTTGGTGGCCATTCCATGTATACTTCTTCCTCTAACTCACCATGTAGAGAAGCATTCTTCACATCCATCTGATACAAAGTCCATCCTTTTGCTATAGCTAATGCAAAAGTGTTCTGATAGTAGACATTTTAGCTACAAGGCTGAATGTTTCCTCATAATCAATGCCATATATCTGTGCATATCCTTTTGCTACCAATCGTGCTCTATACCTGCTTATGCTACCATCAGCATTGTGCTTTACCTTGTAAACCCACTTGCAACCTATGGGTTTCTTTCCTTGCAGAAATGGAACTAGGTTCCATGTATTATTTCCATCAAGTGCAACCATCTCCTCATCAATAGCTTTTTCCCAATCTGCATTTCCAATTGCATCTTCAAAATAAGAAGGTTTAGCATCGTGTATTACCTTTGTCATGTAGGCACAATGATAAGCCATGTAACTATCATATGTCAATTGTTACACTGAGTTTTGCATCCTCCCATATCTTCTTGGTCTTGGGTCATTTCTTCTTGTATCATTTGCATGTGCTTTTCTTACTCCTGGAGTCTTTACAGAAGGCAATCCAAGTTCCTCATCAAGACTCTTTTCTGAACTGCTTGAATCTTCATCAATGTGCTCAAAACCTGTACATGTTTTACTACTAGCAGAAAGCTTTTCTTTACCTTTCTTGGATGTATTTGATGAATTTGTTGGATTGAAATTTCCACGCAATCTTGCACTCCATGGATTTGAGTTGGAACTTTTTTTTTTAATAAAGGAAGTTCGGCCTTAGCCTACTCTCCCTAACTAGAATTAATTAAAAGAAAAGTACAAGAGAAGGGGACTAGTGCCCACGGGATCCCCCGAATCCCACAGAGTGGGGGTAGCTTTTACAGAGTATATATGGCATTACAAAAAAGGTTAATCACCCTCTTATCACCCTCATGTGAGGCCCACATGTGTTAAGCATGTTGTTGATCAAAAGGAATACTTGATGATTCCTAAAAAGGGGGGGGGGTTTCTTACAATTAGCGATCCTTTTCCCAAGGAGGAACAGTGAATACTCGATTGAGCACTGTATGGAGAAGTCACCAAAGTTTCTAGTGTTCCAGAGAGTCGCGGAGCAATCGCTCGCTTCTCCCAGCAGAGCTAGCTTTCAATTGATATTTTTATGAAGACTAATTTTCATTCTGATAATCTGCCAGAGCTTACATGAGGCTATAGAGGAGGTTGATAAACCTAGCATCCTCATCATGTGGAGACCACTTGATTTTAAGCTTATTTTGGACATATTGTAACTCTTTGTGGTGTCTGAAAGGGGGGGAGGGTTCTTACAGTTAGCAATTCTTTTGCCGAGAAGGAAAAGGGACTTCTTGATCGACCACTCCTTGGGGGTATTGCCAAAGTTTTGAGCACATCTTTCTTGCCAAATCTTCCAAAGGATCTCTCCCCTAATCACATTCCACAATGCCGTAGAGCAACCAATCGCTTCACCAATGTGCGCTTGCTTCCAATTGATTTGTTCTTGGAGTCCCAGAGAACGACCAAGGACTCTCCATAACCACATGGATTTAGGGAAAGCAAAGAACAGGTGATCAATATCCTCTTTGCTACAACAACATCGCTTGCACCAGGGTGGAACACCACATATCTTGTTAGCTTTTGCATTGGTCCATATTCCACGGTGTAAAATTTGCCATAGGAGATCCGACTTTTTGTTTTCAATGAGAGGGTGCCAGATAGACATAAATTGCATATCCCATCGAAGTCGCATCCATTTGAGACACCATTTCTTGTTGAAACTCATGTGAATGTCATTGCAAGCTTCGATATATGGAAGCTTGGAAAGGCAATTACCATTATACCATTTAAGGCCCATTGGGTTTGGAGAGTCCTGTCCCATAAGTAGTCAGATTTTAGATCGGTCCCAAGCGTGGCATCTGCTCAATAAAACACTTGATTCCTCGTATGTGATTGAAGCAGTAGGATCAAGGTCCTCAAAGTTCACCCATCTCTTTGTGTCCCATTTCCAGAGATGCTTCCATTGTTTGAATCCCTTATTCCAGAGTCTCTTGGCACTCAAGACATTCCAAGGCTCCACGTCTCTCATGCCTTGGATCGGGAACCAAATAGAGCCATTTTGTCTTATACTTGCAGCCCACTTCCAATCTTCATTGATTCTGATGTGAGGTTTGAATATGTTCCAGCTCAACCACAAGGATCTTACCAGGATCGATCCTTTGGGTGAGACCGAAAATCGGAGAGAATAAGGATGTCGAGGTTTTTCCATCCAGGGTAGCCTACCAAAGTAATCGCATTCGTGTTTCTGAAAATTAATGTGGCCCAAGAGGAATCTCTGTTGCATCAAGCCTTAATCATCCACTTTGCAGCAAGTTTATTGGCCATGCTGCCAATGTCCATAACACCTAGACCACCATTCTCCTTTCGGCTAGTGCATATGCACCATTTGATTTTAGGCACTCCCCTCCTGTTATGGTCTCCAGTCCAAAGAAAGTTCCTACAAGTACTTTCTAATTTGGCTAATTCTTGATTCTTCGGTCTCCAAAAAGAAAGAAAGTATATGATTGAGGATAGAGGAATGTGTTGATCACCATGGCCTGGCCAGCAAGATTGATTTGCAAACCCCTCCAATAGTTAAGTTTATTATTAAGTCTAGCGAGGACCCAAGCCCACCTTTGTTCGAGAGTAACATTGAATCCCAAGGAGATACCAAGAATGCGAACGACCTGACTTGATTGAATGCTTTGGCATCCCTGCATAGTGAGGAGATTGGGTTGATTCCCTTTGATAGCCCTGAATGTAGTCTTGGAGTGGTTAATTTTGGACCTAGAGGACTCACAAAAAGTGTCGAGGCACCACCAAAAGGTTTCCAAGCTGGTATCATCATTGTGAACAAAGGCATTTGTGTCATCTGCAGATAGCCTCATGTGCTTGGTGATGGATGTGATCCATTCAAGATTAAGTCCAAGATTAACTATTGCTTGGTGATGCATCTCATGCATTCAAGATTAACTATTGCCTAAGATTCTGCACTTGATTTTTTAGCATTCTCTTTGTGATTTGATTCAAGATTAAGTCCATCTTTGGCATCTACATAGAAGCTTGAGATTTCATCAAATACCACATCTCTGCTTACCTTCACCTGTCATGTGAGTGGGTTATAAATTTATACCCCTTTTGCTCAAGGGAGTATCCAATGAAGATAGATTTTTCTGCTTTTGGATCAAGATTCTTCCTCAACTCATCTGGAACATGTACATATGCAATACAACCAAATACTTTCATATGCGATAAGTTTGGCTTTTTACCTATAAACTTCTCTTCAGGTGTAACTTGATGTATAGCCATAGTCGAAGTTCTGTTCATGATATATACAACAGTATGCACAGCTTCTCGCCAATAACAATGAGACATATTCTTCTCAGCCATCAAAGCTCTTGCTATTTCAGCATTATGTCTATTTTTGCATTCAACAACACCATTCTTTTTGTTTCTTTGTTGGAGCTACTATGTGAGTTAATCTGCAAAATTCCATTTTTTCTATTCCAGCTTCTTCATCCATTGGAACCCTCTATTTCCAAAGACTTGCACGTACTTCTTCCACATTCTTGTAGAGCCTTGCACTTACTATCATAAAAATTGACATAACAAATGATATCCATACCATTGTCCATAACACAGTGGCCATTGATATATGATTTGAAGTAGCTTCATCACTGCTACACTTAAGGGCTTTTCTTTCCTTCTCTCTTCTATGGCCTTTGACTGAGACTGTCGCACTCGAATCATTAACTTGGATGATGTCCTCTTTTTTTTCATAGGCTTCCTCTCTACTTGAGTTTGGAAAAATTCCATAGCAGGAAGATGCGTCTTTTGCATGGAGTGAAGTCAACATGTTTTCTTCTTCATATAAATGTGCTTCTTCAAATAGATCTGCTTATGGGTTGTCCAACAATTCTTCTTCCATACAAATACCAATTGTCTACATCATGCTGGTATGTCTTTGGTTGTTTAGAACTTCTTCTAAAAATATCTGCTGTAACTCTTTCCCCTTGTGCTTTACCCACATTGTGTCCTTACCCTAGTCATGTAGTACATTGACATGCCTTAACCAAGGTCTCCCAATTAACAGGGGGAAACTTCCTTCTACCCGTGTGTTAGGCCGCTGGATTGGCATCATGTAATATTATATTTTTTCTATACCGCACGTATCGAAAGGTCGTAGCAAAGAGATGTAACCCGTTTTCTATTAATGAAGAGACATTACGGCGTTCTCCAGAGAGAGTAGATGGGATTGCCAGACTGTCTGTCTGGGCAATTTGTGACCCTACGGAGACGTCGGAGTGCAGATTCCAATAACTCTGAGTACTATTACTTTACTTTGTTGAATTACATTAATTTCTGGTTAACATAGTAATGTTCGGTGACAATGATCAATCTGCGCTACGGTGATCATTAACTTCTGAGTTACCTATGGCGTAAAGAATAACTGGAATGCGAGTAGTAAGACTGTGTAGAAGATTTGGTACTGAGTAATAGCGTACTGCTTAATTTGTTAGTTAAGTGGGAAAACTAGATAAAGGGCCTCTGCATTGTCAGACCCCTACCATCCCCAAGAACCCAAACAGAGATTAAAAGGCGAACTTGATAGAAGTTGTCCTTTTAACACTGGCGCCGTCTGTGGGAAGATGGCAATTGATTAAGAAATCAGTAAAGGTAGAGCAGCACGTAAGGCAAGCGGTACAAAGGTGATATATGCCGGTTACTCAGTCCGGCGAGTCTTATCCGAAGTATAGAAGAGACGAGCACCCCTAGGCAGTTCCAAATCTATTAGGGGCACCCTCAAGCAGTAGAAGTGCACGCCCTTTAAGCCTAGTTGTCGAAGCATCGGAGCCAGTTAGCAGTGATTCCGGTACCAGTTCGGTGATACATCATGAGATTCCGGTAGATTCTGGTATAATTTTGGTACGTTTTGAAGAAGGTAGAGTAACTGCTGAGTGTACAGGGACATAGTGCGTAGTTGATTTGACACCATCTGGTCACAATTTGAACCTTACGGGGGATAAGGTTGTGTTACCCAGAGAGATCGTTGCCGGTGGAAGTATACCCTGTTTCGATGAAAGTTCGACAAGTTTCGGTGAAAGTTCGGTACCAGTTGGTGGGAATTTACAATTTTTCGGTGACAGTGTGGTAATCCCTAGTGGATCCTTATTACGTACACCATTGTTTGGGGCAAACTTGCCTCCTTTTGATACCACAGCTGAGGATATGCTATTTGATTTGGAGATATCGAAGAGATTCAACGCTATTTTCGAGCCGAAAGGTGAGCACTCTGATAATACAGATTCCAAAGGACAAGGCACACCCCCTCAGATTTCAAGAAACAACAGCGGTACCAATATTAGCACCATGAGTGGTCAACAACAACAACAACAACAGCAACAACAACAGCAACAGCCAGATCCAATCATTCCACTTTGGCCGGTTCCAACAGGGGTGACATACACAAAGTTCGGTGGATTTCCAGGGGATGATCCTGATGCACATGTGTGCACGTTTGAGATCAGTTATGCACTATTAAACCACCCACCTGACCCGGCATACAAGGCCATCGTATTTCAGGCTACATTGGTCAATGAAGCAGCGAGGTGGCTAACAGAGTATGATATCAACCATTTCGCTAACTATGATGATGTGAGAGACACGTTTTTACAGAGGTTCCGGTTGAAGAAGAATCCTGCCGAAATCTTCGACTATTTGCAGAATAATCGGCAGAAGCCGCACCAGACTGTTCAGGAATATGCAACATTGTTTAGAACTCACTTAAGACAACTGCCTCCGGCACATGCTAATCTACCGGATGATGTTATAACCCAGTGGTTCATTAACGGTTTGACCCCACATTAAAGACAAATTATGATCATCCACTGTGTGGGGGCTATGACACTAGATGTTGTTATTGCGATGGCCCTGCAACTAGAGCATAAAGTTGGGGGATTCACTGAAGACTTGGAGTGGCTGAAGGCTAGTAAGAACGTAATAGATGATCGGGCTAAACAGATGTATTGCACCAAGTGCAAAAATCCAGGGCACACCAGTGCTACATGTGCCCTTAACCAGATGTATTGTGCCATCTGCAACACAACAAGACACTCAATGGAAAATTGCACGTATAATGCCAAGGTGCAGGGGCGAGCAGCTGTAAATGCCATCATACAGGAACCAGGTCAGCCAGCAACCCATTATGTGCCACCACAAATGCGAAACAATCAGTCACAAGGATATCGAAATTAAAGGGGTCAGCGGAATACCAATTTCAATTCAAATCGATGGCAGGCGGGTATATCAGCGGAAGGTACTTCTCTTCCACCACCTCGATGTCATGTTTGCGGCGAGATTGGCCATATTTGTAGGTTTTGCAAGGGTGCAGCAGAGTACGACAAAAGGAAGAAGGAGCGACAGAATCCAATGACCAACATGGTCTATATTTCACCAGTTGAATCACAAGCAGCAACGGTTCAGACTAGATCAGGTAAGCAGTTACAACCCGCCGTTGAGGTGTTTGAGCCTGGTATCCGAGAGCAGCAGCGAATGTATACAAGGGCTAGTCAATGGACAGCCAAAGAGCCAATGGTGTTTCCTGATCCAATTTCAGTAACACACGTTCCCCTCCCTAAGGCAAGAGCGAATGAACAAACTACTGCCCCAGCAATAGTAGAATCATCATCAGAATCGGTGAGAAGTACGATCCAAACAGATCAGGTATGGGATATTCTAACCAAGGCTTCAATTACACTCCCTTTGGGACAATTGCTCGCCTTAGTGCCAGGAGTCAGGCAGTAATTCCAACAACAGGTTAGTCCTGGATCTTCCTGTACTCTGGCGACTGCCACAATACAATCGGAAGCCGATTCTACGGTGGATCATTCAGTCCCATTGATCACTGTCTGGCATAAAAATCACATGATTACTCAGGTGCTAATTGATGGCGGTTCAGGTGTGAATATAGCAATGGCAGCACTCTGCAAGCAATTGGGGTGGACCCAAATCGAGCCCGTACAATTTTTTGTACGAATGGAAGACCAATCCCGAGTCCATCCGGTGGGACTAGTACGCAATATTCCAATTACCTTGCAGGGTATCACGTTTAAAATGACTTTTGTAGTTCTCGATCTACCAGAATCCAGCCTCGACTACAATCTACTTTTCGGTCGACCATGGTTGAAACAAGCCAAAGTGGTACAGGATTGGTCCACGCAGGAGTTAACTTTCAAAGATAACCACCGTAAATATGTAGTTAAATTGGATGCCATGCAGCCCTGCGAGCTTCATGCAAGAAGATATGTAGCGGAGCCGGTCCACATGTTGGATGGCTTATCTAACAACGAGGAAGAGGCGTTTCTGAAGAACAATAAGGATCTGATCTCATTAGGTACTGTAGATCTCCAGTCGGTCGCAGACAAGTGGAGTCCGGCCGCTTGCAGGGTGGTACCAGTGACCGGAGATGCAGCTGCAGATGATAGTGTTGCTATGGATGGAGCCACCTTACATCAACTTTTGCAGTCAGCTAATGATCTGGTAAAACCTCGACAATTTTATGTACCGGAAGATCAGTTAGTAATATATAAATTGGGTGATGCGGTCAACCCACGACCCGTTAAGATTAAGGCAGGATTGTCAGAGACATTTCAAGATGATTTGATACGACTCCTGCGTTAGTTCTCTGATGTTTTTGCTTGGGACTATCAAGATATGAAAGGTCTAGACCCGCGGATTTATCAACATCGGGTAGTGCTCAAACCAGAAGCGAAGCCAATCAAACAGTCCAATTACCGAATGAACCCCAATTATGCAGCACAAGTCAAAGCAGAACTCGATCGGTTACTGAAGGTGGGATTCATCGTACCAATCAAGCATGCTGAATGGATATCTCCAATCGTGATCGTCCCAAAGAAAAATAAACACCTACGCATCTGTGTTGATTACCGGAAACTGAATGCTGCTACTATACCGGATCCATTTCCTCTCCCCTTTCTGGACACAATGCTCGACCGGGTGGCAGAGCACGAGATGTATTTATTTTTGGATGGCTACAGTGGTTATAACCAGGTGACGATGGTAGAACAGGACATACCTAAAATAGCCTTTATCACAAACTGGGGTGTTTATGCTTGTACAGTAATGTGGTTTGGGTTAAGGAATGCTCCAAGTACGTTTCAACGATGTATGCAAGAAGTCTTTTCACCCTACCTGACTACTTTTATGCAAGTATATTTGGATGAATTTTCCTTATTTGGAAAGATTGCGACGCACTTGTATCATTTACGGTGCTGCTTTGAAAAATGTCGCGAATACCGATTATGCTTGAATTCGTCAAAGTCATTTTTTGCTGTCTCTTGTGGCAAACTACTCAGACATATTATCTCTGCACAAGGAATACAAGTTGATCCGGATAAAGTTGCAGCCGTGTTGAAGGCTCCAGTCCCCACAACACCGAAAGAAGTTATGCGCTTCCTGGGCCAGATCCGGTGGCATGGCAGACATTTACGGTGGTTAGCTCATTTAGCAACACCACTTAATCGGCTTATGACTAGTCCTCCATGGCAGTACAAATGGACTCCAGAGTGCCAAAATGCATTTGATCGTTTAAAGGTGTTATTGACGCAGGCCCCCATTTTGCAACCACCTGATTGGGACTGTCCGTTCCATGTCTTTGTGGATGCATCGGACATAGCTATTGGCAGTGTTCTAATGCAACAAACTGACAAATGGTTTCGGCCTGTATATTATGCAAGTCGCCGATTAGCCCCTGCTGAAAGGAACTATTCAGTGACCGAACGAGAATGTCTCGGGTTGGTGTACTCTGTGAAGAAATTCCGACATTATTTGTTGGGCCGAAAATTCACCTTCCACGTGGATCATGCCGCACTTGTGTATTTGGTCCGGCAGCAACATTTGGGTGGTCGCTTGGCTCGACGGGTTTTATTATTATAGGAATTCCACTATGAAGTTATTCATCAATCCGGCACAACACATGTATTGGCAGATTTTCTATCTCGGTTGGATTCCTGTGAAGCTCCGGTGGGGGTTGATGACACTACACCGGCAATTTACACTACGGAGTCCACTATTGAAGAATCTACCGAACTTCTTGTTCCTCCTACATACTACGATACATTACTCACTTTTCTAACTGACGGGTGTCTTCCTCCTCATACTCACCCTGCTTTGCGACGGAAATTTGCAGTTTCCAGTCGCTGATTCCAGTTGATTGTAGGTCAACTATACTACATGGATCATACTGGTGTCTTACTTCGATGTATTGAAGCAGAATCGGTTATTGCTATGGCTCATTCATTACCCTCGGGTGGACATTTCGCAGCTGATCTTACTCACCATAAAATTCTACAAAGTGGGCTTTGGTGGCCTACCATGTACAAAGATGTGACTCAATTTGTGCAGCAGTGCGATACCTGTCAATGGTCTGGACAACCATTACATCGGCACCTCTTTCCCCTTCAACCTGTATTACTGCTGGAACCCTTTCAGAAGTGGGGTCTAGATTTTATTGGTCCCATAACACCTCCAGCTACTCTCACCAACAATCGCTATATCTTGACTTGTACCGATTATGCCACTCGATGGGCGGAAGCTTGGGCATTACGGTCAGCCACAGCTGTTTCGGTGCCAAAATGCCTGATGAAGGACGTCTTTCCGCGTTATGGATTACCTCTCGAAATAGTGATAGATCAAGGAACACATTTTGCAAACCGCTTAATGCAAGTACTGACTCAGACTTTTAAAATTGTCCATAAATTCAGCTCACCGTACTATCCACGTGCCAATGGTTTGGCAGAAAGTACCAATAAGACTTTGTTGACTATGCTCCGCAAATTGCTTTTGGAATGTCCGGAACGTTGGGACCAGTTACTACCTGCAGTTTTGTGGGCTTACCGGACTACCTACAAAGTTTCTACTGGCATGATCCCATTCAAGCTTGCTTATGGATTGGAAGCCATTGCACCGATGGAAGTAGTAGTGCCGAGTTTACACATTGTCTTAGCTCAGAAATTGCTGCCAGAAGACTCTTTGCCATTTCGGTTGGATGCACTCAGAGCATTGGATGAACAGCGTTGGGAAAGCTTCATGACTCTTCAAGAAGTTCAGCTTCGTCAAGCCTGTACCCATGATCGGTTCCTCAAGACTCCTATGTTTACGGTGGGCCAACTTGTGTTATTTTATAATGCTAAAGCAAATCGATCTGCTGGAAAATTTAAATTATGGTGGTTCGGTCCTTACCGGATTAGTGAGCAAGTGGGATCCGCTACTTTTTGGTTGACTACCTTGATCGGAGTTTCCCTTCCCAAAGGGATTAATGGTTCAAAGTTACGCCCATATCACCAACCGACTGATCACTGCTGACGTGTTCTTCGGTTTTCCGTGTGTCACTTATTTTCTTTTTATTTCCTTGTTTCAGTTGAATATAGACCGTAAGTCTCCTCGTTTTGATATCTAAATATGATTAATCGCCACCCTGTGTTACTGTGTCTGCTCATGCATGCACGCCATAATTATGAAGGTTATCATTTCAATACCGCGCGATGATTAGGGTTTTCGATTGCCTCATGTTGCCTGTGTGTCTACTTAATCTTGTTCCTTTTACTGATAATCACTCTTGTGTCTGTGTGTTTCTGCGTTCTTTGTTTTCTGTGTTCTTGTGTCCTCGTGCACGTCATGGAAGCACTAGCCAATGTCGCTACCTTCCGTGAAGGACCCACCCCTGAAGTGAGTGAGTATTTGCATATCCGTGGTCTTTTGAACTTCGCTGAATTGCCTTGGTATTCAGTGGAGTGTCAACCATTTTATGTGCAGATTATTTCCGCTATCGCTGCCACACATGCTACAGAGCAGAGTTGGCCTATCCTTTGTTTACCGTCACGAGTCGTGATCACTTTGGCTTCGTTTGCCGATGCCTTCCGACTTCCTCGGGATGGATTGGAGAATGGTCCACTCCTTCTTGTAGCCACCATGACCACGTTATTTCCACGACACTCATCTAATGAGTACGCCATCCTGTGTCGACCTGACCCGAAGCGTACCGCTTTACAGTTTTTAGTCGCGATTTTGAACTTGCAAAAATGCACCTACAATATCTCGCGCCCATTCTACTCGATGATAGATATGGCTTCTCACGAGTCTGTTAATTTTGCATCTTTTTATTTTCGGCGCATTCACCGTGAATGTGTTGCGGTTATCAAATAGGTCAATAAGGGTGACCTTCCGCGTTTGCGTTGTCGGGAAGATTTGCATCTTCCAATTGATGACCCGAAAAATTAAAATATTTATTGGTGAATTCTAAACCTCTTTTATATCACTGTTGATCAATTGTTATGGATTGAATTAACTATTTTTGAAGTGTTTGCAGGTACAAGAAAGGATGAAGCAGGACATATGTTCATATTCGGGTTTTCTTTAATTGCATATTGGATGTGTTTTATATTCATACACTTAAGAATTAAGGGTATTCAACCCTAGGGTTTCATAAGTTGTTATGATTTTATGTCAGTTAAGTTAATCCGAAGGATCTCAAATGATTCCAATGGGTTAATGCTAGGGTTTATTTAAGTGTCAATGGGTTAATATAACAAAGCGAAAACCTTTTGCTGTTGTTTTCTTGCTTCGACGCACACACAGAGATGCTCTTCGATCTTGCCTCCCAACCGCCGAGCTCGACTCTATCCCATAAAGAGACTGTCAATATCTATTCTACCAAGTGGTATAAATACCCATGTGATGCCATGTGGCATGTATGCCTCCTCACCCAAAAGGGTATGCATCCTATAACATGACATTTCCTTCCCCTTGAAAGCATTTTCGTCCTCGAAAATGTAAATGAAATGTCCGTAATGGTAGAAGAAAATGCTCGGACTCCCCTGAACCCCATGTAGTCTATGTACATGGTCATCTCTGTGTGTTGTTTCCCCATATCCTTCCCCTTAAGAAGCCTCATATGAGATCATCTCAAAGGTGGGAAACTGTCTGATCGGTGCCTATTATCTCCCATGTACATTTCAACTCCAAACTATCACTCCCGTAACATATAACATCATCCAAATGACCTAAGTCCATATGATGTATCCTCCTTGGAGCAATAGTATGAGAAGAAAGTGTAAAGTGTCAAACTTATAAGCTTGACCGTACCATTATGGAGATAGTAAACCATAGAATCCTTTGAAATATAGAACAAAGTCCCATAAAAGTGACTTCAAACCCATCTAGGAGTACATGATAGATTGCCCTCATACCACTCTAGGACTTGCTAACCTTGAGTGTAATCACAAGTAGTAGTTTTGTCTAAACTACCTTGTGAACTATGCATATCCATCATCTAGCTCATACATAAGAATTTCTTGGTAGTAAAATATAATCTATACATTTCACCCGCCAAGAACTCTGGGGTTTGTCATCCATTACCTGCGGACTAAGTTCTATTGGAAGAGCATCTATTGGCACTTGTGCAAACTCTAATATTTCTCTTCCTGTAGTTTGCCATATGAATGCAGAAAGCATTCCCTTTGAGATTCAGATAATCCCTATATACCCATCCTTCTAACAAATGTTTACTCATGATACTCATGATGTAACACCAACTAGGAGTTTGGCATCCCAATAGGTTAGATACATCCCTATCTCCTGGAAACCCTAAAGAGAGAAGTCATAACTCTATTCCCAGTCTCACTAATGTCAATAACTAGATTATCTCATCTAGTCAAGGACCATCACTGGAAATAAACATAACTACTTCTCTCTAGAGTCTACAAGTGAGATTCAATCTAACCATCATGATTAACTGATCTCCTTTTTGCCTTGATCGAAGCGTGCCACTCCTAACAAGACAACCAAAATGAGAAAGTGAAACTCTCTCTATATCTCTCTGTGTAATCTCCTCTAAGGAAAAGAGCTCTGGTAGTGGAATGTATTCCACTTTCCCTTTCCCTTTGAAAGAGATTCTGTTGAATCGGTTAGCTCTACTCATCCATAACTGAGAACATGCACATAAGTTCTCCATGTTTTTCCTTCCAAAATAGTGGAGAATCATACTCCCACATGAAGGAACTTATATTGACAAGTAGAGTAAACAAATTCCTTCTGAAATATAAATTAAGAGATGTTTTCAAAACACCTCTTCTATCTAAAGAAAAACATACTCTATTCTTCTCCTATGAAGAAATTATGTTTTCCTTTCCTTCTTTCTCTCCCAAAGTATAGGAGCTAAAGTGAGAGTACAGAACTAAAGTAAGATCCTTCATGGATCTCTGAGCTGATTCCCACTTTCTCCTTTCCTTAAAAGAGAAACTCATGAATTTATTTAGTCCTCTCTTCCATAACTAATGCATAATTCCTCATCACATATTCCTATGAAGATGGAGAACAGATCTCCGCTAACTAATGAAGGTGTATGTAGTGAAGAGTGGAGAAAATAAATTCCTAATAGGGGTTAAAGTCCTCTACTAAAATGGTCAGCAATGATATGACATGATACCGTAAACACATGTGTATCCATAGTAAAGAACTATCTCTGCCAACCATACTCTATGCATGGATCTATACGATCCACTCAAACTGATGGAATTATCGTTCCTGAAAGACTGAAAAATGAGTATGTGATACCAATGGTGATTTATAGATCCACTCAAACTGATGGAATTATCGTTCCTGAAAGACTGAAAAATGAGTATGTGATACCAATGGTGATAAAATCACCTACCACATTCTCTACTGGAAGAATAAATCTTCCCAATACTGTGAAGGATAACTCCCATTCCTAGTAGGAGATGTCCACTAAGAGCTCTCCTCTGATCTAGTGAGACATGACGCCATGAATGATGAGTCCTTTTCTCCCTGGCCATAGAAGAAGAGTGCTCAAAGGGAAGTCGTTTCCACCGTCCCATACCAGTGGAACCTTCTTCCAATTCATGTTGTCATACCTACACTAAACCGAATATATATTCCATATCAGTGGACTCAAATGAGTCCCATGTCCTTGAACTAGTCAGTTTGGTTCTAGTCAACAATGTGACAATGGATATCCCCTTTCTGTTCCAAACCAACTTGTTCCTAGGTACAAAGACTAGGTCTAAGTACCTCTCTATAGATCCCGATATACATATATATGTATTGGGTACCCCAACTGTTCCTGACTAAGGGATCTATGCTCTATATCATAGAGCTCGTGCCATGCCTATGGCCTTCCTAACCATCACTCGAATCACATACACACCCGTCGATGCTACTCATGAAACCCATCTCTGTGATCCCATCTTATTGGTTTCCTTAGTAGTGTAGCAGAAATGCTTCACTACTCGCTCAAGTGATGTGCAAGAGTGAAACTAGTCACTCTTTGGGTATTTTTTTAATAATACCACAAAGTCTCCTATACATCATGTGAGACTCTTGTGAAGATAAATAAATCTTCACTAACTTGGAGATTATAAAAAATGCATCTCCCGTGCCTGAATGCAACTTCCTGAACCTATAGGATTGCTTGTGCACATTACTAATGGTGAAGGTGTAGCTCCTTCCGTTAGCAATCCTATGGTCTAAATCCATAAGGATTATATGTAGGGATCCTGCTACTACCGAAGTTGCCTTATATAAAATACTCTGATGGTCCTAAGTCCATCAAATACATGCTTATAAGCATGCCTAAAACTTATTGATGTTTGCAGAAAGGCATGTTACCATGCCATAACCTTCTTGCCTAAAGGCAAGTGCGTATATAACGCCATGCCGTAGGAAAAAATTCGACAGCATTTCCCCAGGAAATGGAATTCCAAAAAAAATTTAAACCATAGCTCAGTGGCACTCAGGCCACCCAAAAACATAGGGCTTGACAGGCCCATGGCATGCACGCCATAAACTTATATATGGATTCCATGACCTGCAAAAAACACAAAAGTATTTGCTAGCAACCATTCCCGGTGTTGCATAGCCATATGGTTTCTGTAATCTTCTTTCCTGCAAACAATCAAAAAGTATACTTCCTGCATGTTGATCCATACTTTTAAGAGCTTAAACAATGATCAACACTTGATGTATGCAATCCCATTCATGCATGTAGATACAGAACATGCCATAACATAAATAAAATGCCAGAAAGCATAAAATATACGTCCCTGAGTAGTCTGATTTTGGAATTGCATGCATCCAATCGCTCTCGATAAGCTTCGAGACCTCTGCACCTTCCTCCTCAGGTCCTAACATAAACTTTGAAGTGTCCGAAAATATCGGAGCACTCCTCAAACATAAAGCATGGTCAGGTGATTACAAAAATAATGCAAATTTAGCTCAAAAATGCATTAGTAATCCTTCTTTAGACCTGCAAAAACCACTTTAGGACCTGCAAATTTTCATAAACTGAAATATAAAGCATGTGCAAATAGGTCTAAGTGAAATTACTCAAATCGCCTTCCCAGTTTGAAAAATATGGCTCCCGGAAGGTAGTCGCCAAAAACTGTTCAGACTTTGCAGACCTGTTCAGACCTGCAAAAATTTTTACTTTCCAAAGTTTTTTCTCATAAACTGAAAGTAGACCTTGTGCTCTTCGAAACGAGCCGTAGCACGTCCAATTTGGAGTTTCCTAGCTCAAGATATGGCCATTCCAAGTGGGACATGCCAACCTAGTGGACTGTTGGAGGGGCTGGAAAAAGTGTGAAAATATAATTTTTGGGGTGTCCAAAAGCATTCTTCCATCATGCAAATCCTAAAATTCTCTCCATAATCTCAGAGAGTGGCATATGAAGATGCTTAGGCCTAGTTTCACCTTTCCAAAGCCTCCCTTCGTGCATGCTAATTCGCTCCCCAAACTAGGCCTAAATCAAGATTTTTGCTTTTATACAAAAACTTGAATGGGAGCTCTTAGCAAGCTTTTAATCCACTCTAAATGTGGATTTCTCTTGGATTATATACAATAATCCATGGGAAATCTCTAAATGATCTTTTTCTTACTCCGAGAAGTGGAGTTTGGCAAAAGATTAATTTCTGAAATTTTCCAAAAAGTGCGGGAAGGGGGTCTTTGAGGAACTAAAACTCCTCCTTAACGTATCATTTTAATGAATCTAATGATTCGCCTAAGACTTCCACACACCATACTCTCAGTATACATACCTTTCCCTATCCATCCATAGCTATCACACCTATTTTTTCCCTCTTCCAAAATGGAAATTTCTTAGATTTAGGTGCTGAAATTTTTTTGTCAAACTGTGATGGAAGGGGGTTTTGTGGAGCTTCAAACTCCCATCAAACTGAGGTATCTTTTGGATTTCTTAATCTTGCATGGAAGTCAATGCACTATACTATATGTTTGCATGATTTTTTCCATAAAACTATGAAAAATACCTCCTCTTTTTGCCTTCCCAAAATGGCTATTTATCCAAAATAGCTCCTGAAATTTATGTAAAAATCATAGAAATAGGCTACCTTGGAGGTGCCAAAAACTTAACCTTTGGTGTATTTTGAGGGAATCCTTAACTATTGGTGAGAGTACATATCTCATATTCTCCGTACAAGTGATTTCCCTCCAAAATCTTGGCCCCCTAATGCTTCGTTATCATTCTCAAAAATAGAAATTCTTACAGAAATTTCAAAGCATTCAAACCTGGAGAGTGAGCTTATAACTCCTTGCTAATTCACGTAGAGGGAGGTATCACTTTTGATTGCTCCTTGTTGCTTTGATGATCTTCTCATCCTTCTCACATCCATGTGCGAGCATCCGATGAAGCAAAACGGCAAGAGAAGCTCCGCTCTGAGCTCTGAGTCATACACATGTAGAATACATGTGTATGCTGTCCTTTGTGTGCGGGGCTGAGGCTCGCTGCCGGATAGTAAAGCAGATGCGTGCTCTGAACTTCTCCACAATCCTGAGTAGTGGAATCTTCATTCAACTGAAGCAGCATGATCGCTTTTCTGATATCCCGTGATGACTCCATCTTTCCAAGCTGTCCGCCATGAAAAGGCTCCGGCCCCATGCTCTCCTTCATGATAATGAAACAAGTCTGTCCATCGGCGTATATAGTTATTCGATGCTCCTCTAGCGTTGCTAACATGTGTTTGTAGCTTACGATCTTGCTCCTCAATGTGTGCACCAAATAGGCATGGCTCCTTGGTAAGATAGTATGCCTCTCATGCTTAGCGCCTGGGTTCGATCCCCATCGGATGCACACGCAAAAGCGGCCAGAAAACGCTGCTCTGATACCAGTATAACAAAGCGAAAACCTTTTGCTGTTGTTTTCTTGCTTCGACGCACACACAGAGATGCTCTTCGATCTTGCCTCCCAACCGCCGAGCTCGACTCTATCCCATAAAGAGACTCTCAATATCTATTCTACCAAGTGGTATAAATACCCATGTGATGCCATGTGGCATGTATGCCTCCTCACCCAAAAGGGTATGCATCCTATAACATGACAGTTAATGATAGGGTTCAGAAGGATTTCAATAGGGGTTTTGATGGGTTTTAAGTAGGTTCTCTAGGGTTTTAGAATGTTTCAAGGGTTAAAACAATTAATATTTAATGAAATTAATCTATAATTAAACATTGGTTAACTTGTAAAACTAAATTATGGTTTAATTTGTTAATTTAATAGTGTGTGTGCATTTAAAAACTAAGGTTCTAATTAATTAAAAGCTTAACCTAAGCTTAATTTAATTGATTTATTTAATTGAGAAATTTAGGGTAAATAGAATTAAAATGATTAATTAAATGGATAAATAACTAGTGGACTATATGAGTGCTAGGAAAAAGAATGGCTTATATAAGTTGTGTAACTAAAGAGATTTAAGGAGTGGTCTCAATAGAAGATGCACTTAAAGTGAAAAAAGTTGGTTAAGAGAAAGAGTGGAGAGAATTAGTGAAGATGAAAAGAGAGGAGTAGAAATTAAGTGTAATTAAAGTAGAAAAGTTAAAGTAGAAAGTGTGGTGGAAGTAAGGAGATTAAAGTGTGGTTGTAGCTTAAAAGTTAAAACTAAAAAGAGTGGTTTAGAAACGACTTGTGTATGTATTTAAATGAGTGTTGAGCTCAAGTTTCTCATAATGTTTCTTTGCAGGTACTTTCTCCTGCTCTTTACTTTCTTCTGTTTTTCCTTCTTTCTCATTAGACCCTCCTCATGCTCGGGATATTAAGCCATCATGTACTGCTGTGTATGATGATCTTGATGTTGATTGTCCGGCTGGAAGCATGCCCATGCCTATTCCATGGCTTGGTCTGGGTCCCTGCAGCAGTGTGTGTATGTGATGTGAAGTGTCATGTATGTGTGTGTGATGTGTGTGTATGTGATGTGATGTATGTGTGTGTGTGAAGTGTGATGTGATGTGTGTGTGTGTGTGTGTGAAGTGTGTGTGTATGTGATGTGAAGTGTGTGTATGTGATGTATGTGTGTGTGTGAAGTGTGTGTGTATGTGATGTGAAGTGTGTGTATGTGATGTATGTGTGTGTGTGTGTATGTGTGTGAGAGAGAGAGAGAGAAATTCTCTCCCTCCCCTCCTCTGTTTTGAGCGCAGCAGCGCGCAGACAGAGAAGGAGAGAGAGAGAGATCGGCGCAGAGAGAGAGAGAGAGAGGAAGAGGGCAGAGAGAGAAAGAGGAAGAGGGCAGAGAGAGAGAGAGAGAGAGAGAGAGAGAGAGAGAGAGAGAGAGAGAGAGAGAGAGAGAGAGAGAGAGAGAGAGAGAGAGAGAATGAATCTCTCCCTCCCCTCCTCTGCTGCAACACGACAACGTGCACAAACAAGGAGAGAGAGAGAGAGAGAGAGAGAGAGAGAGAGAGAGAGAGAGAGAGAGAGAGAGAGAGAGAGAGAGAGAGAGAGAGAGTGAGAGAGAGAGAGAGAGGTTCCCTCCCCCCCTGCAGAGTTGCGCGCGGCAGCACGCAGAGAGAGAGAGAGAGAGAGAGAGAGAGAGAGAGAGAGAGAGAGAGAGAGAGAGAGAGAGAGAGAGAGAGAGAGAGAGAGAGAGAGAGAGAGAGAGAGAGAGAGAGAGAGAGAGAGGTTCCCTCCCCCCCTGCAGAGTTGCGCACGGCAGCACGCAAAGAGAGAGAGAGAGAGAGAGAGAGAGAGAGAGAGAGAGAGAGAGAGAGAGAGAGAGAGAGAGAGAGAGAGAGAGAGAGGAGAGAGAAAGAGAGAGAGAGAGAGAGGTTCCCTCCCTCCCCCTGCAAAACTGCGCGCGGCAGCACGCAGAGAGAGAGAGAGAGAGAGAGAGAGAGAGAGAGAGAGAGAGAGAGAGAGAGAGAGAGAGAGAGAGAGAGAGAGAGAGAGAGAGAGAGAGAGAGAGAGAGAGAGAGAGAGAGAGAGAGAGAGAGAGAGAGAGAGAGAGAGAGAGAGAGAGAGAGAGAGAGAGAGAGAGAGGTTCCCTCCCTCCCCCTGCAGAACTGCGCGCGGCAGCACGCAGAGAGAGAGAGAGAGAGAGAGAGAGAGAGAGAGAGAGAGAGAGAGAGAGAGAGAGAGAGAGAGAGAGAGAGAGAGAGAGAGAGAGAGAGAGAGAGAGAGAGAGAGAGAGAGAGAGAGGAGAGAGAGAGAGAGAGAGAGAGAGAGAGAGAGAGAGAGAGAGAGAGAGAGAGAGAGAGAGAGAGAGAGAGAGAGAGAGAGATCGATGCAGAGAGAGAGAGAGAGAGAGAGAGAGGGGAAGAAAGAGAGAGAGAGAAAGAGAGAGTTAAATTGTTAAGTTAATTTAGTTATCTTATTGCATAAATCATTTTTTTTAGGTATTTAATGTGTTAATTATTATGGAGTAATACTTAGAGAATATGAAAACATTAATTGGCTTAGCTAGTTACTTATGAATGCATGATTTAGAAGTATATATGAGATATACCTACATTTATTATAATTATTTAGTGAGTTTGTATTCATAATAGAGCTCATGGATGTGTTTGTATGCATACATCTAAGTGCTAATATGCATATGATTTTGTATTAAAAGTATGTTTTCAAAAGTGCAAGTGTGTATGTGCATATTCATGTGAGGTAATGAATGTGTGTATGCATGTTAGTTCATATTAATTCTACATTTGCATGATTATATGTATTCCAAAAGAAGTGATGTATATGTATTTAGAAGTGTGTGTAATGTAAGCATGCATGTGTGCTAGTATGTGAGTGTATTAGCATATATTAGTATATTTGTAAGCATGCATGTAAAGTTCATTAGTATGCATGAGGAATGTATGCATTAGAGTGCATGTGGATGCTTTAATGTATGCATGAACATATGCATGTGTATGGAAATATTGTGTGAATTATATTTTATGTTTCTTATTAATTTTTTGTAATATTACTAATATGATAATGTTTTTTTTGCAGAAACATTGATGAGTTCAAGCTATTGAAGTGAAGTAAAGAGAAGCAGCAAGATTGAAGATTCATTTAAATCTTATTTTCCAATTAGTCAACTATCCAATTGATTAGACATTTATCCCTTTATTTAAACCTTCCATTTGTATTAGAAATTATTGATTTGAGCCATTAGCTTATCAATTCATTTGTTCAAGTAGATTTAGCATCAATATTATTTTCCATTGATTTCTTTGATGTCTTCTGAGTTATTCCATGAATCTGAGCATAGTAACATTGAAAGCTTTGAAACTACAACCGAATCCATAGAATTAGTGACAGAAGAACTCATTAAAGATAATATTACTTCAGAATCATTAGTGTCTTTATCTTATGATCAAATGTTTAACTACATTCCTAGCATTTTCTTCCATTGCATCTCTTGAATCACAAAGTAGTAAAGAATTATTTCCACCAACTTTAGTTAGACAAACTCATCCAAAACCATTAGAAGTTACAGTAGAAGAGATAGTTAAAGATCAGATAACCGAAGAGTCATTATTTTTAACACCCAAACAGGTAGCTATTGCCAGATATAGAGCAGCTCGTCCCTATGGTCCTTAAGCTGAGTCTGCTACAGACACCCTGCGTGTGTCGAACGATTAGGCAGATGACTTGATCCACCATCCGAGCATCCCTCACGACCCGACAGCGTCTACCCCATATCCTCACTTTTCTTTTTCTAGCCATTCAAGCCGCGCAACCCCCGCCAAACGCTCCCTTCCTGTTGCATGAAGAATCTACTCGGATGATCGAAGATGAGGAAGATGATGCAGATCGTTTTCAGCTTCTTCGCCGGAAACACAGCCGCATAAGTCCCTCTAAGAGCCAAGTGCAAGGATCCAACGTTGGACACGAAGAAGAGGTCTTCCACGACACCGCTACCTCCATTCATGTTGATTCTTCCACCCATTCTTCTCCAATCCAGCAGCAGGAACAAGGTGCTTCCACCGCCGACTCTGAAGAAGTTTCTTCTCGAGAGGATTCTCATCAGCAGAATCAAGATGCTGTTCACGCAATTATTATAGAGATTCTCAATGAAGTGATTGCTCTGGTTGATGCTGTGATTGACCGAACGGAAGCGACAAAGCAGCAGACCATCGGAATAGTGCTGGTGCCTAACATTCTTATCCCACTTTCTTCCACCATGAACACTGTTGAGCCCATTGTCCCAGTCTAGCCTGTTGTTCCCGTGTACCCAATTCTCCATCTTCTTCTCCTAACTATTCTCCACCATCTTCCCCTCATTTGTTCTCCGCTTCTATATCCCAATCCCTTCCTACTCTTCCTTCTCCAATCCCGATGTTTCATGAACTCGAATCTATGGGTCGACTTTTGATCCAATTCTCACAACAGTTACCAATGCAACTGAAGATGGCAACCGACAATATCAGACATGAGTTGCAGCACAAAGTTGATGTTTTAGAGGCTGATATTGCCCCATTACAGGAAGAAGCAGATGCCATTAAGGCAGAGAACCATGCTTTGCAGATGCAACTTCAGCAACTTCAAGCTAGGATTGCAGAGCAAGTCACATTGATTGCACAACGTGATGCAGCATTGGCAGAGTTAAAAGCCAAGGATGTTTTGTTAACTGCTTGTGATGAAAAGATCAAGCAGTTAAATCAGTTGGTACAGGATAAAGAAGATGCTCGAGTGGCGATTGGCAATTTGTTGGAGGAAACTCGAATACAGCTTGATGAGGTCATGCAGAGAGGACAGGAGATGGCTACTTTAGCTAAGCAGACTAATGCAGAACTCCAGGCCGCAACTGCCGATCTGTTTCAGGCGAATTCTGCTCTCAAAGCTCAGATGAGTTTAACCATTCAACTTCAGAAGGAGATAGTAGGGATTAAGAAAGAAAGAGATGCTTATTATCAAACCATTCAATATCAAGCTCAAGAGCTGGAACAAAGAGAAAAGCAGCTAGGATTTCAAGCAGAGCGACTATCCAGAATAGATGGACAAATTAATGATATGAGATTGGGCCGCGATGCAGCCCTTGCCAATGACTTTTACTTGCAAGAAGCATTTTTGCAGACCCAGACTGAAGTTCTGGTGAGTCACGTCATTGCGGCAAGTTCAGTCCGAACTGACGCACAATTGGTGGAGCCGGAAACATTAAAACTAATGTTGGATTCATTAAAACAGAAAATCGCCAGAACCTTCAAATTAGCAAGAACCATGTATATCCAAGGCATCGTAGATGAGCCTTAATTTTGTTTTCCTTGCGGGTTCAAGTCCACCATGCGTGCCAGTGTTAGGCCGCCGGATTGGCATCATGTAATTTATATTTTTTCTATACCGCACGTACCGAAAGGTCGTAGCAAAGAGATGTAACCCGTTTTCTATTAAAGAGACATTACAGTGTTCTCCAGAGAGAGTAGACGGGATCGCCAGACTGTCTGTCTGGGCAATTTGCGACCTTGCAGAGACGTCGTAGTGCAGATTCCAATAACTCTGAGTACTGTTACTTTACTTTGTTGAATTACATTAATTTCTGGTTAACATAGTAATGTTCGGTGATGATGATCAATCTGCGCTACAGTGATCATTAACTTCTGAGTTACCTACGGCGTAAAGAATAATTGGAATGCGAGTAGTAAGACCGTGTAGAGGAATTGATACTCAGTAATAGCGTACTGCTTAATTTGTTAGTTAAGTGGGAAAACTAGATAAAGGGCCTCTGCATTGTCAGACCCCTACCATCCCCAAGAACCCGAACAAAGATTAAAAGGCGGACTTGACAGAAGTTGTCCTTTTAACACGTGGTAGCCTTAAAACAACAAAATCCAAGTTAAAGATGGTACCTTGTATCTTGATTGGGACTGTAGGGACCACTCCCATAGGCCTTACTATGCTTTGTTCTGTGAGTGTTATAGCGAAGTTGGCAGGTCTTGAAGGGTGTATTCCAATATTTCTCATGGTATGTCTAGGCATCAAGTTAATGCCATAACCACCATCTACAATGACTCCTTGAAGCTCATGACCTTTGATAGAGACTGTTAGCCGAGGGTTCTTATAATTTGTGAGGGGTGCTTCCCCTGCAATTTTATCTTTATGCATAATAGCAGCCTTTGCCACTAAACTTGTTGTGGAAGCCTCATCAATTATCTGTAAGCATTTTGACTTGAATTTCCCATCCATCTTTATTAAATAAAAAATATTGACCTCCTTTCTCATGGACTTGAGTAGTCTTGAAGATTCTTATTCCTTAAGATCATGGGCTCCAATTGACTTATCAAGCTCCTCATGAGCCCTGTTGTATGCATGTCGAATGGCATCATTGGTACCTATGAGATCTTCTTTTTTCCTTGTATTTGCACATGTAGCGGCTTTGTCTTCAGATGTCTCTTTGTCTTTGTTCAATCCATTAATCCTTGATTCCTGACCTATTTCTACTTGAGCCTTCCCCTTCTTGTTTGCACTGTAAAAGATTCAATTTCTTCTAACTGCACCACCCTGGTAGATGGTGATGGCACATTGACTTGATCTACCATTTCTTGTTTGCGCACAAAAGTCATTTGAATGTGGGGCCTAGATGGAGATGCTTAGTTCTTAGGACAACAATTAGTATAGTGGTCTCTAGCCTTTAGGCAGTTCCTACAAGGAGGGGCATTTTCTGGTAGAGTGCACCTACTTTGGTAATGCCCACATTCTCCACATCTCAAACAAATAATTGGCCTCCTTTGTCCATTTCCCAAGTTATCCCTATGTCTAGGGTTGTAATTGTTACCTTGATTAGGTGTCCTCGCCATCACATTAGCTGGTGGTAGGGCTCCTCCTTGTGTCCAACATGTTGTTGCAGGCATTCCTCTTGACTCACATTCATGGGCCTCATGGCCAGCTTTCTTGCATAGTTGGCAAGTTAAACTTAACAAAGGACATTCACTTACTACATGAACTTGCTTACTGCACATGGTACATCATAGCCCGTTTTTGATGCCACCTCCCTTGAGTTCTTGCAACTCTTGTCGAAGATGAGCCAATTCCTCTATTTGGGCTTCCTCTTCCTTTTGTAGCTTCAATGCTTCAATTTCCCTCCTCAACTGAGTCACAACACTCTCCTCTTCTTTATGGGTCTTATTCATTTTTAAGCTCTCAAGCTCTTTCCTTAGCTTAATTACTGGGTCTTCAGGTTCTGTAGGATATGACAAATTGGAAGCACTTGCCCCATACTGCTGTCGGATTTGTTCCAATCTTATAGCTGTATTGATAAATTCTTCTATGGATGCTATTGGCAACACTAATTCCTTGATTTTATATTATGTAGTCACTGGAAGTGGTTTAGCTAACCATTTCTTAATAAAGAAATCATGTGGAGGATCTGGCAACTTAGACATTAGTGCCTTGACCCTACTTACAAACTCTGGAAATGTTTCACCAGGATCTAGTCTCAAGTTTTCTAATTCCTCTATGATTATCTCTATAGTATTCCCATGTTGGAATTGAGTTTAGAATGCATCTTTCATTAAATCCCACGTGGTGAAATGGTTTTCAGCAAATTGGTTGAACCATTTATCTGCTAGCCCTTCTAATGTGGCAGGAAAGAGGATAAAAAAGGCATCCTCTCTTTCCATCAAACCTCTTGTTTTACATAATGCTAAGAATCTCCTAATGTGCTCGTCCGGATCTTCCTGAGCTAGGCCTTTGAAAAATGGAAATTTTATATTCAATCTAGAAAGTAGAGTTTCCAAATCTACCTGACCTGCCATGTTCTTTACTGATGATGTTGACAACAGTGGACTAGAGGATCTTCTAACAGCCTTCCTTCTTGTTGCTTTGTAAGTGACCCTCAATGTTGGAGACCGGGTTGTAGTCATGAGCTGTTCATAATCCTCTTAGGCTAAGATAATCAATAAGAAGGTTTACCTCTTAACCCAATGAAGTAGTACTGTCGAAACTTGAATAATGCTTCTCTATACTACAATATTTCTTCTCCTATGCTCAAATCTCCTTGTTATCCCACCGGGTGTGCCAAATTTTGTTGGGGGATTCTTGTGCAGAAAGGGATTTGAGTGTTTGTAGGAGAAGGGAGAAAGTTAAGAAGAAAGATATAGACATTGGAAGCTTTTGTAGATTGATTATAAGGAGGAAAGTACAATGGTGATATACAATACAATCCAAATGCTTTCTATGCAAAATCCCAAAGAGTGCACAATCACAAAGTACAAAATACCCAAGGTTCTTGTGGCTGGCGACCTTCTCTGCACCAGTCCTCCACCTTCTCCAAGCTTGCACTTGTGCACACTTTGCACTCAAGCTTCCAATAGGAGGACGGATGGACACCTTCTATCGGCATGCGCACAGCTTCAATGGGACCTTGGGACCTTAGTTTGTATGGCTTAGCACTTCTCTACACACTTCTAAGTCACTCCTCTGCACACCTTGCACTTCACTTCTTTGTGTTGCACACACACTGTATGTCTCTTGCACTTCTCTGTTAGTCTAGACTATGCTCACCTTGCTTTTTCTTCAAAGAATAATGATTTGCCCTTGATTTGAGTGTCAGTTCACATATGCTCATAACTGCTAGAGTATCTTGGTGCTCACTTTGATGTCCCAAGATTGTCTCCTAAAGTGGGCAGCCAACGAATCCCTGTTTTGTCATGTAGTGACTTTAGACTAAAAAAAAAAATTAATTCTTGACACCCGACTTTGAATGCTTTGACTTCACCCATATTGACCTTTGACTTTGAACGTATTGACTTTGATTAGTTTGACTTTGACCCTTTGACTTTGGATATGGCTGACTTTGATTGTGGTTGACTTTGACAAATATGACTTTTATGGGCTCAAGAATGAGTACAAACAGGGTGGATGATTGATTGCCAAATGAAACAAAGTGGGTAGGATGTTCACCTTAAATGTGAAAATTCTTGAAATGAATGGAGACATGTTTGCAAAAGGTGTAGGAGTTATTGTAGATATAGAGATGTGCCACAAATGGATTGGATGTTCAAACTTGTAAAGGCTCAAATTGATGTAGTCAATGGAGATTGTCCATGGACTGCCAAATTTCAAGGTTGCAAAGATGCAAAAGGTATGTGCAGCATGTCAATTTGGTAAACAATCAAGATGATCATGTCTGCATGACAAGCATGCTAGTGAGAATGTGCTAGAAATAGTACATACAAATGTTTGGGGTCCTGCAAAGACCACATCTATGGGCCGTTGCAGGTTTTATGTTACTTTCATTGATGACCATACACGAAAAGTGTGGGTATACTTCATGAAAGAGAAGAGTGAGATATTCACTCACTTCCAGATTTTTAAAGCTATGGTGGAAAAGCAAACAGGGAAGTATTTTCAGACATTAAGATCTAATGGAGGAGGTGAATACACATGAAATGATTTCAGCAACTTTCTAAAAAGTCATCAAATTCGACGTCAGTTTTCTTGCAGATACACACCACAACAAGATGCGATATGGAGAAGATAGTATTCTAATGCAGGATTTAGGGTGGCCCTATCAGATGGTCAATCCAAAAAGAAGATGAAGCAAATGAAGTGCAGTATAAATTGGCAATTATGGAGGGTGAAGGGTTTGTCTTGTCATCATATCACAGCTCAAGGCCTATCATCAGCACTAGTGAAGATTTATGGATCACTTGGAACTTGCAAAATCTGTCCAGGTTGTACATAGCCTTCTCATATTCTTTTGCTCAAGTTTTAATATTTTTTATCCATTTTCATGCTTGTTCCTTGATTTTTACACAACCTAGAAGCCATTTCATAACCTTTGTATAAGAAAAAAAATTAGGAGATTTTTGGGAATTTTTAGAATTTTTTATAGCATTTTCCCCTCTTTTTTAATGCCATTTTCTTAATTAAATAAAAAATAAAGGAAGATCTCTGTGGTTTTGAGTGGGAAAGTGACTTAGAAATGCTTGGAAATTTTTTTAGATTTTTTCTTGATTTGTTTGCATTTTTGTTGAATTTTTTTAGATTTTATTAGTATTTATTTATATTTTCAGGCTATTTTTAACCCCAAAAAAAGGCTCCGTAGAGGCTAAATTTATTTTTCAAAAAAACAAACTACCCCCCCTCTCTCTCTCTCTTTCCCCCCATCCCCCCGTCAATTTTTATTTTTTTAATTTATTTTATTATTTTTATTTTATTTATTTTATTATTTATTATTTATTTTATTTTCTATTATTTCCTTTTTATTTTTTTGCTCCCCAAGAGCCCCAATTTTTAATTTTTAATTAATTAATTAATTTATTTATTTTTATTTTCTTTTATTTTCTTTTATTTTTATTTTTCTTTAAGCTTTGGCAACCTCATGCGTTCAAAGAAAAAAGGAGGATGGTCCAATGCTTTTGGCTCTAGATTCTGCCTTGGATGGCCATTTTTTCAAACGTGGTGTCATTTTCATGTATTTTGGCACCTTTGCACTCATTTTTTGGCTTAGTTTTTCCTAAATCCCAACTTTTCTCTGACTTTTGGTTAAAATCCACATGTTTTGAGCACATTTATCACGTGTTCTTCTTTACACACATGGTTCATATGGTCTATTCTCACTTTATTTTACCATATATTTCACATTTTGCTTTATGCACCCTCTATAGCTTTACTATTTGACCATTTCAGCCCTCTCCAGAGCCCATAATCCTACTCCCTCAACCTCCCTTTAGCCTTCTTCCCAGCCCCATCCTTTCCCCTCCTTGCCCTATCAATCTCAGTCAACCCTCCCTTCCCTCTCCTTCCTACCCTCCATTCATCATCCTCTGTGTTTCTGTGCAGCATTTCCACTTTTGGTTCTTCTCTCGTGTCTATTCTCTACTGCGTCTAGTGGATTTGGTAGCTGCGCAGGTGTCCTTTTGAAGATTTTGTAGCAGACCAATCATGGTGTCATATCTGCTCAGAGTTTTGGCTGTAGCTCTCCGGGACGGAGTGACCATTATGTGGTGGGAAATTATTGAGCCCATAAAAGTCATATTGGTCAATATCAACAATAGTAAAAGTCAACCACAATCAAAGGGTGAAAGTTAAACCAATCAAAGTCAACACATTCAAAGTCAAAGGTCAATATGGGTGAAGTCAAAATGTTCAAAGTTGGGTGTCAAGGTGCATAGGTAGTGCACAATTAATTGTTCACAAAGGGTAAAATTGTAGAAAGTTGGTTCTAGGTTGCAAAGGTATTTCTGTAATTCTCTAAGGTTCAAAATGTTTTTAAAAGTGTTTGGAAGGTTCAGGTGAACCCTCTCTTAGGTGCACATTTGAAGAATTAAAAGGCAAAATGTGAAGGTATGTGAAGCGGCAGCATATGCAGAAGTGAAAGTATGGCCCTCAATTAAAATTTTTGTTTTAGTCTAAAGTCAGTATAGGACAAAACAGGGATTCATTGGCTGCCCACTTTAGGAGACAATCATTGGACATCAAAATGAGCACCAAGATACTCTAGCAGTTAGGAGCGTACGTGAACCGACACTCAAATCAAGGCAAGGAATTATTATTTGAAGAAAAAGCAAGGTGAGCATAGTCTAGACTAAGCAAAAGTGCAAGAGACATACAGTGTGTGTGCGATGTAGAGAAGTGAAGTGCAATGTGTGCAAGAGAGTGACTTAGAAGTGTGCAGAGAAGTGCTAAGCCATACAACCTAAGGTCCCAAGGTCCCATTGAAGCTGTGGGTGCATCGATAGAAGGTGTCCATCCCTCCCCCTATTGGAAGCTTGAGTGTAAGGTGTGCACAAGTGCAAGCTTGGAGAAGGTGGAGGACTTGTGCAGAGAAGGTCTGTAGCCACAAGAACCTTGGGTATTTTGTACTTTGTGATTGTGCACTCTTTGGGATTTTGCATAGAAAGCATTTGGATTGTATTGTATATCACCATTGTACTTTCCTCCTCATAATCAATCTATAGAAGCTTCCAATGCTTGTATCTTTCTTCTTACCTTTCTCCCTTCTCCTACAAACACTCAAATCCCTTTCTGCACAAGAATCCCCCAACACTCTTCTACATATAACCCATCAGCATTGAACCTAAATTGTAATCCTTGGTCAACCATTTGTCCAATAGAAACTAGATTCTTTGTTATATTTGGAACATGTAGCACATCAGCAAGATGTTTTACCTTTCCATCCTCCATGGACAATGCTATGTTTCCTATATGCTTGATAGGGTGTGATGTGTCATCACCTATTTCAACATATGCAAGAACTTGCAATTTTTGCAAACTACTAAACCATTCTGCATGACTGGTCATGTGATTTGAAGCACCTAATCAACATACCAGACATTACCATTCGATTTTGAAACATCAGCACTCATCGTATTCATCATGTGATATTGGACCATGAATAGCTTCTCAAAATCATCTACACTTGTGGATGCATAGTTGTTTTGTTGGCTTCTCTTATTTTGATTCTTCAACCTGCAATCACATTCAAAGAGTCCAGGTTTACCACAATTCCAACATCCTTTATTGTCATTACCTAAATCATTTCTTAGAAAATTTCTACGACCTCTTTGGCTCCCCCTATCTTGAAACTGTCCTCTACCTCCTACGTGATTTTGTTGTTATCCTTGATCTTTGTTATTATGTCCTCTTCCACTTCCAAAGCCTCTATCTCTACCTCTTCATTTGCTAGAGTAGAATACCTGCTCATAACTAGGTTTTCCTTGACAGTTTGAATCCTCACCAAGATTCTTTTCTTCAATAATCGGCATGGATACAAGATCAGTGAAATTCAGAATGTTTTCCTTGGTATGTATAGAAGTTCTGAACTACTTATATGCATCTCCTAAACCACGAAGGCACACTTCCACCTTATCATCATCATCTACATTCACACTAATAGATGCAAGTGACTCACATATGCTTTTTCTTTTCAGAGTGTAGTCACTTACCGACATGCCCTTCTTTTCCAATGTATGCAGCTCATTCTTGAGTTGCAATTTTCGTGCCTTTCTATTCGTCTCATACAATGTGACCAAACTTTTCCATGCCTCTTTCGAAGTCTTGGCATCCTCTATGTGCCCAATCATGCTATCCTGTATGCTAACTGATAGCCAATACATTACCTTTCATGCTCCTTGATTCCATTCCTCATATGCTCTTAACTGATCTATAGTCGGATTCCTCTCTAGTAACTACGAAGCATTTTTGTTCTCTCCTTTGATGTACTTCCAATACTCTTTTCCCATCTCGAAATTTTTCATACGAAATCTCCAAACATGGAAGTTGTTCTTGTCCAGCTTATCACTCATAAGCTGACTCATTCCATCTACGTTTGCCATTTCTGCAGCATTTCACAACACTGCAAAGCACTACAAGGAGCACTTCTGCTTGAACATTGTCCCACTATGATGTGACAGTTTGATCTCAGAAAAACACAATTTTTGTGTATCAACAATACATGGAATCACTTGAAATTCTGGATTTGGAATGTACGAGTTTTGCCAAATAGGGCGCAAGTTATAGTTTTGCAAATGTACTTGGTTTTTCTATGGACCCCACCTTGCAAGCTCAAAACATAGGTTGAGATGGCTCCAAAACTCTGATCTAACAAAAACAAGTGACCCTCAAGGGATAACTCTCAAAAATATTTTGAGGTCTTCTACCTTCATGCTGATTTTTGTAGCAATCTAAGGTATTTATGAATCGTGCCTTCTCCACGCCTTCTTACATACTCTTCATCGTCAGCCTTCTGCACGAGCTCTCTACAGCCACAGTGGCTTTGATGTCATGAGGAAGGAGATAAGGAAGAGAGCTCAAACACACACACTCTCACAATCAAAGAGGAGGACACACACAGATTGAGGCAAGGAAGAAATGATCTTCTTCTTCTTCTTCTTTTTCTATTACACAAAAGGAATGTACAAGAATGACCTAAAAATAAAAATACAAAAAGTGCAATATATAAAGACCACTACATAGGGAAAAACCTAATGTTCATGAATGAGTGAGCTGGCAAGTAACAAATGTGCAATCACTCTCGGTAGATAAATCTAATATAGCTCAATGAAGTGTCCGTGACCACTATACATGTCAAAGAAATGAAAAAGTAATATGTGTTATCCTAGATCATCACATGTTGAGCTTGATATCTCAACAATATTTCCTTCAGTTGAGATGGGGTATGATAGCTGAATACGAATAGGAGGTACCGGCATTGGAGGCTATGTTGGAGATTGTTGTGGGATTGGTGGAGATGATGGTGTTTCTAGAACCTATAAGCATGGGATTGTACCTCTCATATGCTTTCTTGCCCTTGCCTTGGTTGACTTGTAGGCTTTCTAGGAAGTTCCTTTAAATTTCTTTAGCTCTTCGCTATTCATGGCACACTCAATAGGGATATCATATGTGAGGCACATATATACAATCCTAGTGATTGCACAACATCCATGAATAACTCGCTTTTGTGCCCATCTTTGTTGTGCCAAATATAATTGTTCCTGAATCTAGCTAGCTAGGTTGATAGTCTAGGGCCTTGTATTTGCCAAGAATAAGCTAAACCAAATTCATTTTTGTGGTAGTGTGAAATGGTCCTAAGTTGGGAAGGGAAAGTGTTGCATACAAACTCATAGCAATTTTGATAGCTGAGGTGTTATCACTAAAATATATGCCCATTTAAGAACATCTCCTTTTTTCATTGGCTTTGGTATGAGCCTCTCTCTTTCCGTTGGTGTATGCATACCGTGGATCTTGAGTTCTGCTGTGATGAGGTCTGCTGAGAGATAAAACTTCTTGAAAGGGGGATTTGAAACTAGTGAAGGAAAAATGAACATGCCAAGGAGTTCTTTCCTGGTAGGGGTTTGCAGAGTGGTAACCAAGTAAAAACATCGATAGAAGTCTGGTTTGGGCAGGGGAGCACTAAAGTATTCTGTAAACCCTACTCTTGTGCGGAGTGGTTGTAACTCTTCTCAATACTGAAGGGCCTCCAAGTCTCGTGAAAAGAATTGATATCTACCCCACGTATCGCCACTGAAGCATAACATTGAATCATAAATTTGTTCTGCATCTGCCAATGGTCTTTGTTGAAGCTAAAGGTCAAGGACAAAGCACAGGAGCACATCAAAGAGGTGGACACCCAAGAAGAAGGAGCAAGTAGGGAGCTCCAAGAAGTGTATGTCAAATTTTCAGAAGAAATCCCTATAAAAATAGTGATTTTCATCACTAAAAACCATTGTAAATACCATTTTCTATTTTTGTAACTCCATTTTGTTCAAGCTGAGGAGTCCTTGAGCTTGAGGAGTATTAGAAGTATCATCCTACCAATTTTCATAATTTTTAGACTTCATTTGAGCCCTCAAATAAGCCCTGGAACCTAATTTTTTACTAGGCCGGACACTAGGTCTAGACAGGGCAAAAACTAGTCAACTAGCTATAAAAAGAGCTAGAGAGCTCATTTTTGAGGTTAGCTTGTGAGAGAATAAAGCTTTTGTAAGAGAACTCTTTTGCAATCGAAGCTTTCCATTGTTCCTCTCTTTGATCTTACCTTGTGCACGTGTGTGTGTATGTGTGTGCATGTTTGTGTGCTTTCACTCACGCACTTGTGCCTTCACTTGCTCGTGGTCTTCATACCAGTCCTCATGTCTCCGCAGATTGACAAGTAAAGGAGGTGGTGCTTACGCTTGAGCTACACCAAATTTTGGCGCCATTGCCGGGGAGAGAGCTTCGAGGACGAGCGTTGTGATGGTAAGATCGTAGATTTGTGACGTTGGAAGGTAAAAAAACTATCATTTTTGTTCATTTTCTGATTTTTCTTCTTCATCTTCATCATCATCACCATCTCCATCTTCTTCTTCATAGAAATTTCTTGTTTTTAGTGCATTTTCACCATTTTCATACGATCTTTCATGCATTGTTGTGCGAGGAGGAGCTAGGAAGTGCAAGAGAGAGCAAGCGCTTGTGTTTTTTCATGATTTTCTACACATACGGAGCTCGCCATTGCTTGGCCCTCAAAAATTTGAATTTCCTGCCAAAAAACATGATTCTGTGATGAAAACCGTGATTCTATGAAAAATTAATTTTTTTTTTTAAATCACGATTTTCTATTTCCCGCCTAAAAGCTCTCTGAAGGAAACACGATTCTGAGGTCATTCTCAAAATCGCGATTCTCTAGTTGTGCTCAGAATTGCGATTCTCTAAGTTTTTCAAAAACATGATTCTCTGGTCACCCTCAAAAGCGTGATTTTTTTTGGCGATTCTCAAAAAAATACGATTCTGGGATCATTCTCAAAATCGTGATTCTGTGGTTGTGCTCAAAATCCCGATTCTCACAAATCACGATTTTCAGCCAAAAACACGATTGTGATCAAACACGATTCTCTATTGGCAATCGCTATTTTTAAAAACAGGATTTTCATCCAAGGTACAAAATTGCGATTTCCAGAACACGATTTTCAAAAAACACGATTTTCATAAACACGATTCTGAGAAAACACGATTTTCAGTGGGCTCAAAATCGCGATTTTCACAAATCACGATTTTCAGCCAAAAAACATGATTTTCTGAAAACACGCTTCTCTGTGGCCTCAAAATCGCGATTCTCAAAAACACGATTCTCTACTGGCAATCGCGATTCTCAAAAAACACGATTCTTACTCAAAATCGCATTTCTTGGGGATTGCTCAGCATCGCGATCCTCTTGCTTTCATAGCATTGCGATCCTCTTGAATTCACAGCATCGCGATTCTTTGGATTTCACAGCATCGCGATTCTCTTGATTTCACAGCATCGCGATTCTCTTGATTTCATAGCATCGCGATCCTCTTGAATTCACAGCATCGCGATTCTCTCGATTTTAGAGCATCGCGATTCTCTGGATTTCACAGCATCACGATTCTCTTGATTTCACAGCATCACGATTCTCTTGATTTCATAGCATCGCGATCCTCTTGAATTCACAGCATCGCAATTCTCTCAATTTCACAGCATCGCGATTCTCTGGATTTCACAGCATCACGATTCTCTTGATTTCATAGCATCGTGATTCTCTTGATTTCATAGCATCGCGATCCTCTTGAATTCACAGCATCGCGATTCTCTGGATTTCACAACATCACGATTCTCTGGATTTCACAAAATCGCGATTTTCACACAAAATCGTGATTTTTTTCCAAAAGGTCATGTTTGCCTGTTTTGACCCCCAGGAGCCTGATTTGACATAACTTTTTCATCCAAAGTCCATTTTTTGAGCTCTATAGCTCGTTGGAAAGCTCGTCTCAGATAGACTAATTTGAAGTTGACCCTCAGGTGGGACTAGGAATCCAAGGGAACTCTAAAGGATTTTTGAACCATACCAACGGGAAATTTTGGACTCTTAACCAAAGCTTATGAACCTGAGATCTGGTAGACACCTAGGCAAGGATAGATAAAGCATTAGATCTTCTGAGGCTAGTGTCAGCCATACACCTAAGTCTTGGGCACAACAACTAAGTGGTCATCCTACCATGTATCTGAACTTAATACGTAAGAATGACCACTTAGTTGTTGTGCCCAAGACTTACGTATTAAGTTCATACATTGATAAGGAAGGAACCATGTATGTGGTCACCAACCTACCAGATAGTACTGATGAGTTTGGAAATGTCATTCCTGAGAATGAGATAGGAGACCTAGAACAAGGAAATGTAGGACAAGGACCCCAGACTCCTAGAGGTAAGTCAGTTTTGACCAGAGTGATCACTCCAAATTGGATCCCTCAAGACAACAAAAGTATAGAACTATTCTTGAATAGAGAAACAGAGGAAGCCTTTTGGAGATTCAAGCCAGATCAACCTAGCCAATTGGGCATAGTCATCATCTACGAGTTCAAGGATCCAGAGATACCAAGCAAAGTTGTCTACTTGGATAACACATCAGAGAAGATGTTCTTGGTATCAGAGCATGATAGGCATGCATATACTTGGCAGGGTGAATTGATCTTTTCTCCACCATGGTCCAATGTGTCCCATGGCCTCCAAGGAGTAGGATCATCCAAAGCTCATGAAGCGCAGAGAGAAAGAACCAGAGAGAGACCTGAGGTAAGTTTTGCACACACTGTGGGCAAGAATAGATCAGGATTTGAAAATGAAAGACCTGAAAGAGAGAGACATCAAGCACATAGGCAACAAAGAGATGAATGGGATTTTCCATTACCTAGACCCCGAGAGCACCCAAGAACCCTTAGACCCACTCAAGTGATCAAAGCAGTGAAGAACTATTTTGACGGGACAGGAGATCCTTATGATCATGTGGCCGAGTTCAAACAAGTGTTAAGAGGTGAACAGGTTGAGGATTTTTTCACCGAGTACGAGGCATTTGGTTTGACTCTTAAGAGCACTGTCTTAGCTTGGTTTCAACCATTGAGTAGTCGTAACGATCACGATATAGGTCAAGTGCTAGACAAATTCATTGTAGAATTTTCCAAGAGTGGTATCAAGCATAACACATCTTCTTTGATCCATAGCTTCAAGTAGACACCCCAAGAAACAGTGCGACTAGCAGGTAGAAGGTTTAGACAGTACTTAGAAAGATGCCCTGTTCTAGAGTTGCCCACACCGGCCAAACAAGTGGCCTTGTTCTTAGATGGCTTACTAAGCACCAAGTTAAGATCATATGTGTACTTGAAAGAGCCTAGAAGCATAGAAGAGTGTGTGCAGACCTGCATTGACATAGAAGACAACTTGGGTGAGGAGTTAGGACTATCCAAACTCTATAAAGACTCTGACAATTCTACTAGTCATAGCTCCAGAGCCTCCACTGAGATAGATGAGATAACTAAGCAAGTTGCCAAGAAGCTCGGAGTCCAAAATAGACAAACACAGAGAGTCACCTCATTGAACCGATGTTATACCTGCGGAGTGGACCACATGGCTAACATATGCCCAATGCACAATGAGAACATGAGAGAAATGAATTCTCCATATTGCACTATTGAGAGAAAATACACGAACCATACGGCTCAAGATTTTCCATACAATAGACAGGCTATTAGACAGAATTATCCGCAACCTTACCAACAAGGTAGGTATCAGAACCAATACCAACAGCCATATTATAGACCACAACAACATTATCAGGCACATAGGCCACAACCGGTCCTAGGAAACCAACCACCAGCTCCTACCAATGTGATCCCAGTTAAGTATGCAATAGCAAAAGAGAACCCTAATAGAGCATTGGTGCCAGTGACCCCTCTGGTCTCAGAGAGTGAACATCTTGCTCAAAGTTCTGACTACTCCTATGAAGATAGTCCACATGCTTATTACATAGAGTCACCTGAGCATATTGAGATTTACTCGTATCAATATGAGGCACCACATATGCAACAAAATTGGGAGCCAGAATACTCCAATGTCATGTATACGAATCCCAACCCCAGGCCCCAATTGAGACAAGTAAGACCACAAGCCCGTAGAGGACCATGTTTCAGATGTCAGGGTGACCATTTCATTTGTGAATGTCCCCACTCACCAACTCTAGGCCAAGGACAGAACATCACGATACAAGCCTTTGGTCCTAAGTGTGGTAAAGACCATCTCCCCAGAGATTGTCCAAGAAACCCCTCCAATGCACCCAAGATTACACCCATTAATGTGGTAGGCTTAGTGGCGGATTCAAGTTCAAGTGGCAGTAATGTGGCTCCTATACAAGCCTTAAAACAGGATAAGCCAGCTGAACAATTAGAGTCAAGTGAATGAGGAGAGCCTAGCAAGAGGAAAACAAGAACATGGAAGGATACTAGAGAGAAGGCCAATCACAAGTGGAATAAAAAGTTATCAGAACTAGAAGAAAGTCTGAAGGAAGCGAAAACAAAAATAGATGACATTGCATCTCAAAGCCCCTCGCATGCTGAAACTCCATCTACTCCACCTCATCCCACCCCACCACCCATTGTAAATAGACCGCAACCAGGGTCTGTTCTTGCAGATCCAACGCCAGAAGGCTTGAACATGATGTTCAAGGCCTACCAGGCTCAACTTCAAGAAGGGCCAACAGCTACAAATCTAGAAAAGAGTTACCCTAGAGCGGATTTAGAGATTGAACGGATGAGAAGGTGCATGAAAATGGTAGAACAAGCTCAAACTATACTCGAGACTAGTCAAAAGTTCAATCAAACAAACTCTGTCAAACCGGATTTGCACTTCAAGGGCTTACTAGAAAGATTAGAGCAGTTGGTAAACAAACCACAAGTTTCTTTGCCTCCACAGACTCAACTAGTTATTGAAAGAGGAAGCTCACCACCAATGGGAGCTTATGTTCCTAATTCCACGGATGCTAGAATACCTCCTTCAATTCAACAGTACTCTCAAGAGTTCTTGCGAGAAATACAAGAAGAGAAATGGGCCAAGGAGAAGGGTAATTCCCCTCCTATTCCTGAGATTGATGACCTTCATGATCAATTTCCTCAAGACATTCCATCCATTTATGGAGATCAAGTTGAGCAACAAGAAGACGAAAGGTCTAATACCTTAAAAGAACTGCCTCAATTTCCAGGCCCATGGGAATCTGAATCTCTTCAGATCAGAGCTCCCACAATATTGGTAAGAATTGAAGACTCAGTGGTTCCAAGGAACACCGATGTCGTGAAGCACACTAAGGTTCAGTGTCATCTCACTATAGAAGAGCTGCTCAAAGCAAAACCCCCTGAGCTATGGAATCATGTGAAGGATCAGGTTCCAGAACTTGATTCCAATATGCCAAAAGGAGGCTCTAAGCAGAAAGTACCAGAGATACCTCTCGACAAAATAGGAGACATGTGTGAGGGTGAAGAAGGTAATACTTATCTTCTGATCACCTACCAAGGTTACACAACCAAAGCAATCATATATTCAGGTGATGGTGTTGCTATTGCAACTACCTCCTTGTGGAAGCAATGGGGCAAACCCACATTAAGACCAACTAGAATGAAGCTTCAAATGGCCGACGGTCATTTTGAAAGACCTCTAGGATCGCTCGAAGGGATAACTCTAACCACTTGTGGTGTAGAGTTTGAACACACATTTGCTATATGTGACTTTGAGAAGAATAATGTCTATGAGATGATCCTAGGAAGGCCCTTCCTACGACAATTGCAAATAGTACAGGATTGGGGAACCAACTCCTTGTAGTTGCAGCACTTAGGCATCACCACCAAGGTCAATTTGAAGGATTACACCTTCAGAGATGTAGCACCCCTACAGTGGAACCCTATCCACAAAGCAAAAGAAGATTCAATCTCTGTGCATTCTGGAAGTTCTCCTGACCCATCCTGGTTGCATGAAGATACTCATTTGTGGATGTGCAAGGTCAGAAAGGAAGAGGAAAATTTCTTGAAGGTGAGAGAAGAAGGAACTTCACCAGGAGATAGACCAGTTAGAGACCCAGCCTACACACCGATGATCTTTCCGGATGAGGAATTTGAGCCTCATGGCTGGCCAGAAATCTTAGCCACCATGGACATTGCTGTCAACGAGGAGCAGTGGACACCTCATTGTGATGAGGAGGGTTATGATATCTCAGTGTTCATGTGTCAGCCCTTGCTAGAAGAATGTGACCCTAGTGATATCATAGAAGAAGAAGAGAATGATGATGATATAGAGTCCATTGTGATGGATAGTTGCTTTAACTTAGAGCAACACTATCTAGAAGATATAGGAGTGTTCACCTAGAAAGAAGAAGAACCTCTCACAAGTATTAAAACGGTAAATTCAAAGGATGGAAGTGAGAGCAGTCAAAAGAAAAAGAAAAGAAAAAGAAAAGAAAAGCAGTGAAACAAGAAGAGGAGGTGATAATAAAGAAAAGACCAAGAAAATTGTAGTGACCATTGAAGAGAACGAAGAGAGATGCGCATATCTAGGAGATGACCTAAGTGCAAGAGAAGAAATGGAGCTTGTAGCTCTATTAAGGGAATATAAGGATGTGTTTGTGTGGCACTATAGAGACTTGAAAGGGGTAGATCCAAGAATTTGCTCTCATACTATCCCCATGACTGCTAATGCCAAGCCCACCAAATAGAAGCCCTACACATATAATGATACATATGCAGCCAAAATAAAAGAAGAAATTGATAAGCTGATTGAAGCTGGATTTATCTATGAGATTGAGCATATTGAATGGGTGTCCCCCATTGTAATGGTGCCCAAGAAGAACGGGAAGTTGCGAGTGTGTATTAACCTTAAAAAAGTTAATGCCGCTACTATCAGAGATAGTTATCCACTTCCAATCACGGAACACCTATTGGAGCGTGTTGCAGGCAAGGAATTGTATAGCTTCCTTGATGGATTTTAAGGTTACAATCAAGTATCCATTGCCCCAGAAGATCAACACAAAACAGCTTTTGCCACAGAGTGGGGAATCTGTGCATTTCGTGTGATGCCATTTGGGCTCACCAATGCACCTGCAACATTCCAAAGGCTCAGGTGTCATGTCTTCAAAGAGTTCTTGCGAAAGAGCTTAGAAGTATAAGTGGATGATTTATGTGCTCATTCCCAAGAAAGAAGATTTCACATCCCTGAGCTCAGACAAATCTTCAACAAGTGTACAGAATATCGAGTGTGTCTAAACCCAGAAAAGTGTGTGTTCATGGTGCGTCAAGGTAAAATCTTAGGTCATATTGTTTCTAAGAATGGAATCTCAGCAGATGAAGATAAGGTACGAGCCATAACGGAGCTGCCAAGGCCAAGGAATGTTAAAGAGGTACAAGCCTTTATGGGTCATTGTGGATATTACCATAGGTTTATCCACATGTACGCGATCATAGCTAGACCCCTTTATGCCTTGTTGTCTAATTTTGAGTGGAACTACGAATGCGAGAATTCTTTCAATGAACTGAAGAAACGTTTGTGCACAACACCAATACTGACCACTCCTGATTGGAATAAGCCATTCCATGTCCATGTGGATGCATCCAATCACGCCATAGGATGTGTGCTAGCACAACCCACAGGTGACGGAAATTTAGATTTACCCATAGCATACGCTAGCAGACTGCTAACTGCAGCTGAACGAAACTATAACACCACCGAGCGAGAGGGTTTAGGCATGGTTTATGCTGTGAAGAAGTTTAGACACTATTTATTGGCCAACAAGTTCAAGTTTTTCACTGATCATCAAGCTTTGTTATATTTGGTCAATAAACCTTGCAATATAGGACGCTTAGTAAGATGGTTCCTCTTACTAATGGAATATGACTTTGAAGTGGTTGTTAGGAAAGGTAGAACCCACCTCCGGACATATCACCTTTCTTGCATTACTTTAGGAGAGTCACCTCAAGGAGTGTCTGGTGACCTACCCGATGCTTATCTATTGAATTTGGAGGTTGTTTCTAAATGGGCAAATAAGTTGGTACCAGTCCTCACCTTCGGACCCGCAAATAGGAATGTGAAAACCTCGCAAGAAGAAATTGTAAAATCACAAAAATATCACATATTGGCAGGAAGCATGTACAAATAAGATACGGAGGGTGTACTCGCTTGTTGTGTCGACAATGATGAACATACTAGCTGGGTGCAACAAGCCCATGAAGGATTGCTATGAAATCACTATTCTAAACAACAAACATTGTAGAATCTAAAATGTTTAGGAGTGTATTGGCCTAGCATGGACAAAGAAATACATGAGTGGATTAAGAATTGTCCAATCTGCAGAGAGAGACCACCAGTGGAGCATGGCACCCTTTATCAAGTGTCATTAATTCTTGATTGGAGTGCTCATTGGTAGATTTTATGAGAACGGGAACCTTACCCAAAGAGGCTAGTCTAGCAAGAAGACGAAGCATGGAGCAAGAGGCTCAAGATCATGCTTTAGTTGGAGACAACTTATATCAAAGAGGCAAGGATGGTTATCTAAGATTGTGCGTTCATGAATCAGACTATTTGAAAGTCTTAGAAACTGCACACAACGGTGTTGTAGGTGGACACTTCGGTCTTGATCGAGTAATCAAGACCATTCTATTCTTAGGACTTTGGTGGCCCACTCTTCATATGGATGCTCACACCTATGTGAAGAAATGTGAAACATGCCAACATGCACAATATCCTGTTAGAAAAGACGAGATGCCTTTGAGGCCAATGATGGGAGGGCGTGCATTTTCGAAGTGGGGCATAGACTTCATAGGTCCTATTAACCCCCTAGCTAGAAAATCCCATGCAAAGTATATTATTGTGGCCACAGATTACCTTACAAAGTGGGTAGAAGTGAAAGCCACAAGAAAGAATGATGCTCAGACTACGGCTAAGTTCTTATTCGAGAATGTGTTCACGAGATATGGGCTACCAATAGAGTTAGTGAGTGATAGAGGCACACACTTCCTGAATGAGGTCATTGAAAATCTTCTCCAAGAATTCTTGGTGATACTTAAGAAGTCTGCCCCTTATCACCCACAAGCTAACGGACAAGCCAAGAGCACCAATAAGATCCTCTGTAACGTATTGACAAAACTAGTAAATAATAAACGCTCTGATTGGGACACACAACTTCATCATGTTGTTTGGGCTTATCGAGTTGCCTACAAAACGGTACTCAATGCCACCCCATTTCAGATGGTCTTCGGACAGAATGTTGTTCTACCATTGGACTTCCTCATCCCAGCCTTAAAAGTAGGACAAGAGCATGAGTGGAATGGACATGAATTTTCCTCTAGGATCTTTGATCTAGAACGCTTAGGTGAGACAAGGCTACGCGCGGCGGCAGTCATCTATGCTGCAAAGAAAAGACAAAAGGCATACTTTGATGCACACATCAAAGATAAAGGATTGAAAGAGGGAGACCTAGTGCTGGTTTATACGCTAAAGCAACATGCCCGTAAGTTGGAAAAAAGAGGATACGGACCCATGATCATTTATAGAATTTCCACTAGCGGTGTAGTTCAGTTGGCCACTCTAGAAGGAGATATCTTGCCAAACTATATTAGTGGATGTAGAGTCAAGTTATACCAAGAACCTCTTATAGAGGATATGCTTAAGAGACTCAACACTGCTAAGAAGCGAAAAGAAGAGGAGTTAAGGGTGAGGGAAGAAACACAGGCAGAGGCCAGAGAGCATATTAGGTGAAATAAGTTAAGGCAAATAGGCCTAGATGTCAAATCAAAAGCCCCAAAATATCACATGGATATGTGCCAAAAATCAGGCATAAGTACTTCTCAAGTCATTGGCCGACGTCCCTTTGTGACCACAGAGATAGCACAAGGAAAGGGTGCAAGGAGTGTGAAAGCATTGATTGACTCAGATGCAGGAAGTAGTGCAGTTAGACTATCCTACTGCTAAGACTTGCAGTTGAACATCAATCCCATAGAAGCTTATCTCATAGGATTGGGAGGTGTGGAAACCCCTTGTTTGGGCGAGGTGGAACTTCCCATCTACCTTCAAGATGTTCCAATGAAAGTCAAAGTGCTAGTGTGTCAAGATGAGAACCTTACAAAACTTGTCTTGGGTCAAGATTGGATCTATGACCATGCAGTTAACTTAAACCTAAGAAGTCAAATTCTTCAAGTTTGGGTACATGAACAATGCATTACATTAGAATTAGAGAACTGCATGCTCACAGATCATGACACCACACACTCTCTTAGTTCCTCTAAGACTAACCTTCACGAGCAAGATGTTGTATGTGTCAAAAGCTCTATGATCCAGAAGGACTCAATCATGGAAGGACAGTCGCAAAGGCAAGCAAACCCTCCTTCTTTTTCGAAGAGTAAAGCATCCCCAATAGTTCAACCTAAGAAGCAAGCACAACAATTCAAGACAATTGCTATAGCAAATGGAACGACACCCTTAAACAAGAAAGCAGTTTTGAGCATGAAGCAGATCTGGGTACGCAAAGGAGATCAACCACCAGCCTTGCCCCCGCAAATCCCATCCAGGCAAGCCAACCAGACAGAAGACGAAGGAAGAAGCTCGAACAAGCTCAACCACAAGGTATCCGACAAGTTTGGGGGCCTAAGCAATTAGTTGTAGCTCAACAAGGGCGATTACAGATGTGGGTACCTAAGAAGCTCTTACATCCACAGCAATCTATGTTCTCCCACATGCGAAGGGTCTCAACAAAGAAGCCAAAAAGAGAAAAGGGCAAGAACCAGGTACAGAGACCGAAAGAAGATCAACTCACTTCTTTGACAATAGTAGGAAGACATGCAAAAAGGGTATGGGTTTGGAAGCCAAAAGTACAAGTAGCCTCCACCAAATCAAAGTGCCAACCACACTGGATACCACAGTTCAAGAAGTATCCAAAGATGAAGATGCATGAAGTGATCTCTGTAGTGCCAAATGATGTTCTAGAATGGACCCCAATAAGGAGGATTACATCATTTTGAGATCCAATGGATACCCCCACCAAAGCCGACATCAACATCTACAAGTAACATCAAAAGCCTCAACGAGCAACAACCATGTGCTTCTTGTAGAACCTTGTCTTTTTCACCATTCAGGTCATGCATTTCCAAAGTATGCATTAATATAGGGCCACATTACACAACCGTGCATAGACACATTTGCGAGTCCCATGCACAAGAGCACATTGACATATGTCAACTATTTTTGCTGATACTAACATCTGTCTTCTTGTTTGGTGACATTTTTCCTCAAAAAAAAAAAAAGAGGAAGCACTTGTTCTCAGGTTTGGCTCATGAAACATGAATGAGTCATGCTTAGTTGAAGGTGGAACTGTTGATTACTGGGCATTTATCAGTTTGGATAGAAGTGTGTCTCGGCTAGCAGATGATATAATTGCTGCCTTATTTGGTAGATGTCAAGAACTTGGCATGAACATGGCATCCACAACTATGGTTTCCTCTTACCATGGTAGGAGTGAAGAGCTTGAAGGTCCGCAACTTGAGTGGTGATTAACTACTGCATGTACGAGAACATCCAAGGAGATATCTACAAGGGGTAGTTCTGGTACCCTGCAAATCTTTGAATATAAGGAAATTCAATTCTCAGTATTTGGCAAATGATGCTTTGAAAAGAGGACACATGATCAGCCACTCAAAAGATCTCATCAATGGACCATCAACATGGACATTCATCAACAATGTTCGATCCCAAAGGCCGAGCGTCCAACACGAAGAGATGAACATCGATCGACCTTCTCCATGGTACGTATCTTTACTTTGGAAACATCATAACCATGATAGCTTAGGAAACCTCTTCGTCCACATACCCTTGAGCACTTAGCTCAAGACCCCCAATTTTTGCACCATACTTCTTCCGATGCATTTTCCAAGTAAGCATGCATAGGGCTACATTACAAGGCCGTGCACAAGGCACATATTTTTCTCAACCCATGCACGAACACACTTACCCATCAACCATTATGGGTTATGAGTACTTGGCATGACTACCATGAACATCATCTTTGGACGATTTGAGGTCATCAATGGAGACTCACAACGACACAGTCATGCTGGAATCCAAGGCAGAAGCACTTACCAAGGGACCACAACTTGCAAAGGCTCGTAGTGACAAATGAAGAACCGGACAACCAACCTTGTCACATTTGGAAGAGAGACGGCTCTGGTTCATCCGAATAAACACTCCCTCTCAAAGCAACCTAGAATAACCATTACAACAAGGGTCTGTCAGGGACAACAGACTCGAGAGGGGGGGGAGTGTTGAAGCTGAACGTCAAGGACAAAGCACAGGAGCTTATCAAAGAGGTGGACACCCAAGAAGAAGGAGCAAGTAGGGAGCTCCAAGAAGTGTATGTCAAATTTTCAGAAGAAATCCCTATAAAAATAGTGATTTTCGTCACTAAAAACCATTGTAAATACCATTTTCTATTTTTGTAACTCCATTTTGTTCAAGCCGAGGAGTCCTCGAGCTTGAGGAGAATAAGAAGTATCATCCTATTTCATTTGAGCCCTCAAATAAGCCCTGTAACCTAATTTTTTAACTAGGCCGGACACTAGGTCTGGACAGGGCCAAAACTAGTCAAAAAACTATAAAAAGAGCTAGAGAGCTCATTTTTGAGGTTAGCTTGTGAGAGAATAGAGCTTTTGTAAGAGATTTCTTTTGCAATTGAAGCTTTCCATTGTTCCTCTCTTTGATCTTGTGCATGTGTGTGTATGTGTGTGCATGTTTGTGTGCTTTCACTCACACACTTGTGCCTTCACTTGCTCGTGGTCTTCATACCGGTCCTCACGTCTCTGCGGATTGACAAGTAAAGGAGGTGGTGCTTACGCTTGAGCTACAGTCTTGCTAAGCCATGAAACTAGTGTGACTTAGTGTGTACTTTCCCAAACATTTCTCAAAACCCATGAATGGTGTGTTGGTGCCAACCTCATAGGTTCCTTCAGCTTGCATGTTGATCTGAGTATGTGTAAAGAATCTACTACGAAAGGATAACATATTAGCATGGAAATTAATTATGATCCCAATAAAGTGAGACCGAAACCTTTTTCCATAATTGACGCATAACCCATGTAGCCGTGTGTTGTCAAGTGATTGATGTAATCCTCTTCCAATAGCTAATGCAAGTCGCTAGACATCTTACATGCTTTGAATAATGCATACATTCATTTTTGTGGGATGTGATTGCTAGTGATAGTGGGTTAGTGAAGATGGATTTATAAAAGGTTTAGGTGTCAATGAATTATTACAAGGACAAAGGTTAGTTGTGAGAGATGTTATATTGTACAAAGGGGTGTGTGGAGGTTTCTGGATGCATTTTGGCACCCACTTTCTAAGAGTTGGTGTGTGGATATGCTTCTTTTGATGAGGTACAAGGGATGAATCTGGTAGTGGTAGCATCGATGAGTGGTGTGATTTTAGAGGGGTGGTTATTACAAGGCTTGGTTGTTGAGCTATAAGATAGGTTGTGGGCACCCAAATCTGAGTGGGATTGGTCTTGATGTGAAGGAACTTGGAGAAGCTTGTAGGAGGTAGAAAAGTGCGTTTCAAAGCGACGAAGTTTGGTCCAACCAACCGACAAAAAACCAGCCCTTGAGTTTATGGAGACTCAAATAGACCTTATATTGCATGCGAGAAGTGCAAAGAAATGCACTATGTACTTTGGAGCATCAAGGAGAAAGAGTCGATACAAAACAGATAGGTTCACATGTCGACTAGCTTAAAAAAACTTACTATATATGGAAGAGACAATGAACTTCAAATTCTCATAGCGACCAACGTGATTACAATTAGAAAACATCCTTTTATGGGAGTGGTACACATAGGGTTGAGTGTATAGAATGCACAAAAATATAAGGGATAAGCAAAATATGCTATAGGAATGAATCAGACACTCAACGACGGTACCTCCTATTTTTCAAGCATACGTAGATATTGACCCCGACACAGAAAAACTGATATTTCTCCCAATCTACAAAACCAAATGCTATGAAAATTTACACGCATACACTACATATTGATACCTTTCCATGATCCATCTTCCACTCAATTTGATGCTCTGTAGAGAGAGAAACAACCTCTGCAAGAATACTGTTGGAAAAGAAAATGATGCAGAGAATTGAAGGAGCAAGACAATGATGGTCACAAGTGTATGTATATTTCTTCAATGTATTGTACAAGTGATTTGAAGTCTTTATATAGACTCTAGGAGTGTTCCACGACTTCTACAAGTGGATTTTGAATTCAAATGAAGGTGGGAATGGTTGTTAGAAGGCATCAATTCACTTTCTTACAATCTAGGAAAAGTGAAGATCTAGTTTGATGTATCATGAGTAAGAGTCTTTATTCGTATAAATAAGAGGAGAAGCACTCTCTCTTTCTCTCTCTCCAGTTTTGTACGCGTCCTCTTTCCATCTTCTTTGAAGTTCTCTGTTTTGGGACTATATCATCAGAGCAGCATTCAATCAAACGTGATTGCATAACATCATTCATGAGCTGCTTCAAACCATAGGAACTTCTCCTCCTACATTATTCCATCAGAGGCCTTTGATACACTCGCAGAGCGGAACTTCATGGTCTTGCATATGTTTCTACTCAAAATCAAGACGTAAGATAATTGAGATGCAAGATGTTTTATCGCCCACAGGTCAAAACAAGTATGCTACTGTCCTCTTACATCGGAGAGTAGGGTAAGCATCCATGTAGGCAGACGAGGTAGGAGGGTGGGTGTATGTATTTGAGTGTCCCCTTGTTTTTTCTATACAACATGTAAAGGCGAAAAGGAAATACCTATGTGAAGTGTTGGAAATTTTTGAGAGAGGAGATGCAGGAGGGGGTTGTCCCACTTAATCTTTGGAATGCTCCTCCTGTTTGAGTCTGCCACCCATAGAATGTTCCTACAGACTCTTTCTATGTTAGCAAATTATCTTTCATTCTTATCCTAAGGCAATAAATAATAGAAAAAATATGCCACCATTCCCTCGCTATCCAAATTCAATTGTATTTCCTTCTAGTATTGTAGCTTACTCTCTACCTTATTTAACACCTGATCCTAATTGTTGCTCTAGCACAATGGTAAGTACCACGTTAAGAAGCTTCACCTCCTTAATGTCAATCCGTGGGAGAGGTAGGAGTGATATGAAGATCGTGAACGTGAGATGATGTGAGAGTGAAGGTGAGAAGCACAAAGGTGCACACACATACACACACACAATGAAGAGACAAGCAAGACACAATGGAAGGTGGGAAATTAGCTCTATTACTCAAGAATACTCTTACAAGCTCACAAGAACTCTAATCTCAACCAAGCTAACCTCAAAAATGAGCTCTCTAGCTCTTTTTATAGTTTCTAGACTAGTTTTGTCCGGTTTCACATCTAGTGACCGGCCTAGTTAAAAAATAGGTCCTAGAGGCTATTTGGAAGGGTAAACGATGTCTAAAAATAACGAAAATTGGTACGTGCATTCTACCTAAGCTCCTCAAGCTTGAGGACTCCTCGGCTTGCACAAAATGGAGCTATGGATTACAAAATGGGGTTTTCTATGATACATATGTTACAATTAGTGATAACAATCACTGTTGAATGTTTGGAGAATTAATAAGAAATATATTTGTTTGAAAAATTGATCAGACTGGCTCCCTGCTCTGTCTTTACATGCTTCCGTGGCGTCTGTGCCTCTGGCTGCTTCCAACACCCCCCTCCCTCTCGCTTCTGTCGTCCCTGACAGAACCTTGTTGTGAGGTCTGCCGGATGTAGTTCTGTAGGAGGTCTTGAGCGAGGGTGTGCTCTGATATACGAATGCCTCGGGCTAGATCAGCCTCGAGTTTCTCCCAGTCGATAGGTTGCGGCTCGTCTGGTGGTGGGAGCTGATAATGTGTGGAGTACACCATTCGTTCACAGGCGAATAATTGCAATAAGTGTGTGGGCCTGCTTATAAATACCTCTGAATGGTACTCCCAAAAGCCGATGGTGAACATTTCTTCGAATGTCTGCTTGTAGCAGGCCGGTAGGTATTTGATCCTGTAGTGCCAGGCGTAACACACCCGTAGCGATGGCGTTGTGCTCATATCATAGACTAAATCAAAGTTGCCATGCTCAAAGCCGGGGGTGTTTACATGGGGAGCCTTGACGCGTCGGAAGACTTTAAAGATCATTTGCATCATGTCAAAGATTTTGACAGTCATGTGCGCGGCAATATCATTCATATGCTTTAACCTAGGGAGCCAGTGGCGGATCGTCGCCATCATGTAGCCTACTGTGGGTAACTCGATTGGTGGCTTGAAATAGGGATAGTTCAGCCAGTCTTGGCACTGCTTATTGTTCTGTACCTTAATAGCGAAGGCAGTCCAAGAGCGGCGTCGTGGGACTGATCCCCAGCATGGGTTAAATTTTAAGTGCAGCGGCGCTTTCACCCATGTGCTCATCATCTCGGGATAGTTTTGCAATAAATCTCTGCGCCAGTCTGGTTGATGGATTTCACCTTTCTGTGCACTTGGTGGCAAGTCCTCCGGCTCGAATTAAGTGGCATGCGTTGGTTTCATCCCTGTTTTTTTCTCTATGGCTAACTGGTATTCGGCCATTAACATGAAGTACGGTTTATATTGGAGCTCATGCCCAGATATGTATCGTCGCGGGGCCAAATGAGCAAAGAATGGTGACTGTAAAATTCTCTCTTCAATCATGGCCATGGCATGTAACTGTGCCTCTACTCTGGCCGAATGTGTTGTTCCGAGTTCTTCAACTGTCTTCATCCACGCGGGGGTAGGTAATTCATAGGTCATCTGGCCTTCGGCCGTGACACGTCCGCCTGGGATGGGTATCGGCTCGTATGCCTCTTCAAATGTCTCCTCCACCGGGATAGTGACGGTTTCTTCCTCAGCTGGTAGCTCAGGTGGGGAGTTTGGCCTTGGTGGTGCTTCATAGACTGCAATTCTAGATTCAAGATTTGTTACCTGGGCCCGAAGTGCGTTGAGTTCCTCTAAAATTTCAGGGGCAAGGTCCGCAGGTGCTGGTAATTCTGCTGCTACGTGTACTTGTTGTGTTGCCGGTTCTCTGAGCTGTAGCAGCTTGTGATCTTCCTTTAACTTTTGATGCTCTTCGTTCATACGATCATAGTCCTCGAGCAATCGCACATGATCATCTAGCAACATCCTCATCGATTCAGATGGGATAGCTTTGAATTTGCTCGGACTTAGTGGTTGTTCAGGGTGGTCCAAAGCCGCTTCCAGATTCTCTCTATTCTGCTCTTGAAGTCTCTGGTTCTCCTCTTTTGCTGCGGCTAAGTGTCTTCTTAGTAAGCCCATATTTCTAGTGAGCGTTGCATTGCGGACGGTCTGGGCTCGAAGTAGGTTGTCCAAATCCGCAGTGGCTTCTTTTGTTTTCTCCTCTTTTTCTAGTTCTAATTTGTGATAGGCCTCTCGTAAATCTTGGTATCGACTGTTCAGTGAGGCATTCTCAATTGATAATGAATTAAGCTGCGACTGTAATTCATTTGTAGTCCTCTGCAGCTGTTGATAGTTGGTGCCAAGTGATGCAAACTCATCGCGGACTTGTGTCATGCACGTGAACATGTGTTGAAATGCGGTGTCTATGGTGGGCGATAGTAGTAGTGAAGTGCTAAATGATGATGCAGTGGGAGTAGATGCAGCGGGAATGGGAAATGGGGTTGGGACGGTGGATGCAGTGGTGATCGTGGAAAATTGTGATGTGTCTAAAAATGATGGTGCTGTGAGTGGAGTGGGTGGTGGTGAAGTGGATGGTGATATGTCCATGCCGTTGGTCGTGCCAAGTGCGATGACTGTGAAAAGCGGTGTGTAAGTGGGTGGTTGTGTAGGTGTGAAGACGGGATTTACAAATGTGGAGTAATTTACATGGGGGCTGGCTGGAGCAGCTTGGTGAAAAGGGGAAATAGGGGTTATGGTGGGTTGGGGAGGTGAAATTGGTGAGAAGGTTAGTGGGGTTAGAAAGGGGAATGGGGGTCTTAGAGGTGGGGGAAACGCGGGGAAAGATGAAGGGGTGAAGGGGTTAACATATAGATACGAAGGGTTGGGTGTGGGCATGGTGGTCTGAATGGGCAGGGCAAAGGTTGTGGCTATGTTGCCTTGTACAGGTGTGGATGTGGGGGAAGCAGGTGGGTGTGCGGGGGATACAGGATGGGTTGGTGAAAGATGAGGTGAGAGAGGAGTAGAAGGGGTGGATGTTATTTCGAGGATAGTAGTGGTATGTACAACGGTAGTACGGGGTGGGGAATCTACAAGGATGGGTTCTGCGGTCAATGAACTTTCGGGGACGAGGCGTGCCTCCCTGGCTTGTGCTGAAGACTGAGCTCCTGTTGGTACGCGAATATACTCTCCGGGCTTTGAAAGTAGTCGCACTCGGCGGGGGTCAAACTGTGGTAGTTGCTTTCTTTGTAAAAACCTGAGTGCTTCATGGGAGCCTACTGATTTGACTAACTCTCTGAACCCTCTGATGTATGCGTCTTCGAATCCTCCGGAGATGAGTTCCTGTTCAATTAATGCCTGGCTCTCCTCTTCAGTTAACTTCTTCCGGGCCCAGACTTTCTCCATCGTACGATATAATTTCTTTACGGCCAGCGTGTAAGCTGCGGCTTCGAAAGTCTCATCTTCATATGTGCTGGTGTCGCCGTGTGCGTCGGTTTGTTGGCCTTGGCCATCTGTCTGTCCTTGCCCTTGGGAATCATACGTGCCCTGGCTGGCTTCGTCATCACCTTCGTCATCGTCGGTGGCAGTTCTTTCATCATCAGAGCTTGACACAGCTTGTCCTTGTGGCAGATCCCGCGGTGTGGTCGGGTAACTAGGGCGTTCGTATTCCTGAGAAAACATTTGTGCCTCTGAAAATTGGAATTCATTTGAGAATGCATCCGGCATCTCAAAATCAAATGTTGTGTTTATGGGTTCTGCCTCCATGTGTGGTATGGGGAAGGAAAATGCTTCCGCACCAATAGTGGTGGGAGCTTCTGCTGTGTTGGTGGTGGGTTCTGTGGTGGCTGCTGCCTGAGGTGCAGCGGTACTAGTCGTGCCCTCCGTGACCACTGGTCTGGACAACCTTATGCGAATAGGCTGCACAGTAGGAGCGGCTTCTGTTGGTGATCGCTCTGGAGAAGGTTGTGGTGATGGTGACTCCGGCACTTGAAGGCAAGGAATGGTGCCTCTCATACGCTTACCTGCCCGTGTTCTACTGGGCTTCCGGGCTTTCTTCGTTGTTCCTTTGAATGCCTTCAGTTCTTCTCCTGTTAGTGCACGCTCAATTGGCAAGTCATAAGCCAAGCACATATACACAATTCTTGTGAGTGCACAACATCCATTAAGCACTTTTTTACGTTCCCATCTGTGTTGTGCCAAATACATTTGATCTATGATCCAGCTTGCCAGGTCAACAGTCTGCGGTCCCGTACATGCCAAATACAAACCAAACCATATTCTTTTATGTGGCATGGTGAATCTATCCTGAGCGGGGAATGCAAAGTGTTGCATGCATATCCTTAGTGGCTTTGACAGCTCAGGTGTAATAGCAGAGATCTCCTCCCACTTAGTGACGTCCCCACGTTTCATAGGATCTGGAATTAATCTTTCTCTATCTGTGGGTGTGTGGGTTCCATGAATCTTGATGGCCGCTCTGATTAAATCCTTTGATAGGTAAAACCTTTTGTAAGGTGGATCATCCACTAAAGAGGGCAAAATAAAAGTTCCTGGGATGTCCTTATTCTCTGAGGCCAGCAAGGTGGTGATTAAGTAATAGCACCTGTAAAAATCCGGTTTGGGTAGAGGATCACTGAAATACTCTATGAAGCTTGCTCTGGCCCAAACGTGAGTTAAATCTTGGGTGCTCTGTAGGGCTTCGAACTCTCTAGAGAAAAACTGGTATTTTCCCCACGTGCGGTCATCAAATGTCAGAGAGGATTCAAAAATAAAGTCCGCGTCCGCAAGGGGTCCTGCAAGTCCCTGAAACCAATGAGAGTTCCGGTGTATCTTCTCTGTGTAGCCCATAGGTGGATTGTCGATAGGCATGGGCCCTGGAAACCCTTGGAATTCCGGCGGTGGAGCAGTCGGGTGGGATTCTGCTCGTAGCACGTTGAGGGGCACAGCCGCTACACTGGGACCTGCTCCTGATGTTCCTTCGTCGGTTTGCATGGTGGCTGATGCGCTAATAAGAAAGATCTGCTACAAAAGATTAACACATTAGCATGGAAATTAATTATGATCCCATTAAAGTGAGACCGCAATCCCTTTCCATAACTGATGCGTAACCCGTGTAGCCAAGTGCTGTGATGTGATGGATGCAATGTTTCTTGCAGCACTAGTGCAGGTCTCTAGACACCTATATGTTTCAGATCATGCATACATTTCTTGGTGAGATGAAATTATGAGTGATTGTGTGATGATGGTGGGTGAATTTATACAAGGTTTAAAGGTTAGTGATTTAATACAAGGGAGTATGTTAGTCGGGGGGGTAATTTTGTCAGACATGGGGTTAGGGGGAGACGGTTGGACACGCTTCGGTATCCATTTCCTAAGAGTCCTTGAATGGGTGGTGGGTTTCTGCTGAGGGGCAAAAGGTGGTATCGGGTGTGGTAGTATCGAGGGATGGAAAGGTTTGTGAAAGGTATATATTACATGGCTTATGGGTTGAGCTATGATACATGGTTTGGGTACCCAAATCTGCGTGGGTGTGGGTCTATGGGTAAGGTATTTCTTGGCGATCCAAATTTGTCGAATAGTCGGACCTGTAGAAGGAGGTCGAGGGGATGGTGGATACCGATTCTGTTTCTGCCCTGCCTTTTTCTTGTCGATCTCTGCTTGGTTGGAGTTCTTCGGTGCTTTTTGTCCTTTTGGCACCCATATTTATCTGGTGCCGCTTCCTTTGGGTGGCCTAAACTGCCTTCCTTGTTGTATCTTCTGGTACTGCAGTCGATCTGGGTTCCTTCGTCGTGGTTGATTCTGTTGTTGTCGAGGTTGAGAGGTCGGATGGATGCTCTGCTTTGGAAAAGAAGGGAGATCCAACACTTGCGTGACCTGCCCATTAGGAAGTGATGCCTTATTTAACTTTAATCTAGGCCAGTCCGCAACAAGTTTGGAAGGATGAGCACCGCAGGGTGTCGTGCTCATTTGGCCGCTGATGCAACCCACCTGACCACTGATTGTGTCCATCTGCCCTTGCAGTTGGGTAACCGTCTCTTCTAGTTTGCAGGAAGTCCCAGGGAAGATCTCCTGTCGTCCTTCTGATTGACAATTGTCCATAGCCAAGCCCGAGTGGGTTGGTGTAGACGTAACGTGACTGGTCTGCTTAAAGATCTTCCGGTCTTCCGTCGCATGCATTTCATAGGGTCTAGGGTCACAACTGTCCAGCGGAATGCCGTTAGGGAAGTCAAGCGGTATCACTCGCTTCGGCTCTAAGGTTCCAATCTGTAAGGAGCCTTGTCTAAGATTTAGGTCCACTGAGTGATCGTATAGCCAATCTTGGCCAAGGATTAGGGGTTCTATCAGGTCGTCATCATGGCACACTAGTAGCTTCGCTGTCATGGTCATATCCTTAATGAGGATAGGAAGGTCCACCTCACCCATGCAAGGGGTTTCCATGCCTCCTAGGCCGATGAGGTATGCCTCAATTGGCCGCATTTCTATTCCTGAATCCTTATAGTGGGACCATCTAATCGCACTAGTCGCAGCACCTGAGTCAATTAAAGCCCTGAGTTTTTGGCAATGGTTGCCGTGCTCTAGCCTAACTGTAATGAAGGGTCTCCTGTCCACTATGCTAGGATGAGTGGTTGACTTTACTTGACACATGGCCATGGGATATCTGGGTGATGTTTCCGGATGGTTATAACGTTCTCTCCCTAGTCCTTGTCTTCTTAGCTTCATGCGCTTAATGCGTTCTATGGCTTTTGCCTGGGCTTCCGCTCGTATTCTATTTTCTTCTTCCTTACGCTTCTTTGCCAATGTGAGTCGTCTAAGCATGTCCTCAGTAAGAGGTTCTTGATATAACCTGACTCTACAGCCACTAATGTAATTAGGCATTATATCTCCTTCTAAGGTGGCTAACTGTACTGCTCCACTTGTCGAAAGTCTGTTAATGATCATAGGTCCATAACCTCACTTTTCTAGCTTCCGTGCGTGCTGTTTCAGTGTATACACTAGAACTAAATCTCCTTCTTTTAGGCCTTTATCTTTCACATGTGCATCAAAATATGCTTTCTGTCGCTTCTTCGCTGCGTATATTCCTGCTGCTGCTTTCAGCCTGGTTTCTCCTAATCGTTCCAAGTCCATTATTCTCGCTGATAATTCATGGCCGGTCCACTGATGTTCTTGTGCAACCTTAAGGGTCGGTATCAAGAAGTCCAAAGGAAGCACTGCATTCTGACCAAAAACCATCTGAAAGGGAGTTGCATTGAGTACGGTCTTGTAGGCCACTCGATATGCCCAAACAGCGTGGTGTAACTGTTTGTCCCAATCTGAACGTTTATTGTTCACGAGTTTCGTCAGTACGGTGCAAAGTATCTTGTTAGTGCTTTCAGCCTGACCATTGGCCTGAGGATGATATGGTGCAGATTTCTTGTGAATCACCATAAAATCCTGTAACAAATATTCAATGACTTGGTTTAGAAAGTGAGTGCCTCGATCGCTCACTAACTCTATAGGCAATCCATATCTTGTAAAGACATTTTCAAATAAGAATTTTGCAGTCGTGTGAGCATCATTCTTTTTTGTGGCTTTTGCCTCTACCCATTTCGTAAGATAATCTGTGGCAACAATAATGTATTCCGCATGTGTACCTTTTGCAGGGGGGTTAATGGGTCCTACAAAGTCTATACCCCACTTAGAAAATGCACGTCCGCCCATCATGGGTTTCAATGGCATTTCATCTCTGCGAGTAGGAAACTGAGTTCTTTGGCACACATCACATCTCTTTACATAGGTATGAGCATCCATGTGAAGAGTGGGCCACCATAATCCTGCAAAGAGGATGGCTTTGATTATCCTATCTGGTCCAAAATGACCTCCTGCAACACCTTGGTGTGCAGTCTCTAGTATGCTCAGATAATCGCTCTCATGAACACACTGTCTTAGGTATCCATCTCGTCCTCTTTTGTATAAATTATCGCCAATAAGTGAGTAGTCTTGAGCTTCCTGCTCTAGACTGCGTTGTCGAGCTAAGGTCATGCCTTGAGGGAATGTGTTCGTCCTCAAGTATGTCACTAAAGGTTCACTCCATTCTGGTGTGAGAGACATGTGATATAATGTCGCATGCTCTACTGGTGGTCTTTCACAACAAACATGGCATTCCTTACACAACTTGTAGACATCTGCTTCCATCGTAGGCCAATATACTCCTAATCTATGCAGAGTCTGTAATGTTCGATGTTTTGAATGATGTTGCTTTAGTGCACCTATGTGTGCTAATTGCAACCAATTCGCATGTTCTGATTCATCTACACAACAAGCAAGAATCTTTTGATTATCCTGTTTGTATATGCTTCCTGCCATTATTTGGTACCTCTGAGATTTGGTAATCTCTCCTTCTTTGATCTTTATCCTAGGACTCTTGGGTCCGTATGTCAGAATAGGGACTATAGGCTTAGCCCATTCTGGTGCTATCTCAAGGTTAAACAAGTATGCATCTGGTAATTCATCCGCTACTCCTTGAGGAGCTTCTCCTGAGGTTAATCTTGAGAGGTGGTCAGCTCTAAGATGCGTCTTTCCCTTCCTAACTACCACTTCAAAATCATACTCCATGAGTAATAGAAACCAACGTATCAGTCGTCCTGTGTTACAAGGTTTGTTGACTAAATATAATAGGGCTTGATGATCTGTAAAGAACTTGAATTTGTTGGCCAACAAGTAGTGCCTAAACTTCTTTACTGCGTAGATCATCCCTAATCCTTCTCGTTCCGTCGTGGTATAATTTCTTTCTGCTGCGTTCAATTGGCTGCTCGCGTAGGCTATGGGGAGATCTATGTTACCTTCATTCGTGGGTTGTGCTAACACACATCCTATGGCGTAATTGGATGCATCCACATGTACATGGAATGGCTTACTCCAATCTGGGGTTGTCAATATAGGTGCTGAGCACAAGCGTCGTTTGAGTTCATTGAATGAATTTTCACATTCATCTGTCCACTCAAAATTGGTCAAAAGAGAGTACAAAGGCTTGGCTATGATAGCATACATGTGTATGAATCTCCTATAATAACCGCAATGGCCCATAAATGCCTGTACCTCTTTCACATTAGTTGGTCTGGGTAATTCTGCAATTACCTTCACCTTTTCCTCGTCCGTAGAGATTCCATTTTTTGACACAATGTGTCCTAGAATTTTGCCTTGTCTGACCATGAAAACGCATTTTTCTGGGTTCAAACAAACCTGATATTCTCGACATTTGTCAAATATTTGTCTTAACTCTGGGATATGTGTCTGTCTTGCATTTGAATGAGCACATAAGTCATCGACATAAACTTCCAAGCTCTTGCGTAAGAATTCCTTAAAAACATGACACATGAGTCGCTGGAAAGTAGCGGGTGCATTTGTCAAGCCAAATGGCATCACACGAAATGCAAATATGCCCCATTCTGTGGCAAAAGCCGTCTTGTGTTGGTCTTCTGGAGCAATGGCTACTTGATTATAGCCTGAAAATCCATCAAGGAAGCTGTAAACTTCCTTGCCCGCAACTCTTTCCAATAGGTGTTCTGTGATAGGAAGAGGATAACTATCTCTAATTGTGGCGGCATTAACTTTTTTAAGGTTAATACACACACGCAATTTTCCATTCTTCTTGGGCACAACCACAATGGGGGATACCCATTCGGTATGCTCAATTTCGTAAATGAATCCTGCTTCTATCAAGCGATCTATCTCCTCTTTAATCTTCGCAGCGTAGTTATCATTGTACGTGTAAGGTTTTTGTTTTGTCGGTTTTGCATCTGGAGTCATAGGGATTCTATGAGAACATATATCTGGATCTACTCCTTTCAAATCTTTGTAACTCCAAGCAAAAACATCTCTATATTCGCGCAATAGGGCAACTAACTCTTCTTCTTCTTCAGTCGTCAAATCATGCCCTATGTATGTACATTTTTCTTCTTCTCCTTCTATGGCAACTATTATTTTCTTGGTTTTCTCTCGGTTATCATATACTTGTCCGTCATTCGCCTTTCTATTGGGCATTTGTACCATGATTCTTCTATCGTCGATTTCATATTTCTTGAAATTCTCGGGTACTTCAAACAAAGATTCTTCTTTTTCTGTCATGGTTTCTTTCTTCTTCCTTTTCTTGCCTTCACTCTTGGTAGTCACTTCCGTGGCTAATCTCACTTCATTCGTAATTTCCTCGTGTCTCTGAGTGTGAGTCTCTACTTCGTAGAAATATTCTTCCTCTGATGCAAAGGGTGGGTCCATGATAATTGATTCTAAATCAAAATCGCTTGCATCCTCGAATGCATCAGTGTTCGGTTCACACTCTTCTAAGATTGCATCGCCCATGATTGGCTCTATCGTGAAAACTGAAATGTCATAGCCATCCTCGTCACAGTGGGGTGTCCATTGTTCTTCATTGATGGCTACATCCATGGTTGCTAGTATTTCCGCCCAACCATGGGGTTCAAACTCTTCGTCTGGGAATACTACAGGTGCGTAGGCTGGATCTTGAAGGGTTCGTGGATGTTGTTCCGCACCTAAGGTCCTGGCTTCTAACCGCTCTTCCTCTTGTTTGGCTACTTTACACATCCATAAATGGGTATCCTCATGCAACCAAGAAGGATCTGATTCTAATGAGTGCACGGATTCCGTCTCTACTGGTATCTTATGGGTGGTATTCCATTGTATTGGGGGTACATCTCTGTGTGAATAGTCTTTAAGATTGACTTTAGTAGTCACTCCTAAATGTTGCAAGTACAAAGAATTAGTTCCCCAATCTTGTACAATTTGCAACTGACGCATGAATGGTCGTCCCAATATCATCTCGTAAGCACGGTTTTTCGCAAAGTCACAAATGGCAAAGGTATGCTCAAATTCTACACCACAAGTGGTGAGAGATATGCCTTCTAGTAAGCCTAATGGTTTTTCTATGTGTCCATCGGCCATTTGTAGCTTCATCCTAGTGGGTCTGAGTGCTGGCTTACCCCAACGTTTCCACAAAGCGGTGGTAGCGATGGCTACTCCGGCTCCTGAATCTAAGATGGCTTTCGTGGTGTAGCCCTGATGGGTTATTGGAAGATATGTGTTACCTTCCTCTCCTTCGCTTACATCTCCAATCTTTTCTACGGGTATCTCTGGTACCTTCTTATGTGATCCTATTTGAGAGGGTGTGGTAGCAAGCTCGGGGAATTGATTTGCTACCTGCTTCCACAATTCTGGTTTTACCTTTAACAATTCCTCCAGAGTGAGATTACACTGTACTTTCGTGTTCTTGATCACTTCTGTGTTCCTAGGGATCACGGATTCTTCATTCCTCACTATTATCGTGGGTGCTCTCATACTAATAGACTTAGCTTCCCAAGGTCCTGTGAACTGAGGTAATTCTTGTAAAGAATTAGATTCAAATCCTGTGGGTTCACTCAGTTGTTCCACCTCTACATCATCATATATAGAGGGGATGTCTTGGGGAAATTATTCCTGCAAGTCGTTTATTTCTTGAATAGGAGGATGAGTTCCTTGTTCTTTTCTCCATTTCTCTTCTTGGATTTCCCTCAAGAATTCATGTGAGTACCTATGTATGGAAGACAAATTGTCTTGACTTTCTGTATTGGGTACTTGAGACAGGGATGGTGCATTCCTTTCCTGTGTCTCTGGGACAATAGGGTTCCTATGCTGATCCTTTTTCTCTTTGCTTTCTATCAAGTGTTCTAGCCTTTCCATTAGTCCTTGAAAGTGTAGTTCTGGTTTTGCCATGTTATTCCAATTAAGATATCTAGAGGCTTCAAACAAAGCTTGTGCTAATTCTACCATTTTCATGCAAAGTTTAGTTCTCTCAATTTCTAGATCAGCTCGAGGGTAGTTTTTACTCATTTCCGTTACTTGAGGTCCCTCTTTTATTCTAGCCTGATATGCACGAAACATCATGTCTAGATCTTCTGGTATGGGTTCCGCTAAGACTGATCCTGATTTCTGAGCTGGGTTTTCTTGATTTAATTCTTGTGAAGCCAATTCTTGTATTTTGGCTCTAGATTCTCTTAAACTTCCTTCCAACTCCGTTATCTTTTTACTCCACTTTCTCTTTATTCTTTCTCTGGAATCTTTCCAAGATTTTGTCTTTTTACTGCTAGATTCTGCAACTTCACTAGTTCCTGCTACCTTCTCTTGATTAAGCTGTTGGTTTTGTAAGAGCGCCTGGGCTCTGGTTATAGCTTGGATAGGCACGTATGTAGGGTTGGATCCATCCGCATTATTTACAATACCTATCACGTTGATCGGTGTCACATTCGAAGTGTTAACTGGGTTCTTAGGACAATCTTTGATTATGTGCTCTTTGCCACAGTCGGCACAAAAGCCTTGTATGTTATAGTACTGTGATTGCCTTGCTATTGGGGGATGTGGACAATCCTTAATGAAGTGATCTCCTTGGCACCTAAAGCATGGTCCTCTAGGGCCCTGTGGTCTCTGTTGTCTCAATTGGGGCCGTGGGTTTGGGTTTGCGTACATCACATTAGTATAATCTGGCTCCCAACTATGTTCCATTGGTGGACTATCATAATGATATGTCTCCACATGCTCTGGTGACTCCATGTAATAAGCGGGTGGACTAGTTACATGAGCAGAGTCAAAACTGTTTGAGTTCGGGTCACTTTCGGTGATCAGGGGTGAAGAAGGCACTAAGGCCCTACTTAGGTTCTCTTCAGCAGCAGCGTATTTGACTGAGATGACATTCGCTGGTGGGGGTGGCTGCTGAGCTAAGACGGGTTGAGGTCTCTGTTGAGCCTGGTATGGGTAGTTCTGAGGAGGCCTATAGTAATAAGGCTGAGCATTGTATTGGCCTTGATACCTACCTGGCTGCTAGTATGTTTGCGGGTAGTTCTGTCTCACGGTTTGTTTGTTGTATGGGCAGTCCTGAGCCGTATGATTTGTATATCTCCTCTCAATTGTACAGTATTGGCCACTAGGGTTGGCTTGAGGTTGTGGTGCATTGGGAGACACGTTTGCCAAATGATTTCCACCACATGTGTAACAACGTACATTAGTGGGTAGCTTGGGCACCTGTTTACTAGAAACTCCTAGTTTTTGGGCCACTTTTTCTGCTAGGTCCTCAATCGAATTAGGCAATTTTGTGGATGCTAGAGAAGAACAATCCGAGTCCTTATAGACCTTTGAGAGTTCTAATTCATCTCCTAAGTTGTCCTCAATGTCTATACATATTCTTACACACTCCTCTAGCGTTCTGGGCTCCTTTAGGTACACATAAGAGCGTAGTTTAGCGCTCAACAAGCCATCTAGGAACAGTGATACTTGTTTGGCCTGTGAGGGTAGCTCTTGCATTGGACATCGTTCAACATATTGTCTGAACCTACGACCTGCCAGTCTGACTGTTTCCTGAGGGGTCTGTTTAAAGCTATGAATCAACGAAGACGTGTCGTGTCTAATCCCACTTTTAGAGAATTCAGTGATGAATGACTCTAAAAAGTGATGGATGTCTCTAAATTGCCTTTGTTGCAATGGTTGGAACCAAGTTAAAGCGGTATTCTTTAACGTTAGTCCAAATGCGTTGTACTGCGTGAACATGTCCTCGACTTGTTCTGCTCGTAGTACTTGCTTGAATTCTGCGACATGGTCATAGGGATCTCCTGTCCCATCAAAGTAATTCTTCATGGATTTTACTAATTGAGTGGGTCTCAATACTCTTGCGTGTTCACGTGGTCTAGGTAGAGGAAAATCATCTCTACCACCTGGTATTCCATGATCTCTTTGTCTATCCATTCTATTAGTGTTCGAGGTTGTTCTATCTCTCCCTATGGGGTGATTAAAGCTTACTTCTGGTCTCTCTTTATTTCCTTCTCTTTGATTTCCATGGGCTGAGGATGTTCCTGCCCCTTGTTGACTTGTATTCATGTTTGTTCTAGATGGAGGGAATATCAATTCACCTCTCCATGTGTATGTGTTTTTAGCGCGCTCAGGCACCACGAAGACTCTTTCTGAAGTCTCATCCAGGTATACAACCTTTCCAGGTGTATCTGGGTCCTTGAATTCATAAATTGTAATGATGCCTATCTCACCAGGGTGTTCCTTTCGGTACCTCCAAAAGGCTTCATCTGTCTCTTTATTTACAAACAACTCGGTGCTCCTGTTATCTTGAGGGATCCACTCTGGGATGAGTACTCTTGTTAATACGGATTTCCCTCTCGGTGTTCTAGGTTCTTCTATCGGTTCTTTTCCTGGAAATTTCGTTTCCGTCTCTAATTGAATTGTGCCAAACTCATTAGTATCGTTTGGCTGCGTACTTAGGACATACATGGTTCCTTCTTTGTCTATGTAAGCGTCTCTCTCAAATTTCACCACTGGTCTTTCCAATCCAATGGGTTGATCAGGGTTGTGCAGTTGCACCACTTGCCTTTGCAAACCATCCTCATAGATGTGAGCACCTAATCGGTTGGTTCGGAGAAACTCTAATAGCGTTCTATAGGGTCCTTCTGGTTTTTCTAGGTATGCGACATGAGTCCCTCCTTCTGGTCTGTCTGTGCTAAATGCCATTTCTGATTCGCTAGTATCTGAGCTCTCGTAGGGGTAATTGCTATTCAATTGCTGAGCCCAAGATCGTGCAGTGGTCCTTACACTTGCCTCTGATGATCTAAGGCTTCGTCGGTCCGACTTACCTATATGTTTGCCCGATCTAAGGTTCATTAATTTCCTTCCTTGCTCACTCAGTTACACACTTAGATCGTCAATGGTTCTTGGTTATTACTTTCTTAATTCTTTTTAATTTTCTTTGGATTCTTGTCTTAATATATGCGTCAGGAATTCGACTTTCCGTGATGATTTTGAGTTCTCGTTCCGTCAGACTTATGTTCTTTTCTTTAGGTTTTCGTCACACACACCTTTACTTTAAGTCTTAGACTTGAAAGAATTAGGTATCTTGAACTTGAGGCGTTCCATCGTCGTTAATCCACAACTACCGTTTAGCCTAAGCTAAGAATTGACTGAGGGGGTTGAGTAATCTTCCAACCTCGAGTCGGCCTTTTCTGATTGCTCTGATGTCCTGTTGCCCAAGAAGTCGTGCTTCCCAAGCTCTGCTGTCTTCACTACCTTGCTTGCTCGCCTTTGATTGTCCTTGTTAGACCTGGAAAATTCCAATGTTAGACCAATTCACAAGATGATCAAACACTTGAGTATATACACCTTTTAAGTCCCTTTCCTTTTGCCCAAATTTTCAATGTGTGCCCCCTGGCTTCCTAGTCCCAACTAGGTGAACCTCAAAATAGCTTATCCAAAAATAGATGTATTCTTTATGAAAAAAAACAGTTGAGGTCACGTAGTACTCGTCGCGAGCTTTCTAACGAGCTATTAAGCTCAAAAAACGGACTTCGGATGAAAAAGTTATACGCGTTCAGGCCCTGGGGGGTAAAATTGTCAATCAAGTTTTCCTTCAAATATGAGCTAAGGGGTCTCCTATGAGTCTGATGGTCCAAAAATTTCTCAAAAATACCCTCAAAATTGGTCAAAAATTGGAGCCCAAAATTTGCGATGGGGGTGCACAATCGCAATGGTCTGGGACCGTCGCGATGGTCCAAGCGAACCGTCGCGATGGCGTGGAATTTGGACAATCGCGATGGCGCGAAAAGGTGAACCGTCGCGATGGCTCGAAATGAACGATCGCGATGGCGTGAGGTCGAACCGTCGCGATGGCCCGAAGTGAACGATCGCGATGGCGTGGAAATGGACCGTCGCGATGGCGCGGTCAACGGTCAAAGGTGGACAATCGCGATGGCGTAAGGTTGAACCGTTGCGATGGCCCGATCAAGTGGACAATCGCGATGGCGCGAGTCAACGGTCAACGGGGAACAATCGCGATGGTCCGAAGTGAACCGTCGCGATGGTCCGCGATGCGATGGCTTGAGCCAATCGCGATGGTCCGATTTTGGGCTGTCGCGATGGTCCGAAAAAAACGAACCGTCGCGATGGTCTATCGTGACACGTGGCACTGTCGTGGCGATGGCATGAGCCAATCGCGATGGTGCGGGGTCAGCTGAACAATCGCGATGGTCCAAGTGGACCGTCGCGATGGCTCAAGTGAACCGTCGCGATGGTCCGAAAAAGCGAACCGTCGCGATGGTCCGGCCAAGCCGTCGCGATGGCGTGAGCCTATCGCGATGGTGCGACATAATCGCGATGGTCTGAGCCAATCGCGATGGTCCACCAAACAACGAATTTTTGAAATGCAGCTGTGGTTTCGTGTATACGCAGGGATCGCCTACCTCGTGGTGTGGTCGCCTACCTCAAAATCCGAACTTGGCGGACCATCGCGATGGTCTGACACAGTCGGAAATTTCTGACAGAAAGTACATTTTTTACCTTTTGGAAGCTTTCCTGATGCTCTGAAGCTCTGTACCTGCAAGAAAACTCAAGAAAACGCAAGCGCACACAAGCACAAAAATTCTCTCTCACTCTCTCGCATGCACAAATGAGGGGAAATGAGGTGAATGGGTGGATATGGTGAATTTTCTGATTTTTTTGGAAATGGAGATGATGATGCGATGATGAAGATGGAGTATGGGGAAGGTGAAAAACACTAAAAACTAAGTAAAAACAACCACGAAAACTGAAATTTTTACCTTCCAACGCCACTTCTTGCTATACTCTTACCATCACACATTCGTCCTAGACTCGATCCCCGGCAACGGCGCCAAATTTGGTGTTGCTCTAGCACAATGGTAAGTACCACGTTAAGAAGCTTCACCTCCTTAATGTCAATCCGTGGGAGAGGTAGGAGTGATATGAAGATCGTGAACGTGAGATGATGTGAGAGTGAAGGTGAGAAGCACAAAGGTGCACACACATACACACACACAATGAAGAGACAAGCAAGACACAATGGAAGGTGGGAAATTAGCTCTATTACTCAAGAATACTCTTACAAGCTCACAAGAACTCTAATCTCAACCAAGCTAACCTCAAAAATGAGCTCTCTAGCTCTTTTTATAGTTTCTAGACTAGTTTTGACCGGTTTCACATCTAGTGACCGGCCTAGTTAAAAAATAGGTCCTAGAGGCTATTTGGAAGGGTAAACGATGTCTAAAAATAACGAAAATTGGTACGTGCATTCTACCTAAGCTCCTCAAGCTCGAGGACTCCTCGGCTTGCACAAAATGGAGCTATGGATTACAAAATGGGGTTTTCTATGATACATATGTTACAATTAGTGATAACAATCACTGTTGAATGTTTGGAGAATTAATAAGAAATATATTTGTTTGAAAAATTGATCCGACTGGCTCCCTGCTCTGTCTTTACATGCTTCCGTGGCGTCTGTGCCTCTGGCTGCTTCCAACACTAATGTTCATTCATGGACAATTCAAACCCTATTTGAATGTCCAATAGTATGGAGATTTAGCCTAGAACAATCTCTCAACACCTTTGGCCTCTTATGAATTGTGAGGGGGTTTGTTAGAGGATCTTAAAACTTGGGATTTTATTATTGTTTACCTTTGATCTGCAGGCCATGCTAAAGGTTTTCAAACAACTCCAAAAGCGATCGATGCACACTTATGTGTAGTGAAAGTCATTTGTTGAGAGAAAAACGCAAACAACGATAGACATAGATAGACAAAGAGATAGATAACTCTAATTCTCTGATTGCCAAGCATACTGCAATTGCATTGATGGTGTTGTAGATGTGTGCACTCCCAATGTGGAGCTTAGACGGAGATCTAGATACACTCTAGATGAAGGGCTTACTAGTGCACAATTCTATATAAAGCTCAACCTAGGCCATGCTTGTATAGCGTTTACAAGGGGAGTCGGTATAGATAAAGGTAGTCAAGAGATACAAAATAATCGATAAATATACAATCTGACAATATCTCCATGACTAGAATTCCTACCATCTCGGTCCTACAGGCCGGGGGGATAGGCCCGTAGACCCCGCAAAATAGGGCAATCCCCCCCTGCACTCCCCCAATGAAGGTTCTATGGGGAAACGACATGACACCACAGGGCCTTTATTTTCGTGTTGAATGGAAACCTAATGGCCTAGAAGTTTATGCTCTACTTAACCTAATGGTTTGGCTCACAAAGATCATCTATAACCATCAATGGTCACACATAGACCTCATGTAACTTAGAAGTTAGGGTTCCACAAATGTCCATGATCTCACAATGGCTTTTCCTCATAATGGGGGGCCTTACACTTTAGAGCACCGTGGATCATTTGTGGTCACTTGAGGGTGGAGTACTGAGCATATCAGCTAACACCTCCCTCAATGTACACCCTATGGTGAACTACCTCCTTTGTCCAATCCCAAGCTTTGGAAAGTGTTGAAGAAGTTTCTCTCTCCCAAGAGCCTTGGTGAAGATGTCTCATCCATTTTCTTCAATTGGAAAATAGCTTATCTCCACAACCTTGTCCTCAATCAACTCATGCACATAGTGATACTGAATTTCTATGTGCTTGGTACATGCATGGAAAGTGAGATTCTTGGCAATGGCCATGCAACTTTGGTTGTCATACTTCAACTCTGTAGCCTCATGTCCTTGTATTCCTATGTGCCATAGGATCCTCCTCAACCATACTACTTCACATGCTACAACACATGCAGCTTTGTACTCAACTTCAGTAGAAGATAATGCTACAATGGATTGCATCTTACTGATCCAAGAGAAAACCCCTGATCCTAAAGAAAAGCAATATCTAGAAATTGATTTTTAGGAATCAATATCTCCTGCCCAATCTGAGTCACAATATCCGACCAGAGATGATCCTTCTTCATAAAGAATTCCATAATCAATGGTTCCTTTCACATACTTGAGTACTTGCATGATCGCCATCTAATGAGTTTGGAAAGGATTAGTAGAGAACCTGCTTACTACTCCAATAGCATAAGAGATATTTGGTTTGCTATTGCATAAGTAGATGAGACTTCCAACTAGTTTCATGTATCTTCCAATATCCATTAGAGGTGAAGTATCTTCAATATATAATTTTTTGTTGACCTCCATAGGTGTAGAAATTTCCTTGCAATCCTCCATGTCGAATGCCTTCAATGCCTATCTCATATACTTTTGTTGAGAGATGAAAAATCTTCCCTGGTTCTTGCCAAACTTCAAGGCCTAAGCAATAATGCATTAAGCCCAAGTCTATCATTTCAAATCCTGAACTCAAGGCATCTTTTGTTTGGCGAAGAAGAGCATCATCATTTCATGTAATCACAAGGTCATCTAGATAGAGTACAAGAACAATTATCTTCCCTCCTCTCTTTAGAACATACAAGTTAGCACGAGAAGTGGATCTTTTGAGACCTAGATCCAAGAGATACTTATCTATCCACTTGTACCATGCTCTAGGGGCTTGCTTCAGCCCATATAATGCCTTCTTTAGCTTACATACCTTGTTCTCTGAATGGGGAACCTCAAACCCTAGTGGTTGAGACACATATACCTCCTCGTTGAGGTCTCCATTCAATAATGTTGATTTGACATCCATGTGATAGACTGGCCAATGCTTACGTGTAGTCACAACTAGTACTACTCGAATAGTAGTCACCCTTGTAGTTAGTGCAAATGATTCACAAAATTCAATGCCTTCCACTTGTGAGTAGCCCTGTGCAACAAGTCTTGCTTTGTACTTTTGTAAAATACCCTCAACCTTGTACTTTAGCTTCCCTACCCACTTGCTGCCAATGACTTTACCCTTTGGGGGGTCGATCCACTAGCTCCCAAGTTCCATTCTTCATGATATTTTTGTATTCTCTTTGCATGGCAGCCCTCCAATTCGGATCCTGGAGTGCCTCCTCCATATTGGTTGGCTCCTTTGCTTGTTCCTAAATGAGATTAGCCATCAAGGATGTGTTTACAATATGGGTGCTTGTTTGTCTCTGTTCCTCTATTCTCTATGATCGCCTTGGTCTATCTGCAACATGTTCAATGATTGTGGGATGGGGTTTGCAGAATCATAGAGTTGCCTCACCCAACATGGCAATGGCTTTTCTACTTCGGTGACAACAAATTGGTGACTTTTAGAATCATTATCTGAAGATGATGCCTCCTTCTCCTGTGCAAAGGGGATAGCTCTTGGGCCAGGTTCATAGTAGATTCCTTCTTTGCCTGATGACAAAGTGGAAGCTCTCTTTTACTCCTGCACTACATGTGGCTGCTCCTCCTTAAACACCACATCGAGATTTTCCATGATCCTCTTAGCCTTAGGGTCATAAAGCTTATAAGCCTTCTTATCTTTGATGTATCCTAGGAAGATTGTGTACCTAAGTCAAGAAGACTTAAGGACTTGTGCCAAAGACACTAAACCTCATTTGCCACACAAGTGCGTATAGTGGGAAATTGACACATGCTTACTTGTCAATCCAATCAAACGACCTAACCAAGTGTATGAGGACATGTGCACACGTGATGGAAAATGAAGTGGTTCAGCGTATATGCATGAGAAAAGACTAATCCACCTCTCAAACTCACTGAAATACTGAAAGTGTCTGCCGCGATACCACTTACAATAGTTTTTAGTAAATCGAGGATTTCTCCCAGCTCCAAACTCCGAATATAGTCAATAGTGGACTCCTTTCGAAGCTCTTGACGAGACGCATCTATTGGATGTGGTTTCACTTGATTCTGACAACTTTGCTTCAAGTTATGACAAAAATAGTGAATGGTAGGAAACACCCACACTCACTCCACAACTTCTACAAGCTCACACACATACTATAGTAGCTCAAAAACAGTGGGGAGGGGTAGACAACAGTCCTACGCACACATTCCAAGCATCACACACACATAGAAGATCAAAGAGAAGATGGAAATATGCAAGGAAGAAGCAATTTCGAAAATCAGGAGCTCTCCTTCTTCACAATGGCATAAAAAGTCTCTACAAAGAGTCACTAAGTGACTTATATACATGTGCCCTAAATTTGGTCCTTTCACACAAGAGACCGGCACTTTATTACTAAAAAGTGAATTTCCTACTAATTTACAAGGAATATGTTACAATGAGTTGGGCTTATGCATCTAGAAGACTCCTCTAGTGCATTTACATGGCTTGAGGGAATTCTCTAAGACTTTGAAGAAGAAAAATTATGCCCTTTAATTTGAAAATTTTGGGGCTCTTCTTTTGTGCTTCTCTGCTCTGCAACACTTTCCCCCTCTTTGTCTCTGTTGTCCCTTGACATGCTTTACTTTCTTGTCTGTCACTTGTTTTTCGCATGCATCCCTTGATCAATTTTGCTTGTCTGTCAGACTGTTATTACGTTTCAATGGCCCTGATCTTGATTCTTCTTTCACATCCTCTGGGCCTGATGCATTGCTTTGAGCCTGTTTATTTTGTTGCCAACGCACGCTATTAGCGGAAGGATTATTACCTGCCAAATATTGCAGTGCACTTCTTCATGGATACTTCCTGGCCCTGGTCCGTCCTTCCCATGAAATGTCCTGGTTCTGATTGTTCTTTAATTTCATTCCTCAGGACCAGACTGTTTTGCGTTGTTGCCTGATGCATGCCCCTGCGGGGCTTTGGGCAGAGGGTGGTTCTTCTGCTTTATGATCTTCATTCTTTATTGAGCAGTTTTTGACTTTGGTATTCTTCTTCTTCTCTTCTTTTTTGAATCCCCTTCCTCATGTCCCTCCTCCTGAACTCTGTCATCCTCGACAGGCTTTTTGTGGCGACGTGAGTACGTTTGTATGGCTGCTTGCCCTCTTTGATTCCTCAAATTGGCGTGACAAATCATAAATTCCTTCCACTAGCTTGTCTTCACTCCATCCTCTGGTGCTTGTCGATGATCCACAAAAAAGCTGGTTTCATAAGCCACCAGACGTGCATTCAGGTTCGAAGTCATCTTGACAAAAATTTCTGAATCTATTTCGAAGAAGCCAGTGAAAAATGCTTCTTCAAAAGTCTGCATGTATGTTGACGGCAAAAACATAAGTCGTGAATAATAGGCCATGAGTGTTAAGCGGCTCGGAATGGTTGAAAGATAAAAAATGAGCACTTCTGATCCTTGTGTAATGCCGATGAAGTTCAAAAAAGTATATTTTGCGTGCTGGAAGACTTTAATCACTGTTAGGAGCATGCTGAAAATCTTATTCATCATCTTTACTGCTAAATCAGAACTGTCGCATATCTTGCAATCCAAAATTCCATTGTTTTTACCATGTACTCTTCCGTCAGTAGGTAGTTATGTGGTGGACTAGGTAATAACGGATAATTCACCCATTGATTATTAATGCTTCCCTGGCGCTGTCCTTCCCAAAATTGCAACCAGGATCGTTTGCGAGGTACGGGACAAAATGTTGGATTGACCTGAAGCACATATGGTGATGCTTCCCATTGTACTCGCAGTGTGGGATTCTTTTCCAAAACTTTGTGCCTCCATATGGGATCAGCCTTCTCGAACTCCTCTTGAGTATAATTGAAAGTATCCTTGTCGAACTGGAGGTTGTTGTCAGGCTCTTTATTTGTCGTTGTCCTTATATATTGTCGCGTTTGTTCTTTTAGGAGACCATATGGTACATTGAAAGGCTTCAAAATTTGATCCAAGTGTTTGCTTTCAATTTGTGCTTCCTTCATGACCTAGATTATCTGATCTTCGAATTCAGCAGTAAGCTGGGACACCAGTAGTGCCCTTTTCGGTCGGCTCGGTTCTGCAATGTCCCGATTATTATGTTCAATTTGGATCGCCTGTTCCTCCCTTATTGGCAAATGATATAAGGGGGAAGAGAGAGGACGTACCTCAGTCTCCTCAGTAGCCTCTGCGGATTTTGGAACTACTAGTGTCCCCTCAATTGCCTTCTACTCTAGCTGCTCTTGTAATTGCTTAATCATCTCATCTTTTTGCTTGATTTCTTCATTGGCTTTAGCAATAGTGTCCTTGTGTTTGAGAAGTTCTTGAGCAACAATATCAAGGTGATCAGTGTCTTCTTTACATTGCATAAGATAGCGATTCTCAGTCTTTTTCCATTTAGTCCTTAGAGCTGCAGTGTCCTCCATGTACCTCTTTTCCCAGTCAGCAATGGTTTCCTGCTCCTGTTTGAGCTGATCTTCATACTTAGCTATCTTGTCCTCCATTTCCTTTATGTCTTTGTCTAGCTTTTCCTGCACATCTATGGACTGATCACTTCGAAGGGTTGTCATGAGCTCCTTATTCTGGTTCCTTAGGTTTTCTGCCTCCTCCATATATACCTTTATTTGTGATTCCAATATTTTACTTCTTGTGTGCATCCGTGTCTTCTCAGCCTCGCTAGCTTCAAATTTCTTCGTTAATTCCTAGAGTTGCTCTTTCAATTTTGCATTTTCCGTCTCTAAAGTTTTGTATTGATTTTTGACCTCTTGAACTTCATTTTCTTTCTGTAAGATCTGCTCCTTTGCCATCTTTAACTCAGTAGAAAGATTCTTACCAATTTCTTGAAGTTCATGCTTGTCTTGCATCGCTTGATCGTAGTCTTCATCAGCCTCAAGCATTATCTGTTGTGTATCCAATGCGGTTGTTATCATGTCTTGCACTACGGGCTTGAGCTGAGCAATGTCAACATTCAACCATGTTCTTGGTATGCTTGGAGCGTCTCCAGTTTGTACATCTTTTCCCTGCTCTATATGGATGGTTTCGTTGTGGGGTTGTCTGATTTGTAGTTGTATTTTTGGTTCTTTTCTTTCTTCATCCAAATCAATAACTTTTGTGGCACTCCCTTGAAAAGTGACATCCATTGGGTAGGGTTCTACCACAAACCTTATCGGAGTGAAGGGTTCTGATTATTTGACTGTAGCTTCTTTAGTCTCTTTCTTTGGTATCTGGATTGACACTTCCCCTGAAACTGTTCTCTCCTTGATTTGAATGGTGGAAGTCTCGTTGATTTTGATGACATGTGTTCCTTCCGTGTTTGCTTCCTTGTCTACGGTGTCCTGATCTGGTTGGACAGTGGTGTCCTCCACCTTCATTCCTTCTTCTTCTTCATTGTAGTTGACTACATTCAATTCCTCTCATTGTCCATCATCCTTTGATTCACTTTGAATATCCACATTTAATAAGGATGTGTCGGGTTCTTCTTGTGCATCCGAAGATGAGCTTGAATTATCAAACCCTAATTCTCTGTAGCAGTGGACTTTGGTGAGCTTCTTTTTAGCTTCGCCCTCTTGTTGGGTTTGGTGGTAATGGTGCCCTTGCACAGGTAGATTAATTTGAACTTCCGTATATTTGTGTGTATCTTTCAGGGCTTTAGTTAAATCGTCCTCCGTAATAGGCCTTTGCTCTGTAATCTTTGTCTTGGGAAGTACGTGTGCCCTTTTCGTGGTTGGAACTTCCTCTTCTACTTGCTTTACCTCCTTAATTCTCTTTGTGCCTCTCATTCCGGGTTGAGAGCTATTTTCTACCTCTTCAACAATCTTGACTCCTCGTTTCTTTTTAGGAACTGTGGCGACCTTGGCATACTTAGCGATGGCAGTCGATGATGGCATTTCTTGAAGATGCTCTCTAATTCCTAAAGCATGGTAAATCAATATTGTCAGAGCTACACTGCCATTGAGGAACTTCTTGCTGTTCCATTGCTTCTTTGCCTCGAATAGTCTTTCCTGTATGTAAGGAGTCAGATTAATTTGATTGCCAATTTTCTTGATGGCATGTGAGAGTAGCTGAACAATTATCTTCTGTGGCGCCGTGTATCGATGCATATTTGGGAAGCAAAAGTGTTGGTGGATGAGTCTGACTTCTTCTTGAATATCCACTCGATTGATGTCAGCGAATGTCCTTGTCTTTGCTCCACGACTTTCTTCTTTCATTACCGTGTTTCCATCCTTTTCCCATCCGAAAGCTTCCTTAATCAAGTCATGTGTGAATTGAATAACTACCCATTCACCTACGCCGTCCATAACTCTAGCCTCAAGCACCAATGGGTCATGTAGTGCTAGTTGTAATGTGTTCATGACTTGTGTGCACCTTTGAAAATCGGGCTTGTAAATCGACAGTTCAAAATATTTATGTATGTCGGCTTTCTTCATGATGTTGATCGTAGATGGGAGTTCATGCACCACTCTAAAATCTTGGGACATGATCAGAAATTGATGATCTGTATCCATGATTTTGATAGTCACCAAGAAGAGATACTCCCCAGCCAGTTGATCTTCTCTAAACCAATGTCCCTTTGCTTTGGTGATACTTTGGAGAGGAAATTCCAATACTTCCTCTTGAATCGTCGCTTCTGAATCTTCAGAAGCCATCTGCACTTGTAAGGAAAGGTGCATTAGCTTCAATTGAAAATCTAGCAATTGTGCAGTGCATTGTAGTGACATGTCGTCGCTCCGTGTCTCCGTTTCCCTTGATTCTATAAGTGAGATCTCTTACCACATCTTTTTATTTCTTTTTCCTAAAAGAAAACAAGTATTAGTATAGCCGAAGCATTTATTTATTTACATAGTATGTCCATTCCTAAGGAAGTTGAAGCTATGACCTAATTCCCATTGGGGAATGTGCACCACTAACTTCATTATGTACATCAAGTGCCGAATGCTTGGCCTTGTAATGTGGCCCTACTATGCATACTTTAGGTGCATTTGATACTTCATGAGTGCAATTGGAATCCTTGTTGTTGTGGTGGTCCATTCGTTGTGGTTGCTTTGGCTTCCAAATCCACTTTGTTGTCATGTTGATATTTCGTGACTTCTCTCTGGTCCTTTGAACTTCATGTATTTCTTTTGATGTCCTAGTGATTGAGATTTTGCTCTTCATGTTTTTATGATGAATCTGTCTTGGCTACATTGTTTGAATGTCTCGATGTAATGCATCCGTCTGTTTGTTTATCTCTTGCTTGGCTGCTTGTCTGACCTTTTTGTGAATCCATATCTGCTCTCGAGCCTTATGAGCTTCAATCAAAGGCTTAGGGAGCCATACTTGAAAGAGTCTTTTTGGTTTGGATTTCGGTGAAGCTGACTTATTGTTCTCCTTTTTCTCCTCATGAGTTGGAGTTGACGATCCTGATTTCTGCACTTGATCCTTGCGTATCCATTTGAATTTGTTCGTTCCTTGATGCGAGTGACTGAATGTTGTTTTCCACATTGGTGATCCTTGTGTTATGTGAGAAACTCCATGAGAGTTGGTCCCCTTATTGTCTGGCCGTTCACCAACTAAATAGGATGATTTCACCCCTTCCTTGGACACATTAGGGTTTGAGTTTTCTGCTTCTTCTAGATTGGTTTTTGAGGTATTGAGGTGGAATCATGTTCTACTAGCTCTTCTTTGCGGTCTTTTGCACTCTCGATGGCTTTTGGTTGTTGTGAAGGCTTCTCTCCTAATAGACTAAAAATTTCCTTGTGCCCTATCTTGGCTCAAATATAGCCTTGAGCTAGGTTGATGCTTACTTCATTCTCAATGATCCAATCCTATCCTAGGATCAAATCTTCTATTAAATCTTCATCTTTGCACACTAAGACTCGTTGTTCCATGGAAGAATTTCCTAGGTTGAGGGATACTATCGTTACTCCAATGCATTCTATGATTTGACCTCCAATTCCTATCATATGAGCTTTTGTGGGAGTCATAATCATTTGAAGATCTTTTATGACCATATTACGTATGCAACTAAGTCCTGCTCTTGAGTCTATCAAGGCATCTATCAATTTGTACTCTATCTAGCCAATCCCTAGGTTTAGGTAAGACTCTGACATGTAAGCACTAGTCGTATCAGACTTATGGACTTGGTAATTAGCCATAGGGATAGGCTCTTCTCCTTGGAGATATCGTTCGTCTCTTTGCCTAATCCATTCTTTCCGTTTCTTAATGCGTTCTAGGGCTTCTTGCCGTGCCTCCTCTCTAATCCGTTCTTCCTCCTTCTTCCTATTTTGAGCACCTACCAGACGTGCTAACATTTGATCCATCAATGGCTCCATGAACCATTTCACTCTACATCCACTTATGTAGTTAGGAAGAATGTCTCCATCTAAAGTGGCTAGATTAACTGCTCCACTAGTAGAGATACTATTTATGATCAGAGGTCCATATCCACATTTTTGTAATTTCTTGGCATGTTGCTTTAAGGTGTAAACCAGGACTAGGTCTCCTTCTTTAAGTCCTTTGTCTTTTATATGTGCATCATAATATGCCTTTTGTCTTCTCTTGGCTGCATATATTCCTGCTACCGCTTGTAACCTAGTTTCATGCAGCTTTTCTATTTGGTCTAGTTGTTGGGATAATTCATGTCCGGTCCATTTATACTGTTGTGCTACTCTCAAAGTGGGGATTAAAAAATCAATTGGCAAAATTGCATTCTGCCCGTACACCAAATTGAATGGGGTAGTTCCAATGGCAGTCTTGTATGTTAAAAGTCAAGCTTCAAGCTAAAAATTCGTGGGGAATCTTTTATGGACATGTGGAGCAATCAAAGGAAGCCAAAAGCCACGAGATTCCATCAAGAAAAGTCACTCAACCACTCCCCAAGTCATCTCAACTAATTCCTCCAAGTTAGGAGGCTGATTTGGAAAGGTAGTTCCTAGATTTTAGGGGCACACCTCTCACTATAAAAGGAGCATGTATCCCGACTTCTTTTGGGCCATCTTCTTGGAGTTTTAGCTCATGTAAAGTGAGCACTAAGTGCTGGAGTTGTGATAAGCAAGCCCCTTGCTTAAGCAACCCCCTTTGCTTGCTTGTTTCTTTTCTTTTAGTAGGCATATCTATGTGTGTGCGCAGGCAGTGTTGCAACTCTCTTCCCCTGAGTTGTTAGCATTGGTTCTCCCTCATATGGTATCCATTTGATGTAATTCTTGTCTCATTGGATAGCTATTATAGTCTATTTTATGCTTACCAACTCTCTGGAGCATTCTCTAAGTAAGCTGGGAGCAACATTCATTTTAGTGAAGTTGTGTGATTGATATCTCTCTCTTTGTGTAGGCTCTGTTGGAAATATTTTGCTCTCTGTTGTAAGGGCTGGTTCTCCTTCTCTATGTATCCATTTGCTATGATTTTGGTGTCATTGGGTAGCTATTAGAGTCCTCTAAAGTTGACATAAGTTTGAGATTCATTCTCTGTATAATCTCTGAGAAAAGTTTGCTGGAGTGAAGTGAGGTCTCTGCTTGACTAGCAGTTGTGAGCATTCAACTAGCTCATGTTGTAGACATTGTTTCTCTTTGTGTAAGCATCCATTTCAAGTGAAACTTGTTTTGTTGGAAAGCCCTTGGTGTCTACTACAGGTCTACAAAAGCTCACTGGAGTTCTCTGCATAAGCTCTGAGTAAGAGCATTTTTGGTGTGCAGAGGTCAAAGAAGGATACCTGTGGAGGTCATTCGCGCTTCATCGTTGCTTAGGGGTTGAGATACTTCCCCCATCAGTGGTATCAGAGCATTTGGGCATCTTGGAGGTATCACATACAAGAAAGAAGACCTCTTGGAGTTGGTGGTTGAAGAGTTGCATCAACAAAAGCTTCTTGGAGGTAGCTCACATCAAGGGGGAGCTATTCTACTCAAATTTGCAAGAGCACAAGGTGTCCATCTAAGGAAAGCTTTGGATTGAGGTAACCTCAGAGCCTCATTTTCATTTTACACACATTGGAGCATTAGCCAAGGGCTAGGTCAAGTATCAAAGACTAGATATGGGAGACTTCAACACTCAAATTGAAAAGCTAGACAAAGGTAACTATCAACCATGGAGATTTAGGGTCTCCAACTATCTTATGGGCAAGGGCCTTTGGGGGTTGATTAGTGGAAGTGAACCAAGACCTAGGTTGGATGAGAATCCAACCAATGACCAGAGAAGGGCCTTTAGGGAATGGAATGAAAGAGACAAGAGGGTTATCTTTATTCTTTCCCAACACATTAGCAATAGCATGATCGGCCATATCCAAGACCTGGATTCAAGCATGAAGGTATGGGAGACACTTGAAAGGCTTTATTCAACAAGCACCAAAGCAAGGAAGATCCAACTCAAGAATGAGCTCAACAACCTTAGGAAGAGCTCAGGGAGTAGCATAAATGACTACATACTTAAGGTCAAGGAGTTATCAGATGCATTGGGATCCATTGGAAGCCACGTAGACGATGACGATCTTGTGGCTTATACTCTCAATGGTTTGAGAGATGATGAGAAGTGGAAACCCTTTACCACTTCAGTTTATGTAAGGGATAATCTTCCCGATTTTGAGCAATTGGTTGCTCTCATGGTCACCGAAGAAATGAACATAGGTGGAAGTTCAACTAAAAGCAAAGATGCACAAGTTTTCTATGCAGGTAATCAAAGGGGCAAAGGAAGACAAGGACAAGGAAGGGGCAAAGGAAGGTTTGGAGGAAGGCAAGGCCACTCAAGAAATCAAGGACATGACCAAGGCACCTCATCACAAAGAGGGAGAGGAAGATCAAGAGGAAGAGGAGGACGACATCAACAAAACAGGAATCAAGATGGCGAAGGATGTTACATATGTGGCAAGTTTGGCCACTATGCTAGAGATTGCTACCAAGGAGGAAACCAAAGGAACTATAATCAAGGTTCTTCATACAAAGGCCAAGGTAATTATGCTTCTACAAGTTCAGAAAATGACAATCTCTTGATGATGCACATGAATGGGAATTCAAGCAAAGTAGATAACACTTGGTATATTGATAGTGGATGTAGCAACCATATGAGTTGCAATGCTTCTTGGTTTACTAATCTACATGTTCCCAAAGGTAAAGGACATGTAGAAACAGGTGATGATACAGCCCATGAGATCTCCCATGTTGGAGATGTAGCTTTGGATGACAAGGAGGAAGGAAGATGTCTCAAGGATGTCTTGCATGTACCTACCATCACAAAGAACTTGGTGTCCGTTGGGCAAATGGTTGAAAGAGGCTATCAAGTAAGGTTCAACAAAGGTGGATGCTTTGTGGAGAACCCTAAGCAAGGTTACAAGGTCATAGCAAGAGGAAAGAAGCAAGGGAGACTCTTCACTTTGGAGGTAAATTCTCATTCTACTCAACATGTCTACTTCACATATGGAAACAAGAGGATTTCGGAGTTGGACTTGTGGCACAAGAGGATAGGTCACATCAACATACAAAGAATGAAGGAAATGCAATTCAAGAGGCTGGTTGAAGGTCTTCCCAACTTCCAAGGACAAGGTATGAAGCATTTATGTGAATCTTGTCAACTAGGGAAGCAAGCGAGACTTCCATTCAAGAAGAGTGGCTACATAAGCCAACATCCATTGGAGTTGATACATACAGATGTGTGGGGGCCAACGAAAGAGCAATCCATTGGAGGTAACAAGTACTTTGTCACTTTTATAGATGATTGCACAAGGATGGTTTGGGTTTATTTCATAAAAAACAAATCAGATGTGTTTACATGTTTCAAAGCATTCAAGGCAATGGTAGAGAAGGAAACAGGTACATATATCAAGAAGCTAAGGTCCGATGGAGGGGGAGAATATTTCTCAAATGAGTTTTCTGATTTTTTAATGGATCAAGGCATCAAGAGGCAAGTAACATGCAGGTACACACCCCAACAAAATGGAGTAGCAGAGAGAAAGAATAGATACATTGCCGAGATCGCTAGAGCAATGCTTAATGAGATGAATGTACCTAACATGTTTTGGAGTGATGCAGCAAATACCGCCGTGTATCTAATGAATAGGGCTCCTACCTCAGGGATCCATGGCTTGACACCATATCAAGCCTATTATGGTAAGAAACCTGATCTTTCCCACTTGAAGATATTTGGATGTACTTGTTATGTACATGTGCCAAGTGAATTGAGGCACAAGCTACAACCAAAGGCAGAAAAGTGTGTGTTTCTAGGATATTCAAATGATCATAAAGGTTACAGGTGCTTCAACCCAAATACAAAGGACTTGAGGATATCAAGGGATGTAGCATTTGATGAGCTACTCCCTTGGTATAAGAAGTATGATTGTATGCAGGACTATGAAGAAGAAAAGCATGGACATGATGAAGAACAAATCGACCTAGAGCTAAGCGGCCCAAGGTGTTCCATCAATGAAGATAGTTCAAGCATGAACTCACCATGGAGGGGGAGATCTTCATCAAGCTATGAAGCACAATCAATCAACAAAGGCAAAGCAACATTGGTGGAGTTGGATGAAGAAGGTAATGAAGTTGAAGATGATGAAGGACACATGATGGAGAAAGAAGCCACGTCAAAGAAAGAGATCAAGTTCCCAAGGCAAAGGAGGTTTATTCCTCCAAAAGGTGAAGAAAGGAAGTCTTCTAGAGTTAAGTATCCAACTCAAAGGTTTACTTATGATTCATACATGGCAACACATTATGCATATATGAACAAAGTAGTAGAAGATCATGAGCCCGATTGCTATGAAGATGCAAGCAGGTACACCGAATGGAAAGAGGCAATGCAAGAAGAGATCGACGCACTTGAGGAAAATCAAACATGGACTCTAGTGCCCAAGAAGGAGAACATGAAGGTAATAGGTAATAATTGGGTGTATAAAGTAAAGAGGAATTCAGATGGATCTATTTCTAGGTTCAAAGCAAGATTGGTGGCCAAGGGTTTTGCACAAACCTATGGAGTGGACTTTGAAGAGACATTCAGCCCCGTGGCAAAGATGAGCACCATTAGGACACTCATTGCAATGGCTGCTAGCAAAGGATGGAAGCTCTTCCAATTGGATATCAAGAATGCCTTTCTCAATGGAGACTTGGAAGAAGAGGTATACATGGAGCAACCACTAGGTTTTGTTCATAAAGAGTTTCCACATCATGTTTGTAGGTTGAAGAAGGCACTTTATGGCCTAAAGCAAGCTCCAAGGGCTTGGAACCAAAGATTGGTGGACTATTTGATCAAATGTGGTTACAATCAATGCAAGGCGGATCCATCTCTCTTCATCAAACAAAGAGGAGAACTTGTGGTCTACATGTGTGTGTATGTAGATGATCTTATCATTACAGGTAATGATACAAAGGGCATTGAGGAGATCAAGACAAAGCTTGGAAAGGAGTTTAGGATCTCTGATCTTGGAGATCTTAGGTATTTTCTTGGCATTGAAGTTGTATACAAAGAAGAAGGTATTATGCTCATACAAAGGAAGTATATTCTAGACCTACTTGAGAGGTTTGGGATGCTACATTGCAAGCCTATTTCAAATCCCATGGAAGTTAATGTAAAGCTAAGCTCCATTAATGGAGAGCCATTAGAGGATGTAACTTTGTATCGATCTATTGTAGGCTCTTTCAATTATGCCACAATAACCAGGCCTGACATAGCATATGGAGTTGGAGTGTTATCACAATTTATGCATAGTCCAAGGACTACACACTTGCAAGCTGCAAGAAGAATGTTGCGATATCTCAAAGCCACTATAAATGAAGGATTGTTCTACTCATTTGATGATGATATGCAGGTCAAAGCTTATTCCGATGCCGATTGGGCCGGTTCGAAGGAAGATAGAAGGAGTACAAGTGGTTACCTAGTCATGCTAGGTAGCAAGATCATCTCATGGATTTCAAAGAAGCAACCCACGGTGGCATTATCTTCCACCGAGGCTGAGTATAGAGCTTTGGCTCAAGTCACATGTGAGCTAATGTGGATTAAGAAGTTATTTATGGAGCTTAATTTGCAGGTTGACACATATCCAATTTTTTGTGACAACATGAGTAGCATTCATCTAGCATCGAACCCTGTCTATCATGCTAGAACCAAGCATATTGAAGTGCACTATCACTTCATAAGGGAAAAGGTGATATCCAAGGAAGTTTCAGTACATCATATTGGTACTAAGGACCAAGTTGCAGACATGTTTACAAAGGCTTTGGATGGGATGAAGATTTCAAAATTCAAGCAATGCATCAACATGAAGGAGCTTGGATGAGGATGAAGAATTGAAGCTTGAGGGGGAGTGTTAAAAGTCAAGCTTCAAGCTAAAAATTCGTGGGGAATCTTTTATGGACATGTGGAGCAATCAAAGGAAGCCAAAAGCCACGAGATTCCATCAAGAAAAGTCACTCAACCACTCCCCAAGTCATCTCAACTAATTCCTCCAAGTTAGGAGGCTGATTTGGAAAGGTAGTTCCTAGATTTTAGGGGCACACCTCTCACTATAAAAGGAGCATGTATCCCGACTTCTTTTGGGCCATCTTCTTGGAGTTTTAGCTCATGTAAAGTGAGCACTAAGTGCTGGAGTTGTGATAAGCAAGCCCCTTGCTTAAGCAACCCCCCTTGCTTGCTTGTTTCTTTTCTTTTAGTAGGCATATCTATGTGTGTGCGCAGGCAGTGTTGCAACTCTCTACCCCTGAGTTGTTAGCATTGGTTCTCCCTCATATGGTATCCATTTGATGTAATTCTTGTCTCATTGGATAGCTATTAGAGTCTATTTTATGCTTACCAACTCTCTGGAGCATTCTCTGAGTAAGCTGGGAGCAACATTCATTTTAGTGAAGTTGTGTGATTGATATCTCTCTCTTTGTGTAGGCTCTGTTGGAAATATTTTGCTCTCTGTTGTAAGGGCTGGTTCTCCTTCTCTATGTATCCATTTGCTATGATTTTGGTGTCATTGGGTAGCTATTAGAGTCCGCTAAAGTTGACATAAGTTTGAGATTCATTCTCTGTATAATCTCTGAGAAAAGTTTGCTGGAGTGAAGTGAGGTCTCTGCTTGACTAGCAGTTGTGAGCATTCAACTAGCTCATGTTGTAGACATTGTTTCTCTTTGTGTAAGCATCCATTTCAAGTGAAATTGGTTTTGTTGGAAAGCCCTTGGTGTCTACTACAGGTCTACAAAAGCTCACTGGAGTTCTCTGCATAAGCTCTGAGTAAGAGCATTTTTGGTGTGCAGAGGTCAAAGAAGGATACCTGTGGAGGTCATTCGCGCTTCATCGTTGCTTAGGGGTTGAGATACTTCCCCCATCATTGTATGCGACTCGGAAGGCCCAAATTGCATGATGCAATTGCTTGTCCCAATCAGACCTCCCATTATTGATGATTTTTGTCAATACTGTGCATAATACCTTATTGGAACTTTCCGCTTGACCATTGGCTTGGGGATGGTATGGGGCTGATTTTTTATGGATCACTAAAAACTCATTCATTAGACTCTATCACTTCATTAATGAAGTGCATTCCTCGATCACTCACAATCTCAACTAGTAATCCGAAACGAGTGAAGATGTGCTCAAAAAGAAACTTAGCCATGGTTGAGCATCATTCTTTCTAGTAGCCTTTGCCTCTACCCATTTTTTCAAGTAATCTGTGGCTACTATGATGTATTCGACATGTGATCCTTTGGCCGGTGGGTTATTAGGTCCTATGAAGTCAATACCCCATTTAGAGAATGCTCTAGCACAAACCATAGGTCTCAATGGCATGTCATCCCTCCAAATTGGGTATTTAGCACTTTGGCATGTCTCGCAGCTTCGTACATATGTTTCAGCATCCATATGTAAAGTTGGCCACCACAAGCCCGCGAAGAGGATCATTTTTACGGTTCTCTCGGTTGAAAAATGACCTCCATCTGCACCTGCGTGTGCCATCTCTAATATGGGCAAATATTCTCCTTCATGCATACATAATCGTAATTGGTTGTCTTTTCCTCTTCTAAACAAGTTTCTTCCTATGAGTACATAATCCTTACTCATCTCCTCTAGGGATCGTTTTCTTGCCAAGCTAACTCCTACCTCATGCTTTCTTGTCTTTAGGAATTTTACCAATGTTTTGCTCCAATTGGGTGCTATCATTGAGAAAGGTATGGACGCATGATCCTCGGGGATTGTCTCCTGGCATTCTGCGCAATTACTCACATAATCATGGACATCCTTAGGCATGTCTGGCCAGTATACTCCTAATCGTTTTAACTCCCTAATAGTTCCATGAGTTCCTTTGTGTGTCCTCCATTTGTTCACATGTGCTTGTTCAATTAACTTCACTTGTTCGTCCTCCTCAACACATCTTAGTAATACACCATTGGGTTCCTTGTAGTACACACTTCCAGCAACAATGTGCAAATTCCTTGATTGGAGAATTTCCTTTTTACTCTCTTTATTGATTGGGTGTTCTGGGCCATGAGTGAGTATCGGAATTAGTTTTTCTGCCCACTTTGGACACACTTCCAGATTAAACAAAAAAGTGTCTGGGAGATCATCAGGTACTCCACTTGGTGGTTCTCCATGTGTTAACCTAGAAAGGTGATCTGCTCTTACATGCATGTTTCCCTTTTTCACTGTTACTTCAAAGTCGAACTCCATCAATAGTAGGAACCATCTTATCAATCTTCCCGTGTTACAAGGCTTATTGACTAGGTACAATAGAGCCTGATGGTCTATGAAAAACTTGAATTTGTTGGCTAAGAGATAGTGTCTAAATTTCTTCACTGCATAGACCATTCCTAATCCCTCTTGCTCAGTAGTGGTATAGTTCTTCTCGGCTTGGTTCAGTTGTCTACTCGCATAGGCAATTGGGTGATCTAACCTTCCTTCATCTGCTGGTTGGGCTAAGATACATCCTATTGCGTAATTAGAAGCGTCTACATGGATATGGAAAGGCTTGTTCCAATTCAGTGTTTTCAGAATTGGGGTTGTGAGGCCTCTTCTTTAACTCATTGAATGCTTTCTCACATTCCTCTATCCAAATGAATTGAGTTAAGAGTCCATATAGGGGTTTGGCGATTATGGCATACATGGGGATAAATCGACGGTAGTATCCACAATGTCCCATAAATGCTTGCACCTCTTTCACATTCTTAGGTATAGGAAGCTCTAAGATTACCTTAATCTTGTCCTCATCCGTGGATATTCCATTTCTAGAGACTATGTGTCCTAAGATCTTCCCTTGTCTTACCATGAAGACACATTTCTTTCGGTTTAGGCAGACTCTATATTGTCGGCATTTATTAAATATCTTTCACAATTCAGGAATGTGGTCCAACCTTTGATTTGAATATGTACATAGGTCATCTACATACACTTCCATGCTCATTTTTAGGAATTCCTTGAAAACATGACACATCAATCGTTGTAAAGTAGCAGGCGTATTAGTGAGTCCAAAAGGCATCACTCGAAAAGCATAGACTCCCCATTCGATCGCGAATGCGGTCTTATGTTGATCCTTAGTAGCAATAGCTACTTGATTGTATCCAGAGAATCCATCTAAGAAGCTGTAGACTTCTTTTCCTGCTACTCTTTCCAATAGATGGTCCGTAATGGGCAATGGGTAGCTGTCACGTATGGTGGCTGCATTGACTTTTTTCAAGTTAATGCACACTCTCAGTTTTCCGTTCTTCTTAGGCACAACTACTAATGGCGAGACCCACTCGGTGTGTTCTATTTCATATATGAATCCTTGCGCTAATAGCTTGTCTATTTCTTCCTTAATTTTGGTAGCGTAGACCTCATTGTATGTATATGGGCGTTGTTTTGATGGTTTCGCATCTGCTGTCATTGGTATTCTATGAGAACAAATCAAAGGTTCCACACCCTTGAGATCCTTATATGTCCATGCAAATACGTCTCGATATTCTCGGATCACTTGTATTAGTTCTTCTTACTCTTCAACTGACACATCTTTGCCTATGTATGTGCACCTTTCTTCTCCATCTTCCACTGTTACTATGATTTTTTTTGTTTGTTCTTTGTTGTCGTATGCTTCTCCGCTCGAGCCTCTCGTTTAGGCATTTGAATGGCTACCTTTCTCTCTTCTACTTCATATCTTTTAAAATGTTTAGGAACCTCGAAAATATTTGGATTTGGTTCGATTTTACTCATGTTTTCCTCTTGCTTTTGTACTATGGGAGCGACTTCTATTGCCAAGATTTTTGTCGGTTCCTTCTTCTCTTTGGTTCAAATGGTGTCTAGATAGCTCTCTTCTGAATCGAATTCTGGTTCCATTTCTATACTCTCATATTCCTCTTTCCATTCTTTTTCCAAGATTTCTCCTTCTTCCACTTCTTGAAGGACAACCATGTATAAGTTCACATTATAGCCTTCTTCACCTATACACTTGTTCATAGTTAGTACTTCCTCATTCACACACACATCTAAGGTGGCTAAGATTTCCATCCATCCATGCAGTTCAAAGGTTTCATCAGGAAAGATTTGAGGCATATACCTTGGGTCCTCTACAGGTCTGTAGTTAGGATGTCCGATTGGCCATATCTGTCTTTTGTTGTCCTCTTTCTTGGCTTCTTTACACATCCATAAATGAGCATCCTCATGCATCCATGATTGATCACTTGATCTGGCGCTATGAATATACAGGTCGTCTTCCTCCTTGTGTATGGGATTCCATTGTAGTGGAGGGACATCTCGATATGAAAATGTGTGCAAGTTTATCTTGGTGGTATTTCCTTGATGTTGCAGGTATAATGAATCTCTTCCCCAGTCTTGCACTACCCGCATTTGTCTCATGAAAGGTCATCCTAATATCATTTCGTAGTTGTTAGCCTTTTCAAATTTACAGATGGCTAATGTGTGTTCAAATTCAACTCCACAGGTGGTTAATTTGATTCTTTCCAGTATTCCTAAGGGTTTCTCCACATGACCGTCTGCTAATTGGAGCTTCATGCGTGTGGGGCGTAAAGCAGGCTTCCCCCATTTCTCTCAAATCTCCTTGGTGGCGATTCCTACTCCAGCTCCTGTGTCTAGGATTGCCTTGGTCATGTACCCATTGTAAGTGATAGGTAGACATGTATTACCTTCATCTCCTTCACTAAATTCTCCCACTTTATCAACTGGGATTTGTATCTTAGATGAGTTTTCTTTTCCCTTGACTTCCTTTTCTTCCTTCTCTTGCCCTAATTCCAATTGACTCGCTAATTGCTTCCATAAATGCGGTTTAACCTGAAGTAATTCTTCCACGGTCAGTTTGCATTGTACTTTCATCTTCTTTAGTTCCGCTAGATTGTGTGAAATCTTTTCTAAGTTTCCCTTTTCTTTTCCATGTACCATGGGTGCTCGGATTATCTTTGACTCCTTTTTGTATTCTCCCATGTAATTTGGTAAGGTCGAAATGCTCTGAGCTTCTTCCCTATTTCTGTCCAGCCTTGACACTTCCTCATATACTTCTTCCATATTGGGATTGGGTTAATAAACTTCCACATCTAATTCCTCAAAGGGAGGCTTCGTCACTCCATCCTTCTTCCATTGTTCTTCTCGGATTCTATTCCATAATTCCTTTGGCCAATTAGCTTCTAGGTTAGGTATTGTTGACATCAGTTCATCTTGAGTTTTCACTCGTTCACATGTGTCATCCTTCCCTCTAAGTTCTTTATTCTTGGCTTTGACACACTCCTTGTGTTGCTCCTCTACTATTCTTGTCTCTGGAAGTGTCGGGATAGTCTTTTCTAGGGTTGCTTGTGCTACCTCTATGAGTTTTCGACATATCGCAAGCCTTTCCTTTTCTAATCCTCCTTGTGGGTAAAACTTTTCGTGTTGCTCTACATTCGGTCCAATCTTAATCCTAGCTTGGTAAGCTTTCAGCCACATGTCTAGGTCGTTAGGTTTTGGGTCAGTTAAAATTGATCCTGGTTTCTCTGCTTCTTGGATAAGCGGTGGAATGGGGACCTCTTCCCGAATCCCTCGTTCTTTATGCTCTTGTTTGTTTCCTATTTTCTTGACTCTTGTGTTTCATCCATTTATCTTTGAGCTTTTCTCTTCTTTCCTTCCATTTCTGTGTTTTTGTGTTCTGCATACTCTCACGTGGGTCCTCTGAATCTTCAACTATTTGAATTTTGGGACTTGCTATTCTATTGTTTTCTTGTTCTCGTTCCGGCTGTTTTCCTTTTTGCTCTTTTGTTTGGACTCTTTTAATGGCCTTCAAGGGCACTGTGTATTCCTTATCACTTCTAGGTGCTTCTATCACTTCAATAACATTAATTGGTGCACTGTCTTGGACTTTGGTTGGATTCTTAGGGCAATCTCTGAAAAGATGTTCCTTTCCGCAATCATTACAATATCCTTCCCAAGTCCTAGGGGGTGGTGGATTATAAGGCCGAGGACATTCTCTAATAAAATGGTCTCCTCCACATCTATAACAAGGTCCTCTCGGCACAGGTGGCCTAATGGGTGGTGTCACACGTGGTTGTGCTTTAGGTGCAGTATACATCAAAGTTGGTACCTCCGTTCCATAAGCCTGATCATAACCTTCATATCCATAATAAGCCAAATCATATGCTGGTTCGTATTCTAACATGTTGGCTTTATAGGGATACTAATCTCCTAGGGGCAGCTCATATCCAGGGTTTGCCGATTCTATATTGGTCATCGTTGAGGCTGGCACTATGGCTCTTTCCAAATTTTCTTCTGGATGGACGTACTTTACCGGTACCACTTGTGGTTGTGACAGTTGTGGTCCTAACACTGGTTGGGGTGGTGGATATGTGTAAGGAATTGAACTCACAACCTCTTGGTTAGGAATGTGATGGGCTAACCACTTGCCCCAAAAGCCATGGTTGAGGATTACTTCCTAATCCTCTCTCTTAGGGTGTGGTTCAACCATAATCCTGGTAGGAGATGGTTGAACCACACCCTAAGAGAGAGGATTAGGAAGTAATCCTCAACCATGGCTTTTGGGGCAAGTGGTTAGCCCATCACATTCCTAACCAAGAGGTTGTGAGTTCAATTCCTTACATTGGTATCAGAGCCTAGGAAGTAGGCTTGGGCAAGGTGGAATGATCCAATGGCCTCTAAAAAAGGCGCTTGGGCATCCTCCATGTGAAAGGGTAGGAATTGTGGAAGGCGCGCGTCGATTTCAATGATGGACCTTACAATGATTGGGGTGTATCTCCCAATCCGTAGGTCGGATTGAGGCGTGTAATATACCGTTGGAAAGCTCTCGGAACGAACTTTCCAATGAGCTAGCTTGCAATGTGTGAATTCCTTGGGAATCCTTGGATGGAACTTGATTGAGTACATCCTGCCAGTCCCATAGCTGGTCAGGGTACATCCTGCCAGGGTACATCCAGGGTACATCCTACCAGTCCCATAGCTGGTCAGGGTACATTCCCGAGGGAGTTCAAGGGGGAAAGAATGTAACATAATCCTGGTAGGAGATGGTTGAACCACACCCTAAGAGAGAGGATTAGGAAGTAATCCTCAACCATGGCTTTTGGGGCAAGTGGTTAGCCCATCACATTCCTAACCAAGAGGTTGTGAGTTCAATTCCTTACAATATGGTACTTGTTTGTATGGTCTCCGTGCTCCTGTTGGTGTTGGGTAAGGATTGTACCTGGGCATGTCTCTACCTGGCTCTCTAGGTTGATATCCATATGGTCGATACTGAGGTGGTTGTAAAGGTCATGCCTGTCTATTGAATGGACAGTTTTCTATGGTGTGATTGGTGTACTTTTGTTCTATGTGGCAAGGTAGTCCCTTGTTGGAGCTCTCTGTTGTACGGATATGTCTGATGTGCACCAGCTCCTCCTCGTACACACATGTGTGTGGGGTGATCTCCTCCACATAGACTACATCTTCGCAACATGGGCACTCTAAAGGCTGGGAGTTGGTAATTTTTCTGTCCTTGGACTCCCAATTTCTTTGCTACCAACTCTGCTGATTGCTCCACATTACTGGAGTTGGAAGTAATAGTACTCCGAGCGTCTTCTGATTTAGTGGGGCTGGGTGTGCTCTTGAGATCCTCCGCTAGATTGTCTTCTAGGTCAATGCACTCTTGCAGACATTCACTCAGGGTTTGTAATCTCTTCATGTAAACTAAAGTTCTTAGGGTTCCATTCGTGAGTCCATCCAAAAATAATGAAATCATTTTTTGTTGAGTGGGCCTCTCTGCAGCTAGGCATCTATCAACATACTGATTGAATCTTCGGGCGGCTGTTTTCACTATTTCATTAGAGTTCTGTTTAAAACTATGGATTAAAGATGCAGAATTGTGCTTAATCCCTCTCTTAGTGAATTCTCCAATGAATTCCTGAAAAAATTGTTCCATTTTTCCAAATTGGTTGGGGTCTAATAGCTGGAACCAAGTCAGAGCCGTTTCTGTGAGGGTGAGTCTGAAAGACTCATACTGCATGAAGAAGTCGTCTACTTGTTCTGCCCTTAGAACTTGTTTAAATTCAGCAATGTGATCGTAGGGTTCTCCCAATCCATCATAATGATTTCTTACGCATTTGGCCACTTGGATAGGTCTCAGTCTTCTCAGTGGTTCGGGTGGTCTGGGCATTACAGGGAAGGCAGGAACTACTGGTCTAACTGGGGGTATTCCAGGCTATCCTCCTATTGGTCGTCGTGGTCTTACCAGTGGTCGGTATTGATTACCTACTCCTGGGTGGGTCTGATTGTGTGTTTGCACTCTTGGAGTCGCAAATTGTACATGATTATGGTTTGGAACACTCCGTTGGCTAGTTTGTCCTAACATGGTGTGCTCTGCCTCTTGTTGGGTTCCAAAGGGGTTCTGAGAGGTGGTTGCCTACTCTCTCTGAGGGAATACAGGCAGACCCATGTATTTCAGTTGAGCCCTTTCTATGGCATCAACCAACCAATATCTTCTCCGATTTTTATCTAAGTATGTTATTCTAGTCTCGTCTTCTGGATCCTTTAACTCATAAAATTTCATCGGGCTTTCTTCTCTTCCTCTGTTTGAAGCAATAAGTCCATTCCATGGATCAAATAGACTTCCAATAGGTAGTCGTCTTAAGGTATCAAGTCTCCTCTCAAGACTCGTCACTTGGGACCTGCCTCTAGGAGTAGTCACTAACTCCTCAGGGTTTGGCCTCCCTGAGTTTTCTTGTCACACTAACTCTCCCCTTTCATTGATCAAATCGGGAAATTCAGTCACTATGTATATGTGACCTATCTTGTCCATGTATGCTCCTCCTTCATACTTAACAACAGGTCTGGGCACAATTGTGGCATCCATGGAAGTTACCATTCTAGCTACAGATCTGTTTAAACCATCCAGGTAGATGGGAATCTCCTGGGCATTAGTAGAAACATATTGTAAGGAGGTACGGTACTCTCCCTCCACAGCGGTCATGAAGTTTCTACCTGGAGCAGGGCCCTGCATGTCTTCTGAAGCCATGGGTATCTCCTCCTCTTGAGTCACTAGAGGTGTCTGAATAGATAGAGTGTTGACTGACCTGAGCGACACTTCCAACAGAAGATATGACACTTCTTCGGCTACTTAGCACTCTCCCTAACCTCAAGTTCATTCACCCTCTTGAGGCTCTCTAGGTCTCTGAAACTCTCCCTAAGTGGCTCCTCAAATGCCTCAAGTTTTCCCTTCAAAATGCTTCAAAAGCTCTGGATGATACCACTCCAGGCGATACTGCACCAGGCGATACTACCTTGGACGACACCAAACTGGCCAAGATACGATACCACACCAGCCCATGATACGATACCTGAGAACTAGGCGATACGATACCGCAACAACAAGTGATACGATACTGCTCTTGATCACGATACGATACTGGTTATCCTGGTGATACAATACTTGAAGACTAGACAATACAATACCAGGCCTAGTCACGATACGATACCTATGGGTTCAATGATACGATACCAGGAACTTGGACGATACGATACTTATAATCCTGCCATTCAATATTTTGGTCATAACTTGAAGCACAATTATCAAAATCGAGTGAAACCACATCCAATAGATGCGTCTCGTCGAGAGCTTTGAAAGAGTCTGCTATTGACTATATTCGGAGTTCGGAGCTGGGAGAAATCCTCGATTTACTGAAAACTGCTGTAAGTGGTATCGCGGCAGACACTTTCAGTATTTCAGTGAGTTTGAGAGGTGGATTAGTCTTTTCTCATGCATATAAGCTGAACCACTTCATTTTCCATCACGTGTGCACATATCCTCATACACTTGGTTAGGTCGTTTGATCGGATTGACAAGTAAGCGTGTGTCAATTTCCCACTATACGCACTTGTGTGGCAAATGAGGTTTAGTCTCTTTGGCACAAGTCCTTAAGTCTTCTTGACATAGGTACACACGTTTTTGGCGTCGTTGCCGGGGAACACTCAGCCAAGGTGCCTTCGTGATGGTTATAGATCAAGTGTGATGAAATCGTACATGGTTATAGATCAAGTGTGATGAAATCGTACTTGTAGAAGTGAACTCGTTCAGTGGCAAGTAGTCAATCACTTCAGCACTTGTTACTTCACATCCCCGAGGTGTGTGTAATGAGTTTCTAGGTTTAGGGTTAGTAGGAAGGGAGAGAAGGAAGAGTTAGGGTTAGGTTAGGAGAAGAGGAGGAGAGGAGTGAGGTAGGAGTAAGTTAAGATCACCAAGAAAAATCTCAAAAAATTTATCAAATTAGTTAGTTTAGCTTTAGTCACCAAAAAGTATAAAAACCAAAAAATTCTAGTTCATTTCTCACTGTTCAGAGAGCACTATCGTGAGAAAAGCAGCGATCGGTATCGTGGGAGCAGTATCACGCATTTCAGGCTATCAAGACTAGTTGTTGAGCTCAAAGTGCAACCAAGACATCACTGAGGTAAGATTCCATAAGTGTTCACTGACCAAAACATATTAAAAAAGCACAAAAACATGAATACTTGCGCATCTAGTATTGCAGGGGGGGGGGGACAATGTACATTTTTGAGCCTTGTATTGCGATACTCGCCAAAGTATCGTATCGTCGACTACCAGCCTTGGTATCGCAATACCACTTGTGGTATTGTTGCTCTAGCACAATGGTAAGTACCACGTTAAGAAGCTTCACCTCCTTAATGTCAATCCGCGGAAGAGGTAGGAGTGATATGAAGATCATGAACGTGAGATGATGTGAGAGTGAAGGTGAGAAGCACCAAAATGCACACACACATACACACACACAATGAAGAGACAAGCAAGACACAATGGAAGGTGGGAAATTAGCTCTATTATCCAAGAACACTATTACAAGCTCAAAATAGCTCTAAGCTCACACTAGCTAACATGAACCAACCTCAAAAATGAGCTCTCTAGCTCTTTTTATAGTTTCTAGACTAGTTTTGACCGGTTTCACATCTAGTGACCGGCATAGTTAAAAAATAGGTCCTAGATGCTTTTGGAAGGGTAAACGGTATCTAAAAATAACGAAAATTGGTACGTGCATTCTACCTAAGCTCCTCAAGCTCAAGGACTCCTCGGCTTGCACAAAATGGAGCTATGAATTAGGAAATGGGATTTTGTCTATATTACATATGTTACAAGAGTGATGAAAATCACTGTTGGATGTTTGAAGAGGTAATAAAAACATAGTTGTTTGAAAAAATGATCCGACTGGCTCCCTGCTCCGTCTTTACATGCTTCCACGTCATCTGTGCCTCTGACTGCTTCCAACACCCCCCTCCCTCTCGTTTCTGTCGTCCTCGACAGAACCTTGTTGTGCAGTCTGCCGGATGTAGTTTTGTAGGAGGTCGTGAGCGAGGGTGTGCTCAGATACTCGAATGCCTCGGGCCAGATCAGCCTCGAGTTTCTCCCAGTCGATCGGTTGCGGTTCGTCGGGTGGCGGGAGTTGATAGTGCGCGGAATAAACCATTCGCTCGCAGGCAAAAAGTTGCAATAAATGTGTGGGCCTGCTGATGAATACCTCGGAATGGTATTCCCAAAATCCGGTGGTGAACATCTCTTCAAATGTTTGCTTGTAGCACGCCGGTAGGTATTTTATTCTACAGTGCCAGGCATAACACACCCGGAGCGATGGCGTTGTGCTCATGTCATATACTAGATCAAAGTTACCATGCTCAAATCCCGGGGTGTTTACATGCGGTGCCTTGACGCGTCGGAAGACTTTAAATATCATTTGCATCATGTCAAAAATTTTGACAGTCATATGCGCTGCGATATCATCCATATGCTTCAGGCGAGGGAGCCAATGACGGATTGTAGCCATCATATAGCCAACAGTGGGCAACTCGGTGGGTGGCTTGAAGTAGGGGTAATTCAGCCAATCCTGACACTGCCTATTGTTTTGTACTTTGATAGCGAATGCAGTCCAGGAGCGGCGTCGTGGTACTGGTCCCCAGCAAGGATTATACTTTAAATGTAAAGGCGCTTTCACCCATGTGCTCATCATTTCTAGGTACTGCTGGAGTAGATCTTTGCGCCAATCAGGCTGATGGATCTCTCCTCTTTGCGCATTTGGTGGCAAGTCCGCCGGCTCGAATTGTGTAGCATGCGTAGGTTTCATGCCGGTTTCTTTCTCTATAGCTAGCTGATATTCAACCATTAACATGAAGTACGGTTTATACTGCAGCTCATGCCCAGATATATAGCGTCGGGGGGCTAAATGAGCAAAGAAGGGGGATTGTAAGATTCTCTCTTCAATCATGGCCATTGCATGTAACTATGCCTCTACTCGGGCTGAATGTGTCGTTCCAAGTTCCTCAATCGTTTTCATCCACGCGGGGGTAGGAAGTTCATAGGTCATCTGGCCTTCGGCCGTGACTTGTCCGCCTGGGATGGGTATTGGGTCGTATGCTTCTTCAAACGTTTCCTCCACCGGAATGGTTATGTTCTCGTCGTCAGCTGGGATCTCCGGTGGGGAGTCAGGCCGTGGTGGTGCTTCGTATACATCTATGCGTGATTGGAGAGTGGCTACCTGGGCCCGTAATGCGTTGAGTTCCTCTATGAGGTCAGGAGAGGGGTCCACAGGTTCTGGTAATGCTGCTGCTACTTGTACTTGTTGTGGTGCCGGTTCTCTGAGCTGTAGTAGCTTGTGATCTTCCTTTAACTTCTGATGCTCTTCGTTCATCCGATCATAGTCCTCTAGCAATCTCACGTGATCCTCTAGCAACATCCGCATCGATTCGGATGGGATTGCCTTGAATCTGCTAGGACTTAAGGGTTGTTCTGGATGGTCCAATGCCGCTTCCAAATTCTCTCTATTCTGCTCTTGGAGTCTCTGGTTCTCCTCTTTTGCTGCGGCTAGGTGTCTCCTGAGTAAGCCCATATTCCTGGTCAGCGTCGCGTTCCTAATTGTTTGGGCTCGAAGCAGGTTGTCCAGATCAGCAGTGGCTTCTTTTGTTTTCTCTTCACTTTCTAGCTCTAGCTTATGATATGCCTCTCTTAGTTCTTGGTATCGTGTATTTAAAGAGGCATTCTCGATTGATAATGAATTAAGCTGCGACTGTAATTCATTGGTCGTCCTCTGCAGCTGTTGATAATTGTTGCCAAGAGATGCAAACTCATCTCGTACTTGTGACATGCATGTGACCATTTGTTGAAGTGCAGTGTCTATGGTTGGCGATAATAGTAATGTAGTGCTAAGTGAGGATGCGGTGGAAGTAGATGCAGCGGGAATGGGGAATGGGGTTGGGAAGGTGGATGCAGTGGTGATCGTGGAAAATTGTGACGTACCTAAATATGATGGTGCTGTGAGTGGAGTGGGTGCTGGTGCGGTGGGTGGTGAGATGTCCATGTCATTGGACGTGTCAAGTGCGGTGACTGTGAAAAGTGGTGTGTATGTGGGTGGTTGTGTAGGTGTGAAGACGGGATTTACAAATGTAGAGTAATTTACAGGGGGGATGGCTGGAGCAGCTTGGTGAAAAGGGGAAATAGGGGTTATAGTGGGTTGGGGAGGTGAAACTGGTGAGAAGGTTAGTGGGGTTAGAAAGGTGAAAGGGTGTCTTAAAGGTGGGGGAAAGGAAGGGAAGGATGAAGGGATGAAGGGGTTAACATGTAGGCGAGGTGGGGTGGGTGCGGGCATGGTGGCATGAATGGGCAGGGCAAGGGCTGTGGCTATGTTGCCGTGGACTGGTGTGGATGTGGGAGGAGCAGGTGGGTGTGCGGGGGATACAGGATGGGTTGGTGAAACATGAGGCGAGAGCGGAGTAGAAGGTGTGGATGTTATTTCAAGGACAGTGGTAGTATGTACAACGGTGGTACGTGGTGGGGAGTCAACTAGGATAGCTTCTTCGGTGATGGATCTTTCCGGACGTTGGCGTGCATCTTGCGCCTGGTGGGATGATTGAGCACCTACCGGAACTCGAATATATTCACCGGGCTTTGATAACAGGCGAACTCTGCGAGGGTCATATTGGGGAAGTGGCTTCCTTTGTAAATATCTCAATGCCTCGACCGGGCCGATGGATTTGACCCGTTCTCTAAACCCTCTGATGTAGACTTCTTCAAATCCTCCGGAGACGAGTTCTTGTTCGATTAGGGTCTGGCTCTCTTCTTCAGTCAATTTCTTCCGTGCCCAGACTTTCTCCATCGTTCGATATAATTTCTTGATTGCCAGCGTGTAAGCTGCTGCTTCGAAAGTTTCCTCTTCATGCGTGCTGGTGTCACCGTGTGCATCGGTTTGTTGGCCTTGGCCATTTGTCTGTTCTTGTTCTTGGGACTCGTGAGTGCCCTGGCTGGCTTCATCGTCACCTTCATCATCATCGGTGGCTGTTCTTTCGTCATCAGAGCTCGACACAACTTGTCCCTGTGGCTCATCCCGCGGTGTGGTAGGGTAGCTGGGGCGTTCATATTCTTGAGAGAACATCTGTGCCTCTGAAAATTGGAACTCATTGGAGAATGCATCAGGCATTTCAAAATCGAATGTTGTGTTTATTGGTTCTGCCTCCATGTGTGGTAGTGGGAAAGAAAAGGCTTCCGCACCAATAGTGGTGGGAGCTTCTGCTGTCGTGGTGGTGGGTTCTGTGGTTGTAGCTGCTTGAGGTGCAACGGTACTAGTAGTGCCCTCCGTGACCACTGGTCTAGATAACCTTATGCGAATAGGTTGTACTGTGGGAGCGGCTTCTGTCGGGGATTGCGTTGGAGAGGGTTGTGGTGATGGTGACTCTGGCACTTGAAGGCAAGGAATAGTGCCTCTCATGCGCTTACCTGCCCGTGCTCTGCTGGGCTTCCTCGCTTTCTTCATCGTTCCTTTGAATGCCTTCAGCTCTTCTCCTGTTAATGCACGTTCAATTGGCAAGTCATAAGCCAAGCACATATAAACAATTCTTGTCAGCGCACAACATCCATTAAGCACTTTCTTTCGTTCCCATCTGTGTTGTGCCAAATACATTTGATCAATGATCCAGCTCGCCAGATCAACAGTCTGAGGCCCCGTACATGCTAAGTACAATCCAAACCATATTCTTTTATGTGGCATGGTGAATCTGTCCTGAGCGGGGAATGCAAAATGTTGCATGCATATCCGTAGTGGCTTTGACAGCTCAGGTGTAATTGCTAAGATCTCCTCCCACTTAGTGACATCCCCACGTTTCATAGGGTCTGGAACTAATCTTTCTCGATCTGTGGGCGTGTGGGTTCCATGAATCTTGATGGCAGCTCTGATTAAATCCTTCGAAAGATAAAATCTTTTGTAAGGTGGATCATCCACTAGAGAAGGCAAAATAAAAGTTCTTGGGATGTCCTTATTCTCTGAGGCCAGCAAAGTAGTGATTAAATAATAACTTTAGTGCACCTACGTGTGCTAATTGCAACCAATTCGCATGTTCTGATTCATCTACACAACAAGCAAGAATCTTTTGATTATCCTGTTTATATATGCTTCCTGCCATTATTTGGTATCTCTGAGACTTGGTAATCTCTCCTTCTTTGATCTTTATCCTAGGATTCTTGGGTCCGTATGTTAGAATAGGGACTATAGGCTTAGCCCATTCTGGTGCTATCTCCAGGTTAAACAAGTATGCATCTGGTAATTCATCCGCTACTCCTTGAGGAGCTTCTCCTGAGGTTAATCTTGAAAGGTGATCAGCTCTAAGATGCGTCGTTCCTTTCCTGACTACCACTTCAAAATCATACTCCATGAGTAATAGAAACCAACGTATCAGTCGTCCTGTGTTACATGGTTTGTTGACTAAGTACAATAGGGCTTGATGATCCGTAAAGAACTTGAATTTGTTGGCCAACAAGTAGTGCCTAAAACTTCTTTACCGCGTAGATCATCCCTAATCCTTCTCGTTCCGTAGTGGTGTAATTTCTTTCTACTGCGTTCAACTGTCTGCTCGCGTAAGCTATGGGGAGATCTATGTTACCTTCATTCGTGGGTTGTGCTAACACACATCCTATGGCGTAATTGGATGCATCCACATGTACATGGAATGGCTTACTCCAATCTAGGGTTGTCAATATAGGTGCTGAGCACAAGCGTCGTTTGAGTTCATTGAATGAATTTTCACATTCATCTGTCCATTCAAAATTGGTTAAAAGAGAGTACAAAGGCTTGGCTATGATTGCATACATGTGTATGAATCTCCTATGATAACCGCAATGGCCCATAAATGCTTGTACCTCTTTGATGTTCGTCGGCCTAGGTAGATCCGCAATTACCTTCACTTTTTCCTCATCCGTAGAGATTCCATTCTTTGACACAATGTGTCCTAGAATTTTGCCTTGTCTGACCATGAAAACGCACTTTTCTGGGTTCAAACAAACCTGATATTCTCGACATTTGTCAAATATTTGCCTTAACTCTGGGATATGTGTCTGTCTTACATTTGAATGAGCACATAAGTCATCGACATAAACTTCCAAGCTCTTGCGTAAGAATTCCTTGAAAACATGACACATGAGTCGCTGGAAAGTGGCGGGTGCATTTGTTAAGCCAAATGGCATCACACGAAATGCAAATATGCCCCATTCAGTGGCAAATGCCGTCTTGTGTTGGTCCTCTGGAGCAATGGCTACTTGATTATAGCCTGAGAATCCATCAAGAAAGCTGTAAACTTCCTTGCCCGCAACTCTTTCCAATAAGTGTTCCGTGATAGGAAGAGGATAACTGTCTCTAATCGTGGCAGCATTAACTTTTTTAAGGTTAATACACACACGCAATTTTCCATTCTTCTTGGGCACAACCACAATGGGGGATACCCATTCGGTATGCTCAATTTCGTAAATGAATCCTGCTTCTATCAATCGATCTATCTCCTCTTTAATCTTCGCAGCGTAGTTATCATTGTACGTGTACGGTTTCTGTTTCGTTGGTTTTGCATCTGGAGTCATAGGGATTCTATGAGAACATATATCTGGATCTACTCCTTTCAAATCTTTGTAACTCCATGCAAAAACATCTCTATATTCGCGCAATAGGTCAACTAATTCTTCTTCTTCTTCTTTCGTCAAATCATGCCCTATGTATGTGCATTTTTCTTCTTCTCCTTCTATGGCAACTATTACTTTCTTGGTTTTTTCTCGGTTATCATATACTTGTCCGTCATTTGCCTTTCTATTGGGCATTCGTACCAAGATTCTTCTATCTTCGATTTCATATTTCTTGAAATTCTCGGGTACTTCAAACAAAAATTCTTCTTTTTCTGACATGGTGTCTTTCTTCTTTCTTTTCTTGCCTTCACTCTTGTTAGTCACTTGAGTGGCTAACCTTACCTCATTCGTAATTTCCTCGTGTCTCTGAGTGTGAGTCTCTACTTCGAAAAAATATTCTTCCTCTGATGCAAAGGGTGGGTCCATGATAATTGATTCTAAATCAAAATCGCTTGCATCCTCAAATGCATCAGTGTTAGGTTCACACTCTTCTAAAATTGCATCGCACATGATTGGCTCTATCGTGAAAACTGAAAGGTCATAGCCATCCTCGTCACAGTGGGGTGTCCATTGTTCTTCATTGATGGCTACATCCATGGTTGCTAGGATTTCCGCCCAACCATGGGGTTCAAACTCTTCGTCAGGGAATACTACAGGTGCATAGGCTGGATCTTGAAGGGTTCGTGGATTTTGTTCTGCACCTAAGGTCCTGGCTTCTAACCGCTCTTCCTCTTGTTTAGCTACTTTACACATCCATAAATGGGTATCCTCATGCAACCAAGAAGGATCTGATTCTAATGAGTGCACGGATTCCGTCTCTACTGGTGTCTTATGGATGGTGTTCCATTGTATTGGGGGTACATCTCGATGTGAATAGTCTTTAAGATTGACTTTGGTAGTCACTCCTAAATGTTGCAAGTACAAAGAATTAGTTCCCCAATCTTGTACAATTTGCAACTGACGGATGAATGGTCGTCCCAATATCATCTCATAAGCACGATTTTTCGCAAAGTCACAAATGGCGAAAGTATGCTCAAATTCTACACCACAAGTGGTGAGAGATATGCCTTCTAGTAAGCCTAATGGTTTTTCTATGTGTCCATCAGCCATTTGCAGCTTCATCCTAGTGGGTCTCAATGCTGGCTTACCCCAACGTTTCCACAAAGCGGTGGTAGCTATGGCTACGCCGGCTCCTGAATCTAGGATGGCTTTCGTGGTGTAGCCCTGGTGGGTTATTGGAAGATAAGTGTTACCTTCCTCTCCTTCACTTACGTCTCCAATCTTTTCTACGGGTATTTCTGGTACCTTATTTTGTGATCCTATCTGAGAGGGTGTGGTAGCAAGCTCGGGGAATTGATTTGCTACGTGCTCCCACAATTCTGGTTTTGCCTTTAACAATTCCTCCAGAGTGAGATTACACTGTACTTTAGTGTTCTTGATCACTTCCGTGTTCCTAGGGATCACTGATTCTTCATTCCTCACTATTATCGTGGGTGCTCTCATACTAATAGACTTTGCCTCCCAAGGTCCTGTGAACTGAGGTAATTCTTGTAAAGAATTAGATTCAAATCCTGTGGGTTCACTCAGTTGTTCCACCTCTACATCATCGTAAATAGAGGGGATGTCTTGGGGAAATTGTTCCTGCAAATCGTCTATTTCTTGAATAGGAGGATGGGTTCCTTGTTCCTTTCTCCACTTCTCTTCTTGTATTTCTCTCAAAAATTCATGTGAGTACCTATGTATGGAAGATAGGTTATCTTGACTTTCTGTATTAGGTACTTGAGACAGGGATGGTGCATTCCTTTCCTGTGTCTCTGTGACAATAGGGTTCCTATGCTGATCCTTTTTCTCTTTGCTTTCTATCAGGTGTTCTAGCCTCTCCATTAGTCCTTGAAAGTGTAGTTCCGGTTTTGTCATGTTATTCCAATTAAGATATCTAGAGGCTTCAAACAAAACTTGTGCTAATTCTACCATTTTCATGCAAAGTTTAGTTCTCTCAATTTCTAGATCAGCTCGAGGGTAGTTTTTACTCATTTCCGTTACTTGAGGTCCCTCTTTTAATCTAGCCTGATATGCATGAAACATCATGTCTAGATCTTCTGGTATGGGTTCCGCCAAAACTGATCCTGATTTTTTATCTGGGTTTTTTTGGTTTAATTCTTGTGAAGTCAATTCTTGTATTTTGGCTCTCGACTCTTTTAGACTTCCTTCCAACTCAGTTATCTTTTTACTCCACTTTCTCTTGATTCTTTCTCTAGAATCTTTCCAAGATTTTGTCTTTTTACTGCTAGATTCTGCAACTTCACTACTTCCTGCTACTTTCTCCTGATTAAGCTGTTGGTTCTGTAAGAGCGCCTGGGCTCTGGTTATAGCTTGGATAGGCACATATGTAGGGTTGGATCCATCTGCGTTGTTTACAATACCTATCACATTGATCGGTGTCACATTCGAAGTGTTAATTGGGTTCTTAGGGCAATCTTTGATTATGTGCTCTTTGCCACAATCGGCACAAAAGCCTTGTATGTTATAGTACTGTGATTGCCTTGCTATTGGGGGATGTGGACAATCCTTTATGAAGTGATCTCCTTGGCACCTAAAGCATGGTCCTCTAGGGCCCTGTGGTCTTTGTTGTCTCAATTGGGGCCGTGGGTTTGGGTTTGTGTACATCACATTAGCATAGTCTGGCTCCCAACTAGGTTCCATTGGTGGACTATCATAATGATATGTCTCCACATGTTCTGGTGACTCCGTGTAATAAGCGGGTGGACTAGTTACATGAGTAGAGTCAAAACTGTTTGAGTTCGGGTCACTTTCTGTGATCAAGGGTGAAGAAGGCACTAAAGCCCTACTTAAGTTCTCTTCTGCAGCAGCGTATTTGACTGAGATGACATTCGCTGGTGGGGGTGGCTGCTGAGCTAAGACGGGTTGAGGTCTCTGTTGAGCCTGGTATGGGTAGTTCTGAGGAGGCCTATAGTAATAAGGCTGAGCATTGTATTGGCCTTGATACCTACCTGGCTGCTGTTATGTTTGCGGGTAGTTCTGTCTCACGGTTTGTTTGTTGTATGGGCAGTCCTGAGCCGTATGATTCGTGTATCTTCTCTCAATTGTACAATATTGGCCGCTAGGGTTGGCTTGAGGTTGTGGTGCATTGGGACACACGTTTGCCAAATGATTTTCACCACAAGTGTAGCAACGTACATTAGTTGGTAGCTTGGGCACCTGTTTACTAGAAACTCCTAGTTTTTGGGCCACTTTTTCAGCTAGGTCCTCTATCGAATTAGACAATTTTGTGGATGCTAGAGAAGAACAATCTGAGTCCTTATAGACCTTTGAGAGTTCTAATTCATCTCCTAGGTTGTCCTCGATGTCTATACATATTCTTACACACTCCTCTAGCGTTCTGGGTTCCTTTAGGTACACATAGGAGCGTAGTTTAGCGCTCAACAAGCCATCTAGGAACAGTGATACTTGTTTGGCTTTTGAGGGTAGCTCTTGCATTGGACATCGTTCGACATATTGTCTGAATCTACGTCCTGCCAGTCTAACTGTTTCCTGAGGGGTTTGTTTAAAGCTATGAATCAACGAAGACGTGTCATTTCTAATCCCACTTTTAGAGAATTCAGTGATGAATGACTCTAAAAAGTGATGGATGTCTCTGAATTGCCTTTGTTGCAGAGGTTGGAACCAAGTTAAAGCGGTATTCTTTAGCGTTAGTCCAAATGCATTATATTGCGTGAACATGTCTTCAACTTGTTCTGCTCTTAGCACTTGCTTGAATTCTGCGACATGGTCATAGGGATCTCCTGTCCCATCAAAGTAATTCTTCATGGATTTCACTAATTGAGTGGGTCTCAATACTCTTGCGTGTTCACGCGGCCTAGGTAGAGGAAAATCATCTCTACCACCTGGTATTCCATGATCTCTTTGTCTATCCGCTCTATTAGTGTTCGTGGTTGTTCTATCTCTCCCTATGGGATGATTAAAGCTTACTTCCGGTCCCTCTTTATTTCCTTCTCTTTGATGTCCATGGGCTGAGGATGTTCCTGCCCCTTGTTGACTTGTATTCATGTTTGTTCTAGATGGAGGGAATACCAATTCACCTCTCCATGTGTATGTGTTTTTAGCGCGGTCAGGTACCACAAAGACTCTTTCTGAAGTCTCATCCAGGTATACAACCTTTCCAGGTGTATCCGGGTCCTTGAACTCGTAAATTGTAATGATGCCTATCTCACCAGGGTGTTCCTTTCTGTACCTCCAAAAGGCTTCATCTGTCTCTTTATTTACAAACAACTCGGTGCTCCTGTTATCTTGAGGGATCCACTCTGGGATGAGTACTCTTGTTAACACGGATTTCCCTCTAGGTGTTCTAGGTTCTTCTAATGGTTCTTTTCCTTGAAATTTTGCTTCCGTCTCTGGTTGAATTGTGCCAAACTCATTAGTATCGTTTGGCTGCGTACTTAGGACGTACATGGTTCCTTCTTTGTCTATGTACGTGTCTCTCTCAAATTTCACCACTGGTCTTTCCAATCCAATGGGTTGATCAGGGTTGTGCATCTGCACCACTTGCCTTCGCAAACCATCCTCATAGATGCGAGCACCTAATCGGTTGGTTCGGAGAAACTCTAACTGCGTTCTATAGGGTCCTTCAGGTTTTTCTAAGTATGCTACATTAGACCCTCCTTCTGGTCTGTCTGTGCTAAATGCCATTTCTGAATCACTTGATTCTGAGCTCAACTCGTAGGGATAACTACTATTCAATTGCTGAGCCCAAGATCGTGCAGTAGTTCTTACACTTGCTTCCGAAGATCTAAGGCTTCGTCGGTCCGACTTACCTATGTGTCTCCCTGATCTAAGGTTCATTAATTTTCTTCCTTGCACACTCAATTACACACTTAGATCGTCAATGGTTCTTTGTTATTACTGTCTTGATTCTTCTTAGATTTCTTTAGATTCTTGTCTTAATGTATGCGTTAGGAATTCGACTTTCCGTTATAATTTTGAGTTCTCGTTCCGTCAGACTTAGGTTCTTTCCTTTAGGTTTTCGCGTCACACCTTTACTTTAGTCTTGGACTTGAAAGAATTAAATATCTTGAACTTGAGGCGTTACTATCGTCTTAATCCACAATGCTAACGTTTATCCTAAGCTAAGAATTGACTGAGGGGGTTGAGTAATCTTCCAACCTCGAGTCAGCTTTTCTGGTTGCTCTGATGCCCAAGAAGCTGCGCTTCCCAAGCTTTATGCCCTTCACTGCCTCGCTTGCTTGCCTTTGATTGCCCTTGCTAGACCTGGAAAAATCCCATATTAGACCAATTCACAATTGGATGATCAAGCACTTGAGTATATACACCTTTTAAGTCCCTTCTCTTTTGCTCAAAATTTCAATACTTGCCCCCTGGCTTCCTAGTTCCAAACTAGGTGAACCTCAAAATAGCTTATCCAAAAATAGATGTATTCTTTATGAAAAAAAAAACAATTGAGATCATGTAGTACTCGTCACGAGCTTTCTAACGAGCTATTAAGCTCAAAAAACGGACTTCGGATGAAAAAGTTATGAGCGTTCAGGCCCTGGGGGGTAAAAAACTGACAATCAATTTTTCCTTCAAATATGAGCTAAGGGGTCTCCTATGAGTCTAATGGTCCAAAAATTTCTCAAAAATACCCTCAAAATTGGTCAAAAAATGGAACCCTAAATTTGCGATGGGGGTGCACAATCGCGATGGTCTGGGACCGTCGCGATGGTCCAAGCGAACCGTCGCGATGGCGTGGATTTTGGACAATCGCGATGGCGCGAAAAGGTGAACCGTCGCGATGGCCCGAAGTGAACGATCGCGATGGCGTGAGGTCGAACTGTCGCGATGGCTCGAAGTGAACAATCGCGATGGCATGATCAGGCGGACAATCGCGATGGCGCGGGTCAACGGTCAAAGGTGAACCGTCGCGATGGTCCGAAGTGAACCGTCGCGATGGCGTGATCAGGCGGACAATCGCGATGGCGCGGGTCAACGGTCAAAGGTGAACCGTCACGATGGTCCCAAGTGAACCGTCGCGATGGTCACAAGTGCGATGGCGTGAGCCAATCGCGATGGTCCGATTTTGGGCTGTCGCGATGGTCCGAAAAATGAACCGTCGCAATGGTCTATCGTGACACGTGGCACTGTCGTGGCGATGGCATGGGCCAATCGCGATGGTCCGGGGTCAGCTGAACAATCGCGATGGTCCAAGTGGACCGTCGCGATGGCTCAAGTGAACCGTCGCGATGGTCCGAGACCGTCGCGATGGTCCGGCCGAGCCGTCGCGATGGCGTGAGCCTATCGCGATGGTGCGACACAATCGCGATGGTCCGAGCCAATCACGATGGTCCGAGCCAATCGCGATGGTCCACCAAAATATGAATTTTTGAGATGCGCCTGTGGATTCGTAGATGCGCAAGGGTCGCCTACCTCGTGGTGTGGTCGCCTACCCAGAATTCCGAAAGTTGCAGACCATCGCGATGGTCCGCCACACTCGGCAGAACTTTGACAGAGAGTAAAATTTTACCTTTTCCAAGCTTTCCTGATGCACTGGAGCTCTGTACCTGCAAGAAAACTCAAGAAAACACAAGCACAAAAGTCCTCTCTCGCTCTCTCGCATGCACAAATGAGGGGAAATGAGGTGAATGGGTGGATATGGTGAATTTTCTGATTTTTTTGGAAATGAAGATGATGATGCGATGATGAAGATGGAGTGTGGGGGAGGTGAAAAACACTAAAAACTAAGTAAAAACAACAACAAAAACTGAAATTTTTACCTTCCAACGCCACTTCTTGCTATACTCTTACCATCACACATTCGTCCTAGACTCGATCCCCGGCAACGGCGCCAAATTTGGTGTTGCTCTAGCACAATGGTAAGTACCACGTTAAGAAGCTTCACCTCCTTAATGTCAATCCGCGGAAGAGGTAGGAGTGATATGAAGATCGTGGACGTGAGATGATGTGAGAGTGAAGGTGAGAAGCACCAAAATGCACACACACATACACACACACAATGAAGAGACAAGCAAGACACAATGGAAGGTGGGAAATTAGCTCTATTATCCAAGAACACTATTACAAGCTCAAAATAGCTCTAAGCTCACACTAGCTAACATGAACCAACCTCAAAAATGAGCTCTCTAGCTCTTTTTATAGTTTCTAGACTAGTTTTGACCGGTTTCACATCTAGTGACCGGCATAGTTAAAAAATAGGTCCTAGATGCTATGTGGAAGGGTAAACGGTATCTAAAAATAACGAAAATTGATACGTGCATTCTACCTAAGCTCCTCAAGCTCGAGGACTCCTCGGCTTGCACAAAATGGAGCTATGAATTAGGAAATGGGATTTTGTCTATATTACATATGTTACAAGAGTGATGAAAATCACTGTTGGATGTTTGAAGAGGTAATAAAAACATAGTTGTTTGAAAAAATGATCCGACTGGCTCCCTGCTCCGTCTTTACATGCTTCCACGTCGTCTGTGCCTCTGACTGCTTCCAACAGGTATCATATCACCGGGTTGGTGTCACGATCTCACTTTACCAAAGTGGTATCGTATCGCAGTCCACTTCTGGTATCGTATCGTGCATTGTCTAGCTAGTATCACGATACCATACTAGTATCGTATTGCGCAAGTCGGTGGTATCGTATCGCCGCTTGAGTTGGTATCGTATCGTGCGGTTTTGCGGTATCGTATCGCGTAACCGCCAGTATCGTATCGTGCCCCAACAAGGACCAAAGTGTACTTGGACTCCCTAACTTGTCAAAACAACATATGATTTATAAGTTCAGTGCATGTCAATTTGGAAATTCTCACAGGTTACCATTCATGAAGAAAGGTTATATGCATGGAGATCTCTTGGAGTTGGTTCATACAGATGTATGGGGACCTAGCAAGGATGATTCAATATCTAGATCAAGGTATTATGTCTCCTTTATTGATGATTGTAGTAGATGGACTATCCTATTCTTTATGAAACACAAAGATGAATTTTTTTCATGTTTCAAAAGATATTTGGCCCTTGTGGAGAATCAAACAGGTAAATCACTAAAAATTCCAAGGTCAAATGGAGGGGGAGAATACTTCTCCCATGAGTTTGATTCTTTTCTTCAAGAAAGAGGAATCAAAAGAGAGGTAACTACAAGGTACACTCCTGAGCAAAATGGAGTGGCAGAAAGAAGGAATAGGACAATTGTTGAAGCTGCAAGGTCTATGTTGAATGAAATGCATTTACCTAATTACTTATGGGTTGAGGCTGTATCTATAGCCACTTACTTGATTAACAGGTTGCCTTCAAAATCCCTTGATGGGATGAATCCATATGAGACTTGGAATGGAAGAAGACCAAGCTTAGATCATTGTAAAATTTTTGGTTGCATTGCTTATGCTCATGTTCCTTCACAGGTTAGAGGCAAGATGGATCCAAAGGCAGAAAGGTGCATATTCATTGGATATGACAACAATCAAAAGGGCTACAGGTTATACAATCCTACCAGCAAAGGATTCTTGGTAAGCAGAGATGTAGTTTTTGATGAGAACAATTCATGGTATGAAGATTCATGCAGGAAGGTCAATTTACCATATGATCTTGAAGAAGATTTTCCAAAGCTTGGTAGAGAACAACCAAAGATTGAAGAACAAGACACCTCAGAGGATGATGAAGAATCTTAGATGGAAAAGATCAAAGCATGGAAGTTTAAAGGTAAAGCAAAATTGCAAGAACTTGGACATGAGGCGGAATCATCACATCATGGCCTAAGAAGATCTATGAGGGAAAAGAAAAAACTAGAAAGGTATGGGTTTGACACCTCATTAGTAACTAAACATTCTATCTACCTAGCACAGGACATAAACCAAGAGGAGCCATCATCATTTGAAGAGGCCAAAGCAAAAACAGAATGGAAGCATGCAATGAAGGACGAAAATGAAGCACTTGAGGAAAACTCCAAGAGTGTATGTGAACCCTCCCTCCAAGATAACCTCCAATATCTCCTCCAAGGTCTCCTTGAGTAACTTGGAAAGATACTCCTTGATCACCTCCAAGAGCTTCTTGAGTGATTGAGTGATAATACATAATGAGCCAAGGTCCTCTTTATATAGTATTTTAAAAGTCTTGAAAAGCTAGCTTAATAAAGCAAAAGCTACGACATCGCTAAATATACGATCCTTCTAAAAATAAAGCTACATAGCGGAAAAGCAAGATGATCATGTAACAAGCTAATTAGTAACAAGCTAATTAGTATAGCTAATTACAAACAACTAACCAAGAACAAGCTACTTAGTAATAGCTAATTACAAACAACTAACCAAGAACAAGCTACTTAGTAATATCTAATTACTAACAAGCTAATTAGTAATAAATAATTAGTAACAAGCTAATTAGTAATAGCTAATTAGTAACAAGCTAATTAGTAATTGCTAATTAGTAACAAGCTCGTTAGTAACAAGCTAATTAGTAACAAGCTAATTAGTAATAGATAATTAGTAATAACTAATTAGTAACAAGGTAATTAGTAATAGCTAATTACAAACAACTAACCAAGAACAAGCTACTTAGTAATAGCTAACTACTAACAAGCTAATTTAGTAATAGCCAATTAGTAACAAGATAATGAGTAACAAGCTAATTAGTAACAAGCTAATTTATAACAAGATAATTAGTAATAGCTAATTAGTAACAAGCTAATTAGTAATAGTTAATTACAAATAGCTAACCAAGAACGAGCTACTTAGTATAGCTAATTAGTAACAAGCTAATTAGTAATAGCTAATTAGTAACAAGCTAATTAGTAACAAGCTAATTAGTAATAGCTAATTACAAATAGCTAACCAAGAACCAGCTACTTAGTATTATCTGATTAGTAACAAGCTAATTAGTAATAGCTAATTACAAACAGCTAACCAAGAACCAACTACTTAGTAATAGCTAATTGCTAACAAGATAATTGTTCTCAATAATAGCTAATTACTAAGAACTAGCTAAGAAATAGCTACTTAGTAATAGCTAATTACAAATAGCTAACCAAGAACCAGCTACTTAACAATAGCTAATTAATAACAAGCTAATTAGTAATAGCTAATTACTGAGAACTGACTAGTAACAATCTAACACCTTGTAACAACTAACCACCAACTACTTAGTAATAGCAAACTGATAACTAGCTAATTAATGACTACTAATAACCACTTGTTTGTGTAATGTAGATGGATCTATTTATACGCTTCAAACAATTCAATCCAATGATAAATATCCAGCTTTGAAAGTTCAAATCATTGAAGCCATATTTTGTTAAGAGATTGAAAGACAGATTCACATGTTGCTGCATTTATCACATTCAAATGTCATACCTTAAGGATGCAATCAATCTCTTATGTCAATCAATCTTGGTCGTGCATAGTTGTCTTTGTAAATGTGATTGTTCTATTTGTCAAGTGGGGAAGACATCAAGGTGCAATGCTTCAACAACTACATTTAAATCGATTAGCGACATTATAGAGAGTATTCTATGTCCACGTCAAAATGATACCACATTCCACCAGTACAAATGTGTGATGGGTGAGTGCTCTGATTGCGGAGTAGGACATTTTAAGTGGTGTCTGAGAGAGACTAGCATTGAGGAATATCATATTCCTGTAAAGATCTTTGAAGATGTCGAGTCAATGTATGAAGGACAAGTTCATAAAAGGAAAGAATTGATAAAGAGGGAGATGAGTCCTAAAGTTGTAACAAGATTATTTGAGAAAGCTCTAAAGACATTTATCAAGCACAATTTCATTTATTTATGGCAAGTGAACCAGTTTAAGATGTGTGTCTCTGAATTCCCAGGTGATGTTGTGGTTTCAGTGGTTGATTTTGCAGAAAACTATACATTCTGGAAGCAAAATGAAATACAATCTATGCATTGGTGGTATGTACAGGTAACTATTTTTGTGCATATCACATATTTTCGTTTGGAGGGTATTCCTAAAAAGGTAATCCACTTCTTCATATCCGATGAAAAGAAACATGACACCCTTTTTCTGCAACATTGTTTCCAATTACATTGGCAATAATTGAGAGAGCTAAATCTTGAATTAAGCCAACATTGGGTATGGTCAGATGGTGCATCTTCTCAATTTAAAGCTAAACATCCATTTTACTTCGTAGGAAGATATCCAGGGCTAACAGGCATGACTATGATATGGAACTTATTTGAGTTAGGGCATAGGAAGGGAGAACATGATGGTGCAGATGCAGTTGTGAAAAGGGCGCTAACCCATGAACAACTTAAACCTGAAGGTGCAATGCTAAAGTGTGCTGCAGATGTTGTGAAATTTCTCAGGATGCCTGTTCACGTGTACAGTTGCAATTTCAAAATTAAAGTCTCGGGGAGTGGGCTTACGCTGAACCTCCATTTCAAAAGGAAAAAAGAAAAGCATAGCAGCTTACCCCCCTCATAACAAAATAGGCACCCTTGAAACAGATGAATTGATGTGTGGGTGGAAGCATGATTTTGGAAGAAAATGCCATTTATGTTCCATCGGAATATTTTGAATCCACCCATAGACTTAAAAGTTATTTTCTTTTGATGGAAAATAGATATTAAATGAAATTTAGGAAATATTGTACAGCTGTGTAGGGGGCAGACCCTCTTGGGACAATACATCTTAGAGAGAGTGACTCTCCATTGTTGGTATGTAACATTACATATGATTTTTGAATACATGGCTTGATGCATAGGAGCATCAGAGATACTATAAATGTAAATCATCTTTTATTTCTTCCAACTTAGATGTTCCATAATATTTGTGCTCTCCATGTGTGCTTTCCATAATATTTGTAGTGGTTGCACTTCTCTGTGGCTTTCAAGAGCAGATCCCTCTGATCCATAAGCACTTGTTTACAACCAAGAGATAAATCATCAATGTCATTAATGAAGGAAGGATCCACAATATCCTGCCTAGACATAAGGCTATTCCATGAGTTAAAGCCTTTTTTCCTAATCTTATTCATCTTAACAGGCAAAGGAGAAGCTTCTTCAGCATTCACCTGTCCAATCCATAATGAGTCCTGTGACAAAAACCAGAGATTAGAAGCAAACACTGGATCTAAGGTATAACCCTCTTTAACTTTCATCCAGGCATAGAAATACCTCTAATAATTCCTTGTTCAATTTTATCTTTGACTAAACATCCCGGAGCATCACTAGAAATAGCAAATAGAAGAGGAACAAAGGGACAACCCTGTCTGATAGATCTATAAAGATTGAAGGGTTCAAAAATAGAACCATTCATAGCCATCCTAGAGTTGGCATTACTCAGTGTTTTTGTCTCTAATCTCGATTATGTCTGTAATCTCGATTATGGTCTCGATGTATTCCATGATATATAGACAAACTCTCTTCATCAAGAGGAATTAATCTAGAAATAATATCTGCATACTGAATACGATTTGGGGCTATCAACCATTTCCAAAGTTGATCACAAAGAGTTCCTGACAGATAGTTAAGACTTTCACTGATTGTCATCTTTGGTAACATTAGAAAACATCTTCTAATGTTGTAAAATAACCTGTAAGCATTAGTATCAATTATCAATGTATTGTCAGGCCCGTACTCCACATTCTTGTCCCAGAAATGAGCCAATTTCTTGAAATGGATTGAAAAATTCCAAAAACATTGATCCCTCCCCCAAATATCCATAAATTTTCTCTTGAACGTCGAGAAAATTGTATCAATACATTTTTTGACCTCATCTAGATCATAGGCACTCCAAATCTAGACATTGAAATGTTCAAGGCACCATAGAAGAAAAGCATTATTGTCAGGCAAGGCCTGCTTACTTCAGATATTCATAAATAATTCAACTTCCATAATCAGAGCCCTAGATTGTAAATCCTTGTGAACAGGTTTCAATTCCTATATATAATCCTATGTCAGACCACGTTGAATCTTTAGAGGGTCCCTTTCTATCTCAAGAAATTCCAGTTCCATTATCACATGGTCCAACCTCTTTTGTTTTTTTGACTTGCCTAGTATTTGTTTAGGCTCTTGATTGCCTTTTGGTATAAACACTAGTACATGATTAGTTTGAGTTGAAATTGATACTTTTTGCTCAATTGCTATTGCAATACGATCAATTTGAGTTGAAATAGGACATGTTTGAGTTGAAATAGGGTCAATTTGAGTTGAATCTGATACTTTATTTAGTTTTTTTTTCTTTTTGGGCATCTTTGTGCTCAACTTCTGTTGTGGCCTAACATTGACTTGATGAGGATGTAAGACTATCTTTTGTGGTAGTTGTGGATGGAACTTTGTTCTTTATCTGACGTATAAGCCAAACATCATTGTAACTTACAATCAATGACACTATTAGTCGATCAAAAATTGTACTGAGTAGGATAAATACAATCAATAACATCATTACAAAATAGGCTAAATACAAAATCCTATGAGAGCTAATCGATTTGGACAATGTCATGTGTGGATAATAACCATCACAAAGAGGTGCTCTAAGAAGGTGAACAGTAGAACTAAATAGTGAAATTAGTTTCCTCACTTTGAAACTATTTATTACTATCCAAATCATATCATTGTGAAAAGGCATCATGAGAGGAACGATTGTAAAATTCATACAAATGCGTTCCTAATGTTTATGATGGCATTAAGACTTCAAATTATTTCCAAATTGGTGCTTAAGTTATGGACAAACACCATTTTTCCCGCATAATATCAAAAGAAGAACTGTTTACATCATTAAAATCAATGACACAATTGAGCTATCAAATATGTATAGGGTATGTAATATGAGACAGAGACAACAAAATATTTTAATAACATCGATACAAAATAGGCTGATCACAAATTGTGATGATAGCTAATAGATTTGGATGATGCCACACATGTGAATAGTAACCATACAAAGGACAATGATATAAGAGGGTGAACATTGGTACTATTCTTTCAAAAGATCCTCTTTATCAGGTACAGTGCCTCCGTTCTAGTGTGACCAAGTAGTTTGTGGCCTTGTAATTGGGTGCAAATGGCTTGGCTTCTTTTGTTGTTTCACAGGCACTTGCAAATTTTGTTTTGCATTTGCCATAAACTGCGCTAGAGTGGCATCCTCTTGGACATGAACACTTGCAGCCTTTGTTGGGGATCCACACATGCTAGAAACTGATGCTAGGTTACAATAGTTTTGCTTCGAGGAGATTTCATTTGTAGCATTCATTTGAACAACATCTCTATTTGGACTCTGATTAGGATCAAAAAATGTATTTTGCAGATGGCCTTTGTTTGAACAAACAACGGGATTATTATCAACTATAGAGTTGTGACTAGCTAGATGAATATCTGAGCTGCTAACTAGATCAAGAACATTCTGAATCATTCTGTCTAGACCACTATGAAAGTCAATGTGTGTGGACTCCGCATCATGCATGTTGTCAATTGGACAAGGATCCACACTAGCATCCATTGCAGACGGTGTTTGGAGGAAGGATGGAATATTTTCTTTCTCTTTCGATGATGAAGATTGGACATAATTCTTACTTTCAGCAAATGGTGTATGTCCAACATTCTCACTTGTCCCAAGCTCCCTATCATATGCAGCATCAGCATTGTTGGTAATTCTTCCTATTGAGGTACGAGCAACTACTTAGCACAATGAAACTAGCTAGATTAGTGTTCCACTAGAGGGTTAAAGAGTAAGAAAGAGATAGTTGATGGATGAATTATTGCAAACAACTAACGAAAAACTAGATCCTTAGTAATCATGAATTAGTAACAAGCTAATTAGTAATAGCTAACTACTAACAAGTATCGAACAATCAGCTACTTAGTAATAGCTAATTAGTAACAAGCTAATTAGTAATAGCTAATTACGAATAACTAACCAAGAACTAGTTACTTCGTAATAGCTACTTAGTAACAAGATAATTAGTAATGGCTAATTCGTAATAGCAAATTAATAATAGCTAATTAGTAATAGCTAATTAGTAATAGCTAATTCGTAATAGCTAATTCGCCATAACTAATTAGTAATAGCTAATTCATAATAGCTAATCATTAATAGCTAATGACTAATAGCTAATTAGTAATAACTACTTATTAATAGTTGATCAATAATAGCTAATCAGTAATAGCTAATTAGTAATAGCTACTTATTAATAGCTAGTTTGTAATAGCTAATTCATAATAGCTAATTCATAATAGCTAATTAGTAATAGCTAATCAGTAATAGCTAATTCATAAATGCTAATTCGTAATAGCTAATCAGTAATAGTTAATCAGCAATAGCTAATCAATAATAGCTACTTAATAATCATGAATTAGTAACAAGCTAGTTAGTAATAGCTAACTACTAACAACTAACAAACAATCAGCTACTTAGTAATAGCTAATTAGTAACAAGCTAATTAATAATAGCTAATTACAAATAACTAACCAAGAACTAGTTACTTTGTAATAGCTACTTAGTAACAAGCTAATTAGTAATGGTAATAGCTAATCAAGAATAGCTAATCAGTAATAGCTAATCAATAATAGCTAATTAATAACAAGCTAATCAATAATAGCTAATTAGTAATAGCTAATTAGTAATAGCTACTTAGTAATAGCTGATTACTAACAAACTAAATATTAATTCATAAAAGCTAATTCATAATAGCTAATTAGTAATAGGTGATTTGTAACAAGCAAACTTACTTATAAGCTAACTAAGAACTAGCTACTTAGTAATAGCTATGATGAATTAGCTACTTAGTTATAGCTACTTAGTAATAGCTACTTAGTAATAGCTACTAAGTAATAGTTACTTAGTAATAGCTACTTAGTACTAACTAATTATTAATAGCTAATTGGTAACAAACTCATATATTAATAACTGTTTCTAACAACTAACTAACCACCCACTACTTAGTAATAACTAATTGGTAACAATTTAATTATTTATAGCTAATTACTAACAAGTAATCCAGAGTTATCAACTTAGTAATAGCTAACTAGTAACACGCTAATTAGTTACAAACAACTAACCATAACCATTTACTTAGTAATAGCTAATTAGTAACTAGCTTATTAGTAATAGCTAATTAGTAACTAGCTTAGTAGTAATAGCTGATTACTAACAACTAACTAAGAACCAGCTACTTTGTAATAGTTAGCTGGTAACAAGCTAATTAGTAATAGCTAATTACAAACAACTAACCAAGGACTAACTACTTAGTAATAACTAACTGGTAACAAGCTAAATAGTAATAGCTAATTACTAACGGCTAACTAGGAACCAGCTACTTAGTAATAGCTAATTGTTAACAAGATAATTAGTAATAACTTAGTAACCTAGTAATAGCTAACTAGTAATAGATACTAACAAGTTACCGAGAATCATCAATTCAGTAACTAGTAATAATCTAATTAGTAATGGATACTTAGTAACAAGTAACTAAGAACCAACTACTTAGTAATAGGTAACAAGTAGCAACTTAAATAGTAACTTACAAACAACTAACCAAGAAGCCACATCCATGGATAAAAAGTAATATTATTAATATTAATCAACACGACAAGCTTACCTCTGTGAAAGTTGAATCCACCATCAAAGAATCCAGAGATTCTTTGCTGCACATGTTTTGGTATTTCAACACCACATTCAGGTCCTAAACAGTTGACTGACACACGACAATGTGCTGCAAAACAAATATAGTGATATGCATGGTTGCATGGCATAAGGTGCACTATAAAACTCACCCTCTCCTCAATATTCAAACCACATGCTATGCACATGGATGAAACACTGACTAAGAAGGTTGATGGTAACTCTAGGGGAGGTAATGGCAATAATGGTGACAATTCATTTGAATCCATCATGCTTAACATGTTCTTTACAAAGGATAGACGTCGATTTGCACTCTTCAGCTGATTCTCATGCAACTTATATTCTGCCTGTGTATGTAACAATCCAAATGATCAGTATTGAACCTTAGAAAAATGTTCCAACCAATGTCAATAAAGCTAAATATTACCTCCAGTTCAGGCACACTCTAAAACCTTTGCATCTTTGACTACAATGTACCCATCTTCCTGCATCTTTCAATAGAATCTTATGCAGCTATAGCCCATGCCACTTGGTACCTAGATGGATTTTTTTATGTTTGAGCACTGGTACAGTTTTCAAATGCAAAGGCTCTAGCGAATTTACAGACAATTCATAGTTTGTTGGTACCTCCTGGTAGACTTTCTGATGTAACACCATCAGTGCGTCATAGAACTCTTGCCTGACATACTTAACTTTCATCTTCCCCTTGAGTCGAGTTACCTTGAAGACAGACAACCAATCTGCCTCACTAACCAATTTTTCTAATATAGTACCTGGATCTATACCAGTGATAGACAGGCCGTAAATAGTGTGGAAATCCTCTTTTTCTAGCAGAATATGCTGTGGTCAAACACTTTTGGATATGCTAGATATATCCACCTGCATCAACAAGGCAAATTGTTTCATAAATGCATGCCCATTACTCGAGTCGTACCACCAAAGATTAAGTGTAGAGTCCCTATATCTTTGTGGTTCGTGGATGCAGAAAAGAAGGGTCCTAAACATGCCCGCAGATAACACAGAGATACACGCAACAACTTTTGTATGTATTAATGATTCAATATAGCAGTTACATACATGCGAATTGTTACATCATGCGACACATGAGTGAGCCGTAGCTCTTAAGCCATTATTTTTGGAACATGGCATTTGGCCACATGGTTCATACATGGCACATCCACATAATCGTAGTTAAGCCACTTCAACACTCCCTTGTAACTAGAGTACTAGAATGTGACACAATTGTTACTTGATTTCCAAGTTTCCAAGATGTTTCTTGCAGAGGATGAACTTATCTGCTCCCACACGCTTTGTAAGCATATCAACCCACATTAAATGAGCTGATACATATGCGACATGAAGTTTTTTCTGGTCTACAAGATCACATATAAAATGAAACTTTAAATCAACATGTTTTGTTTTCTCTGTCATTGGTTAGAGTTCTTGTATGACCGTTTGGATCCAGAGGCCTTCTTTTGCCATGAGAGCTAAGGCCACAAATTCAGCTTCTATTGATGACAATGCAACTCCTGTCTGCTTCTTGGAGAACGAGGTGCTACTTGCCATTTAACTAGCTATAAAACTAGCCTATTAAATTACACAGCATCAGACACACCGATTGATATCAGATTTGGAGCTTACTTGGTCCATTGCTTCCACTTCAATGATGGACTCTAACGGATGGCACCTCTCCTCTACCGAAAATAATGGCTCTTACATTAGAACCATAGAAATTACTCCTAGCCATGCGAGCATTTAAATGTTGCATGCATGGATGCTAGACCCCATACCTGCTCATACTCGTTCCCAAAGATTGCATTTCACCTTCGTCGTCTGATGGAACAGCTTCGTTGATGGTAGCTTTCTCTCGCGACTGACGAAGTCGTGTGGACCTTCTGTGCTCCACTAGCACAGACTCCATCGACTTGCCACCTTGTGGAGTACGTGAGGAATAATGAAATTTACTATCGATGTTCCAGCCATGATACCTAGCAGGCCACCACATGAGTAGTGATCATACGTCTAGGAAATTGAAATTTTATGAATTTATTTTTTTGCTATTTAAAATGCTTTTGAAATAGCTAAAAAGTGACGGGCTTAAAAGCGATAAATACTCCTAAAAAGTGTTCACATTAACATGTTTTTACCCGTCCACTAGTGGTTTTTGCTTCATATGTATATCTTGGTTGAGCAAGAAGTAGCCTAGTGTGGCCACTTCTAGTTGTGAGGCTGAGTATAGGGCAACTTTCACAGCTACTGATTGAGTGTGTGTGGCTCAGGTGTCTTATGGCTGATTTGGGTGTTGGTCAGTCTTCTGCCACCACCATCTTCACTGACAGTCAGAGTACATTGGCATTTGTGAGGAACCCTGTGTTCCATGCTCGCACTAAGCACACCGAGATGCATTATCATTATGTCAGGGAGAGGTTCTCTGCAGGGGAGATCAGCTTGGCATATGTGCCCATGCAGGAGAACATAGACCTTTTCACGAAGGCTCTGCCTAGGGAGAAGTTTGAAGCTTTTCGCAAAGCTTTGGATTACTTCCTCTTGTGGAGTGATTTCCACCTAGCTTGGCACTTCCTTATACATGAGTGTGAGCTCCTTGTTCACTGCATCACTCCCAGGGGGAATTTTCTGATCTATTTAGGTAGTGATGTGTGTGAACACACTAGGACCGTCAAGGCACTTTTTTCCCTCTTTACGATGGCTTTTTCGCCTAGCTTGTATATACGCCTATTGCCCTAATGGGCTACTCATCTTTGTACATTCTAGTGGTAATACATTCAGTATTGTGTGTTATGCTCCAAGCTTCTTCTTCCTTATGTTGTTTGTGTGCTTCCACAGATGCCTAACTCCAACATGATCATACATCTTACGTCCACATTTTTGGCTTTCACATCATTGACTATGTGGATCGAGTCGTCAGAAGCCAAGCGTAAAGTCACCGAGTTGATTCTCATCACAATGATTTTGGCCAGGATCCGGTTCATTTACTGATTGCAAACTGAATTACATAATGATCTGTATAACTAAAAGTACAAACTCATTACAATATGGATTGGCTATGTCATATAGTTGCCATGGTGAAGGTGGGATATCACATCCCACAGAAGTTCTCACCAAAAGAGATCTGTTTTTTAGCTAGTCTCTCGCTCAAGAGAGGTCCAAAGCTATACCAATAGAAACGTATCTGGAATTTGGGTTACAACATGGATACGTCCTACAGAATTTGCGGGTTCGATACCACTATGTAGCACCGTGTTGAACTTCTGAGGAAGACGTTTTTTCTTGCTACTCTTAGCCAAAAGAATGAATGAATTATGCTTTTGCCCTATTGACCAGTGATGAAATGATACAAGATCGCTAAAATTTACCCAAATACATTAACTAAAGGTGCATATATAGAGGATCGTCCTGCCGCATATACATAAAGGTGGATTCCATGCCTTTTCATTGACACTAAAAACATCTTTTAACAAATCTGAAGCTATGAAATAGCCGCCTTGGAATGTGGAGGACTTGGACAAGCAAGACTTATCCCTCACTTAATAGTGGATTCAATACTCATTGATGATACACGTGTAGATGTTACCCTTTGCACCGTTCTCGTGTGAAGGAGTTGAGGTTGTAAATCTTCGTATGGATGATTCAAGATCCAACCTTGAATACTATAGTAGGTCCCTCTGCATGGGACCTTGTTTTGCTACATTGAACATCCTATATGTAAAGTTGTGGTTGAAAACAGAACTACACAATCAACGGAAGTTCATGGATAGCTTATTCATGAAATGCCCACAGGAGTATAGTTCAAATCTTGACGTTATGAGCTCGAATCCCATTGGAAACAGGTATAATGAAGCTGCCCAACTCTTTTTTGAGATGAAAGATGAATTAATGCAGCATGGTCGATTGATGATCATTTGCGAGTAGAAAAACTCAGAAATGAACATGAAAAAATAGAACTTCCGTCCAAAAATCTTGAGAAAGAGGGAACGCATGAACTTTCATGAACACTTGAGGAAGATGTGAATAAACAAGGTCACCAAAGCTTAACCTTGGGCTCTAATACCAATGTAAGAGAATGAGAATTATGACCACCACATGCTAGAGAGATGACTCTCCTCCCAACCAAATGCCTCTATATATAGTTCTCTCTTGGCGACTGCCTTCTGGGGTAGCTGGATACTAACCATCCATGTGTCGGCCATGTAACTGCATATGCACCAAGTGCCCGAGTTAACTTGAGTTAACTCAAGTGGATGCTTCTAGAAGGCTCTCGATCTCTTTGGGAAAAATACTCTCCCGATGTATCCCATGGGGATTGAACCCAAGACCTCCTCCTTCACACCCTTGAAATTTAACCACTAAGCTATTTGGATCACTTTTTTAGAAGAGCACATGACCTTCTAGTAAGTCTAGACTCGAGATCTTTGGTCATACACACGGGTGACAAAATAGTGTCCAATTCCGGATCCGTCTGAATGAGTCGGACCCTTAAATCATAAACTTACTTTATTATAGGTGCATATAAGTGTATTAGTGGAACAAATCAAGGATTAAGAAGATTAGGTGTGTATTGGCCTGACATGCAAAAGGATGTGCACAAACATATATATAATTGCCAAGTATGTCATAAAATACACATGAAGAACATTTTTTGTTATGCTATTCTACAATTGCCCCTGACTGGAGTAAACTACTAGTTGGCTTTCTGAAGCTCCGTAATTTTCAAGAAGGAGCAAGCCTAGCTAGAAAGTGAGCACTAAAAGAACAAAGTAAGGACATGCTATTATCGGGAAGCAATTATTTAAGGAAGGGAAGGATAATCAATTACGATTATGTGTGCCTGAATGAGAATATCTTTCCATACTCGAGATGGCTCATGCAAGAGCAACAATGGGTCCTTTTTCAGTCGATAAAACTGTAAGATTGATTCTCTTCACAAGCTTATGGTGGTCTACTTTACATATGGATGTAGAGACTTATGTGTGAAGTTGGGATGTATGTCAAGGAACAAAGTATCCTATATGATGACATGCCCTTGAGACCCATGATTAGTGCTCAAGCTTTCTCAAAATGAGGTATTTATTTCACTAGACCAACAAACCCCCAATGAAGGGATCACATGCTGAATATATCATCGTAGCCATAGACTATTTGACAAAATGGTTGGAAGCAAAAGCTATAAGGAAAAATGATGCCCAAATTATTGCAAAGTTCTCGTTTGAAAATATATTCACTCACTTTGGACTACCAATTGAATCATAAGTGATAGAGGAACACACTTTATTAGCAAAGTCATTGAGTCACTTATGAATGAATTTCTAGTGATTCATAAAAAGTCAGCACCCTATCATCCACAGGCTAATGGACAAGCAAAGAGTTCCAATAAGGTGTTATGCATGGTGTTAACTACGATAGTCAACAATGGAAGGTCAAATTGGGATAAACAATTTCATCATGCAATATGGGAGTTTCGAGTAGCATATAAGATGGCTATCGGAACCACTCCCTTTAATTTATTCTATGAGTAGAACGTGATATTGCCAATTGATTTCTTAGTCCCTACTTTAAGAGTTGTTGAGAAATATGTGGATGGGACATGAATTATCAAGACAATTGACAAATAGAGAAATTGCATGAGACTAGGTTACATGTTATAACTGGCATCTATGCGATGAAAAAGAGATGTCAAGGAAAAAGGACTTAAAGAAGGAGACCTTGTATTAGTATACACACTTAAGCAACATGTAAAGAAATTGTAGCAACAAGGATATGGACCACTGCTGATAAACAAAATCTCTACAAGTGGAGCGATCAACCTAGCCACACTCGATGGAGACATCTTACCCAATTACATAAGTGGTTGTCCGGTCAAACGGTATATGGAACCATTAATCAAAAGAATGTTAGCAAGACTCTTAGGAGCACAAAATAGAAAAAAAGAAGAGGAAAGAATATGAGAAGAAGCTAGAGAGGAAGCATTAGAATGAATATAGAAACAAAAAGAATGGATACAACAATGTGATGAAAGATATTTACAAGGAGAAGAACCCATTGCTATGGAAAACTATCGCACTAATCGAACAAAAAACCTAGGAAACTTCACCAAAAAACCATACTTAAACCTAGGTATTGATAAAGACTACTACCTATTAGTGGATTCATTGATCGACACAGGAGTAACCTTAAGTAGTATACATGCCTCATTACTAGAGAAATTGAAGGCACAAATTATCCCGACAAGGCTGCATATGATAGGAATAGGAGGCAGCATTGTTGAGTGTCTAGGAGAGATTTCAATGTCTTTGCATTTAGGGAACAATACCATGCAACAAATTCTCTTAGTTTGCGAGGACTCGGATCTTCTGGAAGAATTGGTCTTAGGATAGGATTGGAGTTTTGAATTCAAAATCACTATCCACCTTGCCCAAGGATACATATAAAAAAAATAGACAATAAAGAGATCTTTAGTCTACTGGATGAGAAACCCCTAAGAATGGCATGGGAATAAAACCCTAGGAATACAAGCCAAGCTGATCTTGTTCATGAAATTTCATCAAATCCCTTGTCTATCTAATCTTGTATTCTCCATACACATATACCTTGTCCTAATTTGCATGATGAGCCTCCTCTCTTCGCAAGAGAGTGAGCCTGAGCAACTGAGTAAGGCCATCCAATGTAAAGGGACTTGTGAGAAGGTTACACCATTTACAATCTCACAAGCAACACAGAGACAACAAAGACAAAGCAACAAAAAAGCATGGGTCCACAAGGATCAACTTTGATCATATCAGTGCAAGGAAAAATTGGACATTCACACGAAACCTAAGAGGTGACGAAATAAAATAGATCAACACTTACTGCAAACTGGATCAAGGATATTAGAAATATGGATACCAAAATGATTAGTAGATGCTCAATAATCAAATCAACAAATATGGGTTCCAAAGAAGATCAAGGAAAAAGAAAAGGAAGATGTAAGGACCTTAAACAAACCAATGCATAGGATGGCTAGAGACTTCAACACATAAACCAAAGAACAAGGGCTACATGAACAAAGCAAGGAAAGGCTCAATCAACCTGTACAAACATCCATACTTGCAAGTGAAGAGGTGGATCCACTTCATGTGCAAATTGACAAGTATGTTGACAAATTAATCAGGAGAAAGAACTACGAACCCAATGGGAGTCAAGGTACATGTGGGACACGAAGGAATTAAGGAATTAATGGAAAGAGGTAGTGGCCAAATACACAAAACAATGTACACAAGATATTGATCAACTTGTTGTAATGTGTGCCAACCAACTCAAGAGGGAGGAAGATCTCAAGGAAACCGAAGCACAAATTTATGCTCAAAAGCAAATTATCACTGGTCTAGAGGCTCAATTAAGATTGCAAACAAACATGGGGACACCACTAGTGCCAGGTTCTCAAGTGGCCACTGAGGAGACTAAGATACACCCTCTCTCTCCCCCCATTACTTATTCACTGATACATCTTGAGGCAGAGACACAAATTGATGATCATACGATATCAAAATCTATAGAAATCATCCAAAGACAGTGGGACCTATTGGTGTCTGGAACCATGCAACATTTTGAGGATGCAGTGGTAAAAGTAATGAAATAGGCAAAAATCAAAAGTGAAAACTTAGATCAGATTATGAAACCATTCAATGTCCCATACGGGATTCTCAAAGAAGAAACACATCAGTATATCAAGAGGACAACCCAAAAGGATCTAGATCAACATTTAAACTTTAAGGCAACTACATTCTCATATACATAGGAAGATCTTGAAAAAGTAGATGTGATTTGGAGATGCAAGTTTTGGGAAAAAAATCCTACATTGCGGGTGCAGTGGCAAGAAGCACCGTATTTATTACATGTAAATCTTTCTTTTTGACTTGTACCATGACAAAGGTTGTGGATGCAAATTTGGGATGGACAACATCATGGCACAATAAATAATTAGTGGCTCAATTTTCCATTATTGTTGAGCCTACCGCACAACTATCTACCAACAGAAGATTATATGGTTCAGACTATCAAATTTTGGATATCAAGTTACACCTCAGTTCTAGATATAGTGATAAAAATGATAAACAAAGTTTTTAGCATGCTTCTTACCATATTGAAAGTCTTTAGACATGTAGAATACTCATTCTTGAATTTTATCGACATTAATCAAGGGACATGTGCTTTATTTTTTCATCTCTCTATCACACCTAGCAAACTCACACTAATGGCAATTGATTCTTGCATAATGTTTTTGTCAAGTACTTACATGCAAACGTTAGAGGAAGCCTTTATCACAGATTTTTTGAAGTAGACTCAAAATTTTTCTTGAAGATATCTACCAACTTAAATGCTAGATTAGTAGCATATGAATTAACTTCTTTTGCTGACCATCAACAAGCACCAAACAATGTACTAAAATCAGCTCAATGGAAGGAGCTCATGATCCATGAAGCCAATATGCTTAATCAAACTAAACAAATAGTATTTCAAACCTACTCAATCACCTACAAAAGTCTATCGGGGATGACAAAGTTTAGGAGGAGGGACGTGTGGAGGGAGAACCTAGCAAGACAAGAAGAAGAAGAAGAAGGAAATTCAAAGTAACACAATAGAAGAACTCACCCTCTACCCAAAGATCCATAGGGGCATGCATCAAGCTACAACGTGAAGTGAGGAGGACCCGAAGAGTGTGAACAAAGAAGTTAAACAAGGTCCTTCCAACAAAGCATACTGCCTATGAATCTTTAAGGCCTCCTCGATGTCTACTGATGGACAATTGTACATGCAACATCAGGCTAAATATGAACAAGTTGGTCAGAGGTGCAAGAGGATAGCAAGCCTCATTTTTTGTATAAATCTAAAGCTCAACCACTTATATGACAGAGAAACCCACAGAAGCCTATCAAGGGATGACACAAACTAAGAGGGGAGAGTGTTGCATAAAAAAGAAGTGAAGAAAAGCGGGCCCAAAATTTTCATGTTTTTTAAGGGTATTTTCTTTCAAAATCCTTGGTAAAACATTAAAGATCCATGTAAATGCTCTAGAGGAGTCCTCTAGAAGCATGATTCATGAACATTGTAACATTAGCCTTGTACAATAGTAGGGATTTAGTGATTTCTAATAAAAATTTTGGTCACTTGTCTGAAAGGTCCATTTTTAAGGCACATGTATATAAGTCACTTTGTGACTCTTAGTAGAGATGTTTGCCATTGTGAGTAATCAAGCTGAAAATTTCAAATTTTCTTCTTCCCTCATGCATATCTTCTTCCCCAAGAGCTTGCATGTGTGTTTATTGCTTGAAATGTGTGCCTAGAGGTGTTGTCTACCCCTTCCCCATCTATTTGTTTCATTGTAGTTTGTGTGAAAAGCTTGGTGAGTTATGGACCAGAGTTGGTGCTTCCTACCACTTAGTATTTTTCTCATATCTTGTAGGATGTTTGTCAAGTTAGATTGCCATTGGATGCATCTCATCTAGAGCTTCAAAATGAATGCACTATTGACTATATTTGGATGTCAAAGTTGAGAGAAAAGGTCAAATTTGTGCTTGCTACTATAGCAAGTATCATGACATGTACTTTCAGGGAAACAGGTGACTTGAGAGGTTCTTCCACCTAGTTTGTATACGTTGTTGGCACATTTGCTTCATTCCCCATCACGTATGCACATGTCCTCATACACTTGATATGTCTACATTCATGGATTGACAAATTAAGGTATGTGTCAATCCACCACTATATGCACTTGTTGGTAATTGAGGTATAGTCTCAATTATCACGAGTCCCTAAGACATCTTGGCTTAGGTACATAAGTGTGCACAAAGCTCACTTTTGTTCGCTCTTTGGATTTCTCTCTCTAAGTTCCTAGGACATATGAAGATCTTGCTCCTATTTGACCATGAGTGGGATTATATGAAGGAAATATGGGTTCATCTTTCCATGAATAGGCTTTTTGATTGTGTTTAGTGACCATGTACAACCATTCTAATGTGTTATCCAAGTAGGTGACCTTTCCTATGATCTCTAGGCCTTTGAATTCATAGATCATGACCCCCTCTATGGTACTGGGTTTATCAAGTCTAAATCTCCAAAAAGCCTCATCACTCTCTTTGCTTATGAAGAGCTCTATGCTAGTATTGTCATGAGCAAGAGTAACAAATGAACTACCAGATACCTACTTATTCAACCTAGAAGTATGTCCTAAATGGATGAAAAAATTGGTACCTATACTCACACATGGACCGAGTCATAAAATCAGTGTAGCTAGAGACCGAGAACTGTGGAAGATACGAAACCTACACATAGTAGCAAGAAGCTTATATTAGAAAGGCTCTAGCGGAATACTTTTAAGGTGCATTGAAGATGAGGAATGAAGTAGTCTAATTAAACAATCTCACGAGAATAAATGGAGAACACATAAAGGTATAAGTGGAACAACTTAAGGATTAAAGAGACTAGAAGTGTATTGGTTGGTGGTAATGCTTGACTCTTGACCATACACCTCACCATCTCCATGAGAGACCTATTCTTCTATTCAACAACTCTATTTTGTTGAGGTGTATATGGCATTGTACACTGATGTTTTATCCCACATTTAGCCAGAAATGCATTAAACTCAGAAGACATATATTTCCCCCCTCGATCAAAATGGAGGGTGCCCATTTTACATGCTGACAAATTTTTAGCCATAACCAAAAATTGTTTGAAGCACATAAACACTTCGGACTTTGCTTTCAATGGATATACCCAAGCATGCCTAGAAAAATCATCGATGAAAGTCACGAAGTAGAGATAGTTCCCAAAAGAGGGTGTGCGCATAGGACCCAAACATCACTATGAACAAGATGCAATTTTTGAGTAGCTCAAAGTGAAACGTCTTTTGGGAATGAGGAACACTGCATTTTGCCCAAAATATAGCCTTCACATACATGTTTACCAGATGCCTCAAATTTGGGTAGAGGGGACATCATTTCAGATTTCTGCATGCGTAACAAACTAGCAAAATTTAGATGAGCAAAGCATAATTCTTGCCTCTTTTTTCTTCACCTCTTTTGAAGGGACTTTTGGATAGTTCTTTATGACATGATTGTTTCCTTTACAATACTTACAAAAAAAATTGTGCTTTTCTAATTTCTCCTCATCTTTGTCTTCCTTTGACCATCAAGAATCAGGATCACCAACCCAATCTTAATGTGAATATCCAGCAAGTTTGATGCCTCTGTACCAAACACCCTGATGTTGGGTGAGGGAAAGTTATGGAAGTAGTCTCTGACCAGCATCTCATTGTGCCTAATGAGGCACATGTGCAAATTGATTGACTATATCAATTGCATAGGCGATATCTGGTCTAGTGTTGGCAAGGTGGAGTAATGAGCCAACAAGTTGTCGATAAGTATGCACATCCAGAAGTGATGATGAATCCTCTAGTGTGAGCTTGATGTTTGGATCAAGGGGTGTAGATATTGATTGAAATTGGTCCATGTTCTATATGGAAAGGAGATCAGAGCAGTACTTCTTCTATGATAGGAATACACCTTCTTTTGTTTCACAAACTTCCATAGACAAGAAGTAGTGAAGTAGACCAAGATCTCTCATAGAGTACTCAAGGTGAAGCTGTGTGATGATGAATTGGATGCATTCTTCATTAGAGCTATCAAGATCAAGTCATCTACATAGAGGATGATGATGGCAAATAAGGACTCTTTCTGATAAATGTATAAGTTTGCATCAACACTGCTTCTTTGAAATTCTTTATCTTCAAAGAACTTGTGAATCTTTTCATACTAGGCCTTGTGCGGTTGCTTAAGTTTGTAGAGTGCTTTGTGAAGCTTGTAGACTTAATTTTAATTTCCTTTCATCTTAAAGCCTTTAGGTTGTTCAACATATACTTCTTCTTGAAGATCTCCATTGAGAAAAGCGCTTTTGGCATCCAACTGGTAGATGGGCCACTTGAAATGTGCACCAAGTGCTAGAATGATTCGGATACTAGTAAACCTTGCAGTAGGGAAAAAGTCTCTTCATAATCAATGCCATGGTGTTGCTTATATCCCCTAGCTACAAGTCATGCTTTGTACTTTTCCAATGTGCCATTTGATTTGTGCTTAACTTTATAGAGCCACTTAACTCCTATGACTTGATGTTTTATGGGCTTAAGAACAAGTGTCCAAGTTTTGTTCTTCTTGATTGCATCCATTTCCACTTGAATAGCTTCTTCCCACTTAGGTCTTCCTTGAGCTTCTTTGTAGTTAGAAGGCCATGAAATCTGCTAGATTTGATGCAGCAATGCATAATTTACATAATGACATTGTTCTCGCTGCTGCTTTTCAATGAGCCTTTGTGATCTTCTTTGTTGATGTGAAGTACTTGCCTTTGATGCGTGTTTTTAAAAGACTGCCTTCCCCTCTGAAGTGTAGATGGGTGGAATAAGACTTATACTTGGACCTTTGGTGGAGTATCTTGAAGCTTCATTAAAGATTACATCTTTTGAGATTGTGATGGAGTGGTTTTCAAGATCATATGATGTATATGCTTTGTGATTGCTCATTATAGCCAATGAAGATGTGCTTCTTGGATTTGGACAGTAACTTGTTGCGATCTTCTTTTGGCACATGGAAAAATGCTTCACTTTTGAATACTCAAAAGTAATGGACATTAGGCTTTCTTCCATAGTAGGCTTCAAAGGGTGTCTTTTTGTGCAATGCACTAACGAGGCCTCAATTGAGTATGTGCACGGTAGTGTGCACTACATCTGCCCAAAACTTGTAGGGTAATTCTTTGTTCTGAAGCATGGTTTGTGCCATTTCTAGGATATTATGATGCTCTTCTTCAAAAAATAAGATGGCATGAGTTGAAAATCTTAAAAGATAGACTTAGTCTCAATGTATTATTTCTTAGGCCTTGAAGTATGACAGGAATCAAGGAAGATTTTAATATCTCAATAGAAGTATGCAAGACATTTTAAAGATAATCAACATGGAGTTATCTATTGAAGATACTTCACCTCTAGTGGATATTGGAAGATACATGATATTATCTCACTCTGTCTATATTTTTCTCAACTCTGGCACTTGGTCTATTCCAATGTGTACATGCTGATATCTTTTGTAAAATGGTCCTCCTGCTTTGGGACTGTTGAAGAATCACTCACAAATTTGACATACAGACAGACATAAAGACAAAGAAAGACAAAGAGAAGCAGAAACAAAGTATTCAGGAAATCAAACCTTAGTGAAGGGACAAATTAAAGCCTATAATATAGGGTGTAGAAACTTCCAGAAGTACGAGTTTTGAATCTCGGATAAAAATGTATATAAGAGAGTTGAGAGAGTGCATAAATGAGGAATTTAGAAGTGAGATATAGAAGACGCCAGAGATTGCGTATGTAGAGATGAATAATAGAGCCTGAACTGTCGGGTATTCATCTAAGAGAGATGGTAAGGAATAACTACTCAGAGTAGGAGAGTTTTCCATAGCTATGAGCAAAGTGAGGCCAAGCTATTTTTGTACACATCTTCTCTAATAGAAAACACATGTTCATGTGAAAATTTGAGCGTATTCTTTGTATCTGAAGAAATCTAAGTGATTTCATGTTATTGTGAAAGTTAGTTAACAGTTACAGTTTTCTCAGTATACATTTTCCGGTACTTGTACAAGTTAGATCTCGCAACATAGTGTAAAGTTTTTCATGAGAGATAGCTCATCTTGAAGCTAATAGTCCCAACTATAAGTTGATCAAAAGATTTCTATGAAACGGACATGTACACACAGTACTAAGTCTGACTGTAAAGAACTGGTGAAGTTTTTTCTCAAACTTCAAATAGAGTTCATTCAGTGAAGGAATCTCAGGTATTACTTCCTTAATTCATTTACAAATATTTGAAGTAACCACAAATAGATTTGCAGTTGATTCCGGTAAGATTTCGATAAGATTACGGTGACAATCCGGTAATAGTCCGGTGAAGTTCCGGTGATATTTTGGTGAGTTTTAAAACTCAGTTTTGGCACACTTAAGTGACGAAAAGATTATCTAACTGTAAGCAAACACAGTAATGTAAAGTTTGAAGTAAATCAGGTCAGAAATGAAGTTTGAAGAAAAGGTGAAGTTTTTAGTAAAGTGAATTTTCGGTTTTCACTAGACACGGTTATAAAGTTTTCAATTACAGAATAGCTGCTAAGCTACTGATGATTATAGAGGTTTTCTAATATCACTTCAGCTTAGTTCTAGTTGAGGCGTGACATCACATAACCTCAATAAGTGGTATCAGAGCAGAAAGATTCTGAAGAGCAGAAAGATCCTGAAGAGTAAACGGAACAAGCGTTTGCCATGACATCACATAACCTCAATAAGTGAACAAGCTTTTGCTGTGAACATCACATAACCTCAATAAGTGGTATCAGAGCAGAAAGATTCTGAAGAGCAGAAAGATCCTGAAGAGTAAACGGAAGTGAAGATACAAGAGAATTCGAAGAACTTTCATAAGAAAGGTGAAAGCTGAGATGATCAACAATAAATAGCATCAAGAAACGTTCCGAAGTAATTCTCAAGGGTAAAGGTTTGTAAAAGGTAAAACCTTTTAACATTACACTCATCGGAAGTAACAGAAACAAGAAGATTATGGCATATCATATCTCTGTTGACAAATTCGACAGAGATAATTATCCTGCATGGGTAATGCGAATGGAAGTCTTACTTATGAGTAAGGACTTAATGATATATGTGACAGGAGAAGAAAAGAAGCTGACTTTCAAAGACGATAGTCAACCAAAGAAAGAAGAGTTAGAAGCCTTAAAGTTGTGGCAGAAGAAAGATGCAACGGCAAGAGCTTATATCTACAATACCATTACAGATCATTTGTTACCACAGATTAGAGGCCTGGAGAAAGCGAAAGACATATGGAGTGCGTTGGAAGATCATTTCCAAAATACGAGGAAAGCTAGGAAGGCTAGCTTATGGTCAGAGTTTACAACATTCAAGAAAAAGCAAAGTCAAAGCATTAGTGATTATGTCACTAAGATGAAAGACTTGGCAGACAATCTTGGATCTATTGATGAAGATATCAAAGATCACAGGTTGATAGCACAAGTGCTTGCAGGACTGAGAGGAGATGAAAGGTGGAAACCTTTTGTACTCTCAATTGAACTTTCTTTAAATCATTTTGTACCAGATTTAAATCAGTTGCTTGGACTAATGTTAACGTTTGAGCAAGATTTGAAGACAGATGGAGAAAAAGGACATAGTTTGGCTATGTATGCACAAAGTAAGAAGAAAGGTAAAGAAAAAGATGTACAGTGAAGCAAAAGGTAAGGAAAAATGGGAAGAAGCAATGAAGGAGGAGTTCAATGCACTTGAGGAGAACAAGACTTGGGAACTTGTTCCAAAACCAAATGGTAAGAAAGTGATTGGAAATAAATGGGTTTACAAAGTTAAGAAGCTTGCAGATGGAAGGATAGCCAGATACAAAGCTAGACTGGTGGTCAAAGGCTATGCTCAGATGCATGGCATAGATTATGATGAGACATTTAGTCCGGTGGCAAAGATGTCAACCATAAGGACATTGATTGTTGTAGCAGCATCAAAAGGATGGAAGCTAGGTCAGCTGGATATAAAGAATGCATTTTTAAATGGATATATATCAGATGAAGTCTACATGGAACAACCTGAAGGGTTTGTAAGTTCCAGTTACCCAGATCATGTTTGCAGGTTAAGAAGAGCTCTCTATGGATTGAAGTAAGCTCCAAGAGCTTGGAATTACAGACTTGTGAAGTATCTCAATGCTCTTGGATACCAAAGTTCAAAGGTAGATGCGAGTCTACTCATTAAGAGAACAGATGAAGGTATGATCTACATTTGTATTTATGTAGATGACATTATAATCACATGTATCTCAGATGAAGGAATCAAGGAGGTAAAAAGATTGCTTGAAAAAGAGTTCAAGATCAGTGATCTAGGAAAGTTATCATACTTTCTTGGTATGGAAGTTACATATACAGATCATGGTGTATATGTTTCACAAGAAAGGTATCTACTAAACTTACTGAAGAAGTTTAACATGGAGAATTGCAGAGAAGCTTCAACACCGCTTGAAGTAAATCATAAACTCAGCAAATATGGTGGTGCAGAGTTTAAAGATATGAGAAAGTATCAATCTTTAGTGGGAAGCCTGATTTATGCTACGCTAAAAAGACCAGATCTTAGTTATGCAGTAGGAGTTCTCTCATAATTTATGCATTGTTCGAAGGATCAACATTGGGTTGCAGGACAAAGAGTTCTTAGATATATCAAAAGAACTATAAAGGAAGGATTATATTATCCTTTTACATCAGATATAAAGCTGAGAGCATATAGTGACTCAGACTGGGTAGGAAATCAAGATGACAGAAGGTCAACACATGGGTATATGATATACCTAGGAGATAAGCTTGTAAGCTGGTGTTCGAAGAAGCAGCATATAGTAGCTTTATCGTCAACAGAAGCAGAATATAAAGGACTTGTAGAAGCAGCGAAAGAAGTGATATGGATGCAGACCTTGTTCAAAAGCATGGGTATTGATCAAGGTATACCTATCATACTTGGAGATAATATGAGTTCGTTGTATCTTGCAGCAAATCCAGTATTTCATGCAAGAACAAAGCACATAGAGATTCAATATCATTTCTTGAGGGAAAAGGTAATGGAGAAGGAGATTGAAATAGTATTCACTCCTACAAAAGATCAGATAGCAGATATTCTGACAAAGAGCTTGGATGGAGTAAAGACAAGTAGATTCAAAGAAATGGCAGGTATAAAAGAAAAGAAGAATATATGAAAGATCAGAGAATACAAATTAGTGATTGAGGGGGAGCTGTTGAAGAATCACTCATAAATTTGACATATAGACAGACATAAAGACGAAGAAAGACAAAGAGAAGCAAAAACAAAGTATTCAGAAAATCAAGCCTTAGTGAAGGGACAAATTCACACCTGTAATATACGGTGTAGAAACTTCCACAAGTACGAGTTTTGAATCTCGGATAAAAATGTATATAAGAGATTTGAGAGAGTGCATAAATGAGGAATTTAGAAGTGAGATATAGAAGACGCCAGAGATTGCGTATGTAGAGATGAATAATAGAGCCTGAACTGTCGGGTATTCATATGAGAGAGATGGTAAGGAATAACTACTCAGAGTAGGAGAGTTTTCCATAGCTATGAGCAAAGTGAGGCCAAGCTATTTTTGTACACATCTTCTCTAATAGAAAACACATGTTCATGTGAAAATTTGAGCGTATTCTTTGTATGTGAAGAAATCTAAGTGATTTCATGTTACTGTGAAAGTTACTTAACTATTACAGTTTTCTCAGTAAACATTTTTCGGTACTTGTACAAGTTAGATCTCGCAACATAGCGTAAATTTTTTCATGAGAGATAGCTCATCTTGAAGCTAATAGTCTCAACTAAATGTTGATCAAAAGATTTCTGTGAAACAGACATGTACACACAGTATTAAGTCTAACCGTAAAGAACTGGTGAAGTTTTTTCTCAAACTTCAGATAGAGTTCATTCAGTGAAGGAAGCTCAGGTATTACTTCCTTACTTCATTTACAAATATTTGAAGTAACCACATACAGATTTGCAGTTGATTCTGGTAAGATTCCAATAAGATTACGGTGACAGTCCGGTGAAGTTCTGGTGATATTTTTGTGAGTTTTAAAACTCAGTTTTGGAACACTTAAGTGACGAAAAGATTATCTAACTGTAAGCAAACACAATAGTGTAAAGTTTGAAGTAAATCAGGTCAAAATTGAAGTTTGAAGAAAAGGTGAAGTTTTCAGTAAAGTGAATTTTCGGTTTTCACTAGACACGGTTATAAAGTTTTCAATTACAGAAAATCTGCTAAGCTACTGATGATTATAGAGGTGTTCTAATATCAGTACTTTAGCTTAGTTCTAGTTGAGGCGTGGCAATTTTCCGCAGTCTTGTTAGTGAACAAGCTTTTGCCATGACATCACATAACCTCAATAGGGAGGAACTTTCTACTTTTTGTTGATGGTTGATGACTATAGTAAAAAGATGTGAATGTATTGTTTTTAGGAGAAGGTAAATGCATTTGACAAATTTGAAATGTGGCACAAGGCTATTGGAAACCAAATAGGTAGAAACTAAAGTAGTTTTGTACTAATCAAGAAGGAGAATTCTTATCGGCATAGTTCATCAACTACCACAATGCTCATAGAATCAAGAGGAAGATTACCATAGCTTGCACACCTAAAAAAAAATGTTGTTTTTGAGAGACTAAATAGGAAAGTAGTAGTTGAAATAACCTGCAACATGCTAGAGTTCATGATATGTGTGATACATTTTGAGCGAAAGAAATTAAGACGGTTTTGTACATTTTGAATAAAAGCTACACAAAGACAATGCATGAAATTACTCCTCAAGAAGTGCACTGTAGTTGAAATGACCTGCAACATGCTAAAGCTCATGATATGTGTGATACATTTTGAGGAGAAGAAATTAATACGGTAATGTACATTTTGAATAGAAGCTACACAAAGACAATGCCTGACATTACTCCTCAAGAAGTGCACTCTAGTTAAAAGGCCTTTAGCTATGCATTGATTTTTGGATGTTTTTCTTATGTACATATACTTGAATCAAGAAGAACTAAGTTAGGATCAAAAAGGAAAAAAATGTTCCTTCTCAAAATACGTGGACAATCTTTATATAGGCGAGTCTCCCAACAATCATTACAGAAGAATTTCTCGGGCAGTTTGGGTGGTAGTTGGGGAATTTGTTGTATAAGTGGACAATCAAACGGGTGTGCTGTAGCAGTAAATGTTGAATGCCATGTGGTAGAGTGCCTAGGTTCAAGTCCCACTCAGTGCAACTCTCTGATGGAAGAGGATGGTAGCATATTTGTTTTTACTCTGTGGGCGATAAAACACACTGAGACATTAGATTAGTGATGATGAGAAGACATCTCTTCAATACCTCATCACAGGATGGGTGCTGCGTTCTTCTTCTTCTCCATAGGTGATGAGCATCGTGGTCCCCTGCTTTATATATGAATAATGCAAACCTCTAAGAATCGTAATTCATAAGCACATGAAAGATGGACACACGTCTATGTTGCGCTACTCCAGACGCAAAGGTTCATACTTTTGTCACTATGAGCTGGTTTCACTGTAGTTTTAATGGTGGTTCACTATGATTGACTATAAGCTGGTTTCACTGTAGGTTTAATGGTGGTTCACTATGATTGACTATGAGCTGGTTTCAGTGTAGTTTTAATGTTGGTTCACTATCCATTAATTTTTGGATGCTTCTCTCATGTACATATACCTGAATCAACAAGAAGTAATTTAGGACCAAAAAGAGAAAAATATTTCTTCTCAACATATGTGCACAATCTTTTTTTTTTAATAAAAGAAGTTCGGCCTTAGCCTAATCTCCGGACTTGTATTAATTAAAAGAAAAGTACAAGTGAAGGGGACTAGTGCCCACGGGACCCTCCAAATCCCACACAACAGGGGTAGATTTTACAGAGTCTAGATGGCATTACAAAGAATTTTAATCACCCTCACATCACCCTCATGGAGGGCCCACTTGGGTTTAAGCTTGTTATTGATCAAAAGGAGCACTTTATGATGCTTGAAAGGGGGGGGGGGGTTTCTTACATTTAGCCATTCTTTTGTTGAGGAGGAATAATGATTTCTCAATCGACCACTCTTTGGGGGAGTCGCCAAAGTTCTGAGCACATCTTTCCTAGCCAGATCTTCCATAGGACCTCCCCTCTGATGGCACTCCAGAGAGTCACAGAGCAGTCGATCGCTTCTCCCAGTAGAGCTTGTTTATAGCTGATATGTTTCTGAAGTCTTTTTTTCTTTCCAACGATTTGCGAGAGCCTGTTGGAGTTGGGACAGGTAAAAAAGATGTGAGCAATATCTTCAATGGACAGTAGCAACACTTGCACCAGGGAGGCACCCCACAAATTTTGATAGCCTTTAGGTTGGTCCAGATTCCATGAAGAAGAATTCTCCATAAGAGGACATACTTTTTTATTTCTATGAGAGGGTGCCAGATAGCCATGAACTTCATATCTATGTGCACAATCTTTATATATCGGAGTCTCGCCGCAATCATTGTTGAAGGATTTATTGGGAAATTGGGGAATTTGTTGCACTAGTACCTAATAAAATGATCCCTCTTGCCCCTATATCATGTACCTTGTGACTGACTAGGCCTTAACTAAGTTCTAGCCACGTTTGATAATAGTCTCAAGTTGCCAACCTTTATTGCAGACTTTAACACTAGTTTTGTACGGAAACAAGAAATTATAGTTTTCTTTTTGCATGAAAAGGCGAAGTTCTTTTATCATAATGTGTTATAATTTATTGATGATGCTTTACAATTTATTTCAATTTTGTAGTAATCTTTTTTAGTATTTCAATGTTTCACTGAAAATTATAAAACAGAAGCATATTTATTATTTTGAAGTATAGCACTACTTGTAGAAATTGTGGAACATGGTATAAAATATCAATTGTGAACGTAAAAAAATCCATATATGCTGAAGAAGAGAACTTTAACCATAAAAGTACTAGACTTTTTAGTACCCCTTGTAAAAAAAAAATAGTAATGGGTGTGTTATAGACTTTTTAGTACCCTTTGTAAAAAAAAAATAGTAATGGGTGTGTTATAGCAGTACATCTTGAATGCCATGAGGCAAAGTGCTTGGGTTCAAGTCCCACTCACTCGACATGTCTAACATGGTGTATCCAAATGTATGGGTGTCTCTACCTTATGAGGTTGGGTGTGTGCATTTCATTCATTGTACTCAAAAAAAAAACACGAATAACTTAACACGCACCTTGTGGATGTAAGATATTCAAATAAAACCTCGAAAATGAGAACTTGACTGAAATCAAGGATGTATATTATTTCTTTCCCTAAACATAACAATATCATGAAAACATTCTTTATGGATTCGACTTTCAACCATGTGGTTATGTCTTTATCATTTTCTCAACGAGATCGTCACCTCACTCAATAGGCCATCAACAACCAAAGGTGATTTGGTGTGTCCAAACATATGAGTGGTCTTCTCACTCTTTTAGTACCAAGTAGCACCCTTAGATCGACGTTTATATATGAATGGTCTTGTCACTCTTTCAATGCCAAGTAGCACCCTTAAATCTACATTAAGCCATACCTTAACCTAGAACTACCAACTTCTATGAATATCAATATCCAAGAGGAGGAACTTTTGGAGCAAGAAGTTATTATTAATAATCTTTCTGTTGATATATTTAGGTAGTGATATGTGTGAACACATTAAGACCACCACGACACTTTTTCCCCTCTTTAGGAGGTTTTTTCACTGGCTTGTATATATGCCTATAGCCTTACAGGTTACATATCTTTGTACATTCTAGTGGTAATACATTCAGTATTGTGTGTTGTGCTCATACTCGTTCTTCTTCCTTGTGTTGTTCGCGTGCTTCCACAGATGTCTAAATCCAACAATTGGTATCAAAGCAGGTCCTCGCTTCATCTAGGGCATCGTCGACACCCCTCCAGTCACAATCTCAGAATCGCACAAAATTTGGTGAGCATACTGAGGCTGATTAGAAAATCAAAACTATTTTTCTTTGTGGTGCCAAAATTGCGATCTAAGCTCATTTCTGCCTCCGAATGCACTATCACATCGCTTGTGTAGGCTAATTTCATCTTTTTGTGCCAAAGATATATATATATAGGTTTTGGTTCACCAGTATAAGCATCTCGAAGTCTGCTATAGGTCTAGTAGAAATCGTCACAGTAGTTCTATTCAACTTTTTTAGATACAATCATTTTTCTGCATTATGGTATTTTAGTTAGTGGCCATGACTGAAAGCAGTGATGTATTCCATATGTTGGCTGTTGAGGATAAGTTGGACGGTACCAATTGCCCATTGTGGAATTATATGATGCGACATGTATTCATTGCAAAAGGACTGTGGAACATTGTGCAAGGTGTTGAAAAACATCCCATTACACCTGCAAATATAGGTATTGAAGCTAATGCAAATGGCATTGAAGATGTTGATATTCTTTAGATTCGTGTTTATGCTACAATTTTTGCTGCACCCACTATAGAGCGAATTCGTTGGGATGGCTGAGATGCTCACGTACATGCATTGATAGACTTTCCTATCAAACATGCCATTATTCCTCACATGCACTCTTGTAGAACAGCTAAGGATGCTTGGGAGCTTGGGATACACTTACCACATTGTACCATGCTAGGAATGAGGCTCTTGTTGCTTACCTTCGAAAAGAGTTGGAGAGTGAGCATATGAATGAAGGTGATTCTATGGACAATTTTCTAACAAAGATCAAAGACTTGAAGGAACAATTGATATCTGCTGATGAAGTTATAACTGAAAGCTCACTTGTGCAAACTGTTATGAATGCTTGATTCATATCAAATTTTTGCTTCTATTCTACATTTGATGCTGAAAGGAATCCAAATGTCTTGACATTTGAGAAGTTAGTCTTTGTTCTATTGTAGGAAGATCAATCTAGGCAGAACAGGTCCATGATGTGTGTTGCAAATCAAGCTTTCCTGGCTAGTCAAAAGGGCAAAGGTAAATGGAGCTCATCTATTAGTAAGCAGAAATCTACAAATGCTTTGAAAAAGGAAGACAAAAATGAGAAGAAATCAAAAAAGGAGAAATTCTTTTGTAATTACTATAAAAGAAATGATCATATCATAAAGAACTATCCAAAATTGGCTGCAAAAGAGGCAAAGAAAAAAGAGGTTGGAATGGTTGTTGAAGAGGCCTCTACATCGAAAATAGAGTTTGCAAATCTTGTGCAGCAAGAATGGGCCTTTACTACTGTTTGCAGTTTTGACCCATCTTCTCATGAGGAGTGTATGTCTACAGTAGACTGAAATGTTTGGTATTTTGATAGTGGGACAACCAAACATATTACCTTGCAGTGCACTTTCTTCACTTCAGGGAGCCTACTCCTACAGAGAATATTGTCACATGCGCCAACAACTCCTCTTATCGTGTCATGGGAGTTGGTAAGATCATTTTGACTATTGCTCAGGGTAGTTCTTTCACTTTGTTGGATGCTTTATTTGTGCCAAGGATCAAGAAAATTCTATTATCAGTTTCTGCATTAGCCAAGATTGGCTTGGTTGTGAAATTTGTTGATGACAGATGTACAATTCATGAACTATCAAATGGCAACATGATTATTGCTTTTGGCATTTTGTTGTGGGATGTATAAGCTCATAGACTATGAAAAATCTATGAATGATTGAGCATGTGCAGTACATGATGCTCAGGCTATGTCAGATGCAAAGCTTTGGCATGCATGCTTTGGTCATCTGAATTTTGCTAGTTTGCTATGCCTATAGAAATCTGAAATGGTGTCCTCTTTGTCCAAACTTGAGGCACCCAAAAAAGATGTCTGTGAAGGCTATATTTTGGGCAAAATGTAGTGTTCCTTCTTTCCAAAAGATGGTTCAGTTTGAGCTACTCAAAAATTGTAGCTTGTTCACAGTGATGTCTGTGCTCCTACGCAGACACCCTCTTTTGGAAATTATCTTTACTTGGTGACTTTCATTGATGATTTTTCCATGCATACATGGGTATATCCATTGAAAGCAAAGTCGGAAGTGTTCATGTGCTTCAAACAATTTTTGGTTTTTGCTGAAAATCTATGAGCATGTAAAATGGGCACCCTCCGTTTTTATCAAGGAGGGAATATATGTCTTCTGACTTTACTGCATTTTTGGCTAAACATGGGATAAAACATCAATGTATAGTGTCGTATACACCTCAACTGAATGGAGTTGCTGAAAGGAAGAACATGTCACTCATGGAGATGACGAGCTGTATGGTCAAGAGTCAAGCTTTATCACATAGTTTCTTGCTTGAAGCTATCATGTGTGCAGCATACGTACTCAACAAGTGTCTTACTAAAGCACTGCAATCTATCACTCCATATGAGGCTTGTCATGGTCGCAAGCCATCTGTTGCTCATCTACCTGTTTTTGGTTGTCTGGCATATGCATTAATGCCTGAACAACATCGTAGGAAATTGGATGATAAAGCAATAAAATGTATTTTTGTTGGGTACAATTTTGAAAGCAAAGGCTATCGTCTGCATCATCCACAAACTAAACACATTTTGGTTAGTGGTGATATTGTTTTGTAGAAGATACTATTCAGCCTTTACTTTCATCTACAAAAGAGACATCTATTAGCTCCACAGACATGTATGATACTTTGCTACCTCGTTTTACAGGTGGATAGTCTAGTGCTAGTCCTAATGCAGCAACTTCTCAGTGTTTATAGGGTTCATGTGATGATACAGATCATTCTATTTCTAATGCAAATTTACATGATGCACTTATTGATGAGAGAGCTGATATTGAGGATGCAAAAACTATGCCAAAATGGCTATTGCAGACTTTGAGTGACAACAAATTCGATGCACCTCTATCATACCGTACTCATTCAGGCTCTCATAGTGCCTCTTTTGTGTCAGATTGCTATGCTATGGCTGCCTCTAGTCTGTATGATGAAACTAAGCCTATTTCATTTGATGAAGCACAAAATTTTGAACATTGGATGGTTGTAATGCAATTTGAATATGATGCTATCACGAAAAATGGTACCTGGTCTTTATGTGACTTGCCTCGTGGCAAGAATGCCATCGGCACTAAGTGGGTATACAAACTTAAGCGTAAGTCGGATGGAACAGTTGACAGGTATAAGGCTAGGCTTGTTGCAAAGGGTTATGCTCAGGAAAGAGGCATTGATTTTGATGAGACCTTTGATCCTACTTGTAGAATGACTATTGTGCGTAACATATCTGCACTTGCAGCTCATCATGGTTGGAATGTACATCAATTGGACATTAAAACAACATTTCTGAATGGTGACTTGCATGAAGAAGTGTATGTTTTTCAGCCCCATGTCTTTTTGTGGAAAGGGCATGAAAACCAAGTGTGCAGGTTAAAGAAGGCATTATATGGTTTAAAGCAAGCACCAAACGCTTGGTATGAAAAGATACATGCCTATCTTATTGCACATGGTTTTGAGAACAGTCCAACTGAAAGCACCTTATATGTTAAGCGTGCTAATGATGTACTTCTGAACATTGCTGTGTATGTTGATGACATGTTGCTCACTGGTCCTCATGAGAAGCATAGTGCTGATTTTAAGGCTGACTTGGATGCCTCATTTGAGATGTCTGGTTTGGGGCATTTGCATCATTATTTGGGCATGCAGTCTATGCATGCTGATGGTGAAATGGTTTTGTGTCAAAGGAAATATATTGACATATTATTGTAGTGTTTTGGCCTTGAAGAATGTAAACCTATTGCCACTCCTATGGAGACATGTTTACGACTGAGTCTTCATGATGCTCGAGATGCATTTCATGGTGTTCTCTATCAGCAGCCTATTGGATGCTTGATTTACTTATGCATTACTCAGCCAGATATTCAATTTGTTGTCTCATAGATCAACAGGTTTAGGCATTGCCCACGAGTTAAGCAATGGTAGGCAATTAAGTGCATCTTTCAGTGCTTGAGTGGTACCTAACTACTTGGATTGGTTTATCCTTAGGGGGGATCACTACCGCTAGATCTACATGTTTTTTTTTTACTCTCATTGGGCTCATTGCTATGACACTCGTGTGTCCACTAGTGGTTTTGCTTCATGATTGGTAGCTCATGCATATATTGGCTGAGCAAGAAGCAACCTACTGTGGCCACTTCGAGTTGTGGGTTTGAGTATAGGGCAACTTTCACAGCGACTATTGAGTGTCTTTGGCTCAGAATCCTTATGGCTGATTTGGGTGTTGGTCTGTCTTCTGTCACCGCCATCTTCATTGACAGTTAGAGTGCATTGGCAGTTGCGAGGAACCCTCTGTTCCATGCTTGCACTAAGCACATTGAGGTGCATTATCATTATGTCAGGGAGAGTGTAATAAAGTAAGTCTATGATCTAGGGATCCGATGGCTTCAGACAGATCTGAAATCGGATACCGTTTGGTCACTCATCTGTAGGACCAAAGATCTCAAGAGTAGACTCAAGCATAAGTCATGTGCTCTCATATTCAAGTAATCCACTTAGCCTAGTGGTTAAGTCTCATGGTTGTGAAGGAAGAGGTCTTGGGTTCAACTCCCATGGGGAGCATGGGAAGAGAGTTTTGCCCAAAGAGCTCTAGAGCCTTCTAACTCAAGTTAACGTGAGTTAACTTGAGTCCAGTGGACTTAACTCAAGAGGTGAGTACAACAACCACTAGTGGACTCTAGTGGAAGGTACTAAAGTAGTGGTCGAGATTACTCCAGCCACTAATAGACTCTAGTGGTGGATATGAAAGGAGTGGAAGAGATTGCACATGCACTTGTGGACTCTAGTTACATTTGTGGTCCTCATTAGTTCAAGCAGCTATATATACAGGCATAAGGTTGGGAGGAGAGTCATTCATTCATGAGCATTTGCAGTCGTTACGCTGTTGCATTGGTATCAGAGCTTGATTCTCTCCATAGCTCTCATCCTCATTATTTTGCTCATCTTGTGCTCTCCTATTTGTGTGTGTATTGCTCCTTCGACGAAATCAAAGCATTCTGCTCGCAGCTGAACGGAGAAGTGCGCCGATTTCCTCGCGTTAGCATCATCGAGTTTGAAGCATATTCCAAAAAGAAGGACATCACTACAGTCCAGAAGACGGGATTCGAACCCCCGTTTCTCCTTTAGGAGCGCGCTGCTATATCCACAAGGGCGTCTTCATCCGCGTGAAGGGTTACCGCAGCAGAACGTATTGACCGAAGTCCTTGCTGCAGAAGATCTCAATTAATAGATAAAATAGTTTATACTCTCTCATGTGGCTGAGGGGATTCGATCCCTCGCCCCCCCAACAAGGGCGCAACCAACTACCCAACACATCCACGGGCGTTCACGCTCAGAAGCCTGAAAAAATTCTTATTGTGCTCAAATCTGGCGTTGAAGAAACTCTTAATCAAGAGCTAGCAAGAAACAAAAACAGACTTCGCGAGCGCCTGCTGCCGACGGGACTCGAACCCGCACCATCAACTTGAGAGGGAGGCGACCTATCCACGCGCACAAGGCGATTGACTTGTTCTCAGATGTAGAAGAAACTCTACTAAAACAGTGATCAGAGCTAAAGTGCAAGCCAAGTCCTCTCATCCATCCAAGGAGCCAAGTCAATTGCTGCAGGCTGGAACCCGAGGAGTATGTTGCTTTTAGCCAAAGAAACAAACAAGGAGAACCAAAGATTGAGCAAAGCTTGAAGGAAGTGGAGTTGTGGAGTGAAGATCCGGAGGCCTATCTTCGTCATAATTCTAGCACTCTCGGCTAGAATCAAGTCGACCTCAACGGACCAAATCATCAGGGACTATTTCTTGTGATATTCTTGCATAACTCTTTTGATTTTGTTGCACACACTACTTGCGTTAGGAATACTTAGTAAGTTTAATAACGCTTTGTGTGCGATGGAGGGGACTTCTAGCCACGTCTCGCTTACGAGTACTACTAGTACGTCAGTGTTTGTTTCTGTTCCTATTTTAGTAACATCCTCATTCATGCCTAGACCACCAATAGTTGCACGTGCATTGCATTCATCTGCACCTATGGTTTCAAATACTAGTCATGCGTCTGATGCATCTAAAATAGAATCAGCGACGATTGTAGCATTAGACGTTGAGGAATTTGCGAGTAAAGGGGAAACAATCACTACTCTAAACGAGAGGAAAGATATGGAGAGTAGGATGTTGCTAGTTGAGCAAAAGCTTGGACGGTTGTCCAGTGTTCCGGATGAGGTTGCAGTACTCCGTCAATCTGTTGATGGAATCCAGGATCACCTTAAGGCCATTTTGAACTTACTTCAGACGCCTAAGGATTTCAGTAAGACTATTTTAGGTAGTCACACAGATACGATCGCAACTTCACCGATGTCTGTTAGGATGGAAAAGGATAAGGAATTATCCTCTCCCCAAATAGACATGTTTCCTTTAGCGGGAAGTATGAGCCGTTTGAGTCTAGCGTCTTCTACTCCCTTGTGCGTTGCTTCAGTAGGTATGTTAGAAACTCATAACCGCCCTGTGGATCTTTCCTTGGGAAAGGAGATCCGTTCTCCTTATTTCTCTGGAGAGGATAAGGATAGGAATAAGGACGCGGTTTTGACTTTCTTAGAGAAATGGAAAGATGTCCATGAACTCAAACATACCCCGGATCATGTGAGGGTAGTAGAAGCCAGTTTATCGCTAGGACCGAAAGCTTATACATGGTGGATGAGTCTCTCTGAGACTCACAAGAAACCCACCACTTGGAATGAATTTTCCCATCTTTTCAAGAAAGAGTTTCTCCCCGAGAATGAGGAGGAACGCAATTGGGAAGCTTGGGATAAAATTCAGCAGAAGGGTAGACCGCTATTGGTGTATATTTCAGAATACAGAGATGTAATTCTGAAGTTAAAGAATTTAGATGACTTCCATCGACTTCGCGGTTTTGTCAGAGGACTTAACCAGCGAATTCGAAGTGAAGTTAAGAGGCATGCGCCTAAATCCCTTGAAGAGGCGATTAAGGTCGCACAGATTTATGAGGACAATTCACGTTTGGATGTCCCGCAGGAAAGCAGTTATTCCCAGAAGAATAACTTCAAGCGTAAGGGTAAAGGGACTAGATCTAATGAAAGGGTGTCTAAGAAACCTCGTGTTTTTAGACACATCCTTTCTCCAGAAGATCATGATAAAGCGCAAAAAGAAAACTTGTGCTTTAAATGTCTCAAGCCTGGACATCGAAGTCGTGCCTGTCCAGTCGGAAGGGAAAGTAAGGGAAAGGGTAAGCAGCAAATCAATCTGATTCAATCTTTGAACTTGGATGCAAATTCAAGTGCAAAGAAGGTTCAGATTATGCACTGCGACAGTACCCATTCATGCCAAATTTCCAAAAACATGTGGCAACCTCAAGAGTTTGGTCCACATGATTTGGTCAAGTTGCATGGATCAGTAAAAGGACACACCATTCGGATAATGGTGGATGACTCGGCTACACATAATTTTATCAATTATGCGTTAGTAAAAAAACTGGCTCTTCCTCAGGAACCATCTCCTCATAAATACATTGTCTCCATGATGCACGGTCAAGACACCCGTGTTTGGGACACAATGATATGTAATTTGGAACTAGAAATCCAAGGATTTCAAGATACCTTGGACTTCCAAATCATGAACATGGATCGGGTAGATCTTGTTTTAGGGAGAGAGTGGCTATGGAGTCTAGGTCCTTCATTGACCAGGTGTTATTTTACAAATACTTTGGAATTCCAGCGTGACGGTGTCGTGTATAAGATCAAGGGTGAGCATGATGTTCCAAGTATCCCTTTGATTTCATACACTGCATTGAAGAAACTTGTAAACACTGAAGCTAGGACTCAAGCTTTTCTTGTCCTTGGCACCGATGTAATAGATTCTGATAATATAAATCAAGTTTCTTATGTCTCGTCCTTTATTCCTCGAGAAGTTCATGTTAAATTTAACAATTTAATGAAGGAATTTAAAGATGTGTTCCCTAAGGAACTCCCCTACGGCTTGCCACCCTCTCGTGGAAACATTGATCACAGTATCGATCTGTTTCCAGGTACCAAGCCAAAATCTCAAAACCCATACCGCCTCCCCTATGTCCAGCATCAGGAGGTGGAAAATCAAATCCAAGATTATTTGGATAAAGGATTTATCCGCCCAAGCCAGTCTCCATGGGCAGCACCCATCCTTCTAGTGAAAAAGAAAGATGGAACTATGAGGCTGTGCGTAGATTATAGGGCGTTAAACAATCTTACGATAAAGAACAAGTATCCCATGCCACTAGTCGAAGATCTTTTCGATAGTTTAAAAGGGGCTACAGTCTTTTCTAAGATTGATTTACGCCAAGGTTATCATCAGATCAGGATCAAAGATGATGATATTCCTAAAACAGCTTTTCGAACAAAGTTTGGTCACTACGAGTTTTTAGTGATGCTGTTCGGGTTGACAAATGCACCCGCAACATTTATGACTTTGATGAATCAAGTGCTGAAGCCGTATCTGGGAAAATTTGTTGTAGATTTTCTCGATGATATTCTGATCTACAGTAAAGATCATGAAAGTCACTTAGAGCACTTGAAAAAAGTTTTTCAACTTCTTCGCGATAATAAACTTTACGGTAAAGAGTCAAAATGTGAATTCTTTATCCCAGAAGTAAAGTATTTAGGTCATATTATTTCCGCGGAAGGAATCAAAGTTGACCCGGAAAAGGTCCAAGCGATTCTTGAATGGCCTGAGCCCAAGACGGTTCGAGAATTACAAAGTTTTCTCGGATTGGCAGGATATTATCGGAAGTTTGTGGCTAGATATGCCAAGATTGCAGTACCTTTGACTGATCAACTCAAAGGGAAGCATCAGAAGTTAAATTGGAAAGAAGAGCAAGCAAAGAGTTTTCAAGAACTGAAACTTGCTTTAGCCTCGGCCCCGGTTCTACAAATTGTAGATCCGAACAAGCCTTTCCAATTAGAGACAGATGCAAGTTCATCTGCAGTAGGAGCAGTACTAAGCCAAGATGGTCGACCAATAGCTTTCGAGAGTAGAAAGCTAAGTCCTGCTCAGCAAAATTACTCTACCTATGAGCGAGAGATGTTCGCTATTATCAATGCTCTGAAGAAATGGCGCCATTATCTATATGGATCAAAGCTGACCATAGTTTTTGATCAAGAGAGCATAAAGTGGTTTGCAAACCAATCTGACCTTAGAGGTAGAAAAGCTAGATGGGCCGAACAGTTGCAAGAGTTCGATTATGAACTCAGGTATAGAAAAGGAAAGTTCAACGCAGTGGCAGACGCCTTAAGTCGGATGCCTATGCTGAACAATCTAAGTTTTGTACAAATTCAAAGTGAATTTATTTCAACTTTGAAAGGAAGCTGCAAAGAAGATCCAAGCTTCAGTCAAGCTTGGAAAGCAGCTGAGCAAGCTGAACAAAATGAAGCAAGTACTTCTGAAAGAAAGTTTAAACACTATTCTCTCCAAGATGAATATTTGCTTTATAAAGGTAAGGTTTGTGTTCCAAGTACCTTGGACATACGAAATCAAGTACTTTTCGAATGCCATGATGCTCCAAGTGCAGGACATCCTGGTATTAACAGAACCTATGAGTTAGTAAAAAGACATTTTTATTGGCCTAGTTTACATCGAGATGTGCAAAACTATGTATCTAAGTGCCATAAATGTCAAGTAAATAAATTTGAACGACTTAAAGTTGGAGGATTGCTGCATCCATTGGAAATTCCCAAAGGAAAGTGGGAAAGTATTTCCATGGATTTCATTTCTGGATTACCCCGCACTCAGAAGGGCTTTGATTCAGTTTGGGTTGTAGTTGATCGATTGACTAAACTTGCTCAGTTTATTCCAGTCAAGACTACTTATAAGACTCCAGAACTTGCAAAAAAATATTCCAGTAGACATAGTTTCTGATAGAGATGCTCGATTTACAAGTCATTTTTGGCGAGCAGTCTTTAGTAGACTTGAAACTAAACTAAGTTTAAGTACAGCTGAACATCCCCAGACGGATGGACAGACAGAGAAAGTCAATCAGATTTTGGAAGACATACTCAGAGCTTATGTTACTTCCAAACAGACTGACTGGGAAGATTATCTTCCATTAGCTGAATTTGCCTATAATAGTGCCAAGAATTCATCAACTGAATTTAGCCCATTCATGTTGATGTATGGTTTCCAGCCTAGATCTCCTTATGCAGTAGGACTTCATAATGAACGAGTTCAAGCAGCTCAAGAGTTCCTTCAAGACATGAACTTTAAGCTCAAGTTAGCTAAAGAAAACTTAAAGAAAGCTCAAGATCGTGCAAAGGCTTATGCCGATCCGAAGCGTAGAGATGTTAGTTTTCAGGTTGGTGATCAAGTTTATCTTCGTATTCCTGAAAGATCGGAAAAATTCAAGACTGGTCAATGTGCCAAGTTGTCACCTAGGTATTGTGGTCCTTTTCCAATCACCAAGAAAGTTGGTTTGTGGGCTTATGAACTACAACTTCCAGATGATAGTTGGATTCATCCAGTGTTCCATGTTAGTCGACTTAGGAAGAGTCTAACAGATTCAGATAATCTAGTTGGACAACAAGTTATACTTCCTATTCCAGTAAATGAAACAGTTCCTCATGAACCTGAAAGGATACTTCGCACCCGAGATAAACGTACAAGAAGCCACTTGTATGAAGAGTGCTTAGTAAAATGGAAGGATGGAACTGAAGAAAATTCAACATGGGAAAAAGTTTCCACAATCCAACGACGTTTTCCAGCTTTCAAGCTTTAAGTTGGTCCCAACTAAAGAAGGTTTTTACTTTCAAGCTTCTAAGTAAATAACCTGATTGAATGAATGCATGTTCTTCAAGTTTAGAACATGAGGCTCGGGGGTTGCCTACAGTATGTATATAGCTCTATTTTCGAGGACGAAAATCTTTCCCAAGGGGGGAAGAATGTAATAAAGTAAGTCTATGATCTAGGGATCCGATGGCTTCAGACAGATCTGAAATCGGATACCGTTTGGTCACTCGTCTGTAGGACCAAAGATCTCAAGAGTAGACTCAAGCATAAGTCATGTGCTCTCATATTCAAGTAATCCACTTAGCCTAGTGGTTAAGTCTCATGGTTGTGAAGGAAGAGGTCTTGGGTTCAACTCCCATGGGGAGCATGGGAAGAGAGTTTTGCCCAAAGAGCTCTAGAGCCTTCTAACTCAAGTTAACGTGAGTTAACTTGAGTCCAGTGGACTTAACTCAAGAGGTGAGTACAACAACCACTAGTGGACTCTAGTGGAAGGTACTAAAGTAGTGGTCGAGATCACTCCAGCCACTAATAGACTCTAGTGGTGGATATGAAAGGAGTGGAAGAGATTGCACATGCACTTGTGGACTCTAGTTACATTTGTGGTCCTCATTAGTTCAAGCAGCTATATATACAGGCATAAGGTTGGGAGGAGAGTCATTCATTCATGAGCATTTGCAGTCGTTACGCTGTTGCAGAGAGGTTCTCTGGTGGAGAGATTAGTGTGGCATATGTGCCCACACATGGGAATATTGCATACCTTTTCACAAAGACTCTTCATAGGGAGAAGTTTGAAGCTTTCTGCAAAGCTTTGGGCTTACTTCCTTTTGTGGATTGATTCCACATAGCTTGGCACTTCCTTATACATGAGTGCGATCTCCTTGTTCACTGCATCACTCCCAAGGGGGATTTGTTGATATATTTAGGTAGTGATGTGTGTGAACACACTAGGACTGCCAGGGCACTTTTTTCCCTCTTTAAGAGGTTTTTTTGCCCAACTTGTATACACGCCTATAGCCCTAACACGTTACTTATATTTGTACATTCTAGTGGTAATACATTCAATATTGTGTGTTGTGCTCCAAGCTTCTTCTTTTTCCTTGTGTTGCTCGCATGCTTCCGTAGACATCTAACTCCAACACTTTGCAAGGTTTGTTTTTACTACGGCACCTAAGCTCGCATGATCAAGGAATTCCCCTTCACAAGGGGGGCCTAGAATGAGAAGCCTAATGGTGTAGTTGCTTCTACCCTACTGAAAATGGCGACCATGGTGCCATCTCCCAGCCTCCCCCACCTAACATGGGCAAGTCCATGGTTGATAGTGTGATGTTGGAGAGTGTGTGCCATGTGGATATGAACTCGAAAAAGCTAGACCACGGGGTTTCATAGTTGGGAAAACGTATGGAACAACTCTAGAAAAGATTACGACAGAGAAGGGGAAATTGAAATTATTCATAGATTAGAGTATGCTGGTTGGTGTTCGCACTTGACCAGACTTTTTTGGTTTTATTGATCATACAATGAATTGGAAAGACACACACACACCCAACTTTGCAATAGCGGCAAGCTTCGACTGCTATCGGGCAAACTGCCTTAGTTCAAGTCCCACTCACTCGACACGTTCAACTTTCGGGTGTATCCAAATGTAAAATTTCCAACACTTCGCACAGGTATTCTCTTTTCCCCTTCACATCCTGTATAGAAAAACAAGGCAACGCTCAAATACAGACACACATCCTCCCACCTCGTCTGCCTACATGGATGCATATGCATGCACCTAGCAAATGTGCTTTTTTCTCCTGCTACTTTCTGATGGAAGAGGATGGTAGCATTTTTCCTTTGACTCTATGGGCGATAAAAGACGCTGAGACATTAGATTTGTGATGGTGACAAGACATCTCTTCAGTACCTCATCAAAGGATGGGTGCTATGTTCTTTTTCTCCATAGCTGATGAGCATTGTGGTCTCCTGCGTTATATGAATGATGCAAACCTCTAAGATCGTAACTGATGAGCACATGAAAGATGGACACACGTCTATGTTGTGCTACTCCAAACGCAAAGCTTCATACTGTTTCTCACAACCGTTTTGCGGATAGATCCGTTCAGAACTATGAGCTGGTTTCACTGTAGTTTTAATGGCGGTTCACTATGATTGACTATGAGCTGGTTTCACTGTAGTTTTAATGGTGGTTCAATATGATTGACTATGAGCTGGTTTCACTGTAGTTTTAATGGTGGTTCACTATGATTGCCTCAGTCATCTTACCTCTTAATTTTGAGTAGAAACATGTGCGAGACTATGAAGTTACGCTCTGCCACCATCATAATGTGAGTGTGCATAGCTTCAACAATAAAAGTATTGTGGGTCCTCAAAAATTAATAGCAGTTGTGAATCAATGGGTTCTGATGGAATAATGTAGGAGGAAAAGATCCTATGATTTAAAGCACCTCATGAATGATGTTATGCAATGAAGTTTGATTGAATGATGCTCTGATCATATACTCTCAAAAACAGAGAGCTTTAAAGAAGATGGACAAAGACGAACAGAGAAGAGGAAACATACAAAACTTGGAAAGAGATATAGACAAAATGCTTCTCATTCTCTTATCTATACAAGTAAAGACTCTTATTTATAATGAAACGCGTACTTTTGGAAGTTCTAAATCCTGCACACACTTTGCAAGCTATTATCTTAACTCTCCGATATAAAGATGATTTACTCCTTATAAACAGGATTACTCTTTATGAGTATTTCATAATACTTGAAATAGCTTCAAACAGACCCCCCAAAAGACAATCAGACTTGCAAGACATAGGTTTACGCAATACATTGAGAGATGCCCAATGCAGGACTTCCACATTTATCCATAGCTTCAAACAGACCCCCCAAGAGACAGTCAGACTTGCAGGATGTAGGTTTAGGCAATACATTGAGAGATGCCCAAGGCCAGAATTGCCCTCACAAGTGAAGCAAGTGTCTTTGTTTTTGGACGGCCTCTTGAGCTCTAAACTTTGATCCTATGTATATTTGAAGGAATCAAAAACCCTAGAGCAGTGTGTAAGAATTTGTATAGACATTGACGATAATTTAGGAGACAAATTGGAACTTTTAAAGGTCTACAAAGATTTGGATAGTTCCTCTCAATCATTCTCAAAACATTCCAACCCGATAGAAGACCTAACTGAAAAGGTAGCCCAAAAACTAGGAGTCTCTAGTAAACAAATGCCTAGGTTAACAACAAACATATGTTCTTATACCTACGGTGGTGATAATATGGCAAATGTGTGTCCTAATGTAACACAACCTCAAGCCAACCCTAGTGGACAATACTGTACAATTGAAAGATGGTACACGAATCACATAGCACAAGATTGCCCGTACAACAAACAAGTAGTCCGATAGAACTATCCCCAAGCATACCCCCAACCAGTCAGATCTCCACGATAGTACAATGTGCAACCTCACTAGTATAGGCCCCCACGGAAATACCCCTATCAGGCACAACAGAGACCTCAACGAATTTTATCTTAGCAGCCCCCACCAGCCAATGTAATCTCAGTCAAATACATTGCAACAGAAGAAAACCTAAGTAGGGATTTAGTGCCTTCTTCACTCCTTATCACTGGAAGAGATCCTAATTCAAACAGTTTTTGACTCCACCCATGTAGATAGTCCACCCACATACTACACGGAGTCTCCAGAACACTTGGAAACATATCAATACGATAGTCCACCATTGGAACCCAAGTGGGAGCCTGACTATGCCAATGTAATGTATGCTAACCCTAACACACGGCCCTAATTGAGACAGCCAAGACCATACTTTAGGTGCCAAGGAGATCACTTCATAAAGGATTGCCCACATCCTCTGATAACAGGATAGTCACAATATTATAACATTCAAGGCTTTTGTGTAGAATGTGGTAAAGAGCATATCATAAGAGATTGCCCTAAGAACCTTGCTAATGCCTCAAAAATGATGCCCATTAATGTGATAGGTATTGTGCACACTTTGAATGGATCCACACTACTTATGTACCTATCCAAGCTATAACAAGAGCCCATGCACTGTTGCAAAATCAATAGCCTAATCCTGAAAAAGTAGTTGAGACTAGTCAAGTTGGAGAATCTAATGGTAGAAAAACGAAATCTTGAAAGGACTCACTAGAGAGAACTAAGAGGAACTGGAGTAAAATGATAAACGAATTGGAAGGAATCCTAAAGGAAACTAGAGCGAAAATCTTAGAACTAACTTCACAAGAATCAAATCAAGAAACCCCTAATCAGAGATCAAGATCAGTCCTAGCTGAACCCATACCTGAAAATCTAGACATGATGTTCTGAGCATACTAGGCAAGATTAAGAGAAGGACCTCAGGTAGCGGCATTGAGTAAGAACTATCCAAGAGCAGGCTTAGAGATTGAGAGAACCAAACTTTGCATGAACATGGTAGAACTAGCTGAGACCATGTTTGAAGCCTCCCGATATATTAATTGGAGTAACATAGCAAAACCAGAGCTACACTTTCAAGGATTATTGGAGAGGCTAGAATACTTGATTGCTAGCAACGAGAAGAAGAATCTGGAAAAGAACCATATTGTTCCAGAGACACAGGAAGGTAATGTACCATCACTCTATCAAGTGTCAAATACCGAGGTCGAAGACAATCTGTCTTCCATACATAAGTACTCCCAAGGGTTTCTAAGAGAAATTCGAGAGGAAAAGTGGAGATGAGAGCAAGAAACTAATCCTCATATTCAAGAGATAGATGACTTGCAGAAACAATTTCTACAAGATATACCCTCTACATATGGCGAGTTAGAGGAAGAGCAACTTAGTGAACAAATAGAGTTTGAATCTAACTCCTTACAAGAATTACCCCAGTTCACAGGACCTTGGGAAGCTAATTCTATCAACATGAAAGCTCCCACAATGAAGAATCACTAATCCCTAGGAAACATTTGCTGGAAGTGATGGTTGGATGCACTCAAGAAATGAGTTGGTGCTGCTAGACCTGCTTCACACCTGCCCTCCTTTGATTGCAGGTATGCTTAGTAGACTCCTTGAGCTTCCAAATGATACCAAGAAACCATATATGTGCTTTGCAAATGTTATAAGTAATGATCAAATCAAGACAGACTACTTGTGACTTCAAAATCCTGAAAAACTTGCTATTTTGGTATTGACACCTGCTCAGTGTTATGCTCAGTGTGACCAGTGTAGTTACAATTAGCAAAATTCCTTCTAGAGATATTCTATTAGCTTAGTAAGCTACCATTTTCAAGTGGAATGAGAGGAAATGACAAACTACACTCTGAGAAATCAATTTAGCAAAATAAGGTGTACCCCCGATTTTTTAGGAGACTTACAGTCACAGACCAGTGAGCACCCCGACTGAGATTTCTCTGTGGTGGTTGATCCAATGACCTTGAAAGTTTGTAGGTGTGTAGTAGACTTTGAGCTAAATCCAATGCACTTTGAATCATCCAATTTGGTTCAGTAAATCTTGAGATATGCCTCTTGGAAGTTGACAGAGTTGAAGATGGTCACTCAGAGAAAACAGTGATGATGAATGTAAGTATATGTATTAGATCTATTGATTGTACATTCCCATTGGCATGATTTGTAATGCCCAATGGTACTCAGAGGTGTAGGCTATGGTGTAGCACACACACACTCAATGATTTACTCAGAAATGCCTCGGGAAGAGTGAAGGATCACCCGCGACTTTTTCTTTGTGATTTTTATAGGAGTTGAATGATGATTTGAATTTGAATTCAAACTAATCTCCTAGAATCTTTCACCTAAAAATTGATTGAGATATTCTCTCAATCATTCACCCACTCAATCAATCAAATTTTCCACGACTTAATCAAGTAGGTATGATTACATGTAAATGCCAAGTCACAATGACTTTTACAATGAGTAAAAGGTTAGAACACATAAGCATGAGTTCCTATGACTCTTGCTTCATGTAGAGATATCCTTCAAAGGTCCAAGCTTTATGTGAAGTCTTCAAGGTTGATATCCAAGCCAAGTGTTAAGGCTTGAATTACACCAACAGCTCCCCCTCAAGCCAAACACTTTGGCTCAAGTCTTCATCTCTAGTCTTCAATTACTTCCTGCAATCCAATCATGGATTTAAATCTGCATAGCTTGCTTCCATCCAATGCTTTAGTGAGCAAATCTGCACATTGCATATTAGTAGACACATATGAAAATTGAATATCTTTGCTAAGTAACTTCTCCCTCACATAGTGGTAGTGAACCTCTATGTGTTTTGTCCTAGCATGATAAATTGGATTAGCTGCAAGGTGAAGAGAACTTGTGTTATCACCAAAGATGATTGGTGGCCTTGTATATAGGCCTAACTCTGTATATAGAAGCTTCAACCAGATAGCTTCTTGAGTGGCATTTGCTAGCCCTCTATACTCTGCCTCAGTAGATGATAAAGCTACTGTGGGTTGTTTCTTGGATGACCAAGAAATTGGTTTATCACCTGCAAAACAAATGTACCCTGATGTGCTCCTCCTGTCATCCTTGCAACCTACCCAATCTGCATCTGAATATACCTTAATATCAATGTCTGATGAATAGGGAAAGTACAAACCATGATTTTGTGTTCCCTTTAGGTACTTTACTATCTTCTTTGCTGCCTCCAAATGAGGTACTCTTGGTTTGTGCATAAATTGGCTAAGTACACTAACACCATATGATATATCAATCCTGGTTAAGGTAGCATAATTTAGACTACCTACCAAACTTTGGTAACCTGTAATGTCTTGGAGTTCTTCCCCTTCATGAGCACTGAGTTTGTGGTTGACCTCCATAGGAGTGCTTGAGATTTTAGCTTCCTGCAAATTAAACTTCTTGACTATGTCCTGAATATACTTCTTCTGAGTAATAAAGATACCTGAATTTGTATAGACCAATTCAAGTCCTAGGAAGTACTTCAATAATCCAAGATCATTAATCTTGAATTCCTTCATCATCTGTCCTTTGATGTGTCTAATTCCCTGAACATTTCCTGTAATAATGATGTCATCAACATAGACACACAAGTATATTACCTCTGAATTGTTCCTTTTGATAAACAATGAAGTATGTGCTTTACTCATTATGAATCCTTGGTCTAGGAGGTAGGTTGTCAACCTGTAACTCCATGCTCTAGGTGCCTGCTTCAATCCATACAGAGCCTTCTTCAATTTACAAACATGATTTACCTTCTTGGGGTCTTCATAGCCAGGTGGTTGTGACATGTAGACTTCTTCAGATATCCATCCATTCAAGAATGCATTCTTCACATCCAATTGGTACATGTTCCAATTCTTGGATGCAGCTACACTCACCATAACTCTGATAGTTGGCATCTTGGCCACAGGAGAAAATGTCTCCTCATAATCAATGCCTTGGGTTTGTGCAAAACCCTTAGCTACCAACCTAGCTTTATACCTATTTATTGTACCATCTGAATTCCTTTTGAGTTTGTAGATCCATCTGGATCCTATCACCTTCATAGACTCTTTTTTGGGTACCAAGTCCCAAGTGTCACTTTCTTTGAGAGCCTGCATTTCTTCATCCATTGCTTCTTTCCATTCTGATTTTGTGATTGCTTCTTCAAATGTACCTGGTTCTTCATTCAAGAGATCTTTTGCAAGATATACAGAATGCTTGGTTACAAGAGAAGTATCATACCCATACCTAATAGGCTTCTTACTTTCTCTCTGAGATCTCCTCATAGCTTGAGTTGAGGATTTTGGTATATCCTCTAGCTTCTTCATCTTCATTTTCCCTTTGGATTTCCAAGCCTTGAACTCTTCAATGTTGATGGTGTCTTCATCATCTGAGCTTGTGTTCTCTTTCTGAATTGGTTCTTCCTTGATAAGCTTGGGGAAGTCTTCTTCCATGTCATAAGGTAGACTAACCTTCCTGCATTAATTTTCATACCATGAATCATTCTCATCAAAGATGACATCTCTGCTTACCTTGAAGCCTTTGTTTGAGGGGTTGTAGAATCTGTATCCCTTCTGATTCAAATCATAACCAATGAAGATACATTTTTCAGCCTTAGGATCTAGCTTTCCCCTTACCTGTGAGGGAATATGCACATATGCTACACAACCAAAGATTTTGCAATGATCCAGAGATGGTCTCTTACCATGCCAAGCCTCATAGGGTGTCATTCCATCAAGTGTCTTTGATGGCAACCTGTTAATTAAATATGTGGCAGTAGATACACTCTCTGCCCAAAGATAATTTGGCAATTTCTTTTCATTTAGCATAGACCTAGCTGTCTCTACAATGAGTCTATTCCTTCTTTCAGCTACCCCATTTTGTTCAGGTGAGTACCTTGTAGTAATCTCCCTCTTGATGCCTCTTTCCTGCAAGAAATCTTCAAAGTCATTGGAGAAGTATTCTCCTCCACCATCTGACCTTAGCTTCTTCAAATGTCTACCTGTTTGATTTTCAACTAGTGCAAGGTACCTCTTGAAACAATTAAATACTTCATCTTTATGTTTCATGAAATATAAGACAGTCCACCTGCTATAGTCATCAATGAAGGACACATAGTACCTTGATCCTGATATGGATGGCTCCTTGCTAGGTCCCCAAACATCTGTATGCACCAATTCCAGATAATCTTCATGCATAAAACCTTTCTTGTTATAGGGCAATCTGTGTGACTTACCAAATTGACAGGCCCCACACTTGTATATCATGTGTTGCTTGGATACATTAGGTATCCCAAGCACACATTGATCCCTGCTCATTTGTTTTATGGTCCTCTCTCCAATGTGACCTAATCTCTTGTGCCAAATCTCCAATTCTGATAGTGTTTGATCCTTATAGTTGTACAAGGCAATATTCTTAGTGTCTTCAAGTTCAAAGGTAAACAATCTACCTGATTTTTCTCCCTTGGCTATCCTTCTGAATCCATGTCTTGGATCCTCCACATATGCACCATGTTGAGTGAACTTGACCTGTAGACCTTTTTCTACAATCTGACCTACACTCATTAGGTTCTTGGTGATTGTTGGAACATACAATACTCTGCTCAATAAATTCTGATTACCATCACTGGTTTTGACATTACCTACTTTAACAACTGAATGTTTAGTGTCATCACCTGTCTGCACTTGATGCTTGCCTTTGGGTTCTTCCAAATCAGAAAGTAATGCAACATTTCCAGCTACATGATTAGAGCAACCTGAATCAATATAGAATAAGTGATCATCATTGATACCTGACTTAGATGTCATATTCATGATCAATAGGGAGTCATCTTGCTCCTCTGCATAATTGTTGTAATCTTTCCTATTTCTGTATCCACCTTGATAGTTGCCATTGTAATTGTAGTTGTTGTTATAATTATTGTTGTAGCCATGGTAGCTTTGAGATTGGTTGAATCTGCCTCTGCCTTGAGAGTATCCTCCTCTTTGGTGACCTCTTCCTCTTTGGTTTTTGTAGTTTTTGTAGCATTCATCTGTGGTATGGTTAGACAAGCCACAAATATTGCATGGAGATTGGTTGTAGGGTCTCCCCCTACCTGACTTACCTCCTCTGCCTCTACCTCTTGAAGATCTTCCTCTCCCTGCATAGTTTGCTTGGGAGGTAGATCCTTCTTCATCAACCTTTTTGTTTTTACCCTTGTCTTTAGCCTTCTTATCAGTATATAGGGCAGAGGGATTGTTACCTTTTGATTGCTCTCCATTCTTTGTAAGCTTTGCTTCATGTGTGAAGAGTTGTCCAATCAGAGTTGTGCTTGGATGTCCATGTATAAGTCCATTGCTGTGGTAAAGCTCTCCCACTTGTCATCTGCCTTTAGTCCATTGATTATTTGTCTGACTATTTGCTCTTCCTCAATCTCTTCTCCAACACTTGCAAGTTGGTCTGCAATGTCTTTGACCTTGGTAGCAAAATCTGAGACAGATTGCTTTGATTGCTTCCTAAGAGTGGTAAACTCAATCCATAGCTGATTCTTTCTGGCCCTTGTGCTTGATGAAAAGTAAGTTGACAAAGTTTCCCAAGTCTCTTGGGAAGTTTTGCAATTCCTTATGTGCGGTAGAAGGAAATCAGAAATAGAGTTTAGAAGATATGACCTTGCCAAAGCATCTTTTGCACACCATTGATTGAGTCTCTCTTGCTCTTCCTTGGTGGGTAGGCCTCTAGCTTTGAATGAGGGCAATTCCTCATCTCCTGATATGAATCCAAACAAGCTCCTTCCTTGTAGATAGGTCTTCATCCTTAGAGACCAAGCTTGGTAGTTGTTCCTGTCTAATTTGTCAATGAAGGAAGGGAATCCATCACCCATGATTACCTTATTAGCTCTGATACCACTGTTGGAAGTGATGGTTGGATGCACTCAAGAAATGAGTTGGTGCTGCTAGACCTGCTTCACACCTGCCCTCCTTTGATTGCAGATATGCTTAGTAGACTCCTTGAGCTTCCAAATGATACCAAGAAACCATATATGTGCTTTGCAAATGTTATAAGTAATGATCAAATCAAGACAGACTACTTGTGACTTCAAAATCCTGAAAAACTTGCTATTTTGGTATTGACACCTGCTCAGTGTTATGCTCAGTGTGACCAGTGTAGTTACAATTAGCAAAATTCCTTCTAGAGATATTCTATTAGCTTAGTAAGCTACCATTTGCAAGTAGAATGAGAGGAAATGACAAACTACACTCTGAGAAATCAATTTAGCAAAATAAGGTGTACCCCCGATTTTTTAGGAGACTTACAGTCACAGACCAGTGAGCACCCCGACTGAGATTTCTCTGTGATGGTTGATCCAATGACCTTGAAAGTTTGTAGGTGTGTAGTAGACTTTGAGCTAAATCCAATGCACTTTGAATCATCCAATTTGGTTCAGTAAATCTTGAGATATGCCTCTTGGAAGTTGACAGAGTTGAAGATGGTCACTCAGAGAAAACAGTGATGATGAATGTAAGTATATGTATTAGATCTATTGATTGTACATTCCCATTGGCATGATTTGTAATGCCCAATGGTACTCAGAGGTGTAGGCTATGGTGTAGCACACACACACTCAATGATTTACTCAGAAATGCCTCGGGAAGAGTGAAGGATCACCCGCGACTTTTTCTTTGTGATTTTTATAGGAGTTGAATGATGATTTGAATTTGAATTCAAACTAATCTCCTAGAATCTTTCACCTAAAAATTGATTGAGATATTCTCTCAATCATTCACCCACTCAATCAATCAAATTTTCCACGACTTAATCAAGTAGGTATGATTACATGTAAATGCCAAGTCACAATGACTTTTACAATGAGTAAAAGGTTAGAACACATAAGCATGAGTTCCTATGACTCTTGCTTCATGTAGAGATATCCTTCAAAGGTCCAAGCTTTATGTGAAGTCTTCAAGGTTGATATCCAAGCCAAGTGTTAAGGCTTAAATTACACCAACAACATTGATATGATAAAAAACACTAAAGTGCAATGTCACCTCACTTTAGAAGAATTGTTAAAGATTAAACCTTAATTTTGGAAGCACATAGCAAACCAGTGCCTAGAGATTGCTATTTCCCACGTGCAGGAAGTTTCACAGAAAAAGGTACCAGAAATACCCATGGAAAGAATTGGAGATATGAGCAAAGGAGAAGAAGGAAATACCTATCTTCCAATAATGCACAAAGGCTACACCACTAAAGCCACCTTAGATTCCAGTGTGGGAGTAGCCATCGCTACCACTTCTTTATGGAAACGTTGGGGTAAGCTAGCACTAAGACCCACAAGAATGAAACTACAAATGGCTGATGGACACATTGAGAAACCATTAGGCTCACTAGAAGGGATATCGCTCACCACTTGTGGTGTAGAATTTCAGCACACTTTCACCATTTGCGATTTTGGGAAAAACCATGCATACAAGATGATTTTAGGATGACCATTCATGCGCCAATTGCAAATCGGACAAGATTTGGGGACATACATGTCTTTCCGAAATGAAGAAGAAAATTCCATACCATTGCTAAAAACATCAGATACTTCCTCCAAGAAATCTCTGCTTGACGTTGTTTAACAAGATGCTTACAACGAAGAAGACTTTGTTCAACCTATCCGGAAGCGAGTAAAGGCTAAAGAAAACGTTTACTTATGGTGCGATAGAAAATGCTGCACTTTAGGTGTAGCTAATAGGCTTAAGCGAATTAGCCCATAAAGGCTTAAGCGTTGACCAACACCTATCCGATGAAGCTATTACCATGAAGTTTTCTTTAGAAGTGTTGGTCTTGTCTTGTCTTGTCTTGTTTTGTCAACTTTAGCCCGTGTTTTACGCTAAAGAACTACCATCCATAAGACACAGGAAGAAACAGAGTATGTGCATCTATTAGAATCACACCCATCATGGTTGCATGACACTCATTTATGGATGTGTAAGGTAGCCAAACAAGAAGAATAATGATCAGAAGCCAAAACTTTAGGTTCGGAACAACATCCATGAAATCTTCAAGATCTTGCTTATGCACCTATAGTGTTTCTAGATGAGGAATTCGAGCCTCATGGTTGGGCAGAGATCTTAGCCACGATGGATATAGCAGTGAACGGAGAATGTTGGACCCCTCACTATGATGAGGAAGGATATGATATTTCAATCTTTATGATAGAACCTTTAGAGGAAGAGCCCATCCTAGAAGAATGCATGGAAGTGGCTCGAGAACGAGATGCGACGACTGACGAGGATTTAGAGTCCATTATCATGGAATCCTTCTGCTTGACAAAAAAGGAGTACCTTTACTTTATAGAAGCCAATACCCTTGAAATGGACAAGGAAAATCAAACTGAACAACCTGAGTCATTCATAGAAGATACACAAAATAAGCAAAAGGAGAGAAAAAAATCACCTAAGACAGAAGAAGAAGACCCACTCATGGAAGTACCTAAGAACTTCAAAAAGTAAGAAATAGAAGAATGAAGAATCATGGTATGGATGCTTAAAAGAGAAGCCAGTATTGGAGAAGTATATGATAACCGAGAGAAAACCAAAAAAATAGTAGTCACAATTGAAGAAGGAGAAGAAAAATGCACATACATAGGGCCTGACTTAACCATGGAAGAAGAAGAAGAGTTGACCCCCCTATTGCGAGAATATAGAGACGTGTTTGCTCGGAGTTACAAGGACTTGAAAGGAGTAGACCCATATATATGCTCTCATAGGATCCCTATGATTCTAGAGGCCAAACCTACTAAGCAGAAACCATACACTTATAACAATAATTATGCTACCAAGATTAAAGAGAAATACTGATTGATAGAAGCAGGATTCATTTACGAAATTGAGCATACCAAATGGGTATCCCCCATTGTGATTGTGCCAAAGAAAAATGGGAAATTTCATATGTGCATTAACCTTAAAAAAATGTTCAACACCCATATTAATGATCTTAGATTGGAGTAAGCATTTTCGTGTACATGTGGATGCATCCAACTATGCCATAGGATGTGTGTTGGCACAACCTACAAATGCAGGTAACATGGATCTTCCCATAGCTTATGCAAGTAGACATTTAAACATAGTAGAAAGAAATTATGCCATGAATGAGTGCCAAGGATTAAGAATGATTTATGTAGTAGAGAATATCAAGCATTACTTTTTGGCAAACAAGTTCAAGTTCTTCATGGATCATCAGGCATTGTTGTACTTAGTCAATAAGCCTTGTAACACCGGATGATTGATATCTTGGTTTCTATTACTAATGGAATACAACTTCAAAGTAGTAGTCCAAAAGAGAAGGACCCACCTTAGAGCCAACCACCTTTCATGAGTAACTACGAGAGAAGCTCTTCAAGGAATAGCGGATGAACTACTAGATGCATAACTATTTAACCTTGAGATAGTACCTGAATGGGCCAAATCCATTGTCCCTATTCTCACATTTGGACCCAAGAATCCTAGGATTAGGATCAGAGAAGGAGAAATTACCAAATCTCAAAGATACTAGATACTATCGAGAAACATATATAAACAAGATAATCAAAAAATTCGTGCTTGTGTAGATGAATCAGAATACAAGAATTGGTTGCAATTAGCACATGTAGGTGCATTGAAGCAACATCATTCAAAACACCGTACATTGCAGAATCTACATAGACTAGGAGCATATTGGCCGTCTATGGAAGCAGATGTCTATAGACTATGTAAAGAATGCTATTTGTTGTGAAAGACCACCTATGGAGCATGCCACTTTATATCATGTGTCTCTCACACCAGAATGGAGTGAACCAATGGTGACATACTTGAGGACGAAAACATTCCCTCAAGGAATGCGCTTAGCAAGACAACAAAGCCTAGAGTAAGAAGCTCAAGACTACTCACTTATTGGCAATAACTTGTACAAATGAGGGAGAGACAGATACCTAAGACAATGTGCTCATGAGAGTAATTATTTGAGCGTATTAGAGACTGCACACCAAGGTTTTGCAGGAGTTCATTTTGGCCCCGATAGGATAATAAAAGCCATATTATTCACAAGATTATGGTGGCCGACTCTTCACATGGATGCACATACCTATGTTAAGGGATGTGATGTGTGCCAAAGAACCCAGTCTCCTACTCGAAGAGATTAAATGCCACTGAAACCCATGATTGGAGGACATGCATTCTCTAAGTGGGGCATAGACTTTGTAGGAACCATGAACCCCGTGCTAAAGGTACTCATGCCAAATATATCATTGTAGCGATAGATTATCTTACCAAATGGGTAGAAGCTAAGGCTACGAAAAAGAATGGTGCACACGTGATGAAAAATTTCATATTTGAAAATGTCTTTACAGATTGGGACAAACAGCTACATCATGCTATTTGGGCATATCGAGTGGCCTACAAGATTGTACTCAATGCAACTCCCTTTCATATGGCTTTTGGTCAAACCGCTATGCTCCCTTTGGATTTTTTGATGCCCACCCTTAAGTTTTCATTAGAACATCAGTGGACCAGCCATGAATTATCATCAAGGATGATGGACTTGGAATGATTAGGAGAATCTAGGCTTAAAGCAATAGTAGGGATATGTGCAACAAAGAAGCGACAAAAAGCCTATTTTGATGCACATGTGAAAGATAAATTCTTAAAAGAAGGTGACTTAGTCCTAGTGTACATGCTGAAACAACACCCACGGAAGCTAGAGAAACGTGGTTATGGACCTATGATTATTAATTGAATGTTGACAGGTGGAGCGATACAATTAGCCACACTAGAAAGAGAGATAATGCCTAATTACATTAGTGGTTGTGGATTCAAGCTTTATAAGGAACCTCTTACGGAGGATATGCTTAGATGACTCACATTGGCAAAGAAGTGTAAGGAGGAAGAAGAGAGAATACATGAGGAATCTTAGGTAGAAGCTCTAAAATGCATTAAACACATGAAATTAAGAAGACAAGGATTAGGGAGAGAACATTATAACCATCTCAAGGACACACCGAGATACCCCATGGCCATGTGTCAAACAAAGTCAAATGTTCATCCTAGCATAATGGATAGGAGACCATTCATTACAGTCATGTTAGAATAAGGCAACACCCACCACCAGCTTAGGGCTTTAATTGATTCAGGTGTTGTAACCTATGCAATTAGATGGTCTCATTATAAGGACTTAGGACAAGAAATATGGCCAATTGAGGCATACCTCATAGGGCTAGGAGGCATGGAAACCCCTTGCACGAGTGAGGTGGACCTTCCTATTCTCATACATGATGGAGTATATCCATCCCTAGTTGCAACAGAAGAATGATAGGCCCTTCCTAGGACCAAATAGTTCACTACCATAGTCCACCAAAAATTGAATTGCTCTCTAGACTTGAAGAGTAAACCTATGCAATTTTGCACACTACAATAAGTCAATACGGGATTCCCAACAAGCTAAAGATCACTCAATTTTGATAATGTTAGAGGTATCAACCTCCCTTCACAAGATAGATCACAAATTGTCCAAACATGTAGCTTGCACCTATGTGTACCTTCCAAAACACATATACTTGAGAATATGTAGAAATCAAACTAGAGAGCTTTCAAAATCAATATGCTCAATGATAATGAGCACTTGATACTAAGATTATATCCAAAAGAAATCTTACAATCATAGGAACAAAATTAGATATGTTGCAAATTAATCAGACTACTACACAAAGAGATATGGGTGGTCAAAGATCACTTCCTATGAGAAAATTCTAGCAAGCAAGGGGCTAGCTTAGAAGTGGTGTAATCGCCTAATGAGGGACTACAAGTGCTCAAATGGTAGAGGAGGATGGCCATGAATTTGCTCCATGTGTTTGCTTATATAATGCTCAAAAAGGTAGTTGTAGATTTGAATTCAAAAATGCCCTCCAAATGATCCCAACTTTTCTCTATCAATTAAGTGAATAAAGGGCGGAAAAACTCATGGAAAAGTGGTTGTATATCCTACCAAAAGTGGGAGTGATTTGGAACTTCAAATTAGCATGAGTTTGCACAATTGAGATTGCCAAAACTCTAACACTTCCCCTCAATTTCAAGTGTTAGTCTCCATTGATTTCCTTCAAGTTGAGGTCGATTTTCGACTTCTCCAACTTGCCTGCATCCATAAAGTTGTTTGTGATATCTGCTAGTTGATCCTTGGTGGGTATGTACTTGATGTCCACTTCTTTTGCTAGTACCTTCTCTCTGATGAAGTGATAATGGATCTCTCTATGATTGCTTCTTGCATGATACATAGGGTTGCTTGCTAGATGAATGCTTGACATGTTATCTCCAAATAGAGTGAACTCTTTGACCTCCACATCCAAGTCTTTGAAGAGCTTCTTGCGACACATGATCTCACATGCAGCAAGTGCTAAAGCTCTGTGCCCATACTTAGTAGATGATAATGCAATTGTAGGTTGCTTCTCGGACATCCATGAAATGACTCTTTGACCTAGCATGAAGACATAGCCAGATGTGCTCCTTCTATCCTCCTTTGAACTAGCCCAACCAGCATCACTAAAGCCTTGAGGTTGTAATGCATCTCCATATGGGTAGTATAACCCTAGGTTGATAGTGTGCTTGATGTACCTAAGCACTCTCTTGGCTCCATTCATATGAACATCACTTGGTGAATTTAGAAATTGAGAAAGAACTCCTACAACATAAGACAAGTCAGGTCTTGTGATGGTAGCATAATTAAGGCTTCCAACTTTGCTTCTATATGTTGAAGTATCTTCAAGAGGTTGTCCTTCACCTACACATGACTTAGTGTTTGGATCCACAAGTTGTGTGAGTGGCTTACATCCACTCATACCATATGTAGCTTAGTGATGAGTAGCACCTCCTTTAATGTCAATCCGGGAAGACATGAGGATGGTATGAAGACCTCGAGCAAGTGATGGCACAAATGTGTGAGTGAGAAGCACACTAACATGCACACACATACACACAGACGCGCACACACGGCAATAACAAAGAGAGTAAGACAATGAAATCACTTCTATTACAGCCAAGTTCTCATACAAGCTCAAAACTACAAGAAGCCACCCAAAAATGAGCTCTCTAGCTCTATTTATAGTTTTTGACTAGCTTTGGCTCTGTCCAGACCTAGTGTCCGGCCTAGTTAAAAATTAGGTTCCAGGGCTTATTTGAGGGTTCAAATGAGATCTAAAAAATATGAAAATTGGTAGGCAACTACTTCTAAGGCTCCTCAAGCTCGAGGAATCCTCGGCTTGTACAAAATGGAGCTATAAAAAAAGGGAAATGGTATTTACAATGGTTGTTTGTGATGAGAATCACTTTTAAAATGTGTAAGGATTGGAAAAAATTGATGGGTTGCCTTAGTGCTAGATCTGCATACATGCTCGTACTTGGCGTCTTCCCATATGATGCCAACACTCTCCCCCCCTAGTGTATGTCGCCTCTGACAGACCTCTCCTCCATGGTTTGATCAATGTATTGCTGCAGTAGGTCGGTTGCCAATTCCTGTTCTTTGATGCGTAGTCCCCTGACCAAATCTCTCTGTAGGGCGTCCCAATTAACTGCGCCAGGCATATCAGGTTGTGGCGTGATGTAGAGTTCTGAATGCATTGTTTGTTCGCAAGCGAATAACTGGAGCAGATGAGTTGGGCGGGGTGCGAATACTTCTGAGTGTGCTTCCCAGAACCCCGTGGTGAACATGTCATCAAAAGTTTGTTTGTAACACGCAGGGAGATATCTTATTCGTGCATGCCACGCGAAGCCACACGGATACTCGGGGTCATGCTCATATCATAAAGTAGATTATAGTTACCATTGATGAAGCCCGGAATTGGAGGCTGGATATTACGTACATTTCGGAAAGTCTTTAACACCACTTGCATCATGTCCAAAATTTTGAGCATCATCTGCGCGGCGACATCTGGCATAGGGTGTAGGCGTGGCATCCAATGTCGGATGGTAGCTATCATGTATTGAACTGTTGGTGTGCCTGTTGGGGGTGCAATGGCAGGGTAATTGAGCCATTCTTTGCAATTGGCATTGTTCTTAACCTTTATGGCAAATGCCTTCCATGATCTTCTCCGTTGCACTGGCCCGTAGCAATTGTTATACTTCAAGTGCATGGGCGCGTGATCCCATGTTCGTAGCATCTCCGGATAGGTTTCCAGTAACTTTTGCCTCCAGGTGGGTTGGTATATGTTCCCTTTGTGGGCGTCCTCTGGAATGTCCTCAGGTTCAAATTGGGTAGCAAAAGTAGGGTACTTGTTGGTTTTACGTTTGATCTCGGCGTTGTAGTCTGCCAACAGTACAAAGTATGGTTTATATTGTAATTCTGAGCTGGTTATCAGTCGCCTGGGAGCCAAGTGCTTAAAATATTCCGACTGAAGTATGGTCTCCTCGATAGTCTTCATAGCCACCATCTGGGTTGAGATATGCTCTTCATGAGTCACCCCCATCTCTTCTACCTGTTTCATCCATGCCAGAGGGGGTTCCTCGTATGTGTCTTGTCCTTCGTCAGTGATTGTGCCTCCTGGAAAAGGTTGAGGCTCATACGTATTATCAAATGTTGCCTCCACTAGGATAGCTATGGCCTCCTCCTCTGTTGGTTGCTCAGGTGGAGAGGGGGGTCGTTCATATTGTAGCAACTTAATCTTTAATTCTGCAATCTGTTGTCGTAGCTCCAGTACCTCATTGGCCGTTGAAGGTTCAGGTTCTGGTGAAGTAGCAGCATCGACCATCACTGTAGGTTTTGGTGGGTGTGGTGTAGGCACTTGGGATCTTTGTAATTCCTTTACTTGGTCGGCCAGCTGATCATGTGCTTCTAAGAGGTTGGCATAGGTTTCCAATATTTGTTGTATGCTTTCTCAAGGGATGGCCCGGAAGTTAAGAGGGTCGATGGGTGCCCCTGGAGTATTTTCTATGGCGGCTTCTAGGTTGTCTTGATTTTGTTGCTATAATCTCCTGTTTTCTTCTTGTGCAGCCGCTAGGTGGCGTCAAAGTAGAGCCATATTTTGTTGTAATCTAGCATTACAGGCTAGCTGATCTCTGAGTTGTTCTTCTGTTGCCCTAGTCGTCTCTATATGTTTGGCTTTGAGCTCCACATGGAATTGTTGGAGGGTGGTCACTTCCTGTTGTAGTGTTGTATTACTTAGCTCCAAGGCATTGACACGTGCCTAGAGTTGAGACGAGAGATTGCACAGCGCTGTGTTATTCTCTTCCAGTAATCTATACTCTTGCTTAAGTTGTGTGGCCGCTTCGAACCTGGTGTTTAGTGCATGACTAAATGATGTGGATGCAGGGGTAGAGGTGGGAAATGCAAAGGGTCGGGAAATGGGGGAGGGAGAAGTGGATGAAGTGCCTATGAGTGAAGTGAAATGTGATGATGTTGGAACAGACGTGGTGGTGGGTGCTCCTTTGGGTGGTGAAATGTCCATGGGATCGGATGTGATAGTGTGTGAAGTGTGAATAGTGAACACAGGGATGGTGGGTGGTGTGTTAGTGGTTGCCGTGAATGTGGGGGAGGTGGGGTGGGAATGGGCCTTTCTCCTGTAATTCTCAATTTGCTCCACCAGGTTTGCCAAGAACGGAGGTAGGGTGACTTGTGTAGGCTCTGCGGAGGTCAAGAGGGGTTCAATGGTTCGGGGTTGGGAAAGAGGAATAGTATTGGTGAATGGAAATGGGTGAGTTAAGGTTTGGGTAGTGGCAAGGGGCTGTCCGAGGGCAGGGAAATATGAAGGGTTACCTATATGGGGTTCAGAAAGTTGGCTGGAACTGGTGGGTGGAGGTAAAGGGGCGGATGGAGAAATGGTGGTGTGTGTTATAGTTTCAGTAATGGCTAATACTGGTTGTTCAGAATGGCTAGTGGCGAGGGGTTCTGAGGGCTGGAGGGGAGGTGATGGTGGAGATGGTACCTGGATATGTACATCTGGTTCATCACTGTTGGATGGGCTGGCCATGTGAACATCTTCTTGAGTGGTGGTAGGAAGTGCGGTAGAGACTTCCATTTGAATCATTTTGCCCCTTCGCGGTCGCGTATCAATCCTTCATTGGTCATATTGTGGGGTATTACGATATACCATGGTCCTCATGGCTTCCACTATCCCACAAGTATCTGCTAAAAGGTTCAATGATTCTACAAATTGAGGGTCTACATTTTCCGCTTGCAGCATCTAGTTTACCAGTGCTCTATTGGCCTCTTCTGACATCTTATGCCTCTTCTGCACTTGCTTGATCATTTTGTATAGTCGTTTCAGTTGTGCCATGTAGGCAGGAGCTTCCTCCTCACTCTCCTCTAATTCCTTCCCTTGTGCTTCTTCTTGATTCTGTGTGCTTTCAGCGTGAGGATGTTGTGTCTCATCTTCCCAATGCACCCTTCTAGCCACACTTTGTGTCCATCCTCTCTGGGATGATGAGTCGGGGCCGTCCGTGTCTGAGAAGAACTCACTCTCAGATAAGTGAGCTGTCTGCAAGAAGCTTTCAGAGTCAAAAGATGGGTCTTCTGGCAGTGGAGCCATGGATGCAAACTCCGCATCTATGGGTAGTGGGGGGGCTGATGGAGTGGGTTGTACCATGCTTCCTGATTGGGGTCCTTGAAGATGTATTGTGAAAGGGGCTACTTGTCCTTCTTCTCTACTGGAGGCTTCTGTGGTTACTTCACGAGGAATTAGAACCTGTGAAAGTGATCCACGCATTCTTTTAGTGGGTTGGACCCCTGATTTCCACCCTTGGAAGAATTCCAATTGTGAGTACTTGAGGGCTCGTGCAATTGGCACATCATAAGCAAGGCATCTGTAGATGATTCTTGTAATGGCGCAGCAGCCATTCAAAGTAGGCTTCCTCACTCCTCGCTTGCCTGCTTCATATAACTGATCAAGGATCCATACTGGCATTTTCATAGGTAAGCTCCCGGTCTCTGCTAGATATAACCCATACCAGATCTTCTTATGAGGCTGGGTGAACCGGTCTTGCGCCGGAAAGGCGAAGTGTTGAAGGCATCCGTAATGGTATGGCGATGTTGGGGGTGAGAGCACACATTTCTTTCAACTTCTTGATTTTATTGTTCTTCATGGACTCCGGTATCAAAGGATCTCGATCGGAAGGTACATGGGTTCCATACATCTGAAGGGCTTCCCTGATTAAAGTAATATTCAACTCAAACTTCTTCATTTCCTCCTGGTTTGATAGAGAGGGCACCAGGAATGTGCCTGAATGATCTTTATCTCCTGTCGCCTTCAGTGTGGCAATCAAGTAGTAACACCTCAGAAAATCAGGTCTAGGCAAAGCTGCACTAAAATAATTTTGCAACCCCGCTTTCAGCCAAATATCTTGAAGAGGAGCTGCATTCTATAAGGTTTCAAATTCTCTTGAGAAGAATTGAAATGTCCACCAAACTCCACCAAATTCCAACTTGGACTCCTAGATGTGGTCCGCGTCTCCCAAATCTCCTGGCATCTCATTGAACCAGTGAGAATGCCCCTTAACTCTTTCTGTTAGGCCACTTGGTGGATCTGAGATGGGAATTCTTCTCACATTCAAAAGCTCTTCAGGCCTTGCTGTCAGTGGAGCTTCCACAGGCATGGTATCCCAATTGCTTTGAGTACTAGTGCCCGCCTGGGAGCTTGTTCCTGCTACTGTTGCCATGACACTTCTGATGCTTATCTGCTAGAAGAAGAAAGGCACATTAGTGTTGCATAGGAAATAGCATGTAGTGGTGTTCCCTCCACAATACTAACATGACAATCTAGATGGTTAGTGGTTAGAGGTGAAGTATTTGTGATAGATGTGAGTGATGATTAGAGGTTAGTGTCATCCTAGATGCATACTTTGGTTATGCAATGGACTCAGAATGCACCTATATCAGAGTGGATGGATTTACAAAATTGGGTAAGGGGTTTGATACAGGGTTTAGTTCACCAAACTTTAATCGGGGATTCGTAGTTCTTAGAGCTAAAGACAGGTAAAGATTTATGAGCGAGGTTGTGCTGGATTTGGGACCTTTTGGGTACCCATTTCCAGACAGTCCTAGGTTTGACTGAGTGTGTGTTAGTGTGGGGTTTAGGTAGAGTTCCTGAGTTGTTTTTCAAGAGGACTTGTGAGTGTTGAATTATGCCCGTGATTGGAGTTGGAGCTATTTGGGCTCGTAAACAGGCCTTGGGCACCCATATCTGTCTAGCATTGGGGCTAGCCTTCATTGACCGCTTAGGGACCCAAATAGACGTGGTATGCCTAGGAGGTTGCCTAGGGTACTCCTTCACTTGTATCCTTGCTGGTGTGGCTTGTGTTGTGCCTCCTCGAGAACCTGTTATTAGAGCCGTGGGTTTTCCATCCTTGTGTATCCAGATCTGCTTCACGCCACGAGTTACTCCTTGTTGCACCAGTTGGCGCTCCTGCCTCTTGATCAGCGGCCTCCTTCGTGTCGTGTGATGTTTGGTCTGCATGTTTAGAATCTTCTTTGTAACAGCTGGGAATTCCTCATTGACTCTTGTACCTTCGGTAAGATTGACAATCCTCTGCACCATAGAACTCTGGACAAGAACATCATCGTTATCTTCATGTGGATTCCTGGAGAGACCAAGAGTTGGTGCCTTTCCTAATGGGTTGAGTGCTTGATTTTCCAATTCAATCGTAAGATAGCTTTGGCCTGCCCAAGCCTGAAGAAGTCCACTTCTTAGGTTGAGGTTGACTGTGTGATCATAGATCCAGTCTTGGCCCAAGACAAGAGGTTCGGTAAGATCCTCGTCTTCACATACTAGCACTTTTGCTGGCATGAGGACCTCTTGAATGTAGAGGGGAAGCTCCACCTCTCCCATGCAAGGGGTTTCGACACCTCCTAATCCTATGAGATATGCTTCTAGGGGTTTTACCTCCAATTGCAATTGTTGGCAGTAAGAAAGGCGAACTGCACTAGTGGCGGCTCCTGAATCAATTAAAGCTCTCACGCTCCTTGTATTGTTTCCTTGTCCTACTTCTAGGGTCACAAAAGGTCGTCGATCAACTATCGTATGGGTCCGCTTACCTGAAGCCTCACACATGGCAATGTGATAACCATGAGCTTCAAGATTGTCAGTCATGGCCTGATCTCTACCTTGTCTTCGTAGTTTCATTCGTCGAATGCGTTCTAAAGCTTTGGCCTGTGCTTCTTCTCGAATTCGCTTTTCCTCTTCCTTACGTTTTTTTGCAGTAGTGAGTCGATTAAGCATTTCTTCAGTTAGTGGTTCTTGATATAGCTTGACTCTGCATCCGCTTATGTAACTTGGTAGTATGTCACCTTCTAGAGTGGCTAGTTGTACTGCTCCATTTGTGGAGATCCTATTAATTATCATAGGTCCATAGCCTCTTTTCTCTAATTTTTGTGCATGTTGCTTCAATGTGTAGACTAGGACTAGGTCTCCTGCCTTCAAGCCTTTATCCTTCACATGTGTATCAAAATACGCCTTTTGCCTCTTCTTGGCTGCATAGATTCCTGCTGCAGCTCTCAATCGTGTCTCACCTAAACGTTCAAGATCAAAGATTCCAGAGGATAGTTCATGGCCGGTCCAGTCATGCTCTTGTGCTACTTTCAAGGTAGGTATCAAAAAATCCAATGGTAGCACTGCATTCTGGCCAAATACCATCTGAAAGGGCGTGGCTTGGAGTACCGTTTTTTAGGCAACTCGATATGCCCAAATAGAGTGGTGTAGCTGTTTGTCCCAATCAGAGCGTTTGTTATTCACCAATTTAGTCAGCACATTGCATAAGATCTTATTTGTGCTCTCGGCCTGGCCATTAGCTTGTGGGTGATAAGGGGCAGACTTCTTATGTACTACCAAGAATTCTTGGAGAAGGTTTTCTATGACTTCATTCAAGAAGTGTGTGCCTCTATCACTTACTAATTCTATTTGCAATCTGTATCTAGTGAACACATTTTCAAATAAGAACTTTGTTGTTGTTTGAGCATCATTCTTCGTAGTGGCTTTCACTTCTACCCACTTGGTCAGATAGTCTGTGGCCACAATGATGTACTCACCATGTGAACCCTTAGCTGGGGGATTAATAGGACCAACAAAGTCTATTCCCCACTTAGAGAATGCACGTCCACCCATCATAGGTTTCAATGGCATCTCATCCTTGTGTATGGGATACTGAGTTCGTTGACAAACCTCACACCTCTTCACATAGGTATGTGCGTCCATGTGAAGAGTTGGCCACCAAAGACCTGCAAACAAAATTGCTTTGAACACCCGATCTGGACCAAAGTGTCCTCCTGCTACACCTCGGTGAGCAGTCTCTAATATCTTCAGATATTCGCTCTCGTGGACACACAATCTAAGATACGCATCTTTTCCTCGTCTGTATAGATTATCTCCAATGAGAGTATAGTCTAGCGCCTCTTGTTCTAAGCTCCTTTGTCTAACCAGAGTCATTTCTTGAGGGAATGTTTTCGTCCTCAGAAAGGCCACTAATGGCTCGCTCCAATCTGGCACTAGAGACACGCGATAAAGGGTCGCATGTTCCACTCGTGGCTTAGTGCGGCAAATTGGGCATTCCTTGCACATCCTATGAACATCTGCTTCCATAGTTGGCCAGTATACTCTAAGTCTCCTCAATGTTTGTAGGGTTCGTTGTTTTGAAAAGGGTTGCTCTAATGCACCTACATGTGCTAATTGCAACCACTTTGCGTACTCATCCTCTTCCACACAACAGGCTAATACCCCGTGATCTGTATGTTTGTACACACTTCCTGCCATGATATGATACTTTTGGGCTTTTACTATCCCCCTATCTTGTGTATTTATTATTGGGTGGTTAGGCCCATATGTCAATAATGGCACTAATGGCTTAGCCCACTGAGGTACAACTTCCAATTTAAACAAGTAAGCATCAGGTAAGTCATCTGACACTCCTTGTGGGGCCTCTCCAGATGTAAGCCTAGAGAGATGGTCTGCTCTCAAATGAGTCCTTCCTTTCCTCACTACTACCTCAAAGTCATATTCCATTAGTAAGAGAAACCATCTTACTAATCTGCCTGTATTACATGGCTTGTTTACCAGGTACAGTAGAGCTTGGTGATCAGTAAAAAAATTGAACTTATTTGCAAGCAAATAGTGTCTAAACTTTTTAACCGCGTACACCATGCCTAATCCTTCTCGTTCGGTGGTTGTATAGTTCCGTTCAGCAACATTCAACTGTCTACTGGCATAGGCAATAGGAAGATCCATATTACCTTCACGCGTAGGTTGTGCAAGTACACATCCAATAGCATAATTGGAGGCATCCACATGAACATGGAATGGCTTGTTCCAATCTGGTGTGGTCAAGATTGGTGTTGAACATAATCTTCGTTTAAGCTCATTGAAGGAATTCTCACATTCATCAGTCCACTCAAAGTTAGTCAGAAGTCCGTACATGGGCTTTGCAATGACAGCATACATGTGAATGAACCGGCGGTAGTAACCACAATGCCCCATGAAAGCCTGTACTTCCTTGACGTTCTTTGGCCTAGGTAGTTCTGCGATGGCTCTCACTTTCTCTTCGTCAGTGAATATGCCGTTCTTAGACACTATGTGTCCTAGAATTTTTGCCTTGCCTGACCATGAAAACACACTTTTCTGGGTTCAAGCAGACTTGATATTCTCTGCATTTATCAAAGATTTGTTTGAGTTCAGGTATATGGGTCTGTCTAATGTTGGAATGAGCGCAAAGATCATCAACATAGACTTCCAGATTCTTCCTCAAGAACTCTTTAAACACGTGACACATTAATCTTTGAAAGGTAGCAGGTGCATTGGTAAGCCCGAATGGCATTACCCGAAAGGCAAATATGCCCCACTTTGTGGCAAAAGCCGTCTTATGCTGATCTTCTTGTGCAATGGCTACCTGATTGTAGCCAGAGAATCCATAGAGGAAGCTGTACACTTCCTTGCCTGCTACCCTTTCTAATAGATGCTCAGTAATAGGAAGCGGATAACTGTCTCTAATCGTGACGGCATTAACTTTTTTAAGGTTAATACATACACACAATTTTCCATTCTTCTTGGGCACAACCACAATGGGGGATACCCATCAGTGTGCTCAATCTCATAGATAAACCCAACTTCTACCAATCTATCTATCTCCTCCTTGATCTTAGCAGCGTAGTTATCATTGTATGTATAGGGCTTCTGCTTAGATGGTCTGGCATCTGAGGTCATGGGAATCGTGTGTGAGCATATGTCTGTGCAACTCCTGCACTTGAGTCCAAAATTGCCTTGGTTGTGTATCCCTGATGGGTAACTGGGAGATAAGTATTTCCTTCTTCTCCTTCACTCATGTCTCCTATCTTATCCAATGGTATTTCAGGCACTGTTCTATGAGATCTTACTTGGGAACGCGATTTCGCTATGTCTGGCACTTGTTTGGCTACGTGTTTCCACACTTCTGGCTTAACTTTGAGTAGCTCTTCTAAAGTGAGATTGCACTGCACTTTAGTGTTCTTTACTACCTCTGTATTCCTAGGTATGATTGAATCTTCATTTCTTATCATGATTGTGGGTGCTCTCAAGCAAGTAGACTTGGTTTCCGATGGGCCTGTGAAATGTGGTAACTCTTGCAAGGAATTAGACTCAAAGTCTAACCTCTCATGAGAGTGGGCACTTTCCTATTCTTCATAAATAGAAGGGATGTCCTCTGGGAACTGATCATGTGCGTCATCCACAAGTTCAATGGGAGGAGGGACTTCACTCTCCTTTGCCCACTTCTCTTCTTGAATCTCTCTCAAGAACTCTGGTGAATACCTATTCATAGAAGAAGAGGTGTCTGGTTCAGTGGAGTTAGGCACATAAGCTCCCTGGGGAGGAATGCTTATTCTATCACTTGCCCTCTCCTTAGCCTGGGAGGTGGCTCCTTTTCCAGACTTTGCAAGTAACCTCTCCAATCTATCCAATAGACCATCAAAGTGCAATGGTGCTCTTATGGGGTTAGAGCCATTGAACAACGACTGGCTTCAAACATGGCTTGCGCCAATTTGACCATTTTAGCACAAAGCTTTGTTCGCTCTATCTCTAGATCGGCTCTAGGGTAACATTACTCATGATCTGTTACATTGGGCCCTTCTTGGATTCTGGCCTGATATGCTTTAAGCATCATTTCTAGATCTTTAGGAGTGGGATCGGCAAGGACTGATCCTACTCTGGGTGGTGGGTGGGTTACGGGTGGTGTATTGAAAGGTTGGGGAATGGAAGAAGATGGATTGGCGGGTAAAGGGAAAGGTGGTGGAGGGGTGGTGTGAGAGTGGTTTTGAGATGCGAGTTCACTTATCTTTGCTTTGGTTTCTCTCAAGCTTTCTTCAAGTTCGCTCATTTTCTGTGACCATTGTCTTTTCATTCTCTCACGACTATCTCTCCATGCTCTTGTCCTTTTCTTGGTTATACTCTCTGTCTCACTAACCTCAGAACTCTTTTCCTGCCCTACTCCTTGAGTTTGCTGCAAGGCTTGGGCTCTAGTGACCACATGCACTAGGGCTGTGGAAGTTATACTTCCGGTAGAGTCTACCACTAACCCAATGACGTTGATAGGAGTGATTTTAGGCATTTTATTAGGGTTCTTTGGGCAATCTCGTAGGAGATGCTCTTTTTCGCAGTCTTGACAGAAACCCTGAATTGTCACTAGTTGGGGTTGTGTAGGGGCAGGCAGTGGACAATCACGTATAAGGTGATCTCCCTGACATCTGAAGCATGGTCCTCTAGGAAATGGGGGTCATACATGCCTAGGTTGAGGTCTAGAGTTGGGGTTTGTGTACATGACATTAGCATACTCAAACTCCCCACTATTTTCACTTGGGTCCTCATAATAGTATGACTCGTTATGCTCGGGTGACTGCATGTAGTAAGCCTGTGGGCTATCAATATGTGTGGAGTCAAAAATATGGTCACTTGGATCACTATCTGATAGCAATGGGGTGACTAGGACTATGGCTCTGTTCGGATTTTCTTCAGTAGATGCATATTTCACTGGGATCACATTGGTTGGAGCAAGGGGTTGCTGCACTAGGACTGGTTGAGGTCTCTGCTGCCCTTGATAAGGTGGCTGATAAGGTTGCTGTGGTATGTTGTATTGTTGTGGTGGGTACTGATTCTGGTATCTACCCTGTTGTGGATATGGCTGAGGGTAATTTTGCCTAACAGTTTGTTTGTTATATGGGCAGTCCTGTGCAGTGTGGTTGGTGTACCTTCGCTCTATGGTGCTGTACTGGCTACTAGGATTCACCTGGGGTTGGGCCATAATGGGACATACATTTGCCATATGGTCACCTCCACAAGTGTAGCACCGCTTAACTGGGGCAAATCTTGGAATTTGTTTGCTAGAGACACCTAGTTTTTGAGCTACCTTCTCTGCAAGTTCCTCGATGGATGTGGATTGACCAGATGTGAGACTACGAGAGCTATCCGAATCCTTATAGATTTTTTTATAGCTCTAACTCCTCACCTAGATTATCCTCAATGTCTATGCACATGCGCACGCATTCTTCTATAGTTCTGGGGTCCTTCAAATACACATATGACCTAAGCTTGGTGCTCAACAAGCCATCTAAGAACAAAGCCACTTGCTTGGCTAGTGTGGGTAACTCAGGCATCGGGCACCTCTCTAGGTATTGCCTAAACCGTCTTCTTGCTAGTCTGACCGTCTCTTGAGGTGTTTGCTTGAAGCTATGAATTAGTGAGGAAGTGCTGTGCCTTATGCCACTCTTAGAAAACTCAATGATAAATGTCTCTAGGAGCTGGTCTATGTTTCTGAAATGCCTCTCGTTCAGTGGTTGAAACCACGTAAGGGCAGTGTTCCTAAGGGTTAGACCAAAAGCATTATATTGTGTGAATAGGTCCTCTACCTGTTCAGCTTTCAAGACTTGCCTAAATTCTACCACATGGTCATAAGGGTCTCCAGTGCCATCGAAGTAATTCTTCATGGACTTCACCAGTTGAGTTGGCCTCAGGGTCCTAGTGTGTTCTCTCGGCCTTGGCAAAGGAAAATCATCAGCATTTCTTTGGTTCCTTGGGTGTCTAAATCTCTCGGTTTCTTCTCTATCCATCCCTGTTCTCCTTCTTTCTCTTACCTGGGGGTTGGAAAAGCTTACTTCAGGTCTATCTCTACTTCTATCTCCTTGAGCTCCATGAGCTTGGGAGGTGCCAGCTCCTTGGTGACTATAGGACATATTGGACCGTGGTTGGGGAAAAACAAATTCACCCTTCCATGTGTAGGCATGTCTGCCATGCTCGGTGACCACGAAGATCCTCTCTGATGTATTGTATAGGTAGGTTACTTTGCCTGGGCTATCAGGGTCTTTAAACTCATAGATTGTGAGAGCACTTACTTCCTGAGGCTGGGCAGGTTTATACCTCCAAAAAGCCTCATCAATTTCTCAGTTTAAAAGCAAATCTATGCTTTTATTATCCTGTGGAATCCACTCTGGAGTCATGATTCTAGTCAAGACGGATTTACCACGGGGATTTCTTGGCTCTCTCTCTAAATTCCCTTGCTCTATATCACCCATGTTGGTCTCCGCAATCACATTTCCAAACTCATCTGTTCTATCAGGAAGAGTGGTGACTACATATATAGTCCTGAGATCTCTTTTACTTTGAGTATGAAGTCATTAATGCTCTGATTTGATGACTTCCTAAGGTTGTTGAGTTCATTCTTGAGCTGAATTTTTCTAGCCTTTGTAGAGGTAGAGCACAACCTTTCTAAACACTCCCAAACCTTCTTAGATGTATCTAGGTCTTGGATATGGCCTATCATGGAGTTGCTTATGTGTTGAGAAAGAATGAAGATCACTCTCCTATCCCTTTCTTCCCATTCTCTAATGGCTCTCCTTTGATTCTCAGTACGTGTATGGGGATCTATGTGTGGCTTCACCTTGGTACCACTAATGGACCCCCAAAGACCCTTCCCCATGAGGAAGTTAGAAACTCTAAACTTTCAAGCTTGGTAATTGCTCTTTCCAAGCTTCTCAATCTGAGTGTTATAGTCTCCCATTGTGTATAAGACTATACTTGGATCCTAATCCCTCCTTGGATTGCGATTGATGTGAGAAAGAATGATATGTTACCTTCCCACAAGAGTCTCCACTTGTCGTGAACTTTCCATGATGATAGATGCTCCCCCCTGCTTCAAATCCTTCTTCAAATATTTCTGGTCTTTGATTCAATCTTTGGCTCTCAAGCAAGTTCAAGGCATCCTTTTGATGTCCTCAATGCTCAACGATGAGCTCTGGTACCACTGATGGAGTACATCTACTTCGAGTTGCAGCAGAAGAATGATAGGCCCTTCCTAGGACCAAACAGTTTACTACCATAGTCCACCAAAAATTGAATTGCTCTTTGGACCTGAAGACTGAACCTATGAAATTTTGCACAGTACAAATGGAAAAAATGGGATTTCCAACAAGGTAAAGATCACTCAATTTGGATAATGTTAGAGGTATGAACCTCCCTTCGCAAGACAGATTAGAAATTGTCCAAACATGTAGCTTGCACCTATGTGTACCTTCCAACACACATATACTTGGGAATATGCAGAGATCATACCAGAGTGCTTTCAAGCTCAATATACTCAAGGATAATGAACAATTGATAGTAAGATTATATCCAAAAGAAAGCTTATAATCATAGGAACAAAATGAGCTATGTTGCAAATGAATTGGAGTACTACACAAAGAGATATGGGTGATCAAAGATCACTACCTATGAGAAAATTGCACAAAGCAAGGGGCTTGCTTAGCTAGGAGCTAGCTTAGACCTAGAGTAAACACTCCTAATGAGAGCCTAAAAGCTCTCAAATGTTAGAGGAGGATGGCGACAACTTTTCTCCATGTGTTTTCCTATATAATGCTCAAAAATGTAGTTGTAGATTTGAATTCAAAAATGCCCTCTAAATGATCCTGATTTTTGTCCATCAATTAGGTGAGTAAAGAGCTCTGAAAATGCGTGGAAAAGTGGTTGTATATCCAACCAAAATGTGTGAGTGATGTGGCACTTCAACTTAGCTCCACACTTGAGATTGCTAAAATTCTAACACACTTGAGATTGCTAAAATTCTAATAATACACGAAGGAACCATGACTCTGAAACTCCTAGTGTGGCATGACAATGACCTAATAGAACCATTAATCCTTGGCCAGGATTGGTTATACGATCACTCAATGGACCTAAATCTTAGACAAGGCTCCCTACAGATCAAGACCTTAGACCAGCAGCGAGTGATACCGCTTGACTTCCCTAACAATACCCCACCTGAGGAATGTAACCCGAGACCATATGAAATGACTGTGAATGAGGATCAAAAGATCTTTGGACAAATTTGTTAGATAAGCCACATCAATCCAATGTTAACCCTAGAGGGCTTGGAGATGGATAGTTGCCAATCAAGAGGATGTCAAGAGATCTTCCCCTGCTCTTCCTTTGCACAAGAAGGGGACTACATCAGCAGTCAAGTGGGATACATCAGCGGATAGATGGGCACGATAGGCTCTTTAGGCCCATCCTCCACACTTCCCGTGGACCAGCCTAGATCTTGTTTATAGAATGCCTCACTTCCTGATGGGAAGGTCACACAAGTGTTGGACCTCCCTTCTTTTCCAAAGTAGAGTGTCAACCAGACCTCTCAACCTCAACCACGGAGAACTCAACCATGACTTAAGAACCCCAATTGATGAACATACCAGATGACCCCAAGGTGGAAGCAACATCAGTATGTCAAAGCCACTGGCACAAAGCAAGTATGGATGCCAAAAGGTTAGAAAGTATCAATAGTTTCCAATAGCATATGATTTGACAAGAAGAAGTCAAGGTAGAATCAGTGACAACATCCAATATCCCCTCGATCTTCTCCCTTATCGATGAGAACTAGATAGATTTGGATTTTATCTCAAAACCCAAGCCATGTAATATACATCCCTTCGACATCACCCCACCCATAAACACCACTATTGCCTGATTCATCTTATGTACCTCAGTAGAAGAACATCATCCATACACCAACTCTTAGGAAATGGATGCCAAAAATCTTATACAAACTCACCCACACTAACCCACCGTCACTTGTAATAAAATCTCATCAAAGCAATGTGTACACTATCTAAAGCATGTAGGTTGTCTACTGACCTGCATTAGTTTATGAGAAATCATTCCATAAACCACCTCACGACACTTGGCTACACAGGTTACACATTGGATATGGAAAGGGATCACGGTCTCAATTCATTGGGATCATAATTAATGTCCATACTAATGTGTTATCCTTTTGTAGCAGATCATCTATGCACTCATTTCGATCATCATGCAAGCTAAAGGAACTTCTAAGGTTGGCCCAACACACCTGTAGTTAATTTTGATAATTTGTTTGCTGAGTCTTATCCCACATTGCAACCACTCAAATTTCAAGGTTTCACAAGACCGATGCCCATTGATGATCCTCCTCTTGGACACACTGAAAAATTACACAGCAACTCACATTGGTTCCAAGGACTCGTAGAACCTCTTGCAGATGTTAACTACATCTATGACGATATGCTTTGGTTTAGTGGTAACACATGGGGCAGATATCAGTTTTTCTCATGTGATTTTAAAAAACTTTAGAACTCCGAGGAGCTAGAGCATATTTGGGTTAGGTTTGGATTCACAGAGTACTTCAATGCACCTTTGTCAAAACCCGATTTCTATCAATGCTACTATTTGGTAACCACTCTTGAAACCCGAGTGTGCAAGGAAGTTCCAGGAACTTTTGCTTTGCCAACACTAGTGAATGAACCCCCGCATAAGAAATTTAACTCTCAAAGGCCTCATTCAAGCCGCCCTAAAGATCCATGGCACTCACACCAACAAAAGAGAAAGGCTCATTCTTGAGCATATGAAAAGAGGTGACGTTTTGAAGTGGGCTAACATTTCTGCCATCACACACTAGAGTTATCAAAGCCACTGCATATTTCCGTGCATCGATTTTGTTGCACAGGATCGCTTCACTAGTCTATAGAAACACATTTAGTTCGGCTTATATCTGGCCAATACAGGCCCTCAAACAATTGACCTTGCTACATGGATTCAAGATCAATTGTACTTAGCACAACAAAGATGGGAATGCAAGCATGTCATCCATGGATGTTGTGCCCTCACAAGAATTGTCTACATTTGTTTGGCCTATGACTTACCAATCGAACATGCCATGACTAGTGAGGAGCTCAAACGATTTAAGGGAACCACCAAGAAGGCACACAAATCTAGCAAGGAAAGATCCCTTGCACATGTACCACCAAAACGCATCTGACTCTCACACCCTATAATAATCGAATTCATGACCAGTTTAGTGATTCCCCAGGAAGCCCCCACTCAAGAAGCTTCTACGAAAGCCGAAGAGATTCCCACCACCATTGGTGTGGACGCATTCACTTTCCCCATACCTAATCTTGAGGTAGAGCCCACTAACACCACATTTGATTTCAAGATACATGATGCATTTTTCAGGTGAATTTCAATTTTCCAAGGGCAATTTTTCTCACAAGAATATGAGATAACAAGCTATCCTCCTACACCCCCTGATCAGAACAAGAACTATTGGGATAGATGGATGGACACTCCAAGAAATGAGTAGGTATTGCGAAATCCTGCTTTGTACGAGTCCCTTGTAGCTTTAGAGTTGATTTGTTGGCCCTCTTAGCTTTCCAAAGACACTATACAAATGCCTATGTACTTTGGAAATGATGTAAGAAAGGATTGAATCAAAACATACTATTTTAAGGTTGAAGGCTCAATGAAAACCTTCTATTTTTTATCACACACCTGCTGCTTGTTATGCTCAGTGCTACCAGTACAGTAGGAATTAGAAAAATTCCTTTTAAAGGTATCTAATTATCTTAGTAAGCTAATGATTCCAAGTGGAATCACTTAAAATGATGCACTATACACAGAGCAATCAATTTAGCAATTGAATCATTACCCCCGATTTTTTAGGACCTCTATAGAGTTTGACCAGTGCGTGCTTTGATGCACTTTTCTCCAAATTGATTGAATAGAACTCTTTCACAATTTGTGTGCATGTAGATAACTTGGAGCTGATTGTAACAAGCTATAGATCATTGAAAATGGTGGAGCAATGACTGAGATATGAGCAGTACAAGTTGATAGTTATGAATGACTATGACACAAAGATCATTGATGAACAATGTAGATCTATTATATTAATGAACAATGTTGTACAAGATCATAGGCTTGAAAATCATAGACTAATGATGGTGAGTAGTGTAGGCTACAATGTAGACCTCACACTCTTACAAAATGGCAATGGAGAGCTTGGGGAATCGAGACTTCTACACGCGACTTTTTCAAGTGACTTTATATAAGTGTTACATTCAAATTTGAATTTGAATTCAAATTTTGGCTCTCTCTAAAAGTAATCCTTCAATCTAGGAAATATTCCCTTAATGAAGTAGCTACTTTTCTATCTAACAAGTCCACTAGTTTTCGGTAGGTGATTACAAATATTCTCTCAGGTCAAAAATGACTTTTACAAATGGTAAAGATGAAATATCTTCCTAGCAATGGTTTCCATGGAGCTTTATATGTTCATGAACTTCAAGCCAAATGTGTGGGCTTGAACTTTGCACCAACAACTACCCCTCAAGCCGAACGTTTTGGCTTGGTCTTCATCTTCAATCTTCATGAATGTCCTACAATCCAATCATTGACTTAAACCTGCAAAGGTTTGTACCATCTAAAGCTTTAGTCAATAAGTCTGCACACATTGCATATTTATTGACACATATGCCAATTGAACCTCCTTTCTCAATAGCTTCTCTCTCACATAATGATAGTCGACCTCTATATGCTTGGTCCTAGCATGATAAATAGAATTTGTTGCAAGATGTAATGAGCTGGTATTATCTTCAAAAATCATTGGAGATGTAGTATGCAAACCTAAATTTGTATACAATAATCTAATCCATATGGCCTCTTGAGTAGCATTGGCCAATTCTCTGTACTTTGCCTCTACAGAAGATAAAGCAACAGTAGGTTGCTTCTTTGAAGACAATGATATAGGTTTGTTACCTGCAAAAGATAGGTATCCTGAGGTACTTCTTCTATCATCTTTGCAACCTACCCAATCAACATCTGAATATATCTTAGTCCAAGTCCGAGGTATAAGGAAAATACAACCCTTGATTTTGAGTGTCCTTAAGGTACTTCAAAATCCTTTTAGTAGCTTCCAAATGAGGTGCCCTAGGTTTGTGCATAAATTGACTTAGAACACTTACTCCATAAGCAATATCAATCCTTGTCAAAGGAGCATAGTTCAAGCTTCCCACTATGCTTTGGTAACCTGCAATATTCTCAAGCTCATCACCTTCATGAGCACTTAATTTTAGGTTTACCTCCATTGGAGTACTTGCAACTTTGGCATCTTGCAAATGAAACTTCTTCAACATGTCCTGTATATACTTCCTCTGAGTAATATAAATTCCAGAGTTAGTATAGACTAACTCAAGTCCAAGAAAGTATTTTAGTGATCCAAGGTCACTAATTTTGAACTCGTGCATCATTTGATTCTTAATCTGCTTGATACCATTAGCATCATTACCTATGAGTATGATATCATCTACATATACACATAGGTCTATTATCTATGAATTTAATTTTTGATGAATAAGGAAGTATCTGCTTTACTCATGATAAAACCTTGATCCTAAAGATATGTAGTCAACCTATGGTTCCATTCCCTAGGTGCCTGCTTCAATCCATAAATAACTTTGTTCGATTTACATACATAAGTTACCTTGCTTGGATCCTCATAACCAGGAGGTTGAGACATGTACACCTCCTCTGAAATCCAACCATTCAAAAAAGCATTTTTTACATCCAATTGATACATGTTCCAATTCTTTGATGCATCCAGACTTACCAATACCCTGATGGTTGGCATTTTGGCTATAGGGGAGAAGGTTTCTTCATAATCAACTCCTTGGGTTTGTGCAAAAACCTTAGCCACAAGTCTAGCTTTATACCTGCTTATTGATCCATCAAAATTCCTTTTGATCTTATAGATCCATCTAGAACCAATTACCTTCATAGACTCCTTCTTTGGCACTAGCTTCCAAGTATCATTCTCCTTCAATGCTTCAATTTCCTCATCCATAGCTTCCTTCCATTCTGCCTTTGTCTTTGCTTCTTCATATGATGATGGCTCTTCAAATGACAAGTCTTTTGCAAGACAAATCAAGTGCTTAGTAAATAGGGAAGTGTCATACCCATATCTGATTGGTTTCTTGCTCTCCCTTTGTGATCCTCTGATTGCTTGGTTGGATGATTCTGGTATATCCTCCAACTTCTTCATCTTGACTTTGCCTTTGGACTTCCATGCCTTGAACTCTTCTAGATTGATGATGTCCTCATCATCTGAGTTGATGTCTCCATTCTGAGTAGGCTCCTCCTTAGTGAGGTTTGGAAACTCCTCTTCCAAGTCATAAGGTAGTTTTACTTTCTTGCATTCACTATCAAACCAAGAGTCATTCTCATCAAAGACAACATCTCTAATGACCATGAATCCTTTGTTTGAAGGGTTGTAGAACCTGTATCCTTTCTGATTCAAGTCATGCCCTATAAAGATGCACTTCTCTACCTTAGGTTCTAGCTTACCTCTTATCTAAGAGGGGATATGCACATAAGCTACACATCCAAAGATCCTGCAATGATCAAGTGAAGGTGTTCTACCATGTCATGCTTCATATGGGGTCATCCCATCAAGAGATTTTGATGGTGACCTGTCTACAAGATAAGTGGTAGTAGATACACTCTATGCCCACAAGTAGTTAGGTATTTTTTTCTCATTTAACATAGACCTAGTTGTTTCAACAATTAATCTATTTCTCCTTTCTGCCACCCCATTTTTCTCAGGGGTATACCTTGTTGTGATTTCTCTCTTGATTCCTTTGTCCTGCAAGAATGCATCAAACTCATTTGAGAAGTACTCACCTCCTCCATCTAACCTTAGCCTCTTTAGGTTTCTCCCTGTTTGATTTTCAACAAGTGCAAGATACTTTTTAAAGCAACTCAATACTTCATCGTTCTGCTTCATAAAGTACAATACAATCCACTTACTGTAATCATCAATGAAAGATACATAATACCTTGATCTAGAGATTGAGGGATCCTTACTTGGTCCCCATACATCTTTATGGACAAGCTCTAGGTAGTCCTCATGTATGTAGCCTTTCCTTGAGAAGGGTAACTTGTGAGATTTTCCAAACTGACAAGCACCACATTTATAAATCATCTGTTGCTTGGATACATTAGGTATCCCAAGCACACATTGGTCTCTACATATTTGTTTTAAATTTCTTTCACCAACATGCCCTAATCTCTTTTGCCAGATTTCAAGCTCTGAAAGTTTTTGATCCTTGTAGCTATAAAGTGCAATATTTTGTATCTTCAAGTTCAAACCTAAATAATCTACCTGTCTTTTCTCCTTTGGCTATTCTTTTGAACCCATGCTAGGGATCCTTCACAAATGCTCCATATTGGTTGAACCTAACCTGCAAACCCTTTTCCACAATCAGTCCACTCATCAAATTCTTGATAATTGTAGGTACATATAAAACCGTGCTCAACAGATTCTTGTTTCCATCTTATGTCTTAACATTTCCTACTTTAATGGCTGAATGCTTGGTGTCATCACGTGTTTGTACTTGATGCTTACCTTTTTGGTTCCTCAAGGTCAGAGAGAAGAGCTACATTGCCTGCCACATGGTTTGAGCATCTTGAGTCAACATAGAAGAGACGGTCATCATTTATACCTAGTTTTGAAGTCATGTTCATAATCAGAAGAGAATCTTCTTGCTCCTCTATGTAGTTGTTGTAATACTTCCTTGATTTGTAGCCTCCTTGGCAGTTGCTATTGTAGGTGTTGTTGTAGTTGTTATTGTATCCTTGATGGTGATTGAATCTTCCTCTTGATTGTGTGTATCCACCTCTTTGATATCCTCTACCTCTCTGATTCTTGAAGTTCCTGTAACACTCATCTGTAGTATGATTTGAAAATCCATAAATATTGCATGGTGAGGAGTTATAAGATCTCCCCCTACCTGGCTTACCTCCTCTGCCCCTTCCTCTTGAGGTTCTACCTCTCCCTACATAGTTGGCTTGGGAGGTAGTTCCTTCATCTTCAACCTTTTTGTTCTTCCCTTTCTCTTTGGATTTACTTTTATCAATGTATAGGGCAGAAGAGCTATTACATCTTGATGAATCTCCATTCTTGTTGAGCTTGGCTTCATGGGTAAATAGCTTCCCCATGAGTGTGGTAAGGTCTGGAATCTGCATGTCCATGTAGAAGTCCATGGTAGTTGTGAGGCTCTCCCATTTGTCATCAGCTTTAATGCCATTGATCACTTGTCTTACAATTTGCTCCTCTTCAATTTCTTCTCCTCTGCTTGCTAATTGATTTGCTACATCTTTGACTTTGGTCACATACTCTAAGATCCCTTAATTAGGTTGCTTTCTTTGAGTGGTAAACTCAATCCACAATTGGTTCTTCCTAGCCCTTGTGTTGGAAGAGAAATATGAAGACAATGTTTCCGAGTCTCTTGGGATGTCTTACAGTTCCTAATATGTGGAAGAAGAAAATAAGAGATTGAGTTAATTAAGTAAGACCTTGTTAATTCATCCTTGGCACACCATGTGTTGAGTCTTTCATGCTCCTCTCTTGTAGATTGTCCTTTGCTTTTGAATATGGGCAACCCTCATCTCCTGAGATGTATCCATAAAGGCTTCTTCCTTGCAAGTATTTCTTCATCCTCAAGAACCATGCTTGATAGTTATTCCTGTCCAATTTATCAATGAAAGAAGAAAACCATCTCCCATTTTATCTTAGCTTTGCTCTGATACCACTGTTGGGATAGATGGATGGACACTCCAGAAATGATTAGGTACTGCCAAATCCTGCTTTGTACCAGTCCCTTGTAGCTTTAGAGTTGAGTTCTGGGCCCTCTTAGCTTTCCAAAGACACTATACAAGTGCCTATGTACTTTGTAAAAGATGTAAGAAAGGATTGAATCAAAACAGACTATTTCAAGGTTGAAGGTTCAATGAAAACCTTCTATTCTTTATCACACACCTGCTACTTGTTATGCTCAGTGCTACCAATACAGTAGGAATAAGAAAATTTCCTTTTAGAGGTATCTAATTAGCTTATTAAGATAATGATTCCAAGTAGAATCACTTAAAATGATGCACTATACACAGAGCAATCAATTTAGCAACTGAATCATTAGCCCCGATTTTTTAGGACCTCTGTAGAGTTTGACCAGTGAGTGCTTCGATGCACTTTTCTCGAGATTGGCTGAATAGACTTCCTTCACAATTTGTGAGCACGTAGATAACTTGGAGTTGATTCCAACAAGCTATAGATCATTGAAAATGGTGGAGCAATGACTGCAATATGAGTAGTACAAGTTGACAGTTATGAATGACTATGATAGAGATATAATTGATGAACAATGTAGATCTATTGTATTAATGAACAATGTTGTACAAGATCATAGGCTTGACAATCATAGCCTAATGATGATGAGTAGTGTAGGCTAAAATGTAGACCTCACACTCTTACAAAATGGCATTGGAGAGCTCGAGGAATTGAGACTTTTACATGCGGTTTTTTCAAGTCACTTTATATAAGTGTTACATTCAAATTTGAATTTGAATTCAAATTTTGGCTCTCTCTAAAAGTAATCCTTCAATCTAGGAAATATTCCCTCAATGAAGTAGTTACTTTTCTATCTAACAAGTCCACAAGTTTTTCGTAGGTGATTACAAATATTCTCTCAAGTCAAAAATGACTTTTACAAATGGTAAAGATGAAATATCTTCCTAGCAATGGTTTCCATGGAGCTTCATATGTTCATGAACTTCAAGACAAATGTGTGGGCTTGAAATTTGCACCAACAAGAACATGTAGTGTCTAGCTCAGATGCTGAAGATCACCTGGTGACTCATGATGAAGACGGTGATGACGAAGATAGTCAAACTAGTCTTGACTCACAAGAAGAGGACCAACAGGAACAACAACAGTAGAAAATTGAAGCTCAAGGTGATATGAGCACCCACGAAGAGGATACATTTAAAGCCATCGCCTATAGATTGGCCATTCAGAAATTATATATGCAAGCCATGTCGGCCCACCAACATAATCAGAAGAGCAAAGTCAATAAATACTACAACAAGAACTCGCTAGTAGAGCATTTGAAGACTCCTTCATTTAGGGCTTTAATGAACTAGTCAAATGGGAATTATCGAAGCACTTCATTTTTTGAAAAGGAAACCTTTACTGTAGTTCGATCCTCGAAAAATCCGTTTGATGTCTAAACTAGGCCAATACATCTGCGTGCCCATCAAAGCCTAGTCCTCCCAACATCCAGAAGAAGCTCGCTTAATATCAGAACCCCCACCCGAATCACTTGTAGTAGGAGCTACAATAATCATCGACTCCCCACCATAACCACCAACCTCCATGCAGGCCTCCACAATCAAAATCACCTCCACTTCCCTCAAAACTCTTCCTTCTCCTGTACATCCAACTTCCCCTGTCCACCCCAGCTCACCTCCTATATTCTCATTCATAGTAAGAGCTGCAACTGAAGCCATAGCACCTCTAGTCACCCAAGCTATACTAGAAACCTTTACCCCCATGTAGCTCAATGATGAGTAGCACCTCCTTTAATGTCAATCCGGGAAGACGTGAGGATGGTATGAAGACCTCGAGCAAGTGGCGGCACAAGTGCGTGAGTGAGAAGCACACTAGCATGCACACACATACACACACACGCGCACACACGGCAAGACAAAGAGCGAGAATCAATGGAGCTTTTAGATTACTTTCAAAATGCTCTTACAAGTTCGTTTCAATTACGATCTAACCTCAAAAATGAGCTCTCTAGCTCTTTTTATAGTTTTTGACTAGCTTTTGGCCCTGTCCAGACCTAGTGTCCGGCCTAGTTAAAAATTAGGTTCCAGGGCTTATTTGAGGGCTCAAACGAAGTCTAAAAATTATGAAAATTGGTACGATGGTACTTCTAATACTCCTCAAGCTCGAGGACTCCTCGGCTTGCACAAAATGGAGTCTAATCTACCAAAAACGGAATTTACAATGTTTGTGTAGTGATTAAAATCACTTGAGTTGTACATAATCTAAGGGAAAAAATGATCTGGCCTTGTTGCCGTATTGTGCATGATTCCTCTGTTGCTTTGTGTGCCAACACTCCCCCCTTCCTAGCGTCTGTCGCCCCTGACAGACCTTTGTTCGCGCGGGTGGTCGATGTAATATTGGATGACATTGGTGGCCAGTTCATGTTCTCCTATCCTTAAGCCTCTGGCTAGATCGGCTTCCAATGCCTCCCAATTTATTGCACCGGGGGTTTCTGGTTGCGGGGTGGTGTAGTACTCTGAATACATTGCTTGTTCACAAGCAAACAGTTGAAGTAGATGTGTCGGCTTTGGTGCGAAAATCTCCGAGTGGTACTCCCAGAAACCTGATCTGAACATTTCTTCGAAGGTCTGTTTGTAGCAGGCGGGGAGGTACTTGATTCGTGCATGCCAAGCGTAAGCCACACGGATACTGGGGGTGGTGCTCATGTCATACACCAAGTCGTAATTTCCATTGCTAAACCCCGGAAGACGTACCTGTGGTGCGGCTGCATTTCTAAAGGTCTTCAGCACTACTTGCATCATATCTAAGATTTTAAGCATCATTTGCGCTGCTACATCTTGCATGGGCTTCAAGCGCGGCATCCAGTGGCGAATGGTCCCCATCATATATGCTACCGATGGTGGTCCTTGTGGTGGCGCGATGTACGGGTAGTTCAGCCATTCCTTGCATTGCGCATTGTTCTGTACCTTGATATTAAATGCCTTCCACGACCTGCGGCGGGGGACTGGACCGTAGCATGGGTTGTACAGGAGGTGCAGCGGCGCGCTGTTCCATGTGCGTAGCATTTCTGGATAAGTCTCTAAAAGTTTCTGCCGCCATGTTGGTTGACGAATCTTGCCTTTTCGCACCTCTGGAGGAAGGTCTTCGGGTTGAAATTGGGTCGCAAAAGTAGGAATCTGACCCGTGACTCTTTGTATTTCAGCATTATAATCAGCCAGGAGAATATAATATGGCCTGTACTGGAGTTCCGATGAGAGGATCAGGCGTCTCGATGACAAGTTCTTGAAGTAATCTGATTGTAAAACAGTCTCCTCTATGACCCTCATAGCCTGATTTTGCACTACGGTGCGCTCTTCATGCGAGGTCCCTATTTCCTCCACTTGTCGTAACCATGGCGGCCGTGGTGCCTCGAACGTGTCCTGCGCTTCTTCTGTTTGTTGGCCTCCTGGGAATGGTTGCGGATCATATTCTTCATCAAACGTTTGTTCCACAGGAATTTGCACAACTTCTTCGTCCGTGGGAGCCTCCGGAGGGGAGGATGGCCTCTCATATTGTAGTAGGCGTGTCTGCAGTTCAGTTACCTGTTGCTGGAGATCTTTTATGGCCTCTGCGTCGGAGGGAAGCGAAGCTGCAGAGGGGGTGGTTGGAGGGGCAGCTGCTGGTGCTTGTTGGTGTTCCTGCTTTAGTTGTCCCAGCTCCTCCGATAGCTTATCATGTGCTTCGAGCAACATGGCATAATCTTCCAATATAATCTTTATGTTATCGGGGGTCACTGCTTGAAACTTGGATGGACTAATGGGTGCCCCCGGTGTGCTCTCAATAGCTGCCTCCAGGTTCTCTTGATTTTGTATTTGCAGTCGTCTGTTCTCTTCCTGAGCAGCCGCAAGATGGCGTTTAAGTAGTGCCATATTTCGCTGAAGTTTTGAGTTGCGTTCCAGCTGTGTCCGTAGGTGACCTTCTACCACCTGCACTGCTTCCTGATCTACGTTCTGTAGCTGTACCTCCAATATATTGTGGGCTTCTTGGAGGGTGTGGAACTGTGTGTGGAGGCGAGCATTCTCCTCTTCTAGTACCGCAAGGCGGAGCTGTAGTGTCGCTGAGTGCTCTTGCAGGCGTGCGTTTTGTTGCTGGAGCTGAATGTAATCTGTTCTTAAATTTGATATACAAGCCAACATGGTGTCCAATGCATTACCTATAGATGAGTGGGGGGTGTTTACTGTGGAAGATGCATGGGAAGGGAATTGGGGAAGGGAGACAGTGAATGATGTGTCTACGAAAGTTGTGTGTGTGGGTGAAATTGGTGGAGGGGGAATGGGAGGAGGTGAAACCGTGGGTGGTGGTGCCGTGGGTGGTGAAATGTCCATACCTTCAGGAGTGGGTGTTAGTGTGGGGCCTGCCATATACACTGGTATGGTAGGTGGTGTGTGTGTGGAAGTGGTGAATAGGTGTGAAGTGGGGTGGGGAGCTGAAAAGACAGGGAATGGTTGAGGGCCTGGTTGAAAAGCCCTAGCAAAGATGTCCTGGAGGGATTGTAGAAATGGAGAGAGGGATATCGGGGGTTGGGGTCGTAAATTTGAGGAGGGTGGAAAGGGTGGCATGGTAGTAGGGAAACCCATGAATGTGGATCTGGGGTCAGGATGACCCGTGGCTGAAGGCATTGGGGATGGTTGTCCTAGGGCAGGCTCGGAAAGGGTTTCGGTGGGTTGTGTAGTGATGGGGTTTGCTTCAAAGGTCGGGTTATCAGTGGTAGAGAATAGGGTGGCACTAGAGATGGGGGTACGAAAGATGAAGGGTGGGTCAGTGGGTTGAGTGGTCGATGGGATTTCCACTGTCTCTGTTCTCGGAGGCGATGGTGGGGGAGTAGGTGGTAGTGGTTCGGTGGACTCCTCATGGGTGGCGGGGTGCTGTTGACTAGCTGTTTGGGAGGTTGGTGTAGTAGTTGGCTCCTCTGCAACTGTAACGGGAATTTGGATATTTTTACCTGAGCGAGGCCGTGTCTGGAACCTTCGTGGGTCATATTGAACTGAAGGCCTCTGAATGGCAGTGCGCACAGCTTCTACAACTCCATATGTCTCTGCCATCAATAAGAGACCTTCCCTGTACTCTGAGTCAACTCCCGCTTCTTCCAACAACTGAGTCATAAGTACTCTGCTGCTCTGTTCAGTGAGTAATTGCTGCGATCGTACTCTTTCCATAATCTGATACAGCCTTCGGAGTTCTGCTGTATATGCTGGGGCTTCAGTGGTCTCTTCTTCATACGCTTCTTCTTCTTCCGGCTGTCCGTGTTGTTGACTTTGCTGAGCGTCACTCCAATGGACATGTCTACCGTCTGTAGACTTTCTTCTTCTCCGCGAGGATGTGCCCTGCTCCTCTGCCTCTGAATAAAACTCCACGTCAGAGAATTGTGTGCTTTGTAGGAATGCTTCGAAATCCTGGGGGTCCAATCCTTCAGCCTCTCCGGTGGCAGCAAACTCGAATTCAGGTGTAACCGGAGGAGCCGATGGGGTGGGTTGTGTTGTAGTGTCAGATTCCGACCTGGGTATCCTAATGGTAAAAGGAGGTACAGTGCCCTCTCTTAATGGTGATGCCTCAGGAGTAGTCAGGACTTCCCTTGTCTGGACACACGGAATCGCGCCCCTCATGCGCTTGGACTGATGTGTGGATGTCTTGAGCCTTTTAAACATTTGTAATTGTGCCCAAGTTAAGGCACGCTCAATGGGGACATCATATGCCAAGCATCGGTAAATGATGCGTGTGAGTGCACAGCATCCGTTCACCACTAATTTCCTAGAAGCCCGTTTGTTCGCTTCATACAACTGATCTATAATCCACACTGGTAGCTTAATTGGTAGCGCACCTGCTTCCGCCAAGTAGAGAGCAAACCAGATCTTCTTGTGTGGTTGCGTGAATCGGTCTTGACCGGGGAAGGCGAAATGTTGCATGCACATGCGGAGAGGGATGGACACATTTGGGGTGAGGGCTGCCATGTCTTTCAGCTTCACTACTTTCCTGTCCTTCATGTTATTGGGAACGAGAGCATCCTTTTCTGAGGGTACATGCGTGCCATGCATCTTTAAAGCATCACTCACTAGCTCCACAGTAAGTTCAAACCTCTTCAACTCGTTGTTGCCCAGCAATGAGGGGAGAACAAATGATCCGGGTTGGTCCTTATCTTCATGAGCTTGTAATGTAGAGACCAGATAGTAACATCGGAGGAGGTCGGGTTTAGGTAGTGGGGCTTCAAAATATTCCGCCAACCCTGCTCGTTGCCATATGATCTGGAGGTCTTCGGTGTTTTGTAAAGTCTCGAACTCCTTGGAGAAAAATTGGAAACGCACCCATGATCTGTCATACTCGCATTTAGACTCCCAGATATACTTAGCCTCTCCTAATGGACCGGGCATGCCATTGAACCAATGAGAGTTGGCATGGACTCTTTCCGTGATTCCTGTAGGTGGGTCTGGCACCGGGAGTTGCTGAAGGTGTTGCATCTCCACTGGTCGTTCAGTCGGGGGCACGTCCACAGGTAGGCTATCCACATCAATTCCTGCAGTAAGTATCCCTACTTGTGAGCCCGAACCTGTCGCTTCTGCCATTTTACTGCTTGCCTTCTGATTCTGTGAGAATATAGAAGCATGTGTTAACATCGTAATGGACAGACTAAATCCGTTGCTGTCCCCGTTACAACATTAACATGAGGTATATGGTGAGTTAGTGGTTAGTAAGTGCACGAAGACAGTGGGTGTAGTTAACGTTTGTGTATTCCTAGGAGACTAATGTCGTTAGTAAGTGGGGTGAATTTACAAATCGGGGTCGGGGGGTTTATTACATATCTTAGACTGCCAATTGCAGTGGATGGGCTTTGCTTTCGGTTTTGTAGAGACTCCAGAGAGCTGTGTCGGTGTCGCTGTTGGGGAATGGGGCCTTTTAGGGACCCACTTATGAGTGATTGCATGCATACTCATGGGTCTTTGTGTGTTCCTAAGTGTTGAGCACGAGGGAATACTGGTGGTACTCGTAGATGGGTTATGCTGCATAGGTTGCGGCCTTGGCGTAACTACTTGTGCCCTCAAGCAAGCCTTAGGCACCCAAATTTGTCTAGATTGTGGGCTTGCCTTCATCGACTTCTTGGGCACCCAAATAGATTTTACTTTAGCAGAAGAATTTCTGAAAGACTTCTTATTAGCGTCGTGTTGTTGGCTACTAATAAGAGGCTTTGCCCGTGTGGTTGACGGTGGTGCAACCGGTCGTTCGCCTTTCCGCACCCACACCTGGTTGAGTTTCTGGGGCATTCTGCTACGCAGGTACTTTTGATCTCGGACATAGGTAGTACTCGGCTTCTTCTGCCTGTGATCCACCTTTGGTTGCTGCCTCCTTCTGACCTTTGGAAAAGAAGGGAGTTCCGTTGCATCCCTGACTCCTTTTTTGCAAATGTCATTCCTCTGCAACACAGGGTTTTGAACAAGAACAGCATGGTCATCTTCATGTGTACCCCTGGAAGGACCAGGAGTCTGTGCCTTTCCTAGTTCCTTGAGTGCTCCATTGTCTAATTCTACTGTAACTCGACTATGATTGACCCAAACCTGGAGAAGTCCACTTCTTAGGTTTAGATTGACTGCTTGGTCATAGATCCAATCCTGACCCAAGACTAGAGGTTCAGTGAGATCCTCATCTTGACACACCAGTACTTTAACTGTCATTGCCTCATCATGAATGTAAAGGGGAAGTTACGCCTCGCCCATGCAAGGGGTTTCCACTCCTCCCAATCCTATAAGATATGCTTCCACAGGATTGACAATCAATTGTAATTCTTGGCAGTAAGACAATTTAACAGCACTAGTGGCTGCACCTGAGTCAATCAAGGCTCTTACGGTCCTTGCACTCTTTCCTTGTCCTATATCTAAGGTTATGAAAGGACGTCTATCAATTATCCTATGCGAGCTTGTTCCTGCGACTTCACACATGGCCATAGGAAATCCTTGGTCTGCATAGTCATTCGCTCCAGGCTGATCTCTACCTTGCCTTCGTAATTTCATCCTTCTGATGTGTTCTAAAGCTTCAGCTTGAGCTTCTTCTCGAACTCGCTTTTCTTCCTCTTTGCGTTTCTTAGCAGTGTTGAGTCGGCTCAGCATTTCCTCCGTGAGGGGTTCCTGATACAACTTGACTCTGCAACCGCTAATATAATTTGGGAGGACATCACCCTCTAATGTGGCCAATTGTACTGCTCCACTTGTGGAGATCCTATTGATGATCATAGGTCCGTAGCCTCTCTTCTCTAGCTTCCTTGCGTGTTGTTTCAGTGTATAGACTAAAACTAGATCTCCTGTTTTCAAGCCCTTATCCTTCACATGGGCGTCAAAATATGCCTTCTGTCTCTTCTTGGCTGCATATATTCCTGCAGCGGCTCTCAGTCTTGTTTCCCCTAATCGTTCAAGGTCAAAGATCCTAGAGGAGAGCTCATGACCTGTCCATTCGTGCTCTCGTGCTACTCTCAATGTAGGGATCAAGAAGTCCAAGGGTAATACAGCGTTTTGACCGAATACCATCTGAAAGGGAGTGGCTTGGAGTACCGTTTTGTAGGCCACTCGGTATGCCCAAACAGCATGGTGTAGCTGTTTGTCCCAATCAGAGCGTTTAGTGTTCACTAATTTCGTCAGTACATTGCATAAAATCTTATTAGTGCTCTCAGCTTGTCCATTAGCTTGAGGATGATAGGGGGCAGACTTCTTGTGTATTACCAAGAATTCTTGGAGTAGATTTTCAATCACTTCGTTCAAGAAATGAGTGCCTCTATCACTTACAAGCTCTATAGGTAGCCCATATCTCGTGAATACATTCTCAAACAAGAATTTGGCAGTTGTTTGAGCATCGTTCTTGGTTGTAGCCTTTACCTCTACCCATTTGGTGAGATAATCTGTTGCCACAATGATGTATTCCGCATGAGAACCCTTAGCTGGGGGATTAATAGGACCTACGAAGTCTATTCCCCACTTAGAGAATGCACGTCCACCCATCATAGGTTTCAGTGGCATCTCATCTTTGCGTATAGGATACTGGGTCCTCTGACAGACATCACACCGTTTCACATAGGTATGTGCATCCATGTGAAGGGTAGGCCACCAGAAGCCCGCAAACATTATTGCCTTGATCACCCGATCTGGTCCAAAGTGTCCTCCTGCTACCCCTTGGTGAGCAGTTTCCAAGATCTTGAGATATTCACTTTCATGGACACATAACCTCAGGTAACCATCTTTACCGCGCTTATATAGATTATCACCTATGAGTGAGTAATCCAAAGCTTCTTGTTCTAAACTCCTTTTCCTAGCCAGAGTCATGTCTGGAGGGAATGTGTTTGTCCTCAGGAATGATACTAGTGGTTCGCTCCAATCTGGCGCAATGGATACTTGATAGAGAGTGGCATGTTCCACCGGTGGTTTAGTGCAACAGATTGGGCATTCCTTGCACAACTTTTGGACATCAGCTTCCATAGTTGGCCAATGCACTCCGAATCTCTTTAGAGTCTGCAAAGTTCTTTGCTTTGAATGGTGTTGCTCTAACGCACCTACATGTGCTAATTGCAACCACTTAGCGTACTCATCTTCTTCTACGCAACAAGCCAAGATCCCTTGATCTGTGTGCTTGTACATGCTTCCTGCCATGATATGGTACTTTTGGGCTTTTACGATCTCTCTATTCCGTGTGTTCACCACTGGATGATTAGGCCCGTATGTCAATACTGGTATTATTGGCTTGGCCCACTGCGGCACCACTTCCAAATTAAACAAGTAAGCATCCGGAAGGTCATCTGACACTCCTTGTGGGGCTTCTCCCGATGTGAGCCTAGAGAGATGATCGGCTCTCAAATGAGTCCTACCTTTCCTTACCACAACCTCAAAATCGTATTCCATTAGCAAGAGAAACCATCTCACTAATCTTCCTGTATTGCATGGCTTGTTTACAAGATATAACAACGCCTGATGATCAGTAAAAAATTTAAACTTATTTGCAAGCAAATAATGTCTAAACTTTTTAACTGCATATACCATGCCTAATCCTTCTCGTTCAGTAGTGGTATAATTTCGTTCAGCCGCATTCAATTGTCTACTGGCATAGGCGATTGGAAGATCCATATTACCTTCACCAGTAGGTTGTGCCAGCACACATCCAATAGCATAATTGGATGCATCCACATGAACATGGAATGGCTTATTCCAATCTGGTGTGGTCAAGATTGGTGCTGAACATAATCTTCGTTTAAGCTCTTGGAAGGAATTTTCGCATTCATCCGTCCACTCAAAGTTTGTCAGAAGTCCGTACATGGGCTTTGCAATGATAGCATACATGTGTATAAATCGTCGATAATAACCGCAATGCCCCATGAAAGCTTGTACTTCCTTGACATTCTTTGGCCTAGGTAGCTCTGCTATGGCTCTCACTTTTTCTTCATCGGTAGATATGCCATTCTTTGACACTATATGTCCTAGGATCTTGCCTTGCCTGACCATGAAAACGCACTTTTCTGGGTTCAGGCAGACTTGGTATTCTCTACATTTGTCAAAGATTTGTCTGAGTTCAGGAATATGAGTTTGTCTAATGTTGGAATGAGCACAAAGATCATCAACATAGACTTCTAAACTCTTCCTCAGGAACTCCTTAAACACATGGCACATCAGCCTTTGGAAGGTGGCTGGTGCATTGGTAAGCCCAAATGGCATTACTCTAAAAGCAAAAATGCCCCATTCTGTGGCAAAGGCTGTCTTATGCTGATCCTCTGGAGCTATGGCTACTTGATTGTAGCCCGAAAATCCATCAAGGAAGCTGTACACTTCCTTGCCTGCCACTCTTTCTAAGAGATGCTCTGTTATGGGAAGCGGATAGTTATCTCGAATCGTGGCGGCATTAACCTTTTTCAAGTTAATGCACACACGCAGCTTGCCATTCTTCTTGGGCACCACTACGATGGGGGATACCCATTCGGTGTGCTCAATTTCGTAGATAAATCCAGCTTCAACCAATCTATCTATCTCTTCCTTGATCTTAGCAGCGTAATTATCGTTATATGTATATGGCTTTTGCTTAGAGGGTTTAGCATCTGCGGTCATGGGAATGGTGTGTGAGCATATATCCGGGTCAACACCTTTCAAATCCTTGTAACTCCAAGCGAATACATCTCTGTATTCTCTTAGCAAGGCAATCAACTCTTGCTCTTCTTCTTCTGTCAGGTCATGGCCTATATACGTGCATCTCTCCTCTCCTTCTTCTAGGGCCACTACTATTTTCTTGGTGGTTTCTTTGTTATCATAAGCCTCTCCTGATTGTGCCTCTCGTTTAGGCATTCTTATCATGACTCTCCTGTCATCTATCTCATACTTCTTAAAATTTTCGGGGACCTCAAACAAAGATTCTTCCTCTTCTGGTGAGGCTTCTTTCTTCTTTCGTTTCTTTCCTTCTTCCTTCGGGGTCATATGGGTTGCTAATCTTACATCATTTGTAACCTCTCCATGCCTCTGGGGTTGAAATTCTACTTCATGGAAATATTCTTCATCTGATGCAAATGGTGGGTCCATAATGATTGACTCTAGATCGGAGTCACTTGCATCCTCAAATGCATCAGGGCTAGGTTCGCATTCTTCTAGAACTGCCTCTCCCATGATTGGCTCTATGGAGAAGACTGAAATGTCATAGCCATCCTCATCACAGTGAGGTGTCCATTGTTCTTCATTGATGGCTACGTCCATTGTTGCTAAAATTTCTGCCCAGCCATGGGGTTCAAATTCTTCGTCTGGAAAAACTACAGGTGCATAGGCTGGGTCTTGGATTGATCTATGGGTTTCTTTCGCCCCTACCTCTCTGGCTTTCTCTCTCTTCTCTTCTTCTACTGCTACCTTGCACATCCATAAGTGGGTGTCTTCATGCATCCATGAGGATCCAGACCCTATGGAATGCACCGATTCTGTATCATCTTTGGCTCTATGGATGGGATTCCATTGGATAGGTGGGACATCTCTATGAGAATAATCCTTGAGATTGACTTTGGTTGTAACACCTAAGTGCTGCAGGTACAAAGAATTGGTCCCCCAATCCTGTACCACTTGCAACTGTCGCATGAATGGTCTTCCTAAAATCATCTCATAGACATGATTTTTGCTGAAGTCACATATGGCAAAGGTATGTTCAAACTCGACACCACAAGTGGTGAGAGTTATTCCTTCCAGCAATCCTAGGGGTCTCTCTATGTGACCATCGGCCATTTGCAATTTCATCCTCGTTGGCCTGAGTGCTGGCTTGCCCCAACGCTTCCATAAGGAGGTGGTGGCAATTGCAACTCCTGCACCTGAGTCCAAAATCGCTTTGGTGGTGTACTCCTGGTAGGTGATGGGAAGATAGGTGTTCCCTTCTTCACCTTCACACATATCTCCTATCTTATCCAAGGGAATTTCTGGCACTGTCCTATGGGATCCTACCTGGGAACGAGGTTTTGCTATCTCTGGTACTTGTTTGGCTACATGTTTCCATAATTCAGGTCTAACCTTGAGTAGCTCTTCTAACTTGAGATTACACTGCACGTTAGTGTTCTTCACTACCTCTGTGTTCCTAGGAATGATTGAGTCGTCGTTCCTTACCATGACTGTGGGTGCTCTCATACATGTGGACTTTGCTTCCCATGGGCCTGTGAAGTGGGGTAGCTCTTGTATGGAATTCGACTCAAAGTCTAATCTCTCGTGAGACTGAACACTCTCATGCTCCCCGTAAATAGATGGGATGTCTTGTGGGAATTGGTCGTGTGCATCGTCCACAAGTTCAAAAGGAGGGGCGACCTCGCTTTCGTTATCCCATTTGTCTTCTTGAATCTCTCGTAGGAAGTCTGGTGCAAACCGATTCATAGAAGAAGAAGTGTCTGGCTCCGTAGAATTGGGCGCATAAGCAACTTGTGAAGGAGGGCTGATTCTATTGTTGACTCTCTCCTCGTTCTCGCGAATGGCTGGAGCACAAGCTTCTTGGGGAGGATTACTTATTCTATTACTTTTCCGAATAGGCTCATACGCTCTCTGGAAAGGAATGTGGGTTACCTGTGGAGGTACATATGCTTTCGAGGGAGGCTCTTGTGACCTTTGGGGAGGAAGATAGGCTCCTTGAGGAGGCACATGGGCTTCCTGAAGAGGCTGGCTTACCCGTTCTCTTGCCCTTTCCTTTCTTTGAGGGGTAGGTTCCTTTTCTGGCTGTGCTATTGGCCTCTCTATTCTTTCTAAGGAGGGGAAGTTGTCCGGTTTAGGGGCATTGGCCACATACACTTCTGATTGGGAATGATTCCTGTTTTTGCTTGCTTTTTCTTGGTCTTGATTTTTTTCTTCCTTGTCAGATCTTGCAATTATCCTCTCTAACTTCTCTAGGAATCCATCCAAGTGTAATTGCGTTTTGGCTGAGCCTGAGTAATTGAAAAGGCGACTGGCTTCAAACATAGTCTGAGCCAATGCGACCATTTTCGCGCATAGTTTGGTTCTTTCTATCTCTAGGTCAGCTCTAGGGTAGCACTTGTCATGATCCGTGACGTTTGGCCCTTCTTGGATTCTGGCCTGATATGCTTTAAGCATCATGTCTATGTCTTCGGGAGTGGGATCAGCTAATACCGATCCTGTTTGGGGTGGTGGGTGGGTTACGTGGGCTGTCTTAGAGGGTGAAGGGATGGAGGGTGATGTGGATGGTAGCGGTGGGAATGTGTGAGAGTGCGGTTGAGACGTGATCTCTATGATTTTAGCCTTGGTTTCTCGTAGACTTTCCTCAAGTTCACTCATCTTCTTTGCCCATTGCCTTTTCATACGTTCACGGCTATCTTTCCAAGCTCTTGTTCTCTTTTTATTTTGGCTCTCAGTATCGCTAGTGTCTGGGCTCTTTTCCTTGCCTACCCCTTGGTTTTGCTGCAAAGCTTGAGCTCGAGTGACTACCTGTACGGGTGCAGTGGAAGTGACACTTCCTGAGGAGTCTACCACTAACCCAACAACGTTGATAGGGGTGATTTTAGGCATGCTATTGGGGTTCTTAGGGCAATCTCGTAAGAGATGCTCTTTTCCGCAGTCTTGGCAAAAGCCTTGGATAGTCACGGACTGAGTTTGTGTAGGCGGAGGTAAGGGACAATCACGAATGAGGTGATCTCCTTGGCATCTGTAGCACGGTCCTTTAGGAAATGGTGGTCGTACTTGCCTAGGTTGAGGTCTAGGGTTGGGGTTTGTATACATGATGTTCGTGTAATCTGACTCCCAACTAGGTTCGTTCGGCTCTTCACCATAGTAGGACTCTCCATGTTCTGGGGACTGCATGTAGTAAGCCTGGGGGCTATCCACATGGGTAGAATCAAAGCTATGGTCACTTGGGTCATTTTCAGAGATCAAGGATGTTACAGGAACTATAGCTCTATTCAGGTTCTCTTCTGCAGCAGTATACTTTACCGGAATCACATTAGCTGGGGCTGGGGGTTGTTGTGCTAGCACAGGCTGAGGCCTTTGTTGGGCCTGATACTGTGGTTGGTAGGTTTGTTGGGGTCTAGCATATTGTGGTGGTGGATTTTGGTTCTGGTATCTGCCTTGTTGGTAGGGTTGCGGATAGGGTTGCCTAACTGCCTGCTTGTTGTATGGGCAGTCTTGTGCGGTGTGATTGGTGTATCTCCGTTCTATGGTGCAGTACTGGCTACTAGGGTTTACTTGGGGTTGAGCCATAATGGGACAGACGTTCGCCATATGGTCACCACCGCATGTATAGCATCTTTTCACTGGGGCAAACCTTGGGATTTGTTTGCTAGTTACTCCTAATTTCTGGGCCACTTTCTCTGCGAGTTCCTCAATTGATGTGGATTGCATGGAAGATTGACTAGATGCACTATCTGAATCTTTGTAAATTTTGGACAACTCTAGCTCTTCTCCTAGGTTATCTTCAATGTCAATGCACATACGTACACATTCTTCTATAGTCCTAGGGTCTTTCAGATACACATAGGATCTCAATTTTGGGCTCAGCAATCCATCAAGAAATAAGGCAACTTGTTTAGCAGATGTGGGTAGCTCCGAAATAGGGCACCTTTCAAGATATTGTCTAAATCTTCTTCCGGCCAATCTGACAGTCTCTTGGGGGGTTTGCTTGAAGTTGTGGATCAGTGAGGAGGTGTTGTGTCTTATGCCACTCTTGGAGAACTCTACAATGAATGCCTCTAGGAGTTGGTCTATGCTCCTGAACTGACGCTCATCTAATGGCTGAAACCATGTAAGTGCCGTGTTCCTAAGGGTTAGACCGAAGGCATTGTACTGCGTGAACAGATCTTCCACTTGTTCAGCTCTCAAGACTTGCTTGAACTCTGCCACATGATCATAGGGATCTCCTGTGCCGTCAAAGTAATTCTTCATGGACTTAACTAGCTGGGTGGGTCTCAAAGTTCTTGCGTGCTCTCTAGGTCTTGGCAGAGGGAATCCATCTACATTTCTTTGGTTCCTGTGGACTCTATGTATCTCAGGAGGTTCTACCCTATTCGTCTCTGTTCTCGTTCTTTCTCTGCCTACAGGGTTGGCAAAGCTTACTTCCGGTCTATCTCTACTTCTGTCTCTTTGCGTACCATGAGCTTGGGAAGTTCCCGCCCCAGGGTGACCATAGGATGCATTTGATCTTGGTTGGGGAAAAATAAATTCACCCTTCCACGTGTAGGCATGCCTATCATTTTCTGTCACCACGAAGATCCGTTCTGAAGCATGATCTAAATAGGTCACTCTGCCTGGGCTATCCGGATCCTTAAGCTCATAGATCATGATATTTCCTATGTCTGTTGGCTGATTAGACTTATACCTCCAAAAGGCTTCATCAGTTTCTCGATTGAGGAGCAACTCTATGCTCTTGTTGTCTTGGGGGACCCATTCAGGCGTGATAATCCTAGTGAGAACTGATTTACCTCGAGGGGTTCTAGGTTCCACTCCCATGTTTCCTTGTTCCAAGTCACCTAAGTCCGCTTCTGAAATTACATTTCCAAATTCATCTGTCCTATCTGGATGACTGGTGACTACGTATATGGTTCCTTCCTTGTCCAGGTATGCACCGTTTTCAAACTTGACAGCTGGGTGCTCTAGTCCTATGGATTGGTCAGGGTTTTTAATCTGGACCACAGATCTTCCTAGGCCGTCCTCATAGATGCTCGCACCTAATCGGTTGGTCCTAAGGTATTCCAACTGTGTTTTGTAAGGGCCTTCCACCCTGTACAAGTAAGGCATACCTGAACTTCCCGTAGGTCTATCCATGCCTTGAGACATCCCTGATTCACTGGTATCCGAGCTAGGGTAATGAGAGTGGTGACTCAACTGCTGGGCCCAGGACCTAGCAGTGTGGTTGACACTAGCCTCTGAAGACCTAAGGCTTTGTCTCTCTCTTACTAGGTGTCGTCCTGATCTAAGGTTCATATGCCTAACTGATTAGCCCAATTCTTTGCCCAGAGTACAACCTCGTTGCCGATCAATTGGTACCAGTCACTTGATTCTTTTTAGTTATTCCTCGTGTTTAAAGTCTTGTCTGCTATTACGTCGTCAGGAATACTTGAATGTTCTTCGTACTTTCAGGTTGATCGTTCCACGTTAGGTTCTTTCCTTTATGTTGTCGACAGTACAGAGATTAAGTTTTTAGCTTGAACTTGAGTTTTTAGGTAGTCTTCAACTTGATAGTGGCCTATCGTCGCCCTGACTTACTCCTACTTCTAATCGTTCTTAGCCTAAGCTAGGAATTGACGAAGAGGAGTTGAGGATATTCCGACCTTTCTTGCCGAACCTTGCTCTTTAGTGCTCGAGAAGTTGATTCTCAAGCGTGCGCCACACCCTTGCTTGGATACTCTCAATTGCTTCTCAATAGGCCTGCATAAATCCCAATATTAGCTCCAAGTGGACCTTTCAATTGACAGACAATTTATTTCAGACACTTTTTTAATGACCCTTGTTCCCCCTTTTGCATTGTTAGAAATTTACTCTAGAGCTCCCTTGGTGTTCCTACCCCTCAGTATGTCAACTTCCAAATATCCTATCTGAAAATCAACGCATTATTCTTATAAAAAACAGTTGAGGGCGTGTAGTATATGTCACGAGCTTTCCGACAAGCCCTAGAGCTCAGAAAATGGATTTCGTATGAAAAAGTTATGACCGTTCAGGGTTTAGGGGGTTAAATAGACAAACAGATACTATCAGGGATTTTAATGCATTTTCTAAGGCCTTTGTAAGTAGATGAGTACATGAAAGTGCAAATATGCCCAAAATTTAGCCTAAATTTCCAAAAATTCACTCCTTAATTTTTTGCCGAAAATGCCTGTCTATCGCGATAGACGGTGTCTGTCGCGATAGACACAATCTATCGTGGGGGCTGTCTGTCGCGATAGACGGTGTCTGTCGCGATAGACGGTGTCTATCGTGGATTTCTGTCTGTCGCGATAGACGGTGTCTATCGTGGATTTCTGTCTGTCGCGATAGACGGTGTCTGTCGCGATAGACGGTGTCTATCGTGGATTTCTGTCTGTCGCGATAGACGGTGTCTGTCGCGATAGACGGTGTCTATCGTGGATTTCTGTCTGTCGCGATAGACGGTGTCTATCGTGGATTTCTGTCTGTCGCGATAGACGGTGTCTGTCGCGATAGACGGTGTCTATCGTGGATTTCTGTCTGTCGCGATAGACGGTGTCTGTCGCGATAGACGGTGTCTATCGTGGATTTCTGTCTGTCGCGATAGACGGTGTCTGTCGCGATAGACGGTGTCTATCGTGGATTTCTGTCTGTCGCGATAGACGGTGTCTATCGTGGATTTCTGTCTGTCGCGATAGACGGTGTCTGTCGCGATAGACGGTGTCTGTCGCGATAGACAGAAAAAACGCAAATTTTTGAAAAACTTCTAGTGATCTAGAATGCCCTCAAGGTGTAGGTTACAGTGCTACTCATGCATTCACAAAATGTTAAGATTTTCTGTCTGTCGCGATAGACAGAGATCGTCGTCTCGGGAACTGTGCAGAGCCTGTCGTACCTGCGCACACTGCTGGGGATGATGGTACAGCAAAAAACCTGCAAAATAGCTCAAGGAACACGCAAAAACAGCGCATGCAAATTCGCTCTCTCGCTCTCTCTCACAAGTGAAATGAGGGAAATGAGGTGGAGATGGGGATATAGTCAAAAACTGAAATTTTTGCGATGATGGAGATGGAGGTGGGAGATGGGAATGATGATGATGGTGATGAAGATGGTGAAGAAAGTAAAAGAAATTCGATGAGAGTGAAGAAAATACCTACCACTCCAACGCGTCAACTCTACGTCTTACCATCACACGCTCGTCCTCAAAGCTCGATCCCCGGCAACGGCGCCAAAATTTAGTGTAGCTCAATGATGAGTAGCACCTCCTTTAATGTCAATCCGGGAAGACGTGAGGATGGTATGAAGACCTCGAGCAAGTGGCGGCACAAGTGCGTGAGTGAGAAGCACACTAGCATGCACACACATACACACACACGCGCACACACGGCAAGACAAAGAGCGAGAATCAATGGAGCTTTTAGATTACTTTCAAAATGCTCTTACAAGTTCGTTTCAATTACGATCTAACCTCAAAAATGAGCTCTCTAGCTCTTTTTATAGTTTTTGACTAGCTTTTGGCCCTGTCCAGACCTAGTGTCCGGCCTAGTTAAAAATTAGGTTCCAGGGCTTATTTGAGGGCTCAAACGAAGTCTAAAAATTATGAAAATTGGTACGATGGTACTTCTAATACTCCTCAAGCTCGAGGACTCCTCGGCTTGCACAAAATGGAGTCTAATCTACCAAAAACGGAATTTACAATGTTTGTGTAGTGATTAAAATCACTTGAGTTGTACATAATCTAAGGGAAAAAATGATCTGGCCTTGTTGCCGTATTGTGCATGATTCCTCTGTTGCTTTGTGTGCCAACACCCCAGTACATCAAACCTAATTTACCCCAGTCCATTTACACCATCCTTTCCTTGATTTCCCTTTCCTTCAGGACCTCTTTTCCCCTTCCCTCAACCTATGACCTTCTCACCCGTATCCCCTCCCCATCCCACTACATCACCCCTGCCTTCTCCTCTACATCAAGCCATCCATGAAACTCAACAGGTCATATATTCCTTCTCCTTTGTAAGTCTCGTGTTCACACCCACTAATGCACCCATTGTTACACCACTATTCATTGTTAGTGCACTAGATGCCACGTCCAATGACATGGATATTTCACCACCTATAGAACCACCACTCACATCCACCATTTCACCACCACATCTCACCACCTCACAATTTTCTATGGTCACCACTGCATTCACCCTCCCATTCCCCTTTTCCCTTTGCCCTGCATCTACAACCACACTAGCATCATCTTCACACACCACACCATTGTGATTATCACCCAATATCGACACTAAATTTCATGAAATGTTTGCATGCATGACTCAAGTAAGAGACAAATTTTCCTCTCTCGAAAGAAACTACCAGGCATTGCAACAGACTACCACACATCTGCAGGCACAATTAAATTCTTTCACCATTGAGAATGCTTCCCTGAATGCATGAAATCAAGAACTACATGAGGCTTACCACTCCTTGGAGTTCGAATCTGAACAAAAACCTAAAGAAGCCCTCACAGATGTCAAAAATCTTCTACATGCTCAGACAATATGAAATGCCATGCTAACACGAAATATGGGCCTATTAAGACGACACCTCACAGCCACCAAAGAAGAGAACCAAAGGCTACAAGAGCAGAATCGTGAGAACTTCGAAGCTGTGATGCATAGACCTGATGAACCATTAAGTCCCGATAGATTCAAAGTGGTCCCCTCTGAGACCATGTAAGTCCTATTGGACGATCATGCATGATTACTCGATGACTACGACAAGATCAATGAAGAATATCAAAAGCTCCAGAACAATCACAAAGCCTTACTACTAAGGGAACCTACACAACCACAAAATGTCCTTGAAGTCACATCTCTAGAAATCCTAGACAAACTCACTACTTTATGGGCATGTCTACTTGATCTTCAGGCTCAACTCGAAGGTCACTCCAAACCCCCTATGCTAGATTCCTCGTCAAAGATTCCTGCTAAAGAAGAAACCATTTCTATACTAGTGGAGGACACATACGAAGAAGCATATAAACCACAACCGGTCCTAGGTGAATGTGTCACAGCAGAAGGGTAGGACACATTTGAACTTCCTATTCCTACATGGTTCAAATCAGATGAAGAGCTAGGTAAGACTCACTCCGCACGTGTAGAAACATAGATGCTATGGCCCTAATCGAGGAACAAATTTTACAATCATCCTATTTTGCTCAGTTGGCATATCGACGATATATCTTCATCAATGAGCTTCAATACAGACCCTACTTCCTATACATGGGAGAATACCAATTAGCTATTGAAAAGGAAATTGGGAAGAAACTGACTCATGCCACCAAGTTTGAGCCCAAAGACCTACCCCCTGAAGCAAAGAAAGGAAAAATCTTTCAACCGAACTAGTGCAAGGAGCTCCTTCAGGAATACCTTGAAATTATGCATACCTGGACAAAAGCACCATTGCACCTAAAGTACAATCTATGCTGGGATCCAATGCCACGATGCGGCTCCTGGACAACATTTGTGATTAAAGTTCAAAATAACAAGCAGTGCTAGGGTTGGCTGAACTATCCTTATCTAGCACCACCATGTGGCCCTCCAACCGTTGGATACATTTGTGATTAAAGTTCAAAATAATAAGCTGTGCTAGGATTGGTTGAACTATCCCTATCTAGCACCATTACGTGGCCCTCCAACCATTGGATACATGATGGTGAACATCCACCACTGGCTCCCTTGACTACATCGCATGGACGATGTCGTCGCATATATGACCATTAAGATCTTTGATATGATGCAAATGGTTTTTAAGATCTTTCATCGTGTCAAAGCACCACATGTCAATAGCCCCGACTTTGAGCATGGCAACCAAGACCTCGCATATGACATGAGCACCACGACATCGCTCCGGATATGTTACACATGGCAATACCGCATCAAGCATTTACCTGCATGTTACAAGATGACTTTTGAAGAAATGTTCACAATGGGATTTTGGGAATACCATTCCAAAGTCTTCATCAGCCAGCCTACCCATCTCCTTCAATTGTTTGATTGTGAGCAACTTGTATATTCCACACATTACTGACTTTTGCCTCTCGATGAACCTCAAGCTATAGATTGGGAAAAATTAGAAGCTTATCTCGCACGAGCAATTCGATTGTATCCGTTAAAACCATCCAAAAAATAATACATTTCCCCTCCAACCACTTCATCTAGCATAATACCCAAAGAAGGGTAGAGGAGAAGGATATGGGATCGTAGCTCAATTGAGTTTTCAATAATCTACACAAATTTGTAAGTGCTTATTCTTTTTTAGAACTATCAAAATTGGTGAAACCCATTTCGTATTTTCAATAGGGACTATGAATAAATAATCTATCTAATTCCTCCTTAACCTATTTGAAAAGATTTGGATTCATATGATAACACTGTTGAATCATAGATGATGCATCTTGTTTCAATTAGATTTTATGTTGATAGTTGCGGGGATCTAAACCCTATGGTTCTACGTAATTCCAAGCAAAAACATCCTTAAATTCTATCAAAAGCGAGATTAATTGAGTCTAAAATATAGGTGCTAACTCACCACAAATTCTAACTATCTAGGATTTCTTAGATGTACTGAGATCTATTGTTTTAATTGATCTTCTTGCACGTGTACTAGTAGATTCCAATGGATCATTAATTGAGATCAGACAAAATATTTGGTTGAAAAAATTATGGTTGAGTAGCTATTGATACCAGAGCATATTGGGCAAGTACCACCAGGATATTCATTGCTCCTACTTACCACAAATATTTATTAGCTTCTAAAAATTGAGCCTCTTCATCATCATTTAATCCTTCCAGCATATGTGGGAGTTCTACTAGCATAGGTTTCTCATCCTTGGGGAAAATGTGCTTATCATCCAACATGACCAAATACTTTTTGTGACCTTTCCCTAATGTAACTACTTGTGGTCCCAAATCTTGTTAAACTTTAGCATGTCTCAAACATAGGTGGCCTAATAGTAGATTATAATCCACTTTTTTCCCTAATATCTTAATAACTACAAGAATAATATGGAAATTTGCCTCTTAAATGAGGATAGGAATATCCTTCAAAAACCCACTAGTTCAACATGTGATTGATCAGCCATCCAAATATAAAAAGGGACTGAACATATATCCATCCACCCTATTTGTCTACACATGGCAAGTGTGGCAATGTTAACTCTAGATCCACCATCATTTAAGACATGAGGGATGAATTTAATTTTATACTAGATTGTAACCAATGGAACAAAGGAATCCACTAGTTCATCTTCTATAGATGGTACTTGATTTACTCTTATCGACTGAGAATCTTGATGTATTGAAGGAACAACCATTTGAAGAACCAAAAATAAAGTTGACTAAAATGTCAGAACTAAATTCAATAATTCCTCTAGAGGCAATTGAATCATAAAATTACATAATACTCCTTAAATGAACTTAGTTACAAAGAATTGCTCATTGGATCCTGAGTTGGTTAATCTGGAGAATAAGGTGACATAGTTCTTGAGTAGAATTTTGATTCAAAAGGGGTGATGTCACCCAAGAATATAAATTTGCTAACTTAAAATGTGATGGCAAGTGATTAGCCCATCGTGAAGCTTGAGTATATACTTGATGTTGTTCTTGAATAGTAGGATGATGGGAAGTTTCTCCTATATTAAATTGTTTTCCTAATTGAGTTACTACTATTGTCATCAACTCTTCAAAACTGAAAGAGACCATAGTAGTCATAGGATATTTCAATTTAGCTTCCTCCTTTGATGTATCATACTCTTGAGCTTCCTTGTAGTTTGTTCGAACATGATTGAATTCCATACAAAACAAGTAGTGAGGCCCTTTACCTTCAGAATAAGTATTTTTGTCCTTTTGATTATGATTAAAAAACCTTTGTCTTTTTCCAAAACCTTGTTATCGAGAATGACCACTTTCAGGTTGAGTTACTTCCATTATTTGGCAGGATTATGTCATTAACAGTCATTCTTGGGTGAATATTATGTACATAAGTAGTAGGGTACCATTGTCCTGAATGCATAAATTCTACTCGTACCTGATTGGTGGTGATCACTTAAGTACAATTATTGTATATACAAGTTTTTAGTTCTATGGGTCATAATGTTACATATTGCACAATAGACTTGATTTAAAACACAAGTTGCCACCATATCTTCTACATTTTGACATTTTGTACAATACTATTGTTTGACGATTTTGGAGATCCCCCTAAAGGAATGATTTGAGAAGTAGGCACTTCAAATTGATGTTGTCGAGAAGGGTTGGCCACTTTCAGATTCCTTTCAGTTTCTCAGTCACATGAATGATTTGATCTAATGTTTGGGTATTATCTAAGGCAAAGAGATGGTATTATCTAATGATTCCTTTTCAGTTTCTTAGTATTATCTAATGATTTGATCTAGTGGTTTATGGATGGGTTGAGCCCATCCATAAACCATCCTCATACTACATTTCTAGGTGGTCATTCAGCTTGTTGAATTTTTCTTAAAGTACTCTAGAAAAGAGAAGCATAATCTACAATAGTATGAGCAGGTTGCTAGACAATGTATTGCAATGTAATGAATAATTATCCTGTGGTCTTTGCCTTCCAAAACTTTTGCAAAAATGCCATGTGTAAGGCATCGTATGTAGCAAAATTGTTTGATGCAAACTCCGTTAGCCATCTCACTACTTCTCCTCCAAGTGTCACCTAAAATACCTGACATTTTCATGCATTATCTTGTCCTACTTCCAAGAGATCATACTGAGTCTCAAACAATCAAACATGTACATCTAGATATTCATCTATTTTTCCAGTACATACCAGTGATACAGTGCACTAGAACTATCATTTGGTGTGGTAACAATACTTTGTCCTCTGCACAATCACTAATTATCCAAGTAGCTTCCGTTTCCACTTTCACTTTGTCGTCAGTCTGTAATCCTTGCATCTGCTCCACCCAAGCAAAATCTAGAAGTTTAGTAGGCATGCTTGAATCCTCCATAACCAGTCTTCCTTCTTGCCTTCATTCTTCCATCCCAAAATCAAAGTGCCTTTGAGATATACAAACACATGTTTTATTTCTTGCCAATGCTTAGTATCAAGGCTACACATAAATCACTATGAGGAATACGGGGCATAGCGACGATTAACATGACACATTTTTGTTGCTATGTGATTGTGCATTTCAAGCGTTATTTTTTATGTTTTTTTTTATGCTCCTAGCAACGTAGACAAAAGTGTCACTCACTGAACTTCGCTTATGCAACTTATTCTTGAGCATCACATATGCAATGTTGTTTTGCATTGCTTATGCGATGTAGGAATGCATCGCTTATGTGATGCTTTGCATGATTGCATACACGACAATTTTACATCGCTTATGTGATGCTAGTGTTTGATCAAAATAGAAAAAACATTGGATCACTCTTCAATGGTCATTTTATGTGCGTCTGATCGAAGAGCTCTCCAATGTTCAGATCTGAGCTATGCTTACAAGCTCCAATAATCTCTTTCTAGATCTCTATCTTTTCTAATCTCACTCTCTCTCTCTCTCTCTCTCTCTCTCTCTCTCCTTCTTTCTACCTCTTTCTCTTTCAATTTCTATATATCTCTCTCTCTTTCTCTTTTTTCTTCTCTCTTTTGATCTATCTCTCTCTCTCTCTCTCTCTCTCTCTCTCTCTCTCTCTCTCTCTATATATATATATATATATATATATATATATATATATATATATATATATATATATATATATATATATATATATATATATATATATATATATATATATATATATATATATATATATATATTGCAAGTTATTCAAAAAGTTCACCAAGCATAAAATATGGCTAATTATTGGAAGTACAATTTTCATTGTTTGTATATCATTTAAATTGTTTTATTTTCGTTAATTAACATACTCACACTTACTCATTCATATGCACATATACACATATACAGACCATGCATGCTCACACATACACACACATACACATGCACATACACACACACGTCTAATACATGCTCATACACTTACACATACACATACATATACACATATGCATACACATACACATATACACACATACACATACACACACATACACATACACACACATAAACATATGCATATGCACAAACATATCTACTAACACATAAAAGTACATGCATGCATGCATTACTACATATACACATACTCATACACACATTAACACATACTTATACACATACACACATATACACATATACACACACACATACACATTAACACACATATACACATACAAACACCTACACCTACACATACACACACACAACATACTTATACACATACACATACATATGCGCATACATATATATACACACACATACACATACACATGCACATATGTACACACATTTATGCACATAAACTTACACATACACATGCACATACATACATATACACACACATGCACATGCACATACACACACATACACACATACACTTACACATACACATGCACATACATACATATACACACACATACACATACACATGCACATACACATGCACATACACACACATACGCACACACACGTACACATACATGTGCACATACATAATACACATTCATACACGTACACATACACACATATACACACACATACACATGCATATATACCTACACATACACATACACACACATACATACACTTATTCACATACACATGCACATACACACATATACAAACACATACACATACATATGCACATACACACATACACATACACACATGCATATGCACATAAACACATACATACATACACATACACACATGCATATGCATAAAACATATCTACATGCACATATATACACACAAATGCACATATATTCATGCATACAGACACACTTAAACAAATATAGATATATATCTACATGTGCATACAACATTTTATACACACACAACTATGCACACACTTATATACACACAAACACACATATAATAGGAATGAATTATATAAGAAAAATAATAAATCACATGTTAAATATAAATAGTGATAAAAAATCATTTAAACAAGACTTTTCATTACTCAGTACCATAGACACATTTCAAAACATAATTGGAATGAGAATATATATATATATATAACAAATATGTATATCAATGTAAAATATATAACCAAATTAATATATCAATCATCTTGATCATCGTCATCATCGACATCATTCTGTAAGTCCTCATCATCATGATCATCCTTATCATCATGATCATTTGCATGGTCTGATGAATTTGTAGTGGCATCATGGGTAGAGGTGTGACTACTCCATGATGATTGAGATCATTCTGCCTATGTCTATCTCGCCACCTCATCCATATCTGCCTCTCCATGATACTCTTGTATTACATAGAACAAACATAAATAAATAAAACATATAAAACATCAATAAAAATAAGATAATTATATGAAATTTAATAATACTCACAAAAGAATTTGGATGATCTTGCATGTACTCACTCAGATGTAAATATCCATAATGTGTAAAAAAATTGATTTCCTTTTTTGTGGGATATCGACCATAATCCTTTTGCTGCATTGAAACAAATAAAAAAAGATTAATGATTAGTGTTTTAACTTAAATAAAAAATATATTTTCAATAATACATATACTTACAAATGTAGGTACAAAACCATGATGGACCATTTGGCCTAAGTGCAATGTATGACATGACTCAATTTTCTTCTTTGCAGCAGCCTATGTTTATTTAATGAAACAAAAATACTAATTTGTATACCTTCTGGTGAGGAAATGATTCTTGAAGATGTAGCTATTTGCGAAAAAACTTCCACATCTCCGATGGTATGTTAGTTCTCTTATTTTATTATACCATACAATATCTTCTATTATTTTAATATCAAATAGAAAAAAGGATCAAAATATAAAAAAACTTTAAATTGATAAACATGCATACACAGACACACATACATGCACTTACACACACATACTTACACTTACACATACATACACATACCCACACATATACATACACACACATACATACTAAATAGATACCCACACCCATACATATACACACACATACATCCATACACATACACATATGCATACACTTACACATACATACATACACTTACACATACATACATACATACATACACACACATACATGCATACACATACACATATGCATGCACTTACATACATACACTTACACATACATACATACACACACATACATGCATACACATACACATATGCATACACTTACACTATGTATGTATGCATACACATACACATACATACACACACACATACATGCATACACATACACATATGCATACACATATGCATACACTTACACTATGTATGTATATGTATACATGCATACACATACACATATACATCCACAGACACATACACATACATTGACACACATACACATACCGACACACACACATACATGCATACACATACACATATACATACACTTAAACATACATACATACACTTACACATACATACATATATGCACATATACATGCATACACATACACATATACATACACATACACATACATACATACCCACACATACACATACATACATACACACATACATATATACATACACTTACACATACATACATACACTTACACATACATTCATACACACACATACACATACCCACACATATACATACACACACATATACATACTAAATACATGCACACATACACATACACATAAATACACATACTCCTAGACACATGCATACACACAGGTACATAATAACACAAACATATACATACACATATATACACACATGTACACTTACACATACATACATACACTTACACATACTACATGCATACACACACATGCATAATAAATACATAAACATTTATAAACATGGATACCATTAGGGAAAAAAGTGAACCCTGCATGGGCCTTGTAAGGATCCCTAATTTTTAGGGATTAAAATTAATCATGCTATGGTTAAAGGGAGCCTGGAAAACCACTAGTGGTATTTTATTTAAAAATACTATTTTTTAAGAGCCAGATTTGATTCCTCAATCTGAGTAGATTCGTGCTTCTTGAGAGCCATTAGATACTTCAAACGGATGGCCATGATTGACGAAGTTTCCTGTCAAAAAACGACAAAATAGTGTTCTCAATTGGGAAGGGCTCGTGGCTAATTGGAGCCCTTGGATATTCACCACGGACGGGCAAGATGAGCGAAGATATGTCTGGCAAGAAATGACAAAATGGAGAAGTCACATCATTTGTGAGAGGTGGGAATAAAGAAGAGAGAGAGAGAGAGAGAGAGAGAGAGAGAGAGAGAGAGAGCCAAATTCGTGGGCATTGAGGGCCATTAGATTGTAGCCACAGACGAACGTGATCGGAGCCACAGTTCTGGCAGAAAAGGACAAAACAAGCTTCATTCAAGTCATGGGACATGGGAAAAGTAAGAGAGAGACTGCATTGGGACGCGAAATAATAGAGGCCATTGGATTTTTGCCGATCGTATGTCCCATATCCAAGCACGCTGCCACATGGGCTAGAGCTCGTACAAGCCTTTAGATTGGTTAATGATCCAACAGCACACAAGCGATGCCGATCAATCCACTTGAGAAGAAATCTTGAGCCTTGGATTGATAGCCCCATCCAACGGTACATAATCAAAGGCGCAGGTCTCTCTATCTTTTAAGCTTAACCATTCGATTTCCTTCATATCCAAGGGTCTATATCAATTTCGGATCGCCAAATTCGAATCTTAAACCACTACATGAGGAAATACCACTTCTATCATCACATTTTGGTTGTTTTGACCAGTCCAAAACCAAGGAAACCTAGGCCTACCCTAGTTGATTGAGGCTCTAAATTGTGGCCACCACCCTCCTCTCATTGGTCCATCACTAATCATCCCTTAATCTAAAAGGCCCATGCAGGGTTCATTTTTTCCCCTAATGCATACACACACATGCACATAACCACACATATAGATACACACACATAATAAATATATCCACACATACGTACACACATATATACCCACATATATACCCACATATATAAACATACATACACACATCATAGATTTATAGTCTTTTATTTGAATTTGTATTTCAATGATGCTTTCCTTTAAACCATATTGTTGCTCTAGCACAATGGTAAGTACCACGTTAAGAAGCTCCACCTCCTTAATGTCAATCTACAAAAGAGATAGGAGTGATATGAAGATCATGAATGCAAGAAGTAGTGAATGTGAAGGTGAGAAGCATGAGGATGCACACACACATACACACACACAAGGAAGAGACAAGCGAGACACAATGGAAGGTGGAAAATAGACTAAATTGCTCAATTACACTACTACAAGCTCAATCTAGCTCTAATCTCTCCTCAACTCATACAAGCTAACCAAAAAAAATGAGCTCTTTAGCTCTTTTTATAGTTTTCTTAACTAGTTTTGACTAGTTTCACATCTAGTGACTAGCATAGCTAAAAAATAGGTTCTCAGGGTCGTTTGGAGGTCTAAAGAAAATCTAAAAATTACCAAAATTGGTATGCTCACTCTACCTAATCTCCTCAACCTTGAGCACTCCTCAACTTGGACAAAATGGAGCTACTAAATACAAAGTTGGGTGTTTTATGATATATATATTACAAAAGTGATGAAAATCATTGTTTGGAGTTTTGAAAAAGTAATATCAAGTATATTTCTTTGAAAAAATTGAATGTCTATCTCCCCAAAACGCTTTGTAGTCCGCCTCTACATACTTCCTCTGCGTCAATGCCTTTGGCTACTGCCAACACCCCCTCCCTCTCGTGTCTATCGTCCTCGATAGATCCTTTTTGTGGGGTTCGCACGATGAAGTTTTGCAAGAGGTCCTGTGCAAGGGTGTGCTCCGCAATGCGAATTTGTCGTGCGAGATCAGCTTCTAATTTTTCCTAGCCTATGGCCTAAGGTTCTTTCATAGGCCGAAGTTGGTAGTGTGTCAAATATACAAGTTTCTCGCAAGCGAACAATTGAAGGAGATGGGTAGGCCGATTGATGAAGACTTCAGAATGGTATTCCCAAAAGCCCATCGTGAAGAGATCCGTAGTCTATGTAGAGTCTGCAAGGTACCATGTTTTGAATGATGTTGCTTCAATGCACCTACATGTGCTAATTGCAACCAATTCTTGTATTTTGATTCGCCCACATAACAAGCAAGAATGTTTTGATTATCTTATTTATATATACTTCCTGCTAGTATCTGGTATCTTTGTGACTTGGTGATTTCTCCTTCTCTTATCCTAATCCTACGATTCTTGGGTCCAAATGTGAGGATCGGGACAATAGTCTTGGCCCATTTAGGTACTATCTCAAGGTTAAATAAGTATGCATCTGGTAGTTCATTTGCTACTCCTTGAGGAGCTTCTCCCGTAGTTAATCGTGAAAGATGATCAGCTCTAAGGTTGGTCCTTCCCTTCCTGAATACTACTTCAAAGTTGTATTCTATTAGTAATAGAAACCAACATATCAATCATCCGGTATCACAGGGCTTATTGTCTAAGTATAACAATGCCTGATGATCCGTGAAGATTTTGAACTTGTTTTCCAATAACTAATGCTTGAATTTCTTTACTGCATAAATCATTCCTAATCCTTCACGCTAAGTCGTGGTGTAATTTCTTTCTACTACGTTTAACTATCTACTTGCATAAGCTATGGGAAGATATATTGCTTTCATTCGTGGGTTGTGCCAACACACATCCTATGACATAGTTGGATGCATCCACATGCACATGGAATGGCTTACTCCAATCTGGTGTCATTAATATGGGTGTTGAACACAAGCGTCGTTTGAGTTCATTGAATGAATTCACATATTCTTCTATCCATTCAAACTTGGTCAAAAGAGAGTACAAAGGCTTTGCTATGATAGTCTACATGTGTATGAATCATCGATAATAACCACAATGACCCATGAAATCCTGTACTCTTTCACATTTTGTGCCTAGGCAAATATCCAATTACTTTCACCTTTTCTTCATCCATACAAATTCCATTTTTTGACACAATGTGTTCTAGAATTTTGCCTTGCCTGACCATGAAAATGCACTTTTTTAAGTTCAAGCAAACCTGTTATTCTCGACATTTGTCAAAAAATTGCCTTAATTTAGGGATGTGGTAAACTTCCAAATTCTTCCTTAAGAATTCCTTAAAAACACGAGACATTAATTGTTGGAAAGTGGTGGGTACATTTGTGACCCCAAATGGCAGTACATGAAATGTAAATATGCCCCATTTTGTGGCAAAAGCTATCTTGTGTTGTTCTTCAAGAGTAATGGCTACTTCATTATAGCTTGAGAATCCTTCAAGAAATTTATAAACTTCCTTGCTTGCAACTCTTTCCAGCAAATGTCCCATGATAGGAAGAGGATAATTGTCTTTAATCGTGGCCGCATTAACTTTTTTAAGGTTAATACACATACACACAATTTCCCATTCTTTTTAGGCACCACCACAATGGGGGATACCCATTCGGTAAGCTCAATTTCATAAATGAATCCTACTTCTATCAAGCGATCTATCTCTTCTTTAATCTTGGTCGTATAGTTAACGTTATACATGTATGGTTTCTACTTAGTAGCTTTGGCCTTTGGGTCATAGGAATTCTAAGGGAACATATATCAGGGTCTACTCCTTTCAAGTCCTTGTAACTCCAAGCAAACACATCTCTATACTCTCGCAATAGGGCCGTTAATTCTTCTTCTTCCTCCTCTACAAATCATGCCCTATACAGTGCATTTTTCTTCTCCTTCTTCAATTATGACTATTATTTTTTTGGTTTTCTCTCGGTTATCATATGGTTCTCCAATGCCTGCTTCTCTTTTAGGCATCTGTACCATGATTCTTTGTTGGCAGCAGCAGTCAAGGCACCTAAGGACTCACAAGACAAGGAAGCCAAAGAAGGGAGCCAAAGCGGAGAGAAGGCACAAGCAGACTAAGTAGTCAACGAAGATCTGGCAAGTAGGCCATTCAATTTTGTCCAAAACAACATCTTCATAACAGTGATTCTCATCACTACAAATCATTGTAAATACCATTTCACCTTTTTGTAACTCCATTTTGTGCAAGCCAAGGAGTCCTCCAGCTTGAGCAGTATTAGAAGTATCATCGTACCAATTTTCATTATTTTTAGACTCCGTTTGAGCCTCCAAATAGGCCCTAGAACCTAATTTTTAACTACGTCGGACACTAGGTCTGGATAGGGCCAAAAGCTAGTCAAAAACTATAAATAGAGGTAGAGAGCTCATTTTTGAGGTTAGCTTGTAATAGATTTGAACTTTTATGAGCACTTTTGAAGTAATCTAAAGCACTCCATTGTCTCTCTCTTTGTTCTTGCCGTGTGTGCGTGTGTGTGTATGTGTGTGCATGTTTGTGTGCTTCTCACTCACGCACTTGTGCCTTCACTTGCTCGAGGTCTTCATACCATCCTCATGTCTTTCCGGATTGACATTAAAGGAGGTGCTATTCATCACTGAGCTACACCAAATTTTGGCGCCGTTGTCGGGGATCGAACTTTCAGGACGAGCGTGTGATGGTAAGACGTAGAGTTGAAGCATTGGATTCATAGGTATTTTCTTCACTTTTATCTATTTTCTTTTGTTTTCTCTTCACCATCATCATCCTCACCATCTCTGTTGGAAGCAGCCAAAGGCACAGACGCCACAGAAGCATGTAAAGATGGAGCAGGGAGCCAGGTGGATCAATTTTCCAAACAAATATGTTCTTATTATTTCTTCAAACATTCAACAGTGATTATTATCACTAATTGTAACACATGTATCATAGAAAACCCCATTTTGTAATTCATAGCTCCATTTTGTGCAAGCCGAGGAGTCCTCGAGCTTGAGGAGCTTAGGTAGAATGCTCGTACCAATTTTCGTTATTTTTAGACATCGTTTACCCTTCCAAATAGCATCTAGGACCTATTTTTTAACTAGGCCGGTCACTAGATGTCAAACCGGTCAAAACTAGTCTAGAAACTATAAAAAGAGCTAGAGAGCTCATTTTTGAGGTTAGCTTGTTTGAGATTAGAGTTGTTTTGAGCTTGTAATAGTGATCTTGAGTAATAGAACTAATTTCCCACCTTCCATTGTGTCTTGCTTGTCTCTTCATTGTGTGTGTGTATGTGTGTGTGCATCTTTGTGCTTCTCACCCTCACTCTCACATCATCTCACGTTCACGATCTTCATATCACTCCTACCTCTCCCACGGATTGACATTAAGGAGGTGACGCTTCTTAACGTGGTTCTCACCATTGTGCTAGAGCAACACCAAATTTGGCGCCGTTGCCGGGGATCGAGTCTAGGACGAATGTGTGATGGTAAGAGTATAGCAAGAAGTGGCGTTGGAAGGTAAAAATTTCAGTTTTTGTTGTTGCTTTTACTTAGTTTTTAGTGTTTTTCACCTTCCCCATACTCCATCTTCATCATCGCATCATCATCTCCATTTCCAAAAAAATCAGAAAATTCACCATATCCCCCCATTCACCTCATTTCCCCTCATTTGTGCATGCGAGAGAGTGAGAGAGAGTTTTTGCTCTTGTGTGTGCATGCGTTTTGTTGAGTTTTCTTGCAGGTACAGGGCTTCAGAGCATCAGGAGAGCTTCCAAAAGGTAAAAAATGTACTTTCTGTCAGAAATTTCCGAGTGTGGCGGACCATCGCGATGGTCTGCAACTTTCGGATTTTGAGGTAGGCGACCACACCACGAGGTAGGCGATCCCTGCGCATACACGGCACCATAGTTGCATTTCAAAAATTCGTTATTTGGTGGACCATCGCGATTGGCTCAGACCATCGCGATTGTGTCGCACCATCGCGATAGGCTCACGCCATCGCAACGGCTCGGCCGGACCATCGCGACGGTTCGCTTTTTCGGACCATCGCGACGGTTCACTTGAGCCATCGCGACGGTCCACTTGGACCATCGCGATTGTCCAGTTGACCCCGCACCATCGCGATTGGCTCATGCCATCGCCACGATAGTGCCACGTGTCACGATAGACCATCGCGACGGTTCGTTTTTCGGACCATCGCGACAGCCCAAAATCGGACCATCGCGATTGGCTCAAGCCATCGCATCGCGGACCATCGCGACGGTTCACTTCGGACCATCGCGATTGTTCCCCTTTGACCGTTGACCCGTGCCATCGCGATTGTCCACCTGATCACGCCATCGCGACGGTTCATTTTTTGGACCATCGCGACGGTTCGACCTCACGCCATCGCGATTGTTCACTTTTTTGGACCATCGCGACGGTCCATTTCCACGCCATCGCGACGGTTCGCTTTTTCGCGCCATTGCGATTGTCCAAACTCCACGCCATCGCGACGGTTCGCTTGGACCATCGCGACGGTCCCAGACCATCGCGATTGTGCACCCCCATCGCAAATTTTGGGCTCCAATTTTGACCAATTTTGAGGGTATTTTTGAGAAATTTTTGGACCAATAGACTCATAGGAGACCCCTTAGCACATATCTGAAGGAAAACTTGATTGTCAGTTTTTACCCCCCAGGGCCTGAACGCTCATAACTTTTTCATCCGAAGTCCGTTTTTTGAGCTTAATAGCTCGTTAGAAAGCTCGCGACGAGTACTACGTGACCTCAACTGTTTTTTTCATAAAGGATACGTTTATTTTTTGGATAAGCTATTTTGAGGTTCACCTAGTTTGGGACTAGGAAGCCAGGGGGCACACATTGAAAATTTGGGCAAAAAGGGAAGGGATTTAAAAGGTGTATATGCTCAAGTATTTGATCATCTTGTGAATTGGTCTAATATTAGAATTTTCCAGGTTTAGCAAAGGCAATCAAAGGCAAGCAAGCAAGGCAGCGAAGACAACAGAGCTTGGGAAGCACGACTTCTTGGGCAACAGGGCATTAGAGCTACCAGAAAAGCCGACTCGAGGTTGGAAGACTACTCAACCCCCTCAGTCAATTCTTAGCTTAGGCTAAACGGTAGTTGTGGATTAACGACGATAGGAACGTCTCAAGTTCAAGATACTTAATTCTTTCAAATTTAAGACTACAAGTAAAGGTGTGTGTGACGAAAACCTAAAGAAAAGAACCTAAGTCTGACGGAACGAGAACTCAAAATCATAACGGAAAGTCGAATTACTGACGCGTATATTAAGACAAGAATCCAAAGAAAATTAAAAAGAACTAAGAAAGTAATAACAAAGAACCATTGACGATCTAAGTGTGTGACTGAGTGTGCAAGGAAGAAAATTAATGAACCTTAGATCAGGGAGACACATAGGTAAGTCGGACCGACGAAGCCTTAGATCATCAGAGGCAAGTGTAAGGACTACTACACGATCTTGGGCTCAGCAATTGAATAGTAATTACCCCTACGAGAGCTCAGAGACTAGCGAATCAGAAATGGCATTTAGCACAGACAGACCAGAAGGAGGGTCTCATGTAGCATACCTAGAAAAACCAGAAGGACCCTATAGAACGCAACTAGAGTTTCTCCGAACCAACCGATTAGGTGCTCGCATCTATGAGGATGGTTTGCGAAGGCAAGTGGTGCAACTGCACAACCCTGATCAACCCATTGGATTGAAAAGACCAGTGGTGAAATTTGAGAGAGACGCTTACATAGACAAAGAAGGAACCATGTACGTTCTAAGTACGCAGCCAAACGATACTAATGAGTTTGGCACAATTCAATTAGAGACGGAAGCGAAATTTCAAGGAAAAGAACCATTAGAAGAACCTAGAACACCGAGAGGGAAATCCGTATTAACAAGAATACTCAGCCCAGAATGGATCCCTCAAGATAACAGGAGCACCGAGTTGTTTGTAAACAAAGAGACAGATGAAGCCTTTTGGAGGTACAGAAAGGAACACCCTGGTGAGATAGGCATCATTACAATTTATGAATTCAAGGACCCAGATACACCTGGAAAGGTTGTATACCTGGATGAAACTTCAGAAAGAGTCTTTGTGGTGCCTGAGCGCGCTAAAAACACATACACATGGAGAGGTGAATTGATATTCCCTCCACCTAGAACAAACATGAATACAAGTCAACAAGGGGCACGAACATCCTCAGCCCATGGACATCAAAGAGAAGGAAATAAGGAGAGACCGGAAGTAAGCTTTAATCACCCCATAGGGAGAGATAGAACAACCACGAACACGAATAGAACGGATAGACAAAGAGATCATGAAATATCAGGTGGTAGGGATGATTTTCCTCTACCTAGGCCACGTGAACACGCAAGAGTATTGAGACCCACTCAATTAGTGAAATCAATGAAGAATTACTTTGATGGGACAGGAGATCCCTATGATCACGTTGCAGAATTTAAGCAGGTACTAAGAGCAGAACAAGTCGAGGACATGTTCACGCAATACAATGCATTTGGACTAACGTTAAAGAATACCGCTTTAACTTGGTTCCAACCATTGCAACAAAGGCAATTTAGAGACATCCATCACTTTTTAGAGTCATTCATCACCGAATTCTCTAAAAGTGGGATTAGACATGACACGTCTTCGTTGATTCATAGCTTTGAACAAACCCCTCAGGAAACAGTTAGACTGGCAGGACGTAGATTCAGACAATATGTGGAACGATGTCCAATGAAAGAGCTACCCTCACAAGCCAAACAAGTATCATTGTTCCTAGATGGTTTGTTGAGTGCGAAACTACGCTCCTATGTGTACCTAAAGGAACCCAGAACGCTAGAGGAATGTGTAAGAATATGTATAGACATTGAGGATAACCTAGGAGATGAATTAGAACTCTCAAAGGTCTATAAAGACTCGGATTGTTCTTCTCTAGCATCCACAAAATTGTCTAGCTCGATAGAGGACCTAGCAGAAAAGGTGGCCCAAAAACTAGGAGTTTCTAGTAAACAGGTGCCCAAGCTACCAACTAATGTACGTTGTTACACTTGTGGTGGAAATCATTTGGCAAATGTGTGCCCCAATGCACCTCAACCTCACGTCAACCCTAGTGGCCAATATTGCACAATTGAGAGAAGATATACGAATCATACGGCACAGGACTGCCCATACAACAAACAAACCGTGAGACAGAACTACCCGCAACCATACCAGCAGCAAGGTAGGTATCAAGGCCAATACAATGCTCAGCCTTATCACTATAGGCCTCCTCAGAACTACCCATACCAGGCTCAACAAAGACCCCAACCTGTTTTAGCTCAGCAGCCACCCCCACCAGCGAATGTCATCTCAGTCAAATACGCTGCTGCAGAAGAGAACCTAAGTGTGGCCTTAGTGCCTTCTTCACCCTTGATCACAGAAAGTGACCCGAACTCAAACAGTTTTGACTCTGCTCATGTAACTAGTCCACCCGCTTATTACATGGAGTCACCAGAACATGTGGAGACGTATTATTATGACAGTCCACCAATGGAAACTAGTTGGGAGCCCGATTATACTAATGTGATGTACGCAAACCCAACCCCACGGCCCCAATTGAGACAACAGAGACCACAGGGCCCTAGAGGACCATGCTTTAGGTGCCAAGGAGATCACTTCATTAAGGATTGTCCACATCCCCCAATAGCAAGGCAATCACAGTACTATAGCATCCAAGGCTTTTGTGCCGACTGTGGCAAAGAGCACATAATCAAAGATTGTCCTAAGAACCCAGTTAACGCTTCGAACGTGACACCGATCAACGTGATAGGCATTGTAAACAATGCAGATGGATCTAACCCTACATACGTGCCTATCCAAGCTATAACAAGAGCCCAGGCGCTCTTACAAAACCAACAGCTTAATCAAGAGAAAGTAGCCGGAACTAGTGAAGTTGCAGAATCTAGTAGTAAAAAGACGAAATCTTGGAAAGATTCTAGAGAAAGAATCAAGAGAAAGTGGAGTAAAAAGATAAGTCAGTTGGAAGGAAGTCTAAGAGAATCTAGAGCCAAAATACAAGAATTGGCCTCACAAGAATTAAATCAAGAAAATCCAGCTCAGAAATCAGGATCAGTCTTAGCGGAACCCATACCGGAAGATCTAGACATGATGTTTCGTGCATATCAGGCTAGAATAAAAGAGGGACCTCAAGTCACGGAAATGAGTAAAAACTACCCTCGAGCTGATCTAGAAATTGAGAGAACTAAACTTTGCATGAAAATGGTAGAATTAGCACAAGCTTTGTTTGAAGCCTCTAGATATCTTAATTGGAATAACATGGCAAAACCGGAACTACACTTTCAAGGACTAATGGAGAGGCTAGAACACTTGATAGAAAGCAAAGAGAAAGAGGATCAGCATAGGAACCCTATTGTCACAGAGACACAGGAAAGGAATGCACCATCCCTGTCTCAAGTACCTAATACGGAAAGTCAAGATAACCTATCTTCCATACATAGGTACTCACATGAATTTTTGAGAGAAATCCAAGAAGAGAAATGGAGAAAAGAACAAGGAACTCATCCTCCTATTCAAGAAATAGACGACTTGCAAGAACAATTTCCCCAAGACATCCCCTCTATATATGATGATGTAGAGATGGAACAACGGAGTGAACCCACAGGATTTGAATCTAATTCTCTACAAGAATTACCTCAGTTCACAGGACCTTGGGAAGCTAAGTCTATTAGTATGAGAGCACCCACGATAATAGTGAGGAATGAAGAATCAGTGATCCCTAGGAACACGGAAGTGATCAAGAATACGAAAGTACAGTGTAATCTCACTCTGGAGGAATTGTTAAAGGTAAAACCAGAATTGTGGAAGCATGTAGCAAATCAATTCCCTGAGCTAGCTACCACACCCTCTCAAATAGGATCACATAAGAAGGTACCAGAGATACCCGTGGAAAAGATTGGAGACGTAAGTGAAGGAGAGGAAGGTAACACATATCTTCCAATAACCCATCAGGGCTACACCACGAAAGCCATCTTAGATTCAGGAGCCGGAGTAGCCATCGCTACCACCGCTTTGTGGAAACGTTGGGGTAAGCCAGCACTCAGACCCACCAGGATGAAACTACAAATGGCTGACGGACACATAGAAAAACCATTAGGCTTACTAGAAGGCATATCTCTCACCACTTGTGGTGTAGAATTTGAGCATACCTTTGCCATTTGTGACTTTGCGAAAAATCGTGCTTACGAGATGATATTGGGACGACCATTCATGCGTCAGTTGCAAATTGTACAAGATTGGGGAACTAATTCTTTGTACTTGCAACATTTAGGAGTGACTACCAAAGTCGATCTTAAAGACTATTCACATAGAGATGTACCCCCAATACAATGGAATACCATCCATAAAACACCAGTAGAGACGGAATCCGTGCACTCATTAGAATCAGACCCTTCTTGGTTGCATGAGGATACCCATTTATGGATGTGTAAAGTAGCCAAACAAGAGGAAGAGCGGTTAGAAGCCAGGACCTTAGGTGCGGAACAACATCCACGAACCCTTCAAGATCCAGCCTATGCACCTGTAGTATTCCCAGACGAAGAGTTTGAACCCCATGGTTGGGCAGAAATACTAGCAACCATGGATGTAGCCATCAATGAAGAACAATGGACACCCCACTGTGACGAGGATGGCTATGACATTTCAGTTTTCACGATAGAGCCAATCATGTGCGATGCAGTTTTAGAAGAATGTGAAGCTAGCACTGATGCATTTGAGGACGCAAGCGATTTTGGTCTAGAATCAATTCTCATGGACCCACCCTTTGCATCAGAGGAGGAATATTTCTACGAAGTAGAGACTCACACTCAGAGACACAAGGAAATTACGAACGAAGTAAGGTTAGCCACAGAAGTGACTACTAAGAGTGAAGGCAAGAAAAGGAAGAAGAAAGAAACCATGTTGGAAAAAGAAGAATCTTTGTTTGAAGTACCCGAGAAATTCAAGAAATATGAAATCGAAGATAGAAGAATCATGGTACGAATGCCCAATAGAAGGGCAAATGACGGACAAGTATATGATAACCGAGAGAAGACCAAAAAAATAATAGTTGCCATAGAAGGAGAAGAAGAAAAATGCACATATATAGGGCATGATTTGACGAATGAAGAAGAGGAAGAACTAGTTGCCCTATTGCGCGAATATAGAGATGTTTTTGCTTGGAGTTATAAAGATTTGAAAGGAGTAGATCCAGATATATGTTCTCATAGAATCCCTATGACTCCAGATGCAAAACCGACAAAACAGAAACCTTACACGTACAATGATAACTACGCTGCGAAGATTAAAGAGGAGATAGATCGCTTGATAGAAGCAGGATTCATTTACGAAATTGAGCATACCGAATGGGTATCCCCCATTGTGGTTGTGCCCAAGAAGAATGGAAAATTGCGTGTGTGTATTAACCTTAAAAAAGTTAATGCCGCCACGATTAGAGATAGTTATCCTCTTCCTATCACAGAACACCTATTGGAGAGAGTTGCGGGCAAGGAAGTTTACAGCTTTCTTGATGGATTTTCAGGCTATAACCAAGTAGCCATTGCTCCAGAAGACCAACACAAGACGGCTTTTGCCACAGAATGGGGCATATTTGCATTTCGTGTAATGCCATTTGGCTTAACAAATGCACCCGCTACTTTCCAGCGACTCATGTGTCATGTTTTTAAGGAATTCTTACGCAAGAGCTTGGAAGTTTATGTCGATGACTTATGTGCTCATTCAAATGTAAGACAGACACATATCCCAGAGTTAAGACAAATATTTGACAAATGTCGAGAATATCAGGTTTGTTTGAACCCAGAAAAATGCGTTTTCATGGTCAGACAAGGCAAAATTCTAGGACACATTGTGTCAAAAAATGGAATCTCCACAGATGAGGAAAAGGTGAAGGTAATTGCAGAATTACCAAGACCAACTAATGTGAAAGAGGTACAGGCATTCATGGGCCATTGCGGTTATTATAGGAGATTCATACACATGTATGCAATCATAGCCAAGCCTTTGTACTCTCTTTTAACCAATTTCGAATGGACGGACAAATGTGAAAATTCATTCAATGAACTTAAACGACGCTTGTGCTCAGCACCTATATTGACAACCCCAGATTGGAGTAAGCCATTCCATGTGCATGTGGATGCATCCAATTACGCCATAGGATGTGTGTTAGCACAACCCACGAATGAAGGTAATATAGATCTCCCCATAGCTTACGTGAGCAGACAATTGAACGCAGCAGAAAGAAATTACACCACGACGGAACGAGAAGGATTAGGGATGATCTACGCAGTAAAGAAGTTTAGGCACTACTTGTTGGCCAACAAATTCAAGTTCTTTACAGATCATCAAGCCCTATTATACTTAGTCAACAAACCATGTAACACAGGACGATTGATACGTTGGTTTCTATTACTCATGGAGTATGATTTTGAAGTAGTAGTCAGGAAGGGAAAGACACATCTTAGAGCCGACCACCTTTCAAGATTAACCTCAGGAGAAGCTCCTCAAAGAATAGCCGATGAATTACCAGATGCATACTTGTTTAACCTTGAGATAGCACCAGAATGGGCTAAACCTATAGTCCCTATTCTGACATACGGACCCAAGAATCCTAGGATAAAGATCAAAGAAGGAGAGATTACCAAATCTCAGAGATACCAAATAATGGCAGGAAGCATATATAAACAGGATAATCAAAAGATTCTTGCTTGTTGCGTAGATGAATCGGAACATGCGAATTGGTTGCAATTAGCACACATAGGTGCATTAAAGCAACATCATTCAAAACATAGAACACTACAGACTCTGCAAAGACTAGGAGTATATTGGCCTACGATGGAAGCAGATGTCTACAAGTTGTGTAAGGAATGCCATGTTTGCTGTGAAAGACCACCAGTAGAACATGCTACACTATATCACGTGCCTCTCACACCAGACTGGAGTGAACCTTTAGTGACTTACTTGAGGACGAACACATTCCCTCAAGGCATGACTTTAGCTCGACAATGCAGTCTAGAGCAGGAAGCTCAAGACTATTCACTTATTGGCGATAATTTATACAAAAGAGGACGAGATGGATATCTAAGACAATGCGTTCACGAAAGCGATTATCTTAGCATACTAGAGACTGCACACCAAGGTGTTGCAGGAGGTCATTTTGGACCAGATAGGGTAATCAAAGCCATCCTCTTTGCAGGATTATGGTGGCCCACTCTTCACATGGATGCTCATACCTATGTCAAGAGATGTGATGTGTGCCAAAGAACTCAGTTTCCTACTCGCAGAGATGAAATGCCATTGAAACCCATGATGGGCGGACGTGCATTTTCTAAGTGGGGTATAGACTTTGTAGGACCCATTAACCCCCCTGCAAAAGGTACACATGCGGAATACATTATTGTTGCCACAGATTATCTTACGAAATGGGTAGAGGCAAAAGCCACAAAAAAGAATGATGCTCACACGACTGCAAAATTCTTATTTGAAAATGTCTTTACAAGATATGGACTGCCTATAGAGTTAGTGAGCGATCGAGGCACTCACTTTCTAAACCAAGTCATTGAATATCTGTTGCAGGATTTTATGGTGATTCACAAGAAATCTGCACCATATCATCCTCAGGCCAATGGTCATGCTGAAAGCACTAACAAGATACTTTGTAACGTACTGACGAAACTCGTGAACAACAAACGTTCAGATTGGGACAAACAGTTACACCACGTTGTTTGGGCATATCGAGTGGCCTACAAGACCGTACTCAATGCAACTCCCTTTCAGATGGTTTTTGGTCAGAATGCAGTGCTTCCTTTGGACTTCTTGATACCGACCCTTAAGGTTGCACACGAACATCAGTGGACCGGCCATGAATTATCAGCAAGAATAATGGACTTGGAACGATTAGGAGAAACCACGCTGAAAGCAGCAGCAGGAATATACGCAGCAAAGAAGCGACAGAAAGCATATTTTGATGCACATGTGAAAGATAAAGGCCTAAAAGAAGGAGATTTAGTTCTAGTGTATACACTGAAACAGCACGCACGGAAGTTAGAAAAGCGAGGTTATGGACCTATGATCATTAACAGACTTTCGACAAGTGGAGCAGTACAGTTAGCCACCTTAGAAGGAGATATAATGCCTAATTACATTAGTGGCTGTAGAGTCAGGTTATATCAAGAACCTCTTACTGAGGATATGATTAGACGACTCACATTGGCAAAGAAGCGTAAGGAAGAAGAAAATAGAATACGAGCGGAAGCCCAGGCAGAAGCCATAGAACGCATTAAGCGCATGAAGCTAAGAAGACAAGGACTAGGGAGAGAACATTATAACCATCTGGAAACATCACCCAGATATCCCATGGCCATGTGTCAAGTAAAGTCAACCACTCATCCTAGCATAGTGGACAGAAGACCATTCATTAAAGTTAGGCTAGAGCACGGCAATCCTTGCCAAGAACTCAGGGCTTTAATTGACTCAGGTGTTGCGACTAGTGCGATTAGATGGTCCCACTATAAGGATTCAGGAATAGAAATGCGGCCAATTGAGGCATACCTCATAGGCCTAGGAGGCATGGAAACCCCTTGCATGGGTGAGGTGGACCTTCCTATCCTCATTAAGGATTTGACCATGACAGCAAAGCTACTAGTGTGCCATGATGACGACCTGATAGAACCCCTAATCCTTGGCCAAGATTGGCTACACGATCACTTAGTGGACCTAAATCTTAGACAAGGCTCCTTACAGATTGGAACCTTTAGAGCAGAAGCGAGTGATACCGCTTGACTTCCCTAACGGCATTCCGCTTGACGGTTGTGACCCTAGACCCTATGAAACGCATGCGACAGAAGACCGGAAGATCTTTAATCCGACCAGTCACGTTACGTCTACACCAACCCACTCGGGCTTGGCTATAGACAGTTGTCAATCAGAAGGACGACAGGAGATCTTCCCTGGGACTTCCTGCAAACTAGAAGAGGCAGTTACCCAACCGCAAGGGCAGATGGGCATAATCAGAGGTCAGGTGGGTTGCATCAGCGACCAAATGAGCACGACACCCTGCGGTGCTCATCCTTCCAAACTTGTTGAGGACTGGCCTAGATTAAAGTTAAAGAACGCATCACTTCCTAATGGGCAGGTCACGCAAGTCTTGGATCTCCCTTCTTTTCCAAAGCAGAGCGTCCATCCGACCTCTCACCCTCAACCACAACAGAGTCAACCACGACGAAGGAACCCAGACCGACGGCAGTATCAGAGGAAACAACAAGGAAAGCAGTTTAGGCCACCCAAAGGAAGCAGCACCAGACAAATATGGGTGCCAAAAGGACAAAAAGCACCAAAGAACTCCAGCCAAGCAGAAATCGACAAGAAAAAGGCAGTGCAGAAACAGAATCGATATCCACCATCCCCTCGACCTTCTTCTACAGGTCCGAGCATTCGACAAATTTGGATCGCCAAGAAATACCTTACCCATAGACCCACACCCACGCAGATTTGGGTACCCAAACCATGTATCATAGCTCATCCCATAAGCCATGTAATATATACCCCTCGCCAATCTTCCCATCCCCCGACACCACCCTTTGCCCCTCAGCAGAAACCCACCACCCACTCCAAGATCCTTAGGAAATGGATACCGAAGCGTGTCCAACCGTCTTCCCTAACCCCATGTCTGACAAAACTACCCCCCCGACTAACATGCAAACCTTGTACTAAAATACTAACCATTAAACCTTGTAATAATTCACCCACCATCATCACACATCACTCTCATCTCATCAAGAAATGTATGCATGATCTGAAACGTGTAGGAGTCTAGAGACCCGCACTAGTGCTGCAAGAGACATTGCATCCATCACATCACAACACTTGGCTACACGGGTTACGCATCAGTTATGGAAAGGGATTGCGGTCTCACTTTAATGGGATCATAATTAATTTCCATGCTAATGTGTTAATCTTTTGTAGCAGATCTTTCTCATTAGCGCATCCGTCACCATGCAAACCGACGAAGGAACATCAGGAGCAGGCCCCAGTGTAGCGGCAGTGCCCCTCAACGTATTACGGGCAGAATCCCACCCAACTGCTCCACCACCGGAATTCCAAGGATTTCCAGGGCCCATGCCGATCGACAACCCACCTATGGGCTACACTGAAAAGATACACCGGAACTCTCATTGGTTTCAGGGACTTGCAGGACCCCTTGCGGACGCGGACTTTATATTTGAATCCTCTCTGACATTTGATGACCGCACGTGGGGAAAATACCAGTTTTTCTCCCGAGAGTTCGAAGCCCTACAGAGCACCCAGGATTTAACTCACGTTTGGGCCAGAGCAGGCTTCACGGAGTATTTCAGTGATCCTCTGCCCAAACCGGACTTTTATAGGTGCTATTACTTAATCACTACTTTGCTGGCCTCAGAGAATAAGGACATCCCAGGAACCTTCATTTTACCTTCTTTAGTGGATGATCCACCTTACAAAAGGTTTTACCTATCAAAGGATTTAATCAGAGCGGCCATCAAGATTCATGGAACCCACACACCCACAGATAGAGAAAGATTAATTCCAGATCCTATGAAACGTGGGGACGTCACTAAGTGGGAGGAGATCTCGGCTATTACACCTGAGCTGTCAAAGCCACTAAGGATATGCATGCAACATTTCGCATTCCCCGCTCAGGATAGATTCACCATGCCACATAAAAGAATATGGTTTGGTTTGTACTTGGCATGTACGGGACCGCAGACTGTTGATCTGGCAAGCTGGATCATAGATCAAATGTATCTGGCACAGCACAGATGGGAGTGTAAAAAAGTGCTTAATGGATGTTGTGCACTCACAAGAATTGTGTATATGTGCTTGGCTTATGACTTGCCAATTGAGCGTGCACTAACAGGAGAAGAACTGAAGGCATTCAAAGGAACGACGAAGAAAGCCAGAAAGCCTAGTAGAACACGGGCAGGTAAGCGCATGAGAGGCACCATTCCTTGCCTTCAAGTGCCAGAGTCGCCATCACCACAACCCTCTCCAGAGCGACCACAGACAGAAGCGGCTCCCACAGTACAACCTATTCGCATAAGGTTGTCCAGACCAGTGGTTCCGGAGGCCACCACTAGTATCGCTGCACCTCAGGCAGCTGCCACCTCAGAACCCACCACCACAACAGCAGAAGCTCCCACCACTATTGGTGCGGAAGCGTTTTCTTTCCCGATACCACATATGGAGACAGACCCTATAAACACAACATTTGATTTTGAGATGCCTGATGCATTCTCAAACGAATTCCAGTATTCAGAGGCACAGCTGTTCTCCCAGGAATATGAACGCCCCAGCTACCCTACCACGCCGCGAGATCTGCCACAGGGACAAGCTGTGTCGAGCTCTGAAGAAGAAAGAACCGAAACAGACGACGATGAAGGCGACGATGAAGCCAGCCAGGGCTCACAAGACGGACAGACAGATGGCCAAGGCCAACAGACCGACGCACACGGCGACACCAGCACATATGAAGATGAGACTTTCGAAGCCGCAGCTTACACGCTGGCCGTAAAGAAATTATATCGTACGATGGAGAAAGTCTGGGCCCGAAAGAAGTTAACTGAAGAGGAGAGCCAGGCATTAATTGAACAGGAACTCATCTCCGGAGGATTCGAAGACGCATACATCAGAGGGTTCAGAGAGTTGGTCAAATCAGTAGGCTCCCATGAAGCACTCAGGTTTTTACAAAGAAAGCAACTACCACAGTTTGACCCCCGCCGAGTGCGACTACTTTCAAAGCCCGGAGAGTATATTCGCGTACCAACAGGAGTGCAGTCTTCAGCACAAGCCAGGGAGGCACGCCTCGTCCCGGGAAGTTCATTGACCGCAGAACCCATCCTTGTAGACTCCCCGCCACATACTACCATTGTACATACTACCCCTATCCTTGAAATAACATCCACACCCTCTACTCCTCTCTCACCTCATGTATCACCGACCCATCCTGTATCCCCTGCACAACCACCTGCTCCTCCAACATCCACACCAGTCCAGGGTGACATAGCCACAACCTTTACCTTGCCCATTCACACCACCATGCCCGCACCCACCCCACCTCGTCTACTTGTCAACCCCTTCATCCCTTCATCCTTCCCATCCTTTCCACCACTGTTAAGACAACCTTTCACCTTTCTAACCCCACTAACCTTCTCACCAGTTTCACCTCCTCAACCCACCGTAACCCCTATTTCCCCTTTTCACCAAGCTGCTCCAGCCATCCCCCCTGTAAATTATTCTACATTTGTAAATCCCGTCTTCACACCTACACAACCACCCACATACACACCGCTTTTCACAGTCACTGCACTTGACACGTCCAATGGCATGGACATATCACCATCCACCTCACCACCACCCACTCCACTCACAGCACCATCATATTTAGGCACGTCACAATTTTCCACAATCACCACTGCATCCACCTTCCCAACCCCATTCCCCATCCCCGCTGCATCTACTCCCACTGCATCCTCAATTAGCACTGCATTACTATTATCACCCACCATAGACACGGCACTGCAACACATGTTCACATGCATGACACAAGTAAGAGATGAGTTCGCATCTCTTGGCAACAACTATCAACAGCTGCAGAGGACTACGAATGAATTACAGTCGCAGCTTAATTCACTATCAATAGAGAACGCCTCACTGAACAGTCGATACCAAGATTTATGAGAGGCTTATCACAAATTAGAACTAGAAAGTGAGGAGAAAACAAAAGAGGCCACTGCGGATTTAGACAACCTACTGCGAGCCCAAACGATTAGAAATGCAACGCTCACTAGAAATATGGGCTTACTAAGAAGACACTTAGCCGCAGCAAAAGAGGAGAACCAGAGACTCCAAGAGCAGAATAGAGAGAACTTGGAAGCGGCTTTGGATCATCCAGAACAACCACTAAGTCCGAGCAGATTCAAGGCAATCCCATCCGAGTCGATGCGGATGTTGCTAGATGATCATGTGCGATTGCTCGAGGACTATGATCGTATGAACGAAGAGCACCAAAAGTTAAAGGAAGATCACAAGCTGCTACAGCTCAGAGAACCGGCAACACAACAAGTACAAGTAGCAGCAGAGTTACCAGCACCTGTGGACCCTGCCCCTGAAATTTTAGAGGAACTCAACGCACTCCGGGCCCAGGTAACAAATCTTGAATCTAGAATTGCAGTATATGAAGCACCACCAAGGCCAGACTCCCCACCTGAGCTACCAGCTGAGGAAGAAACCGTCACTATCCCGGTGGAGACATTTGAAGAGGCATATGAGCCGATACCCATCCCAGGCGGACGTGTCACGGCCGAAGGCCAGATGACATATGAATTACCTACCCCCGCGTGGATGAAGACAGTTGAAGAACTCGGAACGACACATTCGGCCAGAGTAGAGGCACAGTTACATGCCATGGCCATGATTGAAGAGAGAATTTTACAGTCACCATTCTTTGATCATTTGGCCCCGCGACGATACATATCTGGGCATGAGCTCCAATATAAACCGTACTTCATGTTAATGGCCGAATACCAGTTAGCCATAGAGAAAGAAACAGGCATGAAACCAACGCATGCAACTCAATTCGAGCCGGAGGACTTGCCACCAAGTGCACAGAGAGGTGAAATCCATCAACCAGACTGGCGCAGAGATTTATTGCAAAACTATCCCGAGATGATGAGCACATGGGTGAAAGCGCCGCTGCACTTAAAATTTAACCCATGTTGGGGACCAGTCCCACGACGCCGCTCTTGGACTGCCTTCGCTATTAAGGTACAGAACAATAAGCAGTGCCAAGACTGGCTGAATTATCCCTATTTCAAGCCACCAATCGAGTTACCCACAGTAGGCTACATGATGGCGACGATCCGCCACTGGCTCCCTAGGTTAAAGCATATGAATGATATTGCCGCGCACATGACTGTCAAAATCTTTGACATGATGCAAATGATCTTTAAAGTCTTCCGACGCATCAAGGCTCCTCATGTAAACACCCCGGGCTTTGAGCATGGCAACTTTGATTTAGTCTATGATATGAGCACAACGCCATCACTACGGGTGTGTTACGCCTGACACTGCAGAATCAAATACCTACCGGCATGCTACAAGCAGACATTCGAAGAAATGTTCACCACCGGCTTTTGGGAGTACCATTCAGAGGTATTTATAAGCAGGCCCACACACTTATTGCAATTATTCGCCTGTGAACGAATGGTGTACTCCACACATTACCAGCTCCCACCACCAGACGAGCCGCAACCTATTGACTGGGAGAAACTCGAGGCTGACCTAGCCCGAGGTATTCATATCTCAGAACACACCCTCGCTCAGGACCTCCTACAGAACTACATCCGGCAGACCTCACAACAAGGTTCTGTCAGGGACGACAGAAGCGAGAGGGAGGGGGGTGTTGGAAGCAGCCAGAGGCACAGACGCCACGGAAGCATGTAAAGATGGAGCAGGGAGCCAGGTGGATCAATTTTCCAAACAAATATGTTCTTATTATTTCTTCAAACATTCAACAGTGATTATTATCACTAATTGTAACACATGTATCATAGAAAACCCCATTTTGTAATTCATAGCTCCATTTTGTGCAAGCCAAGGAGTCCTCGAGCTTGAGGAGCTTAGGTAGAATGCTCGTACCAATTTTCGTTATTTTTAGACATCGTTTACCCTTCCAAATAGCATCTAGGACCTATTTTTTAACTAGGCCGGTCACTAGATGTGAAACCGGTCAAAACTAGTCTAGAAACTATAAAAAGAGCTAGAGAGCTCATTTTTGAGGTTAGCTTGTTTGAGATTAGAGTTGTTTTGAGCTTGTAATAGTGATCTTGAGTAATAGAACTAATTTCCCACCTTCCATTGTGTCTTGCTTGTCTCTTCATTGTGTGTGTGTATGTGTGTGTGCATCTTTGTGCTTCTCACCCTCACTCTCACATCATCTCACGTTCACGATCTTCATATCACTCCTACCTCTCCCACGGATTGACATTAAGGAGGTGACGCTTCGTAACGTGGTTCTCACCATTGTGCTAGAGCAACAATCTCCCACCTCCATCTCCATCATCACGAAAAATTTCAGTTTTTGGTCATATCACCCTACCCATACCATTCCCCTCATTTCACTTGTGAGAGAGAGCGAGAGAGCATATGTGTGTTTGTGCTATTTTGTGTTTTTTTTGAGATTTTCTGCAGGAATCAGCATCCCCAGCAGCTGTACCAGCTCCAGTAGGTAAAAAATTTGACTGTGCAGGTCCCGAGGCATTGACCTCTGTCAATCGCAACTGACAGAAAAAAATGGTCCTTTTGCTAAACTAAGTACATAATCATGATGTGCATGCTTAGAGCTTCCTAAATATGTGTTTAAAATTTTGATATGTCTCTATTTTCTGTCAATAGCGATTGACCTGTCAATCCCGATCGACAAACGATGACGGACACTTGTCGACGGCTCTGTCAATCGCGACCGACTGAGTCAACGATCGACTAACCATGACCGACTAAATCTGCACGCACCATGTGTCAATCGGGATCGAGCCATCAATCGCGATCGATCCATCAATCGTGACTGACAGCCTCGACGGACCTGTCAATCATGACTGACCCAGTCAACGACTGTTTGACCACGACCGATAGACCCCTCGCGACGGACCTATCAATCACGATCGACCCGTCAATCATGAACGACAGAGTCAACGACCCTTTGACCATGATCGACTGAATTCTCGGGCCACGTGTCAATCGCGATTGACCCATCAATCGCGAGTGACAGCCACGACGGACCAGTCAATCGCGATCGACACGTCGATCGCGACTGACATATCAATCGCGATTGACAGACCACTCGATCGCGATTGACGGGCAATTTCGACCAAGTTTTTAGGGTTTTTTAATTGAAGACTTTGGGCTAAGTTTGGACATGAATATTGAGCTATAGGGCACATAGGGAGGCCATAAACGAATAGTTGGAAAAGACCCTGTTTGACTGTTAGCCTGTTTGGACCCCGTTTTAACCCTAGAACCCTGAACAATCATAACTTTCTCATACGAAATCCGTTTGCCGTGATTTCTGTTTTGTTGGAAAGCTCGTGGGGAGTACAACCAAAACTTCCACTGGTTATGGTAAAATTAATACCAAGATTATTAGATATACTATTTGGAAGTGACCATACCTAGGGGGAAGAAAAACTAAGGGATCTTTAGGATTGTTTTCCAAAAAGCAAAGAAGAGTCTGATTTTTGAATTGCATGAATGAACATGGTTTGATGTATCAATGGAATTCAAGTCTTGCGCTAACATTGGGACTTTTGCAGGTCCTTTGAGAGCATCGAAGGGTACTCGAAGCAAGAGTAAGTGCAAGCTTGGGAATATGCTTCCTGGGCACACAAGGGCAACCGAGGAGAGAAACTAAGGTTGGAAATTCTCAACACCCTCTGTCAATCCCTAGCTTAGGCTAAGTACGGATAGAGGATCTGATTAGTTAGGGATACATTAAGCACGACAAGTCCAAGACCTCTAACCACTCAAGTGCAAGTACCAGGAGATACAATTGCAATACAACCTAAGGGAAAAGAATTTAAATCGAACGACCACACTCAAAGTAGGATAAAACTTAAGTGTTCCTTGTGACGAAGATTAATTGGACAATAAGTGACACCCTAAGGAAAATTAAAAAGAACAAATGACTAATACAAAAGAACTCAGCAACGAAAATTGTACTTGGGAAATTTGGGATTATTCAATTGGGCTTATGAACCTTAGATCAGGACGACACCTAGGAAGAGATAGACAGAGTCTTAGGTCTTCAGAGGCTAGTGTCAATCATACTACTAGGTCTTGGGCCCAACAGTTGAGCCATCATTCATACTACCCTAGCTCTAAGACTAGTGAGTCAGAGATGTCTCAAGGTATGGAGAGACCTACAGGAAGTTCAGGTGTGCCATATTTACATAGGGTAGAAGGCCCCTACAAGATGCAGTTGGAATACCTTAGGATCAACCGATTAGGTGCTAGCATCTATGAGGACGGCCTAAGAAGATCTGTGGTCCAGATTAGAAACCCTGACCAACCCATTGGAATTGAACATCCAGCCATCAAATTTGAAAATGGAGCATACTTGGACAAGGAAGGAACCATATACGTAGTCACCAGCCACCCAGATAGGACAGATGAATTTGGTAATGTGATCCTAGAGACAGACATAGGTGACCTAGAGCAAGGAAACTTAGGTGGAGAGCCTAAAACCCCCTGAGGCAAATCTGTTCTTACTAGAATCCTCACACCAGAGTGGATTCCCCAGGACAACAAGAGCATAGATCTACTCTTGAACCGAGAAACTGACAAAGCCTTTTGGAGGTATAAGTTTGAACAACTTGATGAGATAGGAACAATCACTATTTATGAGTTCAAAGATCCGAATAGCCCAGGCAAAGTGACCTATCTAGATAGTACTTCAGAGAGGATCTTTGTGGTCACAGAACATGGTAGACATGCCTACACTTGGAAGGGGGAATTTATTTTTCCCCAACCAAGATCTAATGTCTCTTTTGGCCACCAAGGGGTTGGAACATCCCAAGCTCATGGCGCTCAAAAGGATAGAAGTAGAGATAGGCTAGAAGTGAGCTTTGCCAACCCAATAGGAAGAGAATGAATGCGAACAGAGATGAATAGAGAAGAAACAGAGAGAACTAGAGTTCCAAGGAACTTAAGAAATGATGAGGATTTTCCCTTGCTGAGGCCTAGAGAGCACACGAGGACTTTGAGACCTACACAGCTAGTTAAGTCCATGAAGAACTACTTCGATGTCACTGGAGACCCTTATGATCATGTGGCGGAATTTAGGCAAGTCTTGAGAGCTAAACAAGTGGAGGATCTATTCACGCAGTACAATGCCCTTGGTCTAACCCTTAGGAACACCGCTCTTACGTGGTTTCAACCACTAAATGAAAGGCACTTCAGAAACATAGACCAACTTCTAGAGGCATTCATTATTGAATTCTCTAAGAGTGGCATAAGGCATAATACTTCCTCACTGATTCATAGCTTCAAGCAAACCCCCCATGAGACGGTCCGACTTGTAGGAAGAAGGTTTAGGCAATATCTAGAAAGATGTCCAATTCCTGAGCTACCCACTCCAGCCAAACAAGTGGCCTTATTCCTAGATGGACTGCTAAGTACAAAGTTGAGATCATACGTGTACTAAAGGACCCGAGGACCTTAGAAGAGTGTGTAAGCATGTGCATCGACATAGAGGATAACCTAGGGGAGGAATTGGAACTTTCAAAAAACTACAAAGTTTCAGATAGTTCTACTAGCATCTCTTCCACCCAATCCACATCAATTGAGGAACTCGCTGAGAAAGTAGCTCAAAAACTAGGTGTCCCTAGCAAACAAATCCCAAGATTTGCCCCAGTTAAACGGTGTTATACTTGTGGAGGTGACCATATGGCGAACGTATGTCCCATTATGGCTCAACCCCAAGTGAATCCGAGTAGCAAGTACTGCACCATAGAACGGAGATACACTAATCACACTACACAAGATTGCCCCTACAATAAACAAGCGGTTAGACAAACCTACCCTCAGCCATACCCTCAACAAGGAAGATACCAGAACCAGTACTCACCACAACAATATGGCAAACCTCAACAACCCTATCAGTAGCCCTACCAAACTCAGCAAAGACCTCAGCCTATGTTAGCTCAACAACCTCCAGCTCCAGCCAATGTGATCCCAGTAAAATATGTAGCTGCAAAAGAGAACCTGAATAGAGCCATAGTGCCAGTAACACCATTGCTTTCAGAAAGTGATCCCAATGACCATAGCTTTGATTCTACACATATTGATAGCCCCTAGGCTTACTACATGCAGTCTCCTGAACATGGTGAATCCTACTATAGTGAAGAGCCGAACCTAATTGGGATCCAGAGTATGCAAATATCATGTACACAAATCCCAACACTAGACCTCAACCTAGGCAGGTAAGACCCCCATTCCCTAGAGGACCATGCTATAGATGTCAAGGAGATCACCTCATTCGTGATTGCCCAATGCCTGCACCTACACAACCCCAGCCAATAACAATACAGGGCTTTTGTCAAGATTGCGAAAAGGACCATCTCTTACGAGATTGCCCAAAGAATCCCAATAATATGCCGAAAATCACTCCAATTAATGCTATTGGGTTAGTAGTAGACGCTACAGGAAGTGTAACTTCCACTGCACCAGTACAAGTGGTCACTAGAGCTCAGGCTTTGCAGCAGAACCAAGGGTTAGGCCAAGAACAGAGTGCAGAGGTTAGTGAAACTGAGAGCATAGCCAAGAAACAGTCGAGAGCCTGGAAGGATAGCCGAGAGAGAATGAAAAGACAATGGTCTAAAAAGATGAGCAACTTAGAAGAAAGCATAAGAGAAACAAAAGCCAAGATTGTTGAACTCACCTCTCAAACAAACTCTCACATATCACCACCACCTTCATCCCTATCACCATCTAATCCACCACCTTTCAACCCACCTCATACCATTCCGCCACCCCCTAGAGTAGGATCAGTATTAGCTGACCCCACTCCAGAAGACATAGACATGATGCTTAAGGCATATCAGACCAGAATCCAAGAAGGGCCAAATGTGACGGATCACGACAAGTGCTACTCTAGAGCTGACTTAAAGATAGAAAGAACCAAGCTTTGCACGAAAATGGTCACATTGGCTCAGACCATGTTTGAAGCTAGTCGCCTCTTCAACTACTCTTGCTCAGCTAAGACACAGTTGCACTTGGATGGACTATTAGAGAAGTTAGAGAGCATAGTTGCAAGATCTGCCAAGGAAGAAAAAAACCAAGGAAGAGATGAGGCAAGTAAAAGAATAAGCATTCCCCCACAGGAAGCTTATCTGCCCAATTCCACTGAACCAGACACCTCTTCTTCTATGAATAGGCATTCACTAGAATTCATGCGAGAGATTCAAGAAGAGAAATGGGCAAAAGAGAGTGAAATCCCTCCTCCCATTGAACTTGTGGATGAAGCGCATGATCAATTCCCACAAGATATTCCCTCCATCTATGGAGAGCAGGAGAGTGCACAATCTCAAGAGAGATTAGACTTTGAGTCCAACTCTACATGAATTACCCCACTTCATAGGCCCATGGGAATCTAAGTCTACTTGTATGAGAGCACCCATGGTCATGGTACGAGACGAAGACTCAGTCATACCTAGGAACACGGAGGTAGTAAAGAATACTAACGTGCAGTGCAATCTCACTTTAGAAGAGTTACTCAAGGTTAGGCCGGAACTGTGGAAACATGTAGCCAATCAAGTGCCCGAAGTAGTGAAACCTCGTTCCCAGGTAGGATCCCATAGAATAGTGCCAGAAATACCCTTGGATAAGATAGGAGACATGAGTGAAGGAGAAGAAGGAAACACCTATCTTCCCATTACCCATCAAGGATACACAACCAAGGCAATTTTGGACTCAGGCGCAGGAGTCGCCGTTGCTACCACGTCCCTATGGAAGCGTTGGGGCAAGCCAGCACTTCGGCCAACAAGAATGAAATTGCAGATGGCTAATGGTCACATAGAGAGACCCTTAGGTTTGTTAGAAGGAAAAACTCTCACTACTTGTGGTGTAGAGTTTGAGCACACATTTGCTATCTATGACTTTAGCAAGAACCAGGCCTATGAGATGATTTTGGGAAGACCATTTATGCGACAGTTGCAAGTGGCACAGGATTGGGGAACCAATTCCTTGTACCTGCAACACTTAGTTGTCACGACCAAGGTTAATCTCAAAGATTACTCTCATAGAGATGTCCCTCTGTAGCTCAAGCGTAAGCACCACCTCCTTTACTTGTCAATCCGCGGAGACGTGAGGACCGGTATGAAGACCACGAGCAAGTGAAGGCACAAGTGCATGAGTGAAAGCACACAAACATGCACACACATACACAGACACGCACAAGGTAAGATCAAAGAGAGGAACAATGGAAAGCTTTGATTGCAAAAGAGTTCTCTTATAAAAGCTCTATTCTCTAACAAGCTAACCCCAAAAATGAGCTCTCTAGCTTTTTTTATAGTTTTTTGACTAGTTTTGGCCTTGTCCAGACCTAGTGTCCGGCCTAGTTAAAAATAAGGTTCCAGGGCTTATTTGAGGGCTCAAACGAAGTCTAAAAATTATGAAAATTGGTAGGATGATACTTCTAATACTCCTCAAGCTTGAGGACTCCTTGGCTTGAACAAAATGGAGTTACAAAAATAGAAAATGGTATTTACAATGGTTTTTAGTGATGGAAATCACTATTTTTGTAGGGGATTCTTCTAAACATTTGACATGTACTTCTTGGAGCTCCCTACTTGCTCCTTCTTCTTGTGTGTGTCCACCTTTCTGATGTGGTAGCACAGCATTCTGTCCGAAGACCATCTGAAATGGGGTGGCGTTGAGTACCGTTTTGTAGGCAACTCGATAAGCCCAAACAGCATGATGAAGTTGTTTGTCCCAATCAGAGCATTTATTATTTACCAATTTTGTCAATACGTTACAGAGGATCTTATTGGTGCTCTCGGCTTGTCCGTTAGCTTGTGGGTGATAAGGGGCAGACTTCTTATGTATCACCAAGAATTCTTGAAGAAGATTTTCAATGACCTCATTCAAGAAGTGTGTGCCTCTATCGCTCACTAACTCTATTGGTAGCCCATATCTCGTGAACACATTCTCGAATAAGAACTTAGCCGTAGTCTGAGCATCATTCTTTGTTGTGGCTTTCACTTCTATCCACTTTGTAAGGTAATCTGTGGCTACAATAATATACTCTGCATGGGAGTTTCTAGCTGGGGGGTTAATAGGACCTATGAAGTCTATGCCCCAATTGGAAAATGCACGCCCTCCCATCATTGGCCTCAAAGGCATCTCATCTTTTCTAACTGGATATTGTGCACGTTGGCATGTGTCACATTTCTTCACATAGGTATGAGCATCCATATGAAGAGTGGGCCACCAAAGTCCTGAAAATAGAATGGTCTTGATTACTCGATCAGGACCGAAGTGTCCACCTACAACACCGTTGTGTGCAGTTTCTAAGACTTTCAAATAGTCTGATTCGTGAACGCACAACCTTAGGTAACCATCTTTGCCTCTTTGGTATAGGTTGTCTCCTACTAAGGCATAGCCTTGAGCCTCTTGCTCCATGTTTTGTCTTCTTGCTAGACTAGCCTCTTTGGGTAATCTTCCCGATCTCATAAACTCTACCAATGGAGCACTCCAATCAGGAATTAATGACACTTGATAAAGGGTGGCATGCTCTATTGGTGGTCTCTCTCTGCACATTGGACAATTCTTAATCCACTCATGTATTTCTTTGTCCATGCTAGGCCAATACACTCCTAAACGTTTTAGATTCTGCAATGTTCATTGTTTAGAATAGTGATTTCCTAGCAATCCTTCATGGGCTTGTTGCAACCAGCTACTATGTTCATCATCCTCGACACAACAAGCTAATACACCTTCAGTATCTTGTTTGTACATGCTTCCTGCCAATATGTGATATTTTTGTGATTTTACAATTTCGTCTTGTGATGTTTTCACATTCTTATTTGCGGGTCCGAAGGTGAGACTGGTACCAACTTATTTGCCCATTTAGGAAAAACTTCTAAATTGAACAGATAAGCATCGGGTAATTCATCAGACACTCCTTGTGGTGACTCCCCTGAAGTGATACGAGAAAGGTGATCTGGCTGAAGGTGGGTTCTACCTTTCCTGACAACAACTTCAAAGTCATATTCCATTAGTAAGAGGAACCATCTTACTAAGCGTCCAGTATTGCAAGGTTTATTGACCAAATATAACAAAGCTTGATGATCAGTGAAAAACTTGAACTTGTTGGCCAATGAATAGTGTCTAAACTTCTTCACAGCATATACCATGCCTAAGCCTTCTCGCTCAGTTGTGGTATAGTTTCGTTCAGCTACGATGAGCTGTCTACTAGCATATGCTATGGGCAAATCTAAGTTTCCTTCTCTTGTGGGTTGTGCTAGCACACATCCTATGGTGTGATTGGATGCATCCACATGGACATGGAATGGTTTATTCCAATCAGGAGTGGTCAGTATTGGTGTTGTGCACAAACGTTTCTTCAGTTCATTAAAAGAATTCTCACATTCATCGTTCCACTCAAAATTAGACAACAAGGCATAAAGGGGTCTAGCTATGATCGCATACATGTGGATAAACCTACGGTAATATCCACAATGGCCCATAAAGGCTTGTACCTCCTTAACATTCCTTGGCCTTGGAAGCTCCGCTATGGCTCGTACCTTATCTTCATCTGTTGAGATTCCATTCTTAGAAACAATATGACCTAAGATTTTACCTTGACGCACCATGAACACACACTTTTCTGGGTTCAGACACACTCAATATTCTCTACACTTATTGAAGATTTGTTTGAGCTCAGGGATGTGAAATCTTCTTTCTTGGGAATGAGCACATAAATCATCCACATACACTTCTAAGCTCTTTCACAAGAAGTCTTTGAAGACATGACACATGAGCCTCTGGAATGTTGCAGGTGCATTGGTGAGCCCAAATGGCATCACACGAAATGCAAAGATTCCCCACTCTGTGGCAAAAGTTGTTTTGTGTTGATCTTCTGGGGCAATGGCTACTTGATTGTAACCTGAAAATCCATCAAGGAAGCTATAAACTTCCTTGCCTGCAACACGCTCCAATAGGTGTTCCGTGATTGGAAGTGGATAACTATCTCTAATCGTGGCGGCATTAACTTTTTTAAGGTTGATACACACTCGCAACTTCCCATTCTTCTTGAGCACCACTACAATGGGGGACACCCATTCAGTATGCTCAATCTCATAGATGAATCCAGCTTCAATCAGCCTATCAATTTCTTCTTTTATTTTGGCTGCATATGTATCATTATATGTGTAGGGCTTATGTTTGGTGGGCTTGGCATCAGTAGTCATGGGGATAGTATGAGAGAAAATTCTTGGATCTACCCCTTTCAAGTCTCTATAGTGCCACGCAAACACATCCCTATATTCCCTTAATAGAGCTACGAGCTCCATTTCTTCTCTTGCACTTATGTCATCTCCTATATATGTGCATCTCTCTTCGTTCTCTTCAATGGTCACTACAACTTTCTTGGTCTTTTCTTTATTATCATATGATTCTCCTATGATGGCCTCTCTCTTGGGCATTCGTACCAAAATTTTGCGATCGTCAACTTCATACTTCTTGAAGTTTTCTGGTACTTCAAACAATGATTCCTCCTCTTCTTGTTTCACTGCTTTTCTTTTCTTTTTCTTTTGACTGCTCTCACTTCCATCCTTTGAATTTACCGTTTTAATACTTGTGAGAGTTTCTTCTTCTTTCTAGGTGAACACTCCTATATCTTCTAGATAGTGTTGCTCTGAGTTAAAGCAACTATCCATCACAATGGACTCTAGATCATCGTCATTCTCTTCTTCTTATGACATCACTAGGGTCACATTCTTCTAGCAAGGGCTGACACATGAACACTGAAATATCATAACCCTCCTCATCACAATGAGGTGTCCATTGTTCTTCATTGACAGCAATGTCCATGGTGGCTAAGATTTCTGGCTAGCCATGAGGCTCAAATTCCTCATCTGGAAAGATCATCGGTGTGTAGACCGGGTCTCTAACTGGTCTATCTCCTGGCAAAGTTCCTTCTTCTCTTGCCTTTAAACGTTTTTCCTCTTCCTCTGCGACCTTGCACATCCACAAATGAGTATCTTCATGCAACCATGATGGATCAGGTGAACTTTCAGAATGCACAGAGATGGAATCTTCTTTCACTTTGTGGATAGGATTCCACTGTAGGGGTGGTACATCTCTGAAGGAGTAATCCCTCAAATTGACCTTGGTGGTAACCCCTAAGTGTTGTAAGTACAAGGAGTTGGTTCCCCAATCCTGTACTATTTGCAATTGTCGTAGGAAGGGTCTTCCTAGGATCATCTCATAGACTGTTGGAAGCAGCCAGAGGCATAGACGACGCGGAAGCATGTAACAACGGAGCAGGGAGCCAGTCAAATCTTTTTTCAAAGAATTATGTTTTCAAATACTTTCCAAAAACCTCCAACAGTGATTTTTATCACTATTGTAACATATGTAACATAGAAAACCCCATTTTGTAATCCATAGCTCCATTTTGTGCAAGTTGAGGAGTCCTCGAGCTTGAGGAGCTTAGGTAGAACAAGCGTATCAATTTTCGTTATTTTTAGACATCGTTTACCCTTCCAAATAGCATCTAGGACCTAATTTTTAACTATGCCGGTCACTAGATGTGAAACCGGTCAAAACTAGTCTAGAAACTATAAAAAGAGCTAGAGAGCTCATTTTTGAGGGTGGTTAGTGTTGGCTAGTGTGAGCTTAGAGTTCTTTTGAGCTTGTAATAGTGTTCTTGAGTAATAGAGCTAATTTCCCACCTTCCATTGTGTCTTGCTTGTCTCTTCGTAGTGTGTGTGTATGTGTGTGTGCATTTCTATGCTTCTCACCTTCACTCTCACTTCATCTCACATTCACGATCTTCATATCACTCCTATCTCTTCCGCGGATTGACATTAAGGAGGTGGAGCTTCTTAACGTGGTTCTCACCATTGTGCTAGAGCAACACCAAATTTGGCGCTGTTGCCGGGGATCGAGTCTAGGACGAATGTGTGATGGTAAGAGTATAGCAAGAAGTGGCGTTGGAAGGTAAAAATTTCAGTTTTTGTTGTTGTTTTTACTTAGTTTTTAGTGTTTTTCACCACCCCCACACTCCATCTTCATCACCGCATCATCATCTTCATCTCCAAAAAAATCAGAAAATTAACCATATCCACCCATTCTCCTCATTTCCCCTCATTTGTGCATGCGAGAGAGTGAGTGAGAGCTTTTGTGCTTGTGTGTGCTTTTGCTTTCTTGAGTTTTCTTGCAGGAACAGTACTCCAGTGCATCAGGAAGGCTGCAAAAAGGTAAGAAAATCACCTTCTGTCAGAAATTTCCGAGTGTGTCAGACCATCGCGATGGTCTGCAACCTTCGGTATTTTTGGTAGGCGACCACACCACGAGGTAGGCGACCCTTGCGCTTGCACGAATCCACAGGTGCATCTCAAAAATTCATAGTTTGGTGGACCATCGCGATGGTCTCAGACCATCGCGATTGTGTCACACCATCGCGATTGGCTTGATGGGGGAAGTATCTCAACCCCTAAGCAACGATGAAGCGCGAATGACCTCCACAGGTATCCTTCTTTGACCTCTGCACACCAAAAACGCTCTTACTCAGAGCTTATGCAGAGAACTCTAGTGAGCTTTTGTATACCTGTAGTAGACACCAAGGGCTTTCCAACAAAACAAATTTCACTTGAAATGGATGCTTACACAAAGAGAAACAATGTCTACAACATGAGCTAGTTGAATGCTCACAACTGCTAGTCAAGCAGAGACCTCACTTCACTCCAGCAAACTTTTCTCAGCGATTATACAGAGAATGAATCTCAAACTTATGTCAACTTTAGAGGACTCTAATAGCTACACAATGACACCAAAATCATAGCAAATGGATACATAGAGAAGGAGAACCAGCCATTACAACAGAGAGCAAAATATTTCCAACAGAGCCTACACAAAGAGAGAGATATCAATCACACAACTTCACTAAAATGAATGTTGCTCCCAGCTTACTCAGAGAATGCTCCAGAGAATTGGTAAGCATAAAATAGACTCTTATAGCTATCCAATGAGACAAGAATTACATCAAATGGATACCATATGAGGGAGAACCAATGCTAACAACTCAGGGGTAGAGAGTTGCAACACTGCCTGCGCACACACATAGATATGCCTACTAAAAGAAAACAAACAAGCAAGCAAGGGGGTTGCTTAAGCAAGGGGCTTGCTTATCACAACTCCAGCACTTAGTGCTCACTTTACATGAGCTAAAACTCCAAGAAGATGGCCCAAAAGAAGTCGGGATACATGCTCCTTTTATAGTGAGAGGTGTGCCCCTAAAATCTAGGAACTACCTTTCCAAATCAGCCTCCTAACTTGGAGGAATTAGTTGAGATGACTTGGGGAGTGGTTGAGTGACTTTTCTTGATGGAATCTCGTGGCTTTTGGCTTCCTTTGATTGCTCCACATGTCCATAAAAGATTCCCCACGAATTTTTAGCTTGAAGCTTGACTTTTAACACTCCCCCTCAAGCTTCAATTCTTCATCCTCATCCAAGCTCCTTCATGTTGATGCATTGCTTGAATTTTGAAATCTTCATCCCATCCAAAGCCTTTGTAAACATGTCCGCAACTTGGTCCTTAGTACCAATATGATGTACTGAAACTTCCTTGGATATCACCTTTTCCCTTATGAAGTGATAGTGCACTTCAATATGCTTGGTTCTAGCATGATAGACAGGGTTCGATGCTAGATGAATGCTACTCATGTTGTCACAAAAAATTGGATATGTGTCAACCTGCAAATTAAGCTCCATAAATAACTTCTTAATCCACATTAGCTCACATGTGACTTGAGCCAAAGCTCTATACTCAGCCTCGGTGGAAGATAATGCCACCGTGGGTTGCTTCTTTGAAATCCATGAGATGATCTTGCTACCTAGCATGACTAGGTAACTACTTGTACTCCTTCTATCTTCCTTCGAACCGGCCCAATCGGCATCGGAATAAGCTTTGACCTGCATATCATCATCAAATGAGTAGAACAATCCTTCATTTATAGTGGCTTTGAGATATCGCAACATTCTTCTTGCAGCTTGCAAGTGTGTAGTCCTTGGACTATGCATAAATTGTGATAACACTCCAACTCCATATGCTATGTCAGGCCTGGTTATTGTGGCATAATTGAAAGAGCCTACAATAGATCGATACAAAGTTACATCCTCTAATGGCTCTCCATCAATGGAGCTTAGCTTTACATTAACTTCCATGGGATTTGAAATAGGCTTGCAATGTAGCATCCCAAACCTCTCAAGTAGGTCTAGAATATACTTCCTTTGTATGAGCATAATACCTTCTTCTTTGTATACAACTTCAATGCCAAGAAAATACCTAAGATCTCCAAGATCAGAGATCCTAAACTCCTTTCCAAGCTTTGCCTTGATCTCCTCAATGCCCTTTGTATCATTACCTGTAATGATAAGATCATCTACATACACACACATGTAGACCACAAGTTCTCCTCTTTGTTTGATGAAGAGAGATGGATCCGCCTTGCATTGATTGTAACCACATTTGATCAAATAGTCCACCAATCTTTGGTTCCAAGCCCTTGGAGCTTGCTTTAGGCCATAAAGTGCCTTCTTCAACCTACAAACATGATGTGGAAACTCTTTATGAACAAAACCTAGTGGTTGCTCCATGTATACCTCTTCTTCCAAGTCTCCATTGAGAAAGGCATTCTTGATATCCAATTGGAAGAGCTTCCATCCTTTGCTAGCAGCCATTGCAATGAGTGTCCTAATGGTGCTCATCTTTGCCACGGGGCTGAATGTCTCTTCAAAGTCCACTCCATAGGTTTGTGCAAAACCCTTAGCCACCAATCTTGCTTTGAACCTAGAAATAGATCCATCTGAATTCCTCTTTACTTTATACACCCACTTATTACCTATTACCTTCATGTTCTCCTTCTTGGGCACTAGAGTCCATGTTTGATTTTCCTCAAGTGCGTCGATCTCTTCTTGCATTGCCTCTTTCCATTCGGTGTACCTGCTTGCATCTTCATAGCAATCGGGCTCATGATCTTCTACTACTTTGTTCATATATGCATAATGTGTTGCCATGTATGAATCATAAGTAAACCTTTGAGTTGGATACTTAACTCTAGAAGACTTCCTTTCTTCACCTTTTGGAGGAATAAACCTCCTTTGCCTTGGGAACTTGATCTCTTTCTTTGACGTGGCTTCTTTCTCCATCATGTGTCCTTCATCATCTTCAACTTCATTACCTTCTTCATCCAACTCCACCAATGTTGCTTTGCCTTTGTTGATTGATTGTGCTTCATAGCTTGATGAAGATCTCCCCCTCCATGGTGAGTTCATGCTTGAACTATCTTCATTGATGGAACACCTTGGGCCGCTTAGCTCTAGGTCGATTTGTTCTTCATCATGTCCATGCTTTTCTTCTTCTACCATTGCCTTGAATGCTTTGAAACATGTAAACACATCTGATTTGTTTTTGATGAAATAAACCCAAACCATCCTTGTGCAATCATCTATAAAAGTGACAAAGTACTTGTTACCTCCAATGGATTGCTCTTTCGTTGGCCCCCACACATCTGTATGTATCAACTCCAATGGATGTTGGCTTATGTAGCCACTCTTCTTGAATGGAAGTCTCGCTTGCTTCCCTAGTTGACAAGATTCACATAAATGCTTCATACCTTGTCCTTGGAAGTTGGGAAGACCTTCAACCAGCCTCTTGAATTGCATTTCCTTCATTCTTTGTATGTTGATGTGACCTATCCTCTTGTGCCACAAGTCCAACTCCGAAATCCTCTTGTTTCCATATGTGAAGTAGACATGTTGAGTAGAATGAGAATTTACCTCCAAAGTGAAGAGTCTCCCTTGCTTCTTTCCTCTTGCTATGACCTTGTAACCTTGCTTAGGGTTCTCCACAAAGCATCCACCTTTGTTGAACCTTACTTGATAGCCTCTTTCAACCATTTGCCCAACGGACACCAAGTTCTTTGTGATGGTAGGTACATGCAAGACATCCTTGAGACATCTTCCTTCCTCCTTGTCATCCAAAGCTACATCTCCAACATGGGAGATCTCATGGGCTGTATCATCACCTGTTTCTACATGTCCTTTACCTTTGGGAACATGTAGATTAGTAAACCAAGAAGCATTGCAACTCATATGGTTGCTACATCCACTATCAATATACCAAGTGTTATCTACTTTGCTTGAATTCCCATTCATGTGCATCATCAAGAGATTGTCATTTTCTGAACTTGTAGAAGCATAATTACCTTGGCCTTTGTATGAAGAACCTTGATTATAGTTCCTTTGGTTTCCTCCTTGGTAGCAATCTCTAGCATAGTGGCCAAACTTGCCACATATGTAACATCCTTCGCCATCTTGATTCCTGTTTTGTTGATGTCGTCCTCCTCTTCCTCTTGATCTTCCTCTCCCTCTTTGTGATGAGGTGCCTTGGTCATGTCCTTGATTTCTTGAGTGGCCTTGCCTTCCTCCAAACCTTCCTTTGCCCCTTCCTTGTCCTTGTCTTCCTTTGCCCCTTTGATTACCTGCATAGAAAACTTGTGCATCTTTGCTTTTAGTTGAACTTCCACCTATGTTCATTTCTTCGGTGACCATGAGAGCAACCAATTGCTCAAAATCGGGAAGATTATCCCTTACATAGACTGAAGTGGTAAAGGGTTTCCACTTCTCATCATCTCTCAAACCATTGAGAGTATAAGCCACAAGATCGTCATCGTCTACGTGGCTTCCAATGGATCCCAATGCATCTGATAACTCCTTGACCTTAAGTATGTAGTCATTTATGCTACTCCCTGAGCTCTTCCTAAGGTTGTTGAGCTCATTCTTGAGTTGGATCTTCCTTGCTTTGGTGCTTGTTGAATAAAGCCTTTCAAGTGTCTCCCATACCTTCATGCTTGAATCCAGGTCTTGGATATGGCCGATCATGCTATTGCTAATGTGTTGGGAAAGAATAAAGATAACCCTCTTGTCTCTTTCATTCCATTCCCTAAAGGCCCTTCTCTGGTCATTGGTTGGATTCTCATCCAACCTAGGTCTTGGTTCACTTCCACTAATCAACCCCCAAAGGCCCTTGCCCATAAGATAGTTGGAGACCCTAAATCTCCATGGTTGATAGTTACCTTTGTCTAGCTTTTCAATTTGAGTGTTGAAGTCTCCCATATCTAGTCTTTGATACTTGACCTAGCCCTTGGCTAATGCTCCAATGTGTGTAAAATGAAAATGAGGCTCTGAGGTTACCTCAATCCAAAGCTTTCCTTAGATGGACACCTTGTGCTCTTGCAAATTTGAGTAGAATAGCTCCCCCTTGATGTGAGCTACCTCCAAGAAGCTTTTGTTGATGCAACTCTTCAACCACCAACTCCAAGAGGTCTTCTTGCTTGTATGTGATACCTCCAAGATGCCCAAATGCTCTGATACCACTGATGGGGGAAGTATCTCAACCCCTAAGCAACGATGAAGCGCGAATGACCTCCACAGGTATCCTTCTTTGACCTCTGCACACCAAAAACGCTCTTACTCAGAGCTTATGCAGAGAACTCCAGTGAGCTTTTGTATACCTGTAGTAGACACCAAGGGCTTTCCAACAAAACAAATTTCACTTGAAATGGATGCTTACACAAAGAGAAACAATGTCTACAACATGAGCTAGTTGAATGCTCACAACTGCTAGTCAAGCAGAGACCTCACTTCACTCCAGCAAACTTTTCTCAGCGATTATATAGAGAATGAATCTCAAACTTATGTCAACTTTAGAGGACTCTAATAGCTACACAATGACACCAAAATCATAGCAAATGGATACATAGAGAAGGAGAACCAGCCATTACAACAGAGAGCAAAATATTTCCAACAGAGCCTACACAAAGAGAGAGATATCAATCACACAACTTCACTAAAATGAATGTTGCTCCCAGCTTACTCAGAGAATGCTCCAGAGAATTGGTAAGCATAAAATAGACTCTTATAGCTATCCAATGAGACAAGAATTACATCAAATGGATACCATATGAGGGAGAACCAATGCTAACAACTCAGGGGTAGAGAGTTGCAACACTGCCTGCGCACACACATAGATATGCCTACTAAAAGAAAACAAACAAGCAAGCAAGGGGGTTGCTTAAGCAAGGGGCTTGCTTATCACAACTCCAGCACTTAGTGCTCACTTTACATGAGCTAAAACTCCAAGAAGATGGCCCAAAAGAAGTCGGGATACATGCTCCTTTTATAGTGAGAGGTGTGCCCCTAAAATCTAGGAACTACCTTTCCAAATCAGCCTCCTAACTTGGAGGAATTAGTTGAGATGACTTGGGGAGTGGTTGAGTGACTTTTCTTGATGGAATCTCGTGGCTTTTGGCTTCCTTTGATTGCTCCACATGTCCATAAAAGATTCCCCACGAATTTTTAGCTTGAAGCTTGACTTTTAACATGGCTCTCACCATCGCGACGGCTCGGCCGGACCATCGCGACGGTCTCACGCCATCGCGACGGTTCATTTGGACCATCGCGACGGTTCGCAGACCATCACGACTGTTCGGTTGACCCCACACCATCGCGATTGGCTCACCCCATCGTGCCGACGGTGCCACGTGGCAAGCTAGACCATCGCGACAGTTCATTTTTTGGACCATCGCGACGACACCCTCACACCATCGCGACACTTCAAAAATTCGGACCATCGCGATTGGCTCACGCCATCACGCCCAAACCATCGCGATTGGCTCAAGCCATCGCATCTGTGACCATCGCGACCGTTCACTTTGGACCATCGCGATTGTTCACGTTGACCGTTGACTGACGCCATCGCGATTGTCCACCTGATCGAGCCATCGCGATTGTCCACTTTCACGCCATCGCGATTGTCCACTTTCACGCCATCGCGACGGTTCACCCTCACGCCGTCGTGACGGTCCGAGACCATCGCGATTGTCTCAGACCATCGCGATTGTCTCAGACCATCGCGATTGTCTCAGACCATCGCGATTGTCTCAGACCATCGCGATTGTGCACCCCCATCGCAAATTTTAGGGTTTCATTTTTTGGCCAATTTTGGGGCTATTTTTGGGAAATTTTTGGGTGATTATACTCATAGGAGACCCCTTAGCTCATATTTGGAGAAAAACCTGTTTGTCAGTTTTTACCCCCCAGGGCCTGAACGGTCATAACTTTTTCATCCGAAGTCCGTTTTTTGAGCTTAATAGGATACGTCTATTTTTAGATAAGCTATTTTGAGGTTGACCTAGTTTGGGACTAGAAAGCCAGGGGGCAAGCATTGAAAAGTTGGGCAAAAGGGAAGGGACTTAAAAGGTGTATATACTCAAGTGCTTGATCATCCAACTGTGAATTGGTCTAATATTAGATTTTTCCAGGTCTAGCAAGGGCAATCGAAGGCAACCAAGGCAAGGCAGTGAAGGGCATAAAGCTTGGGAAGCGCGGCTTCTTGGGCATCGGAGCAACCAGAAAAGCTGACTCGAGGTTGGAAGATTACTCAACCCCCTCAGTCAATTCTTAGCTTAGGCTAAACGGTAGTATTGTGGATTTAAGACGATAGGAACGCCTCAAGTTGAAGAGAATTAAAATTATCAAGTCCAAGACTAAAGTAAAGGTGTGTGACACGAAAACCTAAAGGAAAGAACATAAGTCTGACGGAACGAGAACTCAAAATACCACGGAAAGTCGAATTCCTGACGCATACATTAAGACAAGAATCTAAAGAAATTTAAAAGGAATCAAGAAAGTAATAACAAAGAATCTTTGACGATCTGAGCGTGTACTGAGTGTGCAAGGAAGAAAATTAATGAACCTTAGATCGGGCAAATATATAGGTAAGGCAGACCGGCGAAGCCTTAGATCATCAGAGGCAAGTGTAAGGACTACTGCACGATCGTGGGCTCAGCAATTGAACACTAGTTATCCCTACGAGAGCTCAGATACTAGTGATTCAGAAATGGCATTTAGCACGGAAAGACCAGAAGGAGGGTCGAATGTAGCCTATTTAGAAAAACCAAAAGGACCCTATAGAACACAACTAGAGTTTCTCCGAACCAACTGATTAGGTGCTCCCATCTATGAGGATGGTTTGCGAAGGCAAGTGGTGCGTACATAGACAAAGAAGGAACGATGTACATCTTAAGTACGCAGCCAAACAATACCAATGAGTTTGGCGTGATTCAACCAGAGACGGAAACAAAATCTCAAGGAAAAGAACCATTAGAAGAGCCTAGAACACCTAGAGGGAAATCTGTACTGACACGAGTACTAATCCCGGATTGGATCCCTCAGGACAACAAAAGCATAGAGTTGTTTGTAAATAAAGAAACTGATGAAGCCTTTTGGAGATACAAGACAGAACTACTTAGTGAGGTAGGAATCATCACGATATACGAGTTCAAGGACCCGGATACACCTGGAAAGGTTGTATACCTAGATGAGACTTCAGAAAGAGTCTTTGTGGTGCCTGACCGCGCTAAAAACACATACACATGGAGAGGTGAATTGGTATTCCCTCCATCTAGGACGAACATGAATACAAGTCAACAAGGGGCAGGAACATCCTCAGCCCATGGAAATCAAAGAGAGAAAAATAAAGAAAGACCCGAAGTAAGCTTTAATCACCCCATAGGGAGAGATAGAACAACCACGGACACTAATAGAGCGGATAGACAAAGAGATCATGGAATACTAGGTGGTAGAGATGATTTTCCTCTACCTAGACCACGCGAACACGCAAGAATATTGAGACCCACACAGTTAGTGAAATCCATGAAAAATTATTTTGATGGGACAGGAGATCCCTATGACCATGTCGCAGAATTCAAGCAAGTACTAAGAGCAGAACAAGTTGAAGACATGTTCACGCAATACAACGCATTTGGACTAACGTTAAAGAATACCGCTTTAACTTGGTTCCAACCTCTGCAACAGAGGCAATTTAGAGACATCCATCACTTTTTAGAGTCATTCATCACTGAATTCTCTAAAAGTGGGATTAGACATGACACGTCTTCGTTGATTCATAGCTTCAAACAGACCCCTCAGGAAACAGTCAGACTGGCAGCACGTAGGTTTAGACAATATGTTGAACGATGTCCAATGCAAGAGCTACCCTCACAAGCCAAGCAAGTGTGATTGATTTTAGATGGCTTGTTGAGATCTAAACTACGCTCCTACGTGTACCTAAAAGAACCCAGAACGCTAGAGCAATGTATAAGAATTTGTATAGACATTGAGGACAACTTAGGAGATGAGTTGGAACTCTCCAAGGTCTATAAGGACTCAGACTGTTCATCTCTAGCATCCACAAAATTGTCTAGCTCAATAGAAGACCTTGCAGAAAAAGTGGCCCAGAAACTAGGAGTTTCTAGCAAACCTAGGGTACTAATGAACAAGCGTTGTTACACCTGTGGTGGTGATCATATGGCAAATGTGTGTCCCAATACAACACAACCTCAAGCCAACCCTAGTGGCCAATACTGTACAATTGAGAGAAGATACACAAATCATACGGCTCAGGACTGCCCGTACAACAAACAAACCGTGAGATAGAACTACCCGCAGGCATACCCACAGCCAGGTAGGTATCAAGGCCAATACAATGCTCAGCCTTATTACTATAGGCCTCCTCAGAACTACCCATACCAGGCTCAACAGAGACCTCAACCCGTCTTAGCTCAGCAGCCACCCCCACCAGCGAATGTCATCTCAGTCAAATACGCTGCTGCAGAAGAGAACCTAAAGCGGGCCTTAGTGCCTTCTTCACCTTTGATCACAGAGGGTGACCCGAATTCGAGCAGTTTTGACTCCATGCATGTAGATAGTCTACCCGCATATTACACAGAGTCACCAGAACACGTAGAAACATATCATTACGATAGTCCACCAATGGAACCTAGTTGGGAGACAGACTATGCTAATGTGATGTACACAAACCCAAATCCACGGCCCCAACTGAGACAACAAAGACCACAGGGCCCTAGAGGACCATGCTTTAGGTGCCAAGGAGATCATTTCATAAAGGATTGTCCACATCCCCCTATAGCAGGACAATCACAGTACTATAACATCCAAGGCTTTTGCGCCGACTGTGGCAAAGAGCACATAATCAAAGATTGTCCTAAAAATCCAGTTAACGCATCGAATGTGACACCGATCAATGTGATAGGTATTGTAAATAACGCAGATGGATCCAACCCTACATACGTGCCTATCCAAGCTATAACAAGAGCCCAGACGCTCTTACGGAACCAAAAGCTTAATCAAGAGAAAGTAGCCGGAACCAGTGAAGTTGCAGAATCTAGCAATAAAAAGACAAAATCTTGGAGAGATTCTAGAGAAAGGATAAAGAGTAAATGGAGTAAAAAAATAAGTGAGTTGGAAGGAAGTTTGAAGGAATCTAGAGCCAAAATCCAAGAATTGACTTCACAGGACTTGAATCAAGAGAATCCAGCTCAAAAATCAGGATCAGTTTTAGCGGAACCCATACCCGAAAATCTAGACATGATGTTTCGTGCATATCAGGCTAGATTAAAAGAGGGACCTCAGGTAGCTGAAATGAGCAAAAACTACCCTCGAGCTGATCTAGAAATTGAGAGAACTAAACTTTGCATGAAGATGGTAGAACTAGCACAAGCTTTGTTTGAAGCCTCTAGATATCTTAATTGGAATAACATGGCAAAACCGGAATTACACTTTCAAGGACTAATGGAGAGGCTAGAATACTTGATAGAGAGCAAAGAGAAAAAGGATCAGCCTAGGAACCCTATTGTCCCAGAGACACAGGAAAGGAATGCACCATCCCTGTCTCAAGTACCCAGTACAGAAAGTCAAGACAATTTGTCTTCCATACATAAATATTCACATGAATTTTTGAGAGAAATCCAAGAAGAGAAATGGAGAAAAGAACAAGGAACTCATCCTCCTATTCAAGAAATAGACGACTTGCAAGAACAATTTCCCCAAGACATTCCCTCTATTTACGATGATGTAGAGGAAGAACAACTGAGTGAACACACAGGATTTGAATCTAATTCTTTACAAGAATTACCTTAGTTCACAGGACCTTGGGAAGCAAAGTCTATTAGTATGAGAGAACCCACGATAATAGTGAGGAATGAAGAATCAGTAATCCCTAGAAACACGGAAGTGATCAAGAACACTAAAGTACAATGTAATCTCACTCTAGAGGAGTTGTTGAAGGTAAAACTAGAATTGTGGAAACATGTAGCAAATCAATTCCCCAAGCTTGCTACTACTCCCTCACAAATAGGATCACAAAATAAGGTACCAGAAATACCCGTAGAAAAGATTGGAGATGTAAGCAAAGGAGAGGAAGGTAACACGTATCTTCCGATAACCCATCAGGGCTACACCACGAAAGCCATCTTAGATTCAGGAGCCGGAGTAGCCATAGCTACCACCGCTTTATGGAAACGTTGGGGTAAGCCAGCATTAAGACCCACCAGGATGAAGCTACAAATGGCTGATGGACACATAGAAAAACCATTAGGCTTACTAGAAGGAATATCTCTCACCACTTGTGGTGTGGAGTTTGAGCATACCTTTGCCATTTGTGACTTTGCAAAAAATCATGCTTATGAGATGATATTGGGACGACCATTCATGCGTCAGTTGCAAATTGTACAAGATTGGGGAACTAATTCTTTGTACTTGCAACATTTAGGAGTGACTACCAAAGTCAATCTTAAAGACTATTCACACAGAGATGTACCCCCAATACAATGGAATACCATCCATAAGACATCAGTAGAAACAGAATCCGTGCACTCATTAGAATCAGATCCTTCTTGGTTGCATGAGGATACTCATTTATGGATGTGTAAAGTAGCCAAACAAGAGGAAGAACGATTAGAAGCAAGGACCTTAGGTGCAGAACAACATCCACGAACCCTTCAAGACCCAGCTTACGCGCCTGTAGTATTCCCTGACGAAGAGTTTGAACCCCATGGTTGGGCAGAAATCCTAGCAACCATGGATGTAGCCATCAATGAAGAACAATGGACTCCCCACTGTGACGAGGATGGCTATGACATTTCAGTTTTCACGATAGAGCCAATCATGTGCGATGCAATTCTAGAAGAGTGTGAACCTAACACTGATGCATTTGAGGATGCAAGCGATTTTGACTTAGAATCAATTATCATGGACCCACCCTTTGCATCAGAGGAAGAATACTTTCACGAAGTAGAAACTCACACTCAGAGACACGAGGAAATTACGAATGAGGTGAGGTTAGCCACAGAAGTGACTAACAAGAGTGAAGGCAAGAAAAGAAAGAAGAAAGAAACCACGACAGAAAAAGAAGAATCTTTATTTGAAGTACCCGAGAACTTCAAGAAATATGAAATCGAAGATAGAAGAATCATGGTACGAATGCCTAATAGAAAATCGAATGACGGACAAGTATATGATAACCGAGAGAAAACCAAGAAAATAATAGTTGCTATCGAAGGAGAAGAAGAAAAATGTACATACATAGGGCATGATTTGACAACTGAAGAAGAAGAAGAGCTAGTCGCCCTATTGCGTGAATATAGAGATGTTTTTGCTTGGAGTTACAAAGATTTGAAAGGAGTAGATCCAGATATATGCTCTCATAGAATCCCTATGACTCCAGATGCAAAACCGACAAAACAGAAACCTTACACGTACAATGATAACTACGCTGCGAAGATTAAAGAGGAGATAGATCGCTTGATAGAAGCAGGATTCATTTACGAAATTGAGCATACCGAATGGGTATCCCCCATTGTTGTGCCCAAGAAGAATGGAAAATTGTGTGTGTGTATTAACCTTAAAAAAGTTAATGCCGCAACGATTAGAGATAGCTATCCTCTTCCTATCACAGAACATCTATTGGAAAGAGTTGCGGGCAAGGAAGTTTACAGCTTTCTTGATGGATTTTCAGGCTATAATCAAGTAGCTATTGCTCCAGAAGACCAACACAAGACGGCATTTGCCACTGAATGGGGCATATTTGCATTTCGTGCGATGCCATTTGGCTTAACAAATGCACCCGCCACTTTCCAGCGACTCATGTGTCATGTTTTTAAGGAATTCTTACGCAAGAGTTTGGAAGTTTATGTCGATGACTTATGTGCACATTCAAATGTAAGACAGACACATATCCCAGAGTTAAGACAAATATTTGACAAATGTTGAGAATATCAGGTTTGTTTGAACCCAGAAAAATGCGTTTTCATGGTCAGACAAGGCAAAATTCTAGGACACATTGTGTCAAAAAATGGAATCTCTACGGATGAAGAAAAGGTGAAGGTAATTGCAGATTTACCTAGACCAACTAATGTGAAAGAGGTACAGGCATTTATGGGTCATTGCGGATATTATAGGAGATTCATACACATGTATGCAATCATAGCCAAGCCTTTGTACTCTCTTTTAACCAACTTTGAATGGACAGATGAATGTGAAAATTCATTCAATGAACTTAAACAACGCTTGTGCTCAGCACCTATATTGACTACACCAGATTGGAGTAAGCCATTCCATGTACATGTGGATGCATCCAACTATGCCATAGGATGTGTGTTAGCACAACCCACGAAGGAAGGTAACATAGATCTCCCCATAGCTTACGCTAGTAGACAATTGAACGCAGCAGAAAGAAATTACACCACGACGGAACGAGAAGGATTAGGGATGATCTACGCAGTAAAGAAGTTTAGGCACTACTTGTTGGCCAACAAATTCAAGTTCTTTACGGATCATCAAGCCCTATTGTACTTAGTCAGCAAACCATGTAACACAGGACGACTGATACGTTGGTTTCTATTACTCATGGAGTATGACTTTGAAGTAGTAGTCAGGAAAGGAAAGACACATCTTAGAGCTGACCACCTTTCAAGATTAACCTCAGGAGAAGCTCCTCAAGGAGTAGCGGATGATCTACCAGATGCATACTTGTTTAATCTTGAGATAGCACCAGAATGGGCTAAGCCTATAGTCCCCGTTCTCACATATGGACCCAAGAATCCTAGGATAAAGATCAAAGAAGGAGAGATTACCAAGTCTCAGAGATACCAAATAATGGCAGGAAGCATATATAAACAGGATAATCAAAAGATTCTTGCTTGTTGTGTAGATGAATCAGAACATGCGAATTGGTTGCAATTAGCACACATAGGTGCACTAAAGCAACATCATTCAAAACATCGTACATTACAGACTCTGCATAGACTAGGAGTATATTGGCCTTCGATGGGAGCAGATGTCTACAGGTTGTGTAAGGAATGCAACGTTTGTTGTGAAAGACCACCAGTAGAGCATGCTACATTATATCACGTGTCTCTCACACCAGACTGGAGTGAACAATTAGTGACATACTTGAGGACGAAGACATTCCCTCAAGGAATGACTTTAGCACGACAACGCAGTCTAGAGCAGGAAGCTCAAGAATATTCACTTATTGGCGATAACCTATACAAAAGAGGACGAGATGGATATCTAAGACAATGTGTTCATGAGAGCGATTATCTGAGCATACTAGAGACTGCACACCAAGGTGTTGCAGGAGGTCATTTTGGACCCGATAGGATAATCAAAGCCATCCTCTTTGCAGGATTATGGTGGCCCACTCTTCACATGGATGCTCATACCTATGTTAAGAGATGTGATGTGTGCCAAAGAACTCAGTTTCCTACTCGCAGAGATGAAATGCCATTGAAACCCATGATGGGCGGACGTGCATTTTCAAAGTGGGGTATAGACTTTGTAGGACCCATTAACCCCCTTGCAAAAGGTACACATGCGGAATACATTATTGTTGCCACAGATTATCTGACGAAATGGGTAGAGGCAAAAGCCACGAAAAAGAATGATGCACACACAACTGCAAAATTCTTATTTGAGAATGTCTTTACAAGATATGGATTGCCTATAGAGTTAGTGAGCGATCGAGGCACTCACTTTCTAAACCAAGTCATTGAATATTTGTTACAGGATTTTATGGTGATTCACAAGAAATCCGCACCATATCATCCTCAGGCCAATGGTCAGGCTGAAAGCACTAATAAGATCCTTTGTAACGTACTGACGAAACTTGTGAACAACAAACGTTCAGATTGGGACAAACAGTTACACCACGCTGTTTGGGCATATCGAGTGGCCTACAAGACCGTACTCAATGCAACTCCCTTTCAGATGGTTTTTGGTCAGAATGCAGTGCTTCCTTTGGACTTCTTGATACCGACCCTTAAGGTTGCACAAGAACATGAGTGGACCGGCCATGAATTATCAGCGAGAATAATGGACTTGGAACGATTAGGAGAAACCAAGCTAAAGGCAGCAGCAGGAATATATGCAGCGAAGAAGCGACAGAAAGCATATTTTGATGCACATGTGAAAGATAAAGGCTTAAAAGAAGGAGATTTAGTTCTAGTATATACGCTGAAACAACACGTACGTAAGTTAGAAAAGCGAGGTTATGGACCTATGATCATTAACAGACTCTCAACAAGTGGAGCAGTACAGTTAGCCACTTTAGAAGGAGATATAATGCCTAATTACATTAGTGGCTGTAGAGTCAAGTTATACCAGGAACCTCTTACTAAGGATATGCTTAGACGACTTACGTTGGCAAAGAAGCGTAAGGAGGAAGAAAATAGAATACGAGCGGAAGCTCAGGCAGAAGCAATAGAACGCATTAAACGCATGAGGTTAAGAAGACAAAGACTACGGAGAGAACATTATAACCATCTGGAAACTACACCCAGATATCCCATGGCCATGTGTCAAGTAAAGTCAAACACTCATCCTAGTATAGTGGACAGGAGACCATTCATTACAGCCAGGCTAGAGCACGACAACCCTTGCCAAGAGCTCAGGGCTTTAATTGACTCCGGTGCTGCGACTAGTGCGATTAGATGGTCCCACTATAAGGATTTAGGAATAGAAATGCGGCCAATTGAGGCATACCTCATAGGCCTAGGAGGCATGGAAACCCCTTGCATGGGTGAGGTGGACCTTCCTATCCTCATTAAGGATGTGACCATGACAGCGAAGCTACTAGTGTGCCATGATGACGACCTGATAGAACCCCTAACCCTTGGCCAAGATTGGCTATACGATCACTCAGTGGACCTAAATCTTAGGCAAGGCTCCTTACAGATTGGAACCTTAGAACAGAAGCAAGTGATACCGCTTGACTTCCCTAATGGCATTCCGATTGAGGTTTGTAACCCTAGACCCTATGAAACGCATGTGACGGAAGGCCGGAAGATCTTGGGTCAGACCAGTCACGTTACGTCTATACCAACCCACTCGGGCTCGGCTATGGACAGTTGTCAATCAGAAGGACGACAGGAGATCTTCCCTGGGGCTTCCTGCAAACTAGAAGAGGCAGCTACCCCACCGCTAGGGCAGATGAACACAATCAGCGGTCAGGTGGGTTGCATCAGCGGCCAAATGAGCACAACACCTTGCGGTGCTCATCCTTCCAAACTTGCTGCGGACTGGCCTAGATTAAAGATAAATAACGAATCACTTCCTAATGGGCAGGTCACGCAAGTGTTGGATCTCCCTTCTTTTCCAAAGCAAAGCGTCCAATGGACCTCTCAAACCCAACCACAAACGAGTCAACCACAACAGAGGAACCCAGACCGACGACACCACCAGACAAGGCAAGGAAAGCAGCAGTATCAACATCACAGAACAAGTGGCACGAGACAAATATGGGTGCCAAAAGGACAGCAACCACAGGCTATTGGCAACACTGCAGACAAGAACAGGACAAAGTTTCAAAAGAAGCAGAGTCAGCATCCAAAGTCCCCTCGATCTTCTTCCCCAAGTACAAATACTCGGCAGATTTGGATCGCCAAGAAGTATCTTATCAATCGACCCACACCCATGCAGATTTGGGTACCCAAGCAATGTATTATAGCCCAACCCTCTAGCCATGTAATATATACCCCTCAGAAATCGTTTCATCCTTCGATACCACCAAACCCGATACCACTTTTTGTCCCTCAGAAGAAACACACCATCCACTCAAAGACTCTTAGGAAATGGATACCGAAACGTATCCAAACGTCTTTTTGTACCCCATTATCTAACAATTCTCCCACCCCGTTTAAACTCCACCCTTGTAATAATTCACCCTCAACCAAACCTTGTATAAATTCATACACCCAAACCCCACATCATGCATAATAAAAGCTCATCAAGAATTGTAGGCATAATCTGAACCATGTAGGTGTCTAGAGACCTGCATTAGCTCTGCAAAAAGATCATTGCATCAATCACTTCACGACACTTGTCTACACGGGTTACACATCGGTTATGGAAAAGGATTGCGGTCTCACCTTAATGGGATCATAATTAATTTCCATACTAATGTGTTAATCTTTTGTAGCAGATCTTTTCCATTAGCTCATCAGTCATCATGCAAACCGAAGCAGGACCATCAGAAGCTGGCCCCAGTGCACCGATGGCCACTATTGGAGAATTACTAGTGGAATCTTATCCGAGGATGCAACCACCAGAGTTTCAAGGTTTTCCAGGACCCATGCCAATCGATGATCCTCCTAGAGGATATACCGAGAAGATTCATCATAATTCTCATTGGTTTCAAGGCCTAGCAGGACCATTAGCAGACGTTGATTTCATATTTGAGGCCAATTTGGCATTTGATCTTCGCACATGGACCAAGTACCAGTTCTTGTCAAGAGAATTTGAAGGACTACAGAATACACCAGATCTAACGCACGTTTGGGCACGAGCGGGATTTACAGAATATTTTAGTGACCCTCTGCCTAAACCCGATTTTTACAGATATTTTTACTTGGTAACCACCTTAATGGCTTCAGAGAACAAGGATCTACCTGGCACATTCATGTTACCATCCTTGGTAAATGATCCTCCATTCAGAAGGTTTTATTTGTCTAAAGATTTAATTCGCGCAGCTCTGAAAATACATGGAACACACACTCCGACGGAGAGAGAACGGCTAGTCCCAGAGCAGATGAAACGTGGTGACGTAACTAAGTGGGAGGATATTTCAGCCATAACACCTGAGCTCTCTAAGCCATTACGGATATGCATGCAGCACTTTGCTTTCCCAGCTCAGGATCGTTTTACCATGCCCCACAAAAGAATCTGGTTTGGATTGTACTTAGCATGTATTGGACCTCAAACTGTTGATCTAGCCAGCTGGATAATTGATCAGCTCTATTTGGCACAACATAGGTGGGAGCGAAAGAAGGTAATCAATGGATGCTGCGCCCTCACCAGGATCATATATATGTGCTTGGCGTATGACTTTCCAATTGAGCGTACCATGACCAGTGAGGAACTAAAAGCATTTAAAGGCACCACTAGGAAGGCTAGAAAGTCTAGCAAAGGCAGAGCCGGAAAGCGGATGAGAGGTACTATCCCATGCCTACAAGTCCCAGAATCACCCTCGCCACAACCATCTCCAGAGCAGTCACCAACAGTAACCACTCCCACAGTACCACCAATTCGTATACGGTTATCAAGACCAGTTACGCCGGAGGGCACCACCAGTACTGTTGCACCCCAAGCAGCCACAACCACAGAACCTATCACCACAGCAGCTGAACTTCCCACCACTATTGGTGCGGAAGCTTTCTCTTTTCCAATACCCCATTTAGAAGCAGGACAAGCAGAGCCACTGGACCAAACTTTTGATTTTGAGATGCCTGATGCATTCTCCAATGAGTTCCAGTTTTCAGAAGGACAATTGTTTTCTCAAGAATTTGAAAGGCCTAGCTACCCTACCACACCCAGGGATCAGCCACAAGGACAGGTCGTGTCCAGCTCTGATGACGAAAGAACAACAACCGATGACGACGAAGGAGACGACGAAGCTAGCCAGGGAACACAGGAATCCCAAGAGCATGAACAGACAGATGGCCAAGGCCAACAAACAGACACACATGGCGATACAAGTACCCATGAAGATGAAACTTACGAGGCAGCAGCTTACACACTAGCTATCAAGAAGCTGTATAGAACTATGGAAAAAGTTTGGGCACGCAAAAAGCTGACAGAGGAAGAGAGTCAAACAATAATAGAACAAGAACTTGTCACAGGCGGATTCGAAGACGCATACATCAAAGGATTCAAAGAGTTAGTCAAATCAGTAGGCTCCAACGAAGCACTCAGGTACTTGCAACGAAAGCCACTACCATAGTTTGACCCCCGCAGAGTACGACTACTTTCAAAGCCCGGCGAATACATTCGTGTACCCATAGGAGCACAGTCTTCAGAACAAGCCAGGGAGGCACGCCTCGTCCCCGAAAGTTCGTTGGCTGTAGAAACCATCTTTGTAGACTCCCCACCCCGCGCTACAGCTGTACAAACCTCAGTAGTCACTGAAGTACCGACCACCCCAACCACTCCTCTCTCACCGCCCGTCCATCCAGCCTCCCCTCTTCACCCTCCTTCCCCCAGATCAACGTCTTCATTCGCCGGTGGTGTTGCAGAAATTGTCTTTATGACCACTCACCCCACAATTCCTGCACCCATTAGCCCTAGTCTGTTGGAAAAACAATGCCTTATTGGTTCAGTAGTCCAACAATTTAGAGCATGTCTAGTAGTCTTTTCTACTTCCTCTACAAATCAGACGGGCAGATACAGCATGTATAGCGCTTCTATTCAGTCCTTGTACATCCAAAAGCGTGGGCGCATTGGTTAGGACGTCGTCCTCTCACATCAGTGGCGCGAGTTCAAATCTCCAAGCCTGTAGCGGAGCGCCATTAAATTTTTGACCATGCTTTTCAACAATTAAAAGCAAAAGCGGATAGATCACGATCATAAAACGCCGATGGAGTGTTTTCTTTTCCGCATAAGAGAGCGAACGCATTACGAATAGCTTTATTACTGCTTTTGCAAGTAGCTTTATTGGTATCAAGAACTACTATATAAGAAGCACTTTGGGCTCATTGTATGTATCCTTCACCTAGGATCAACACAAGCTTTCTAGAGCTTGGACCTCAGTAGAGGTGGTGTTTCTTCTAGCACATGGGGCAGCCATGGTGCTATCTTGAAGCATGTTGAGGAGCAGCTATGGAGTTCTTCTTGGTGATTCTTCTTGGAGAAGATGAAGGGTGTGCTCACACTCTAGCTCATGGAGAGGAGGTCATCTCTTGTTCATGGCAAGAAGACTTGGTCATTAGCAGCTTGATGGTGAGGATCGCCTATCTACATGATGTATTTGAAGATTGTCTTCTACAGGAAGATATTAGGTTGAAGATTATCTTCTACAAGAAGATGTCTGGCTACTTCAAAGACATTGGATGGGACCATCTACATGGCGTATTTGAAGATCATCTTCTACACGAAGATGTTAGGTTGAAGATTGTCTTCTACAAGAAGATGTCTAGCTACTTCAAAGACATTGGATGGAGTTTAACATAAGATTCACATCTTATGTTAAAGTATTCAGGTACATATTCTCTTTATGCACACAGGTACTACTTGAAGTTTATGGAGGCTGTGGCGTTCATATCAGGAGGAGTCCTATTCGGCATAGGTACAAGAGAATCAGTACGTATATGCTTTATGCATATTTTTATGAGGTGTTTGAGAAGGTGTGTTCACATGAGTTTGAGGATTTCCGTTCATACTGATCCTTCCTCTTTCAGTCACTCATATTCACTCTTCTATAACCTATAAGGTCACACATCTCATGTATATTCAGATTACTGCCCATACATCTGAATATGTTTGTTACATTGTACATTCACTCATTCATATATTTCTCATCACATAGAGTGGTTGAGAATTTTGCTCCCACATTGTACATTGAACATTGGTATATATGATACTATGAGTAAGCGATGGCTTACGTAAAACCTTACACATGATGTCTATTCTTTCTCTATCTTTATCTCATCATTTTTATGATTAAGTTGTGGTATGTTCATGTTTTGTCAATATGGAAGATTGCTAGAATTAATGTTGTATATATACTGGACCTATGGAACCATGGACATATGACATGAGCTAAGGGCCTACCTCACTTCCAACATTTGGTATCAGAGCACTAAGGTTTTGGTTTCAGAACTTTAGATCTTTGGCATCAATGCATTAAGGCTCATTCATATCCCAGGTTCCCAGACTTCCAGATTTACAACATATGATTTAAAGGCATCTTCTAACATTTGACATTTGACATACACACTTAATCTAGATGAGTAGAGATTTGAGAATTAGACATTTCAGTTACATGTGTATTCATCAGTGTGGAGTATGAAGTTGATGATCTGTTAGCAGCCGAATATTTTTGGAAGAGTATGCAAATACTTTACAAAAGTATTGTTTGAAGACCCAGACTTGATGAAGAGAAGACTACTTAAAATTCAAGGAAGAACAATGGTTCAGAGAAGATGAAGAAATCAGATCAACATCAAATCACAGGTATCAGTTTCTACTATCAGATTGTCATTTGCAGGTCATATCTTAGAAGAGCAGTTATGAAGAGATGTGAAGAAATTCAAGGAGTACTTTTATACACTTTCATTATTTGAAAGTTAAAGGCTACATCAAAACAGGTATCTAGAGGTTTTTTCTAGAGAGTTTTGAGAGATCTCTTTCATGGCAAGAAAGTTCATCTAAGAAGACAAGTGCAGAGATGAGATGAGTTTTTTCAGCCAATTTTCTGTTGTAAGTTGGTTGGATATCAAGGTACAAATGTATCTAGAGAAGGTAACTCTAGAAGGGCAATTCATCATTCAGACAACGATTGGTGAATATAGTCGTTTCAGACATTTGAAGCAGAATTTTGATTCAGAGATATGAGGAGATGATAAAACATGATTCTATATTCACTTCCATTTGTATACCATATTTGTTTTATCTCTTACTCTTAGCACTAGAGGAAGAGAAAAAGTTCATTTGAAGAAATCAAGAGTGCTTGCTACTTCAAGATGAAGATAACAAAAGGTATGGAAGAGAAGTTTGAAGATGTTGACATCATCAGGTGGAAGAAAGATGCAGAAGAAGAAAGTCCATCATTTCCAAAAGAAAAGTAAGACTTTCTTTTCTCATATATTTTCCATATACTTTTCCTATTTTATCCTCTACATCCAAAGACAAGTCTACGAGAACATCTTGTTTAAAGAAGAAGCAGTTTCTTGTTTTGCATTACACTTGGTCATGATTTAGTAGATTTGACAAAGAATTGCATTGAGAGAAAGAAAAAGCAGCAGATGTAACTTTTGACTCATATATATATGAGTTATGTTGAAGCTATTTAAGCAGGCAGCTTATATCTTCCCTCAAAGAATTCTTGGAGTGTCAATACAGAGCTACTTGGTATATGACAAGTTGCAGAGAAGTATATTTCTTCTTTATCTAACTCTTGAGGTAAAAGAGTTTTCTATAGCAGATGTTGAAGACTTGGGTTGAGGTTTTATGTTTGGAAAAGGTTACCTCATATTCAGTATTTTCAGAAACTTCAGAAAATTCAGACTTGTTGATGTACCAGTCAGTTGAAGAATCTACTTTTTATGATTGTCTTGATTTTTGGATACATGCTTGTATTCAAAAAGGTGTTCCATTAGATCCTATAACTTGATTGAAAAGTGGAGTTAGCCAAAAGAAAGTCAAGCAGGTACTATCACATTTCACCCGGGTAAAATATGAAAGTTATGAAGTATCAACTTGCAGCTTTTGGAGTTCTCAAGGTGAGAAGTTTTTCCACTTATATTTCAAGTAGGAGTTTCAGATTCCTTGAAGGATTTGTTTGAAGAAAAGTTTTACAACTTTTTGAGAAGCATGGACACTTGGAGACATTCAGGAAGTAAATCAAACATTCAGTCATGAAGGTTTGATGACAGCAGATTCTACACAGGAGAGATCATTGATCTTAAATAGATCTTATATGATCTTGAGTATTTATGATTCAGTTGTCTATCCTTTGTTTGTAAAGATTCTTAACATTGGAAGAAGTAAGTCAAAGATTCAGGTTCTATCAGATTTGTGTTGCAGAGAGATAGAAGATACTTGTTATGTTACAGAAGGTTATGAATCCTATAATGCTTTCAGCAAGGTTTTGTTATGTTAGGATCAGCTAACCTTATTCTACAATTTGGAAAGCTGAGGAATGACATGGAAAGCTATTGGCATGTGTACAGTGCTAATAAAAAGGATTCAGAGATTTTGTTCCAGATACAGGTATTGTTCACTGAACATCAGATTTATTGAAAGAAGGAAGACGTTCCAGATTTCATAAAGTCTGATATATTTGAAGAATACTGGATACTAGTGTTAAATCATCCAGGGGGGTGATGAAACATGAAGACTTATTTTCAGCCATATGTGAAAGAATGCAGATTCATACCTACAGGTATTCCTATTTCAGGTATTCCTATATTTCCTTTGTCAGGTTCTCTTTATATTCCAGCTTTGAAAGAAGAAGGAAGAAGAAGAATGTTTGGAGAAAGTTCCTGTTAGGATGTTCCTGTTCAGGAGAAGGTTCCAGAGTTCTATTGAAGAGAAGCTTGATATTTCAGAAAGGTATATTTCAGAAGTGCGCACATATATGTTTATACCAGATTCTGAAGGAAAGAGGTATGAAGGATTTAAAGGATGAAGACATGATGACATCATAGATGTTTTGACTCATATTGAGTTGAGTACAGTCAGAGATGAACCAACAGTGTTCATAATACACTAAGTTGTGAGTTGACAGTCACAGGTTCCAGGATTCAGTTCTTGATTTTGTTTAGTGTATTTACATGACGCAGCAGAAGTACATTGAGAAACCTTTTTGAAGGTAAATGCAAATATATGGATCCCAGTGTATGTTTTCAGTTTTTTGAAGACAGAAGATAGCAAGTTCGGAGACATTTCATGCTACATTTGTTGTCAAGCAGTGATTGCTTGATGATAACACTATTGGATATCTAGTTTGCATATTTTCTCAAGTATTATGGTTCATATTCAGCAAGTTCAAGTTTTCTTGAAGAAAAGTCAAATTCAGTTTTGAAGAAGACTTTTGAAGAACAAGTTCTGAAGTGCGGCAGTACAAGCTTGAAGCTTGTGATTATTTGCAGCTTGTAACCGGTTGCAGATCCAGTTTAGATTGTACCAATATGACATTGCAGGGGGGATTGTTGGAAAAACAATGCCTTATTGGTTCAGTAGTCCAACAATTTAGAGCATGTCTAGTAGTCTTTTCTACTTCCTCTACAAATCAGACGGGCAGATACAGCATGTATAGCGCTTCTATTCAGTCCTTGTACATCCAAAAGCGTGGGCGCATTGGTTAGGACGTCGTCCTCTCACATCAGTGGCGCGAGTTCAAATCTCCAAGCCTGTAGCGGAGCGCCATTAAATTTTTGACCATGCTTTTCAACAATTAAAAGCAAAAGCGGATAGATCACGATCATAAAACGCCGATGGAGTGTTTTCTTTTCCGCATAAGAGAGCGAACGCATTACGAATAGCTTTATTACTGCTTTTGCAAGTAGCTTTATTGGTATCAAGAACTACTATATAAGAAGCACTTTGGGCTCATTGTATGTATCCTTCACCTAGGATCAACACAAGCTTTCTAGAGCTTGGACCTCAGTAGAGGTGGTGTTTCTTCTAGCACATGGGGCAGCCATGGTGCTATCTTGAAGCATGTTGAGGAGCAGCTATGGAGTTCTTCTTGGTGATTCTTCTTGGAGAAGATGAAGGGTGTGCTCACACTCTAGCTCATGGAGAGGAGGTCATCTCTTGTTCATGGCAAGAAGACTTGGTCATTAGCAGCTTGATGGTGAGGATCGCCTATCTACATGATGTATTTGAAGATTGTCTTCTACAGGAAGATATTAGGTTGAAGATTATCTTCTACAAGAAGATGTCTGGCTACTTCAAAGACATTGGATGGGACCATCTACATGGCGTATTTGAAGATCATCTTCTACACGAAGATGTTAGGTTGAAGATTGTCTTCTACAAGAAGATGTCTAGCTACTTCAAAGACATTGGATGGAGTTTAACATAAGATTCACATCTTATGTTAAAGTATTCAGGTACATATTCTCTTTATGCACACAGGTACTACTTGAAGTTTATGGAGGCTGTGGCGTTCATATCAGGAGGAGTCCTATTCGGCATAGGTACAAGAGAATCAGTACGTATATGCTTTATGCATATTTTTATGAGGTGTTTGAGAAGGTGTGTTCACATGAGTTTGAGGATTTCCGTTCATACTGATCCTTCCTCTTTCAGTCACTCATATTCACTCTTCTATAACCTATAAGGTCACACATCTCATGTATATTCAGATTACTGCCCATACATCTGAATATGTTTGTTACATTGTACATTCACTCATTCATATATTTCTCATCACATAGAGTGGTTGAGAATTTTGCTCCCACATTGTACATTGAACATTGGTATATATGATACTATGAGTAAGCGATGGCTTACGTAAAACCTTACACATGATGTCTATTCTTTCTCTATCTTTATCTCATCATTTTTATGATTAAGTTGTGGTATGTTCATGTTTTGTCAATATGGAAGATTGCTAGAATTAATGTTGTATATATACTGGACCTATGGAACCATGGACATATGACATGAGCTAAGGGCCTACCTCACTTCCAACATAGTCTACCCCCTCCCACACCCATCTTTCTATCCAACCCATTCCTTCATCAATCTTTTCCATCTTTCCCCACAATCCAAGACCCCTTTTCCCATTCCCACCGCCATTAACCTTCTCCCCCGTCTCACCTCCTCGACCCACTGTAACCCCTCTTTCCCCTTTCCACCAAGCTGCTCCAGCCAGCCCCCCTGTAAATTATCCCTCAACCTTTGGAAATCCCGTATTTACACCAGCACGAGCACCCACGATCACACCCATATTCACGGTCACCACACTAGATACGTCCACTGACATGGACATCTCACCACCCACTGCACCATCACTCACTTCACTCACGACACAAACATTTTTAGGCACATCACAATTTTCAACAATCACTACATCATCCACCTTCCCACCCCCATTCCCCATTCCCGTTGCATCTACACCAATTGCATCTTCATTTAGCACCCCATTAATACTATCACCCACTGTAGATAATGCATTCCGACAGATGTTCATGTGTATGACGCAAGTGAGAGATGAGTTCACATCTCTTGGTGATAATTATCAGCAGCTGCAGAGGACAACCAATGACTTACAGTCGCAGCTTAATTTATTGTCTATTGAGAATGCCTCTCTGAACACCCGCTACCAGGAATTACGCGAGGCTTATCACAAATTGGAACTAGAAAGCGAAGAAAAGACCAAGGAAGCCACTGCTGACCTGGATAACTTATTAAGAGCCCAGACAGTCCGCAATGCAACGCTAACACGAAACATGGGCTTACTACGAAGACACCTAGCAGCCGCCAAGGAAGAAAACCAGCGCTTACAGGATCAGAACCGAGAAAACTTAGAAGCAGCGCTCGACCACCCAGACCAACCACTCAGTCCTAGCAGGTTCAAAGCCATTCCTTCAGACTCGATGAGGATGGTGCTAGACGATCATGTGAGATTGCTGGATGAATACGACCGCATGAACGAGGAGTTACAGAAACTCAAAGAAGATCACAAATTACTCCAGTTACGAGAACCGGCACACCACGACATACCAGTACCTGTGGACCCCTCTCCTGACATCTTAGAGGAACTCAACGCATTACGGGCCCAGGTATCGAACCTTGAATCAAGGATTGCAGTATATGAAGCACCGCCAAGGCCAGATTCCCCACCTGAGCTTCCAGCTGAGGAAGAAACGGTCACCATTCTGGTGGAGGAAACGTTTGAAGAGGCATACGAGCCACAACCCATCCCAGGCGGACGTGTCACGGCCAAAGGCCAGATGACGTACGAACTTCCGACCCCCGCGTGGATGAAGACTATTGAGGAACTTGGGACAATGCACTGAGCTAGAGTAGAGGCACAATTACATGCCATGGCGATGATAGAAGAAAGAATTTTACAATCTCCATTCTTTGCTCATTTGGCCCCGCGACGATACATATCTGGGCATGAGCTATAGTATAAACCGTATTTCATGTTAATGGCCGAATACCAGTTAGCCATTGAGAAAGAGACAGGTAAGAAACCATCGCATGCAACTCAATTCGAGGAGGCCGATCTACCACTTGATGCGCAGCAAGGAAGGATCTATCAGCCAGAGTGGCGAAAAGATTTACTAGAGCAGTATCCAGAGATGATGAGTACATGGGTAAAGGCACCTTTGCATTTGAAGTACAACCCGTGTTGGGGACCAGTGCCACGACGCCGCTCCTGGATTGCCTTTGCTATTAAGGTACAAAACAATAAGCAGTGCCAAGACTGGTTGAATTACCCCTATTTTAAGCCACCCATTGAGTTACCTACTGTTGGCTACATGATGGCTACAATTCGCCACTGGCTCCCTAGATTAAAGCATATGGACGATATAGCGGCGCATATGACTGTCAAAATCTTTGACATGATGCAAATGATTTTTAAAGTCTTCCGACGCGTCAAGGCACCCCATGTCAACACCCCGGGCTTTGAGCATGGCAATTTTGACCTGGTATATGATATGAGTACAACGCCCTCGCTACGGGTGTGTTATGTCTGGCACTGCAGAATAAAGTACCTACCGGCATGCTACTCGCAGACGTTCGAAGAGATGTTCACAACCGGCTTCTGAGAATACCATTCAGAGGTATTCATAAGCAGGCCTACACATTTATTACAATTATTTGCCTGTGAATGAATGGTCTATTCCACACACTATCAGCTCCCGCCACCAGAAGAACCGCAACCAATCGACTGGGAGAAACTCGAGGCAGATCTGGCCCGAGGCATTTGTATCTCCGAGCACACCCTCGCTCAAGACCTCCTACAAAACTATATCCGGCAGACCTCACAACAAGGTTCTATCAGGGACGACAGAAGCGAGAGGGAGGGGGGTGTTGGAAGCAGCCAGAGGCACAGACGACGCGGAAGCATGTAACAACGGAGTAGGGAGCCAATCAAATCTTTTTTCAAAGAATTATGTTTTCAAATACTTTCCAAAAACCTCCAACAGTGATTTTTATCACTATTGTAACATATGTAACATAGAAAACCCCATTTTGTAATCCATAGCTCCATTTTGTGCAAGCCGAGGAGTCCTCGAGCTTGAGGAGCTTAGGTAGAACAAGCGTATCAATTTTCGTTATTTTTAGACATCATTTACCCTTCCAAATAGCATCTAGGACCTAATTTTTAACTATGCCGGTCACTAGATGTGAAACCGGTCAAAACTAGTCTAGAAACTATAAAAAGAGCTAGAGAGCTCATTTTTGAGGGTGGTTAGTGTTGGCTAGTGTGAGCTTAGAGTTCTTTTGAGCTTGTAATAGTGTTCTTGAGTAATAGAGCTAATTTCCCACCTTCCATTGTGTCTTGCTTGTCTCTTCGTAGTGTGTGTGTATGTGTGTGTGCATTTCTATGCTTCTCACCTTCACTCTCACTTCATCTCACATTCACGATCTTCATATCACTCCTATCTCTTCCGCGGATTGACATTAAGGAGGTGGAGCTTCTTAACGTGGTTCTCACCATTGTGCTAGAGCAACATAGACATTATTTTTCTCAAAGTCACATATAGCAAATGTATGTTCAAACTCTACACCACAAGTGGTTAGAGTTATCCCTTCGAGCAATCCTAGAGGTCTTTCAAAATGACCGTCGGCCATTTGAAGCTTCATTCTAGTTGGTCTTAATGTGGGTTTGCCCCATTGCTTCCACAAGGAGGTGGTCGCAATAGCAACACCGGCACCTGAATCTATGATTGCTTTGGTTGTGTAACCTTGGTAGGTGATTGGAAGATAAGTGTTACCTTCTTCACCCTCACACATGTCCCCTATTTTGTCTAGAGGTATCTCCGGTACTTTCTGCTTAGAGCCTGCTTTTGGCATATTGGACTCAAGTTCTGGGACTTGATCCTTCACATGATTCCATAGCTCAGGTTTTGCTTTGAGCAGCTCTTCTACAGTGAGATGACATTGAACCTTAGTGTTCTTCACTACATCAGTGTTCCTTGGGACCACTGAGTCTTCATGTCTGACCAGTATTGTGGGAGCTCTGATCTGAAGAGATTCAGATTCCCATGGGCCTGGAAATTGAGGCAGTTCTTCTAAGGTATTAGATTCAAAATCTATCCTTTTGTCTTCTTGTTGCTCGACTTGATCTCCGTAAATGGATGGAATGTCTTGGGGAAATTGATCATGAAGATCATCAATCTCGAGAATAGGAGGGGAATTACCCTTCTCCTTGGCCCATTTCTCTTCTTGTATTTCTCGCAAGAACTCTTGAGAGTACTGTTGAATTGAAGGAGGTATTCCCGCATCCGTGGAATTAGAAACATAAGATCCCATTGGTGGTGAGCTTCCTCTTTCAATAACTGGTTGAGCCTGTGGAGGTAAAGAAACTTGTGGTTTGTTTACCAATTGCTCTAATCTTTCTAGTAAGCCTTGGAAATGCAAATCTGTTTTGACAGAGTTTGTCTGATTGAACTTTTGACTAGTCTCAAGTATAGCTTGAGCTTGTTCTACCATTTTCATGCACATTTTCATTCGTTCAATCTCTAAATCTGCTCTAGGGTAACTCTTGTCTAGGTTTGCAGTTGTTGGCCCTTCTTGAAGTCGAGCCTGGTAGGCCTTGAACATCATGTCTAAGCCTTCTAGGGTTGGATCTGCAAGAACAGACCCTGGCTGCGGTCTATTTACAATGGGTGGTGGGGTGGGATGAGGTGGAGTAGATGGAGTTTTGGCATGCGAGGGGTTTTGAGATGCAATGTCTTCTATTTTTGTTTTTGTGTCTTTCAAGCTTTCTTCTAGTTCCGATAACTTTTTATTCCACTTGCGATTGGCCTTCTCTCTAGTATCCTTCCATGTTCTTGTTTTTCGCTTGCTAGGTTCTCCCGATTCACTCGACTCCGATTGCTCTGCTGGTTTATCTTGTTTTAATGCTTGTGCCCTAGTAACTGCCTGTACAGGTGCCACATTACTGCTAATGGCACATGATTCCGCCACTAAGCCTACCACATTAATGGGTGTAATCTTGGGTGCACTAGAGGGGTTTCTTGGACAATCTCTGGGGAGATGGTCTTTGCCACAATCAGGACAAAAAGCTTGCATTGTGATAGCCTGTCCTTGACTCGGAGATGGTGGGTGGGGACAATCACGAAGGAAATGGTCACCCTAGCATCTGAAACATGGTCCTCTAGGGGCTTGTGGTCTTACTTGCCTCAATTGGGGCCTAAGATTAGCATTTGCGTACATGACATTGAAGTATTCTGGCTCCCAATTTTGTTCCATAGGTGGTGCCTCATATTGATACGGGTAAATCTCACTATGTTCAGGTGACTCTGTGTAATAAGCATGCGGACTACCTTCATGGGAGTAGTCTGAGCTATGAGCAGGAGAGTCATTATCTGGTATCAATGGGGTTAGTGGCACCAATGCCCTATTTGGATTTTCCTCTCCCACAGCATACTTGACTGGAATCACGTTAGCAGGAGCTGGTGGTTGGTTTCCCAAGATTGGTTGTGGCCTATATTGTGCCTGAAATTGCTGTTGTGGTCAATAATATGGATGTTGGTATTGGTTCTGATACCTCCCTTGTTGATAAGGTTGCTGATAAGTTTGTCTAACAGCCTGTCTATTGTAGGGACAATCTTGAGCCATGTGGTTTGTGTATTTTCTCTCAATAGTGCAATATGGAGCATTCCTTTCTCTAATGTTTTGGTTTTGCATTGGGCATACGTTAGCCATGTGGTCCCCTCTGCAGGTATAACATCGGTTCAATGAGGTGACTCTCTGTGTTTTTCTATTTTGGATTCCCAGCTTCTTGGCAACTTACTCAGCTATCTCATCTATTTCTGTGGAGATTTTCGAAGTATGACTAGTAGAACTATCAAAATCCTTATAGAGTTTGGACAATCCTAACTCCTCACCCAAGTTATCTTCTATGTCAATGCACATCCACACACACTCTTCTATGGATCTAGGCTCTTTCAAGTACACATATGATCTTAACTTTGTGCTCAGTAAGCCATCTAAGAACAAAGCCACTTGTTTGGCTGGTGTGGGTAACTCTAGAGCAGGGCACCTTTCTAGGTACTGTCTGAACCTTCTACTTGCTAGTCGCACTGTTTCTTGGGGTGTCTGCTTGAAACTGTGGATCAAAGATGATGTGTTATGTCTGATACCACTCTTGGAAAATTCTACAATGAATTCGTCTAGCAGCTGACCTATATCGTGATAGTTGTGACTACTCAATGGTTGAAACCAAGCCAAGGCAGTGCCCTTAAGAGTCAAACCAAATGCCTCATATTGGGTGAATAAATCCTCAACCTGTTCAGCTCTTAACACTTGTTTGAACTCAGCCACATGATCATAAGGATCTCCTGACCCGTCAAAATAATTCTTCATTGCCTTGATCACTTGAGTGGGTCTAAGGGTTCTTGTGTGCTCTCGTGGTCTAGGCAATGGAAAATCATGTTCATCTCTTTGTTGCCTATGTGCTTGATGTCTCTCTCTTTCAGGTCTTTCATTTTCAAATCCAGCTCTATTTCTGCCCACCGTGTGTGCAAAACTTACCTCAAGTCTCTCTCTATTTCTTTCTCTTTGGGCTTCATGAGCTTGGGATGATCTTACTCCTTAGAGGCCATGGGAAACATTGGATCTTGATGGAGGGAAAATCAATTCACTCTTCCAAGTATATGCATGTCTATCATGTTCTGTTACCAAGAACACTTTCTCTGATGTGTTATCCAAGTAGACAAATTTTCCTGGTATCTCTGGGTCCTTGAACTCGTAGATGATGACTATGCCCAATTGGCTAGGTTGATCTGGCTTGAATCTCCAAAAGGCTTCCTCCGTTTCTCCGTTTCTTGAATCTCCAAAAGGCTTCCTCCGTTTCTCTATTCTCCGTTATCTTGAGGAATCCAATTTGGAATGATCACTCTAGTCAAAACTGACTTGCCTCTAGGAGTCTGGGGTCCTTGTCCTACATTTCCTTGTTCTAGGTCTCCTATCTCATTCTCAAGAATGATATTTCCAAACTCATCAGTCCTATCTGGTAGGTTGGTGACCACATACATGGTTCCTTCCTTATCAATGTATGAACCCTCTTCGAACTTGACCACTAGGTGTTCCCATCCAAAGGGTTGATCTAGATTTTTGAGTTGGACCACTGATCCCCTCAAGCCATCCTCATAGATGCGAGCACCTAATCGGTTGGTCCGAATATATTCCAATTGTGTTTTATAGGGTCCTTTTGGTGTTTGTAGATGGGCAGTTCTTGAGCCACCTGCAGGTTTCCCCATGCTAAAAGACATTTCTGAGTCACTTGTGTTATAGTTTAGTACGTAAGGACAACCACTTAGTTGTTGTGCCCAAGACTTAGCTGTATGGTTGACACTGGACTGAGAAGATCTAATGCTTTGTCTATCCTTGCCTAGGTGTCTACCAGATCTCAGGTTCATAAGCTTTGGCTAAGAGTCCAAAATTTCCCCTTGGTATGGTTCAAAAAGCCTTTGGAGTCTCCTTGGGTTCCAAGTCCCACTTGAAGGTCAACTTCAAATTATCCTATCTAAAAATCATCGCATTATTCTTATAAAAAATATTTGAGACCGTGTAGGATTCGAAACGAGCTTTCCAACGAGCTATAGAGCTGAAAAAATGGACTTTGGATGAAAAAGTTATGTCAAATCAGGCTCTTGGGGGTCAAAACAGGCAAACAGGACCTTATGGAAAAAATCGCGATTTTGTATGAAATCAGAGAATCGCGATTGTGTGAAATCAGAGAATCACGATTGTGTGAAATCAGAGAATTGCGATTGTGTGAAATCAAAGAATCGCGATTGTGTGAAATCAGAGAATCGCGATTGTGTGAAATCAGAGAATCGCGATTGTGTGAAATCAGAGAATCGCGATTGTGTGAAATCAGAGAATCGCGATTGTGTGAAATCAGAGAATCGCGATTGTGTGAAATGAGAGAATCGCGATTGTGTGCCTTGAGAATCGTGTTTTCACATAATTGTGTTTTCACAAAATCGTGTTTTTGCTGAAAATCGTGATTTGTGAGAATCGCGATTTTGGGCAGAGAATCGTGTTGTTGAGAATCGCGATTTTGAGCAGAGAATCGTGTTTTTGAGAATCGCGATTTTGAGCAGAGAATCGTGTTTTTGAGAATCGCGATTTTGAGCAGAGAATCGTGTTTTCACAAAATCGTGTTTTCACAGAATCGTGTTTTGAAAATTGCGATTTTGTCTCAGAATCGTGGTTTTTAGAAATTTAGAGAATCGTGATTTTGAGCACAACCACAGAATCGTGTTTTCTCAGAATCGTGTTTTTTACATGAAAATTACGATTGCCAACAGAGAATCGTGTTTTTGAAAATCGTATTTTAGAGAATCGTGTCTTAGAGAATCGTGTTCTAGAGAATCGCGATTTTGTCTCAGAGAATCGTGGTTTCCAAAAATTCAAAGAATCGCGATTTTGAGCACAACCACAGAATCATGATTCTGAGAATGACCACAAAATCGTGTTCTTTTCAAAAGGCTTTTAGGCGGGAAACAGAGAATCGCGATTTTCAAAAAAAAATTGAATTTTCACAGAATCGCGATTTTCATCACAGAATAGTGTTTTTTGGTGGGAACTTTGAATTTCTGAGCGCCGAGCAATGGCGAGCTCCGTATGTGCAGAAAGTCATGAAAAAACATAGCGCTTGCACTCTCTTGCACTTCCTAACTCCTCCTCGCACAATAATGCATGAAAGATGGTATGAAGATGATGAAAATGCACTAAAAAACAAGAAATTTCTATGAAGAAGATGGAAGAAGATGGAGATGGTGATGATGATCAAGATGAAGAAGAAAAATCAGAAAATGAACAAAAATGACAGTTTTTTTACCTTCCAACGTCACAAATCTACAATCTTACCATCACAACGCTTGTCCTCGAAGCTCTCTCCCCGGCAACGGTGCCAAAATTTGGTGTAGCTCAAGCGTAAGCACCACCTCCTTTACTTGTCAATCCGTGGAGACGTGAGGACCGGTATGAAGACCACGAGCAAGTGAAGGCACAAGTGTGTGAGTGAAAGCACACAAACATGCACACACATACACACACGCGCACAAGGTAAGATCAAAGAGAGGAACAATGGAAAGCTTTGATTGCAAAAGAGTTCTCTTACAAAAGCTCTATTCTCTAACAAGCTAACCCCAAAAATGATCTCTCTAGCTCTTTTTATAGTTTTTTGACTAGTTTTGGCCCTGTCCAGACCTAGTGTCTGGCCTAGTTAAAAATTAGGTTCCAGGGCTTATTTGAGGGCTCAAACGAAGTCTAAAAATTATGAAAATCGGTAGGATGATACTTCTAATACTCCTCAAGCTCAAGGACTCCTCAGCTTGAACAAAATGGAGTTACAAAAATAGAAAATGGTATTTACAATGGTTTTTAGTGATGGAAATCACTATTTTTGTAGGGGATTCTTCTAAAAATTTGACATGTACTTCTTGGAGCTCCCTACTTGCTCCTTCTTCTTGTGTGTGTCCACCTTTCTGATGTGCTTCCATGCTTGTGCTTGACCTTGATTTCCAACACCCTCCTATCCAATGAAATCCCATCCATAGAGCTAAAGATGATACTGAGTCAGTGCATTCCATAGGATCAGGATCCTCATGGATGCATGAAGAAGAGAAGAGAGAAAAAGCCAGAGAGGTAGGTGCGAAAGAAACCCATATATCAATTCAAGACCCAGCCTATGCACCTGTAATATTTCCTGATGAAGAATTTGAGCCTCATGGTTGGGCTGAAATTTTAGCAACAATGGATGTAGCCATCAATGAAGAACAATGGACACCCCATTGTGATGAGGATGGCTATGATATTTCAGTTTTCTCCATAGAGCCAATCATGGGAGATTCGGTTCTGGAAGAATGTGAACCTAACCCTGATGGATTTGAGGATGCAAGTGACTCCGATCTAGAGTCAATCATTATGGACCCACCATTTGCATCAGATGAGGAATACTTCTATGAAGTTGAAGCTCATCCTTAGAGACATGGAGAGCTCGCAAATGACGTAAGGTTAACCACACAAGTGACCACTAAGAGCGAAGTTAAGAAAAGGAAGAAGAGAGAAGTTCCACCAGAAGAAGAAGAATCTTTGTTTGAGGTCCCTGACAATTTTAAGAAGTATGAGATAGACGACAGAAGGGTCATGATAAGAATGCCTAAACGAGAGGCACAATCAGGGGTGGCATATGATAACAAAGAGATGCACTTACATAGGGCATGACCTGATGGAAGAAGAAGAGCAAGAGTTGATATCTTTTCTAAGAGAGTACAGAGATGTATTCACTTGGAGCTATAAGGATCTAAAAGGTGTAGACCCTGACATATGCTCACACACAATCCCCATGACCTCAGATGCCAAACCATCCAAGCAAAAGTCATACACTTATAACCATAACTACGCTGCTAAGATCAAGGAGGAGATAGATAGACTGGTAGAGGCTAGATTCATCTATGAAATTGAGCACACTGAGTGGGTATCCCCTATTGTAGTAGTGCCAAAAAAGAATGGAAAGCTACGTGTGTGCATTAATTTGAAGAAGGTTAATGCAGCCACTATTCGAGATAATTATCTGCTTCCTATCATTGAGCTTCTACTAGAGAGAGTAGCAGGCAAGGAAGTATACAACTTCCTTGATGGATTTTCTGGCTACAATCAAGTAGCCATTGCTCTAGAGGACCAGCATAAGACAGCTTTTGCCACAGAATGGGGCATATTTGCCTTTAGGGTAATGCCATTTGGGCTTACCAATGTGCCCGCTACCTTTCAGAGATTGATGTGCCATGTGTTTAAGAAGTTCTTGAGGAAGAATTTAGAGGTCTACGTTGATGATCTTTGTGCTCATTCCAACATTAGACAAATACATATACTTGAACTCAGGCAAATCGTTGACAAGTGTAGAGAATATCAAGTCTGCCTGAACCCAGAAAAGTATGTTTTCATGGTTAGGCAGGGCAAGATTCTAGGGCACATAGTGTCAAAGAATGGCATATCCACGGATGAGGAGAAAGTGAGAGCCATCGCAGAGCTACCTAGGCCAAGGAATGTCAAGGAATTACAAGCTTTCATGGGGCATTGTGGTTATTACCGACGCTTTATACACATGTACGCCATCATTGCAAAGCCTCTGTATGGACTTTTGACTAATTTTGAGTGGACGAATGAGTGTGAGAACTCCTTCAATGAGCTTAAACGATGGTTGTGTTCAGCACCAATCTTGATCGCACCAGATTGGAGTAAGCCCTTTCATGTTCATGTGGATGCATCCAATTATGCTATTGGATGTGTACTCGCACAACCAACTGGTGAAGGTAGTATGGATCTTCCGATTGCCTATGCTAGTAGACAATTGAATGCAGCTGAATGAAATTATACCACCACTGAACGAGAAGGATTAGGCATGTTGTATGCGGTTAAAAAGTTTAGACACTATTTGCTTGCAAATAAGTTTAAATTTTTTACTGACCATCAAGCACTGTTATACTTGGTAAACAAGCCATGCAATACAGGTAGATTAGTAAGATGGTTTCTCTTACTAATGGAATACAACTTTGAAGTTGTGGTGAGGAAAGGGAAGACTCCCTTGAGAGCAGACCATCTCTCTAGGCTCACATTTGGAGAAGCCCCATGTTGGCAGTAGCCAGAGGCATAGAAGACGCGGAAGCATGTAAAGACAGAGCAGGGAGCCAGCCGAATCAATTTTTCAAAGATTTATGTTTTATAAATAAATAAAAAGAGCTAGAGAGCTCATTTTTGAGGTGACTTAGTGTTAGCTTGTTTGAGTAGAGAAGAGCTTAGAGCTACTTTGAGTTGTAAGAGTGTTCTTGAGCAATAGAGTTGATTTCTCACCTTCCATTGTGTCTTGCTTGTCTCTTCGTAGTGTGTGTGTGCATCTCTATGCTTCTCACCTTCACTCTCACTTCATCTCACATTCACGATCTTCATATCACTCCTATCTCTTCCGCGGATTGACATTAAAGAGGTGGAGCTTCTTAACGTGGTTCTCACCATTGTGCTAGAGCAACACCAAATTTGGCGCCGTTGCCGGGGATCGAGTCTAGGACGAATGTGTGATGGTAAGAGTATAGCAAGAAGTGCCGTTGGAAGGTAAAAAATTTCAGTTTTTGTTGTTGTTTTTAGTTATTTTTTTGTGTTTTTCACCTCCCCCACACTCCATCTTCATCACCCCATCATCATCTTCATCTCCAAAAAAATCAGAAAAATCACCATATCCACCCATTCTCCTCATTTCCCCTCATTTGTGCATGTGCAAGAGAGAGAGAGCTTTTGTGCTTGTGTGTACTTGTGTGTTTTTGAGTTTTCTTGCAGGTACAGAGCTCCAGTGCATCAAGAAAGCTTCGAAAAGGTAAAATTTCAATTTCTGTCAGAGATCTGCCGAGTGTGTCAGACCATCGTGATGGTCTGCCAAGTTCGGTAATCTTGGTAAGCGACCACACCACGAGGTAGGCAACACAGGCGTATGCACGAATCCACAGACGCATTTCAAAAATTCACACTTTGGTGGACCATCGCGATTGGCTCAGACCATCGAGATTGTGTCACACCATCGCGATTGGCTCACGCCATCGCGACGGCTCGGCCGGACCATCGCGACGGTCTCGCACCATCGCGATGGCTCACTTGAGCCATCGCGACGGTTCACTTGGACCATCGCAACGATCCCGTCGACCCCACGCCATCGCGATTGGCCCATGCCATCGCCTCGATAGTGCCACGTGTCAACTTAGACCATTGTGATTGCTCACTAGCCACGCCATTGCGACAAGACCCTTACACCATTGCAACAGCTCAAAATTTGGACCATCGCGATTGGCTCACGCCATCGTATCGATGACCATCGCGACGGTTCACGTTGACCGTTGACTGATGCCATCGCGATTGTTCACTCAATCGGACCATCGCGACACCTCACCCCAACCATCGCGATTGCTCACATTCAGACCATCGCGACCATGCACTTCAGACCATCGCAACGGTTCGCGCATCACGCCATCGCGACGGTTCGCCTGGACCATCGCGACGGTCCCAGACCATCGCGATCATCTCAGACCATCGCAATTGCTCACCCAAATGCAAATTTTAGGGTTTGATTTTTTGACCAATTTTGGGGCTATTTTTTGAAAATTTTTGGATCATTGCACTCATAGGAGACCCCTTAGCTCATATTTGAAGAAAAACCTGTTTGTGAGTTTTCACCCCCTAGGGCCTGAACGGTCATATCTTTTTCATCCGAAGTCCGTTTTTTGAGCTTTATAGCTCGTTAGAAAGCTCTTGATGAGTACTACGTGACCTCAACTATTTTTTTCATAAAGGATACGTTGATTTTTAGAGAGGATAATTTGAAGTTGACATATTTTGGGACTAGAAAGCCAGGGGGCAATCATTGAAATTTTGGGCAAAAGGGAAAGGACTTTTAAAAGTGTATATATTCAAGTGCTTGATCATCCATTGTGAATTGGTCTAATATTGGATTTTTCCGGGTCTAGCAAAGGCAATCAAGGGTATTCAAGGCAAGGCAGTGAAGGGCATACAGCTTGGGAAGCGCGGCTTCTTGGGCATCAGAGCAACCAACAAAGCTGACTCGAGGTTGGAAGATTACTCAACCCCCTCAGTCAATTCTTAGCTTAGGCTAAATGGTAGCTTTGTGGATTAACGACGATAGGAACACCTCAAGTATAAGAGACTTAAATTTATCAAGTCTAAGACTAAAGATAAAGGTGTGTGATACGAAAACCTAAGGGAAAGAACATCAGTCTGACGAAACGAGAACTCAAAGTACCACGGAAAGTCGATTCCTGACGCATACAATTGGACAAGAATCTAAAGGGATTTAAAAAGAATCAAGAAAGTAAGAACAAAGAATCATTGACGATCTGAGCGTGTACTGAGTGTGCAAGGAAGTAAATTAATGAACCTTAGATCGGGCAAACATATAGGTAAGTCTGACCGACGAAGCCTTAGATCATCAGAAGCAAGTGTAGGCACTACTGCTCGATCGTGGGCTCAACAATTGAACACTAATTACCCTTAAGAGAGCTCAGACACGAGTGAATCAAAAATGTCATTTAGCACTGAAAGACCAGAAGTAGGGTTGAATGTAGCTTACTTGGAAAAGCCTGAAGGACCCTATAGGACTCAATTGGAGTTTCTTCGAACCAACCGCTTAGGTGCTCACATCTATGAGGATGGTTTGCGAAGACAAGTGGTGCAAATGCATAATCCTGATCAACCCATTGAATTGGAACGTCCAGTGGTGAAATTTGAGCGAGATGCGTACATAGACAAGGAAGGAATGATGTACATCTTAAGTACGCAACCAAACAATACGAATGAGTTTGGCGTAATTCAGTTAGAGACGGAAGCTAAATCCCAAGGAAAAGAACCATTAGAAGAACCTAGGACACCTAGAGGGAAATCTGTACTGACAAGAGTACTAGTTCTAGATTGGACCCCTCAGGACAATAGAAGCATAGAGCTGTTTGTAAACAAGGAAACAGACGAAGCATTTTGGAGATACAGAACAGAACAACCTAGTGAGGTAGGCTCCATTATAATCTACGAGTTCAAGGACCCGGATACACCTGGAAAGGTTGTATACCTAGATGAGACTTCAGAAAGAGTCTTTGTGGTGCCTAACCATGCTAGAAACACATACACATGGAGAAGTCATTTAGTATTCCCTCCATCTCGAGCAAATGTAAATGCGAGCCAACAAGGGGCAGGAACATCCTCAGCCCATGGCATGCAAAGAGAAAAGAACAAAGAAAGACTGGAAGTAAGCTTCAATCATCCCATAGGAAGAGATAGAACGATCATAGACACGGACAGAGTGGAAAGACAAAGAATGCCAGGTGATAGAGATGATTTTCCTCTACCTAGACCACGTGAACACGCAAGAATACTAAGACCCACTCAACTAGTGAAATCCATGAAAAATTATTTTGATGGGACAGGAGATCCCTATGACCATGTCGCAGAATTCAAGCAAGTACTAAGATCAGAACAAGTCAAAGACATGTTCACGCAATATAATGCATTTGGACTAACGTTAAAGAATACCGCTTTAACTTGGTTCCAACCTTTGCAATAGAGGCAATTTAGAGACATCCATCACTTTTTAGAGTCATTCATTACTGAATTCTCTAAAAGTGGGATCAGGCATGACACGTCTTCGTTGATTCATAGCTTTAAACAGACCCCTCAAGAAAGAGTTAGACTCACAGGACATAGGTTTAGACAATATGTTGAAAGATGTCCAATGCAAGAGCTCCCCTCACAAGCCAAGCAAGTGTCATTGTTTTTAGATGGCTTGTTGAGCTCTAAACTACGCTCCTATGTGTACTTAAAAGAACCCAGAACGCTAGAGCAGTGTGTAAAGATGTGCATAGACATTGAGGACAACTTAGGAGACGAGTTGGAACTCTCAAAGGTCTACAAGGACTCAGACTGTTCATCTCTAGCATCCACAAAATTTTCTAGCTCAATAGAGGACCTAGCAGAAAAAGTGGCCCAGAAACTAGGAGTTTCTAGTAAACAGATGCCCAAGTTAGCAACTAACATACGTTGTTACACTTGTGGTGGAAATCATTTGGCAAATGTGTGCCCCAATGCAACACAAACACAAGCCAACCCTAGTGGCCAATACTATACAATTGAGAGAAGATACACGAATCACATGGCTCAGGACTGCCCATACAACAAACAGGCAGTGAGATAGAACTACCCGCAAGCATACCCGCAGCCAGGTAGGTATCAAGGCCAATACAAACTCAAACAGTTTTGACTCTACTCATGTAGATAGTCCACCCGCATACTACACAGAGTCACCAAAAGACGTAGAAACATATCAATATGATAGTCCACCAGTGGAACCGAGTTGGGAGCCCGACTATGCTAATGTGATGTACACAAACCCAAATCCATGGCCCCAAGTAAGACAATAGAGACCACAGGGCCCTAGAGGACCATGCTTTAGGTGCCAAGGAGATCACTTCATAAAGGATTGATTGTCCACATCCTCCAATAGCAGGACAGTCACAGTACTATAATATACAAGGCTTTTGTGTCGATTGTGGTAAAGAGCACATCATAAAAGATTGTCCTAAGAACCCAGTTAACGCTTCAAATGTGACACCGATCAACGTGATAGGTATTGTAAACAACGCAGATGGATCCAACCCTCCATACGTGCCTATCCAAGCTATAACAAGAGCCCAGGCGCTCTTACAGGACCAACAGCTTAATCAGGAGAAAATAGCCAGAACTAGTGAAGTTGCAGAATCTAGCAGCAAAAAGACGAAATCTTGGAAAGATTCCAGAGAAAGAATTAAGAGAAAATGGAGTAAAAGGATAACAAAATTGGAAGGAAGTCTCAAGGAATCTAGAGCCAAAATCCTAGAGTTGACTTCACAGGAATTGAATCAAGAGAACCCAGCTCAGAAATCAGGATCAGTTTTAGCAGAACCCATACCGGAAAACCTAGACATCATGTTCCGTGCATATCATGCTAGAATAAAAGAAGGACCTCAAGTAGCTGAAAATGAGTAAGAACTACCCTCGAGCTGATCTAGAAATTGAGAGGACTAAACTTTGCATGAAGATGGTAGAATTAGCACAAGCTTTGTTCGAAGCCTCTAGATATCTTAATTGGAATAACATGGGAAAACCTGAACTACACTTTCAAGGTCTAATGGAGAGGCTAGAATACTTGATAGAAAGCAAAGAGAAAAAGGATCAGCATAGGAATCTTAGTGTCCCAGAGACACAGGAAAGGAATGCACCATCCCTATCTCAAGTGCCAAACACAGAAAGTCAAGACAACCTGTCTTCTATACATAGATATTCACATGAATTTTTGAGAGAAATCCAAGAAGAAAAGTGGAGAAAAGAACAAGGAACCCATCCTCCTATTCAAGAAATAGACGACTTGCAGGAACACTTTCCCCAAGACATCCCCTCTATTTACGATGATGTAAAGGAAGAACGACTGAGTGAACACACAGGTTTTGAATCCAACTCTTTGCAAGAATTACCTGAGTTCACAGGACCTTGGGAAGCAAAGTCTATTAGTATGAGAGCACCCAGGATAATAGTGAGGAATGAAGAATCAGTAATCCCTAGAAACACGGAAGTGATCAAGAACACTAAAGTACAGTGTAATCTCACTCTAGAGGAATTGTTAAAGGTTAAACCAGAACTGTGGAAACATGTAGCAAATCAATTCCTTGAGCTTGCTACCACTCCCTCACAGATAGGAACTCACAAGAAGGTACCAGAGATACCCGTAGAAAAGATAGGAGATGTAAGTGAAGGAGAGGAAGGTAACACTTATCTTCCAATAACCCATCAGGGCTACACCACAAAAGCCATCTTAGATTCAGGAGCCGGAGTAGCCATTGCTACCACCGCTTTATGGAAACGTTGGGGTAAGCCAGCACTCAGACCCACCAGGATGAAGCTACAAATGGCTGACGGACACATAGAAAAACCATTAGGCTTACTAGAAGGCATATCTCTCACCACTTGCGGTGTAGAGTTTGAGCATACCTTTGCCATTTGTGATTTTGCAAAGAATCATGCATACGAGATGATATTGGGACGATCATTCATGCGTCAGTTGCAAATCGTACAAGATTGGGGAACTAATTCTTTGTACTTGCAACATTTAGGAGTGACTACTAAAGTCAATCTTAAAGACTATTTCCATAGAGATGTACCCCCAATACAATGGAATACCATCCATAAGACACCAGTAGAAACGGAATCGGTACACTCATTAGAGTCAGACCCCTCATGGTTACACGAGGACACTCACTTATGGATGTGTAAAGTAGCAAAACAAGAGGAAGAACGGTTAGAAGCAAGGACTTTAGGTGCAGAACAACATCCAAGAACCCTTCAAGACCCAGCTTACGCACCTGTAGTATTTCCAGATGAAGAGTTTGAACCCCATGGTTGGGCAGAAATCCTAGCAACCATGGATGTAGCCATCAATGAAGAACAATGGACACCCCAGTGTGACGAGGATGGCTATGACATATCAGTTTTTACGATAGAGCCAATCATGTGTGATTCGATTTTAGAAGAATGTGAACTTAGCACTGATGCATTTGAGGATGCGAGTGATTTCGATCTAGAATCAATTATTATGGACCCACCCTTTGCATCAGAAGAAGAATATTTCTACGAAGTAGAAACTCATCCTCAGAAACATGAAGAACTTATGAATGATGTGAGAATACCCACACAAGTGACCAGCAAAAGTGAAGGGAAGAAAAGAAAGAAGAAAGAATCCATGTCAGAAGAAGAAGAATCTTTGTTTGAGGTTCCCGAGAACTTCAAGAAATATGAAATAGAAGACAGACGAATCATGGTACGAATGCCTAACAGAAAAGCTGACGTTGGAGAAGTATATGATAATTGAGAGAAAACCAAAAAAATCATAGTAGCCATCGAAGGAGAAGAAGAAAAGTGTACATACATTGGGCATGATTTGACGACTAAAGAAGAAGAAGAAGTAGTTGCCCTATTGCGCGAATATAGAGATGTGTTCGCATGGAGTTACAAAGATTTGAAAAGAGTAGATCCGGATATATGTTCTCATAGAATCCCTATGACTCCAGATGCAAAAGCTACGAAACAGAAACCATACACGTACAATGATAATTATGCTACGAAGATTAAAGAGGAAATAGATCGCTTGATAGAAGCAGGATTTATTTACGAAATTGAGCATACCGAAGTGGGTATCCCCCATTGTGGTTGTGCCCAAGAAGAATGGAAAATTGTGTGTGTGTGCCGCCACGATTAGAGATATTTATCCTCTTCCTATCACACAACACTTATTGGAAAGAGTTGCGGGCAAGGAAGTTTACAGCTTCCTTGATGGTTTCTCAGGCTATAATCAAGTAGCCATTGCTCCAGAAGATCAACACAAGACAGCTTTTGCCACTGAATGGGGCATATTTGCATTTTCTGTGATGCCATTTGGCTTAACAAATGCACCTGCTACTTTCCAGCGACTCATGTGTCATGTTTTCAAGGAATTCTTACGCAAGAATTTGGAAGTTTATGTCGATGACTTATGTGCACACTCGAATGTAAGAGAGACACATATCCCAGAGTTAAAACAAATATTTGACAAATGTCGAGAATATCAGGTTTGTTTGAACCCAGAAAAATGCGTTTCATGGTCAGACAAGGTAAAATTCTAGGACACATTGTGTCAAAGAATGGAATTTTGACAGACGAAGAAAAGGTGAAAGTAATTGCAGAATTACCTAGACCAACTAACGTAAAAGAAGTACAGGCAATTATGGGCCATTGCGGTTATTATAGACGATTCATACACATGTATGCAATCATAGCCAAGCCTTTGTACTCTCTTTTGACCCATTTTGAATGGGCAGACGAGTGTGAGAATTCATTCAATGAACTCAAATGACGTTTGTGCTCAGCACCTATATTGACAACCCCGGATTGGAATAAGCCATTCCATGTACATGTGGATGCATCCAACTACACCATAGGATGTGTGTTAGCACAACCCACGAATGAAGGTAATATAGACCTCCCCATAGCTTACGCGAGCAGACAGTTGAACGCAGCAGAAAGAAATTACACCACTACGGAACGAGAAGGATTAGGGATGATCTACGTGGTAAAGAAATTCAGACATTATTTGTTGGCAAACAAGTTCAAGTTCTTTACAGATCATCAAGCACTATTGTACTTAGTCAACAAGCCATGTAACACAGGACAATTAATACGTTGGTTTCTATTACTCATGGAGTACGATTTTGAAGTGGTAGTCAGGAAAGGAAAGACACATCTTAGAGCTGACCACCTTTCAAGATTAACCACAGGAGAAGCTCCTCAAGGAATAGTGGATGAATTACCAGATGCATATTTGTTTAACCTTGAGATAGCACCAGAATGGGCTAAGCCTATAGTCCCAATTCTCACGTATGGACCCAAGAATCCTAGGATAAGGATCAAGGAAGGAGAAATTACCAAATCTCAGAGATATCAAATCATAGCAGGAAGTATATATAAACAAGATAATCAAAAGATTCTTGCTTGTTGTGTACATGAATCAGAACATGCAAATTGGTTGCAATTAGCACATGTAGGTGCATTAAAGCAACATCATTCAAAACATCGAACATTACAGACTCTGCATAGACTAGGAGTATACTGGCCCACGATGGAAGCAGATGTCTACAAGTTATGTAAAGAATGCCATGCCTATTGTGAAAGACCACCAGTAGAACATGCTACGTTATATCACGTGTCTCTCACACCAGACTGGAGTGAACCTTTAGTAACATATTTGAGGATGAAAACATTCCCTCAAGGAAAGACTTTAGCGCGACAACGCAGTCTAGAGCAGGAAGCTCAAGACTATTCACTTATTGGCGACAATCTATACAAAAGAGGAAGAGACGGATACCTAATACAATGTGTTCATGAAAGCGATTATCTGAGCATACTAGAGACTGCACACCAAGGTGTTGCAGGAGGTCATTTTGGACCTGATAGGATAATCAAAGCCATCCTCTTTGCAGGATTATGGTGGCCCACTCTTCACATGGATGCACATACCTATGTAAAGAGATGTGATGTATGCCAAAGAACTCAATTTCCTACTCGCAGAGATGAAATGCCATTGAAACCCATGATGGGCGGACGTGCATTTTCTAAGTGGGGTATAGACTTTGTAGGACCCATTAACCCCCCTGCAAAAGGTACACATGCGGAATACATTATCGTTGCCACAGATTATCTTACCAAATGGGTAGAGGCAAAAGCCACAAAAAAGAGTGATGCACACACGACTGCAAAATTCTTATTTGAAAATGTCTTTACAAGATATGGATTGCCTATAGAGTTAGTGAGCGATCGAGGAACTCACTTTCTAAACCAAGTCATTGAATATTTGTTACAGGATTTTATGGTGATTCACAAGAAATCCGCACCATATCATCCTCAAGCCAATGTTCAGGCTGAAAGCACTAACAAGATCCTTTGTAATGTACTGACGAAACTCGTGAACAACAAACGTTCAGATTGGGACAAACAGTTACACCATGCTGTTTGGGCATATTGAGTGGCCTACAAGACCGTACTCAATGCAACTCCCTTTCAGATGGTTTTTGGTCAGAATGATGTGCTTCCTTTGGACTTCTTGATACCGACCCTTAAGGTTGCACAAGAACATCAGTGGACCGGCCATGAATTATCGGCAAGAATAATGGACTTGGAACGATTAGGAGAAACCAGGTTGAAAGCAGCAGCAAGAATATACGCGGCAAAGAAGCGACAGAAAGCATATTTTGATGCACATGTGAAAGATAAAGGCTTGAAAGAAGGAGATTTAGTCCTAGCATATACGCTGAAACAACATGCACGGAAGTTAGAAAAGCGAGGTTATGGACCTATGATCATTAACAAACTCTCGACAAGTGGAGCAGTACAATTAGCCACCTTAGAAGGAGACATAATGCCTAATTACATTAGTGGCTGCAGAGTCAAGTTATACCAGGAACCTCTTACTGAGGATATGCTTAGACGACTCACGTTGGCAAAGAAGCGTAAGGAGGAAGAAAATAGAATACGTGCTGAAGCTCAGGCAGAAGCTATAGAACGCATTAAGCGCATGAAGTTAAGAAGACAAGGACTAGGGAGAGAACATTATAGCCATCTGGAAACATCACTCAGATACCCCATGGCCATGTGTCAAGTAAAGTCAACCACTCATCCTAGCATAGTGGACAGGAGACCATTCATTACAGTCAGGCTAGAGCACAGCAACCCTTGCCTAGAGCTCAGGGCTTTAATTGATTCAGGTGCTGCGACTAGTGCGATTAGATGGTCCCACTATAAGGATTCAGGAATAGAAATGCGGCCAATTGAGGCGTACCTCATAGGGCTAGGAGGCATGGAAACCCCTTGCATGGGTGAGGTGGACCTTCCTATCCTCATAGACGAAGTGACCTTGACAGTGAAACTACTAGTGTGCCATGATGACGACTTGATAGAACCCCTAATCCTTGGCCAAGATTGGCTATACAATCACTCAGTGGACCTAAATCTTAGACAAGGCTCCTTGCAGATTGGAACCTTAGATCAGAAGCGAGTGATACCGCTTAACTTCCCTAATGGCTTTTCGACTGAGGTTTGTAGCCATAGACCCTATGAAATGCATGCGACGAAAGACCGGAAGATCTTTGGTCAGATCAGTCACGTTACGTCTACACCAACCCATGCAGGCTTGGCGATGGACAATTGTCAATCTAAAGGACGTCAGGAGATTTTCCCTTGGGCTTCCTGCAAACTAGAAGGGGTAACCACCCAACAGATGGGTCAGGAGGGTTACATCGGCGAACACATGGGCAAAACACCCTACGGTGCCCATCCTTCCACACTTACTGTGGACTAGCCTAGATTGAAAGTACAAAATGGAGCACTTCCTAATGGGCAGGTTTCGCAAGTGTTGGACCTCCCTTCTTTTCCAAAGCAGAGGTCCATCCGTCCTCTCAATCTCAACCACAAAAGAGTCAACCACGACAAAGGAACCCAGACTGACGACAACATCAGATGACACAAGGAAGAAAGCTGCAGTCTCAGTATCATAAAGCAAGAGGCACAAGACAAATGTGGGTGCCAAAAGGACAGAAGCCACCAACAGATTTCAACAATGCAGACAACGATAAGAAGAAGTCAAGGCAGAAGCAGAGCCAATATTCAACATCTCCTCGACCTTCTTCTACGAATACGAACATTCGACAAATTTGGATCGCCAAGAAGTACCTTATGAACCGACCCACAACCACGCAGATTTGGGTACCCAAAGAGTGTATTATAGCTCAACCCTCAGGCCTTGTAATATACACCCCTCAGAAATCTCTTCAACCCTCACTACCACCATGTCCGATATTATCTTTTGTCCCTCCGCAGAGACCTATCACCCGATCACAAACTCTTAGGAAGTGGATACCGAAACGTATCCAGAAGTCTTCTCCTAACCCTTTGTCTAACATAACTACCATCCCGACTAATCTACAACCTTGTAATAACTCATTCATGACTGAACCTTGTATAAATCCACACACTATAACCCAACATCACCTATAATAACATCTCATCAAAGAACTGCATGCAATATCTGAAAACATATAGGTGTCTAGAGACCTGCACTAGTTCTGCAAGAAGCATTGCATCGATCACATCACAACACTTGGCTACACGGGTTACACATCGGCTATGGAAAGGGATTGCAGTCTCACCTTAATGGGATCATAATTAATTTCCATACTAATGTGCTAATCTTTTGTAGCAGATCTTTTCCATTAGCACATCAATCATCATGCAAACTGAAGAAGGACCATCTGAAGTTGGAACCAGTATACCCAGGGCTACAATTAGTGATTTACTCACTGAGCCCCATCCGACGGCTCCACGGCCAGAATTTCAAGGTTTCCCAGGACCGATGCCTATTGATGATCCTCCTAGAGGGTATACTGAGAAGATTCATCGTAATTCTCACTAGTTTCAAGGGCTAGCAGGACCCTTGGCGGATGCTGAGTTTATATTTGAGGCTAATTTGACTTTTGATGACCGTACCTGGGGCAAATATCAGTTTCTCTCAAGAGAGTTCGAAGGGCTACATAACACACAAGACTTAACACATGTTTGGGCAAGAGCCGGCTTCACAGAGTATTTCAGTGACCCTTTGCCTAAACTTGACTTCTACAGATGCTATTACTTAATCACCACTTTGATAGCTTCGGAGAACAAGGATCTACCAGGCACCTTCATCCTGCCATCCTTAGTGAACGATCCACCATATAAAAGATTTTATCTTTCTAAAGATCTGATTCGAGCTGCCATCAAGATTCATGGAACCCACACACCCACAGAGCGAGAAAGGCTAGTTCCAGACCCTATGAAACGTGGGGATGTTACAAAGTGGGAAGAGATTTCGGCGATCACACCTGAGCTTTCAAAACCACTACGGATATGTATGCAGCATTTTGGTTTCCCCGCTCAGGACAGATTCACAATACCTCACAAACGAATATAGTTTGGTTTGTATTTATCTTGTATTGGACCCCAGACAGTTGATCTAGCTAGCTAGATCATTGATCATATGTATTTAGCACAACATAGATGGGAAAGAAAGAAGGTCATCAATGGATGCTGCGCACTGACTAGAATTGTATATATGTGCTTAGCATATGACTTGCCGATTGAGCGAGCAATGACAAGTGAGGAGCTGAAAGCATTTAAAGGAACATCGAAGAAAGCTAGGAAGCCTAGCAAAGGAAGAGCAGGAAAGCGAATGAGAGGAACTATCCCCTGCCTTCAGGTGCCAGAATCACCCTCACCACAACCCTCTCCTGAACAGTCTCCTACTGAACCCCCTTTACAACCCATTCGCATAAGGTTATCGAGACCAGTTACAACGGAGGGCACTACCAGCACAGTCGCTTCTCAAGCAGCCACAGTCCCAGGACCTACCACCACTACAGTAGAAGTTCCCACCACTATTGGTGCGGAAGCTTTCTCTTTTCCAATACCCCATTTAGAAGCAGAACAAGCAGATACCACATTTGATTTTGAGATGCAGGATGTATTTTCAAATGAATTTCAGTTTTCAGAAGGCCAGATCTTCTCTCAGGAATATGAAAGGCCCAGCTACCCTACCACACCGCGAGATCAACCACAAGGACAAGTAGTGTCTAGTTCCGAGGCAGAAAGAACGGAAACCGACGAAGATGAAGGCGATGACGAAGCCAGCCAGGGAACTCATGAATCCCAAGAACATGTGCAAACAGACGAACAAGGCAACAAACCGACACCCAAGGTGACACGAGCACACATGAAGAAGAAACCTTCGAAGCAGCAGCTCATACACTGGCCATCAAAAAGTTATACTGTACTATGGAAAAGGTTTGGGCGCGTAAGAAGTTGACTGACGAAGAGAGCCAAACACTCATAGAACAGGAGCTTGTCTCAGGTGGGTTCAAAGAAGTATATATCAGAGGTTTCAGAGAGCTTTTCAAATCAGTTGGACCCACTGAAGCCTTAAGATATTTCCAGAGAAAACCCCTACCGCAGTATGACCCGCGTAGAATCCTTCTACTAACCAAACCTGGTGAATATATTCGGGTACCCACCGGCGGACAATCTTCAGAACAGGACAGGAAAGCACATCTCGTCCCTGAAAGCTCATTGGCAGAGGACACCATTATCGTCGACTCCCCACCCCGTACTACCGCTGTACATACCACCACAGTCGTCGAAGTACCGACCACCCCAATCGCTCCTCCATCACCTCCCATCCACCCAGTCTCCCCCATACACCCTCCTTCTCCCAAAACAACATCCTCCTTCTCCGACGGAGTAGCAGAAGTCGTCCTTACTCCCATTCAGCCCACAATTCCCGCACCCACTCAACCTAGTCTACCTCCTAGCACACCCACCTTTCTATCCAACCCATTTCTCCATCCATCTTTTCCATCCTTCCCCACACCTCCAAGACCCCTTTTTCCCTTCCCACCTCCATTAACCTTCTCCCCAGTCTCACCTCCCCGACCCACTGTAACTCACCAAGCTGTCCAAGACAACCCCTCTGTAAATTACTCCTCAACCTTTGTAAATCATGTATTTACACCCACACACTTACCCATGATCACATCACTATTCACAGTCACCACACTCGACACCACATCCAGCGATATGGATATATCACCCCCCACTGCACCTCCACTCACTTCATTTGTGGCACCACAATATTTAAGCACACCACAATTTTCCACAATCACCACAGCATCCACTTTCCCACCCCCATTCCCCGTTCCCTTTGCATCTACACCCACTGCATCTTCACTTAGCACACCATTAATATTATCACCCACCATAGACACAGCATTTCGACAGATGTTCACGTGTATGACTCAAGTAAGAGATGAGTTCACATCTCTTGTAAATAATTATCAGCAGCTGCAGAGGACAACCAATGACTTACAATCGCAGCTTAATTCATTGTCGATTGAGAATGCCTCCCTAAACACCAGATACCAAGAACTCCGTGAGGCATACCACAAACTGGAAGTAGAAAGTGAAGAGAAAGCCAAAGAGGCCACTGCGGATCTTGACAATTTGTTAAGGGCCCAAACAGTTTGCAATGCTATGCTTACATGGAACATGGGCTTACTCAGAAGACATCTAGCAGCAGCAAAGGAAGAGAACCAGTGGCTACAAGAGCAGAACCAAGAAAATTTAGAAGCTGCTCTCGATCATCCAGACCAACCATTAAGTCCTAGCCGGTTCAAATCAGTGCCCTCCGAATCAATGAAAATGTTGCTCGATGATCACATCAGATTGCTCGATGAATACGATCGAATGAATGAAGAATATCAGAAGCTAAAAGATGATCATAAGCTACTCCAGCTCAGAGCACCTGCAACACAAGGACTACCAGCTCGTGCGGACCCATCTCCTGACATCCTAGAGGAACTCAACGCATTACGGGCTCAGGTATCAACTCTTGAATCAAGGATAGCTATATATGAAGCACCACCAAGGCCAGATTCCCCACCAGAGCTCCCAGCTGATGAAGAAAATGTAACCATTCCGGTGGAGGAAACCTTTGAAGAAGCCTACGAGCCCCAACCCATCCCAGGCGGACGTGTCACGGCTGAAGGCCAGACAACTTACGAACTTCCTACTCCCGCATGGATGAAGACAATTGAAGAGCTTGGAACCACCCACTCAGCACGAGTAGAGGCACAGTTGCACGCAATGGCAATGATTGAGGAAAGAATTCTACAGTCGCCCTACTTTGCTCATCTAGCCCCGCGCAGATATATATCAGGGCATGAGTTACAGTACAAACCATATTTCATGTTAATGGCCGAATATCAGTTGGCCATAGAGAAAGAAACAAGCAAGAAACCATCTCACGCTACTCAATTTGAACCTGAGGATTTGCCACTGGATGCGCAGCAAGGCGAGATCTATCAACCAGATTGGCGTAAAGATCTTTTACAAGAATATCCTGAGATGATGAGTACTTGAGTTAAGGCACCTTTACATTTAAAATACAACCCATGCTGGGGACCAATGCCACATCGCCGATCCTAGAAGGCCTTTGCTATTAAAGTACAGAACAACAAGCAATGCCAGGATTGGTTAAATTACCCCTATTTCAAGCCACCTATAGAACTACCCACAATTGGATACATGCTGGCCACGATTCGCCACTGGATCCCTCGCTTGAAGCATATGGACGATATAGTAGCGCACATGACTGTCAAAATCTTTGAAATGATGCAAATGGTTTTCAAAGTCTTCCGACGTGTTAAGGCGCCTCATGTAAACACCCCGGGCTTCGAGCATGGCAATCTAGATCTTGCATATGATATGAGTACAACGCCATCGCTACGGGTGTGTTATGCCTGGCATTGCAGAATTAAATACCTACTGGTGTGCTACAAGCAGACCTTCGAAGAAATGTTCACAACCGGTTTTTGGGAATACCATTCAGAAGTGTTCATCAGCAGGCCCACCCACTTGCTTCAATTATTCGCCTGTGAACAGATGGTTTATTCCACACATTATCGACTCCCACCACCTGATGAACCACAACCAATTGATTGGGAGAAACTCGAGGCAGATTTGGCCCGAGGCATTCGGATATCAAAGCACACCCTCGCTCAAGATCTCCTACAGAACTACATCCGACAGACCGCACAACAAGGTTCTGTCCAGGACGACAGAAGCGAGAGGGAGGGGGGTGTTGGCAGTAGCCAGAGGCATAGAAGACGCAGAAGCATGTAAAGACAGATCAGGGAGCCAGCCGAATCAATTTTTCAAAGATTTATGTTTTATAAATATTTTTCAAAACCTCCAACAGTAATTTTCATCACTATTGTAACATATGTAACATAGAAAAACCCTTTTTTGTAATCCATAGCTCCATTTTGTGCAAGCGAAGGAGTCCTCAAGCTTGAGGAGCTTAGGTAGAATGAGCGTATCAATTTTGGTTATTTTTAGACACCGTTTACCCCTTCAAATAGCACTTAGGACCTATTTTTAACTATGCCGGTCACTAGATATGAAACCGGTCAAAACTATTCTAGAAACTATAAAAAGAGCTAGAGAGCTCATTTTTGAGGTGACTTAGTGTTAGCTTGTTTGAGTAGAGAAGATCTTAGAGCTACTTTGAGTTGTAAGAGTGTTCTTGAGCAATAGAGTTGATTTCTCACCTTCCATTGTGTCTTGCTTGTCTCTTCGTAGTGTGTGTGTATGTGTGTGTGCATCTCTATGCTTCTCACCTTCACTCTCACTTCATCTCACATTCACGATCTTCATATCACTCCTATCTCTTCCGCAGATTGACATTAAGGAGGTGGAGCTTCTTAACGTGGTTCTCACCATTGTGCTAGAGCAACACCCCACAAGGAGTATCATATGACCTTCTTGATGCTTACTTGTTTAAGTTGGAAGTTGTACCTCAGTGGGCTAAGCCATTAGTGCCAGTATTGACATACGGGCCTAACTCTTGAAAATATAGCAAGCTTCAATTGAAGCTTTTTCATATGTGTCCCCTCATCTATCTCTCATTTCCTTTATCTCGCCCATAGGAACCCTCTCCCAAGCTCTAGCTTTTAGATTCCTACTTCTTGCATATGAACACACTCTTAGCATCATTCCATTCCATTTATGATATTGTTTTTTTGTCATCATGTAATCTCCTTATATCATGCATTGAAAACAGAGAATGTAGATATCAAGTCTCCCTAAATTATGCATAAAAGAAAGCGTTGCCAGGATTCACTCCTTGAATCATGCATGCAAGTTGAGAGCCACCGAAGATGTATATGTTCTATATAAGGACTTAAATGAAGAGGAAACGGGTGGGCTTCTCTCTGATAGACGGCATCTCTTGTTATATGAGCCGTAGGGTCTACAACATCATCACCTCCATAGATATTTCTCATAGGATCAAGTCAGCGACATCTTATTCATTAGAATCCGTAGAAGCGCTTTGTATTAGTGACTTGATTCAATAAGAAAACTGTTATTTTCTCATTCTGTGTACTGTGTACTGCTCATGGAAATGACGACATGATGTTTTGCTGATGTGATCTATGTTAAGGAGGAGCAACAAGCATTTGAAGTCATTCATACTGCGTTGATGAAGAATCTACAGAAACGATCATATATCTTCGATAACTCATTTTCTGAGAGTATTGTAACGTTCCATATTTGCTTATAAAGATGATGCATAGCATGTATTGATATGAAGATGAACGCATATGCCTGAACGACATTTTTTCATATACATCAAGAAAGCAGGTTATGTGAGAGTATTCATATGTAACTGTGGTTTATAAATCTGCTGAAGATTGCAACAGTATATGAGCTTTCATTAATATGCATATATGCTGATGAGATAGCAGCGCTTGAATATTATATATTGCAAGTTGTATGCATTGAGGATGTAAGTGATGTGATAATGCTTAATACATATACTGAAATATCTCATACGAGACTGTGCTTTACACACTTACCAAAAAGTTCTATGAGTCTATATATTTGATGACTTGACGTCATAGTATGCACATAAACATAGTTCTTGAAGAGTGTACATTGCATGTTGCTATTTGAGAGACAGTAAATGAATTTGAAGAGTGTACATTGCAGGTTGCTATTTGAGAAATACAGTAAATGATTGGTGTAATGTAAATATCTCGGTTGTGAACTTGCAGGGAATAAGTTGTACAGATTGTCTTACATATCAAAGGATACTGACTATTGAAGGATGAAATTATAATTGTGCAGGTCAAAAGATATATCCAGATCTTTTAGGTTACGGTCTCATGTATGCTTATGTGTTGAAAGGGTTCATATGGAACATTTTGATACAAACAGGCTTTCGAAAGACACACATTGATGTCATGTGAATTGTTTGATGTATTCAAGATGTTATTATGCGCAAGACACATCTATGTAATTTAAGTTGCTGGTTGTGAATACTTACAGGTATGTATTAGGCAAACAGTGCTAAAGAAGGATGTATAGTGCAAGGAGCTGTTGATCATATGTGACTTGAGAAGGTTGCCAATGTCAAATGATTTGTTGTTAATATATGCCATAGAAGGATTGATTATGATGAATCACCAAAACAATTAAGGAGATTGTTGTTCACTCAAAATAGTACATGTATGATGAACATGTGGTGAAACTATTCTATGCATTGTATTGAGGTGCAGTTAAATAGTAAGATACCAAAGGGGGCTATAGAGGATTATAAAATCGATTAAAGTTCTCATTCCATTTCCATTGGGTTATTGGCCCATCATCTTCCGCATGTGCTTTGGTATTGCATATACCAACACTAACCACCTAGTCATAAACACTCAAGATAGGGAGGTAGTAAAAGCCCAGAAGTACCATATCATGGCAAGAAGCATGTACAAACAGACAGATCAAGGGATATTGGCTTGTTGTGTGGAAGAGGACGAGTACGCAAAATGGTTGCAATCAGCACATGTAGGTGCATTAGAGCAACACCATTCGAGGCAAAGAACTTTACAGACACTAAGGAGATTCGGAGTGCATTGGCCTACTATGGAAGCTGATGTACATAAGATGTGTAAAGAATGCCCAATCTGTTGCACTAAACCACTCGTGGAGTATGCCACTCTTTATCAAGTGTCTATAGTGCCAGATTGGAGTGAACCACTAGTAGCCTTCCTGAGGACGAAAACATTCCCACAAGATATGACATTGGCCAGACAAAGAAGTCTAGAACAAGAAGCCCTAGATTACTCACTCATTGGTGATAATCTATACAAGCGTTGTAAAGATGGTTATCTCAGATTATGTGTCCATGAGAGTGAATATCTTAAGATCTTGGAAACTGCTCACCAAGGTGTAGCAGGAGGACACTTTGGACCAGATTGGGTGATCAAGGCAATCCTATTTGCAGGACTTTGGTGGCCGACCCTTCACATGGATGCACATACCTATGTGAAGCGGTGTGATGTCTGTCAGCGAACTCAGTATCCTATACGCAAAGATGAGATGCCTTTGAAACCTATGATGGGTGGACGTGCATTCTCTAAGTGGGGAATAGACTTTGTTGGTCCGATTAATCCCCCAGCTAAGGGTTCACATGTTGAATATATCATTGTGGCCACAGACTATCTAACCAAGTTGGTAGAGGTAAAAGCTACGACAAAGAATGATGCTCAGACGACCGCTAAGTTCTTATTTGAGAATGTGTTCACTAGATACGGGCCACCTATAGAGCTAGTTAGTGATAGAGGGACTCACTTCTTGAATGAAGTTATTGAAAATCTGCTCTAAGAGTTCTTGGTAGTACACAAGAAGTCTGCCCCCTATAACCCACAAGCTAATGGGCAAGCAGAAAGCACAAATAAGATTCTATGCAATGTGTTGACTAAATTGTTGAATAATAAACGTTGTGATCGGGACAAACAGCTACACCATGCTGTTTGGGCATACCGATTTGCCTATAAAATGGTACTCCAAGCCACTCCTTTTCAGATGGTGTTTGGCCAAAATGCAGTGCTACCATTGGACTTCTTGATACCTACACTAAAGGTAGCACAGGAGCAAGAGTGGACAGGCCATGAGCTCTCCTCTAGGATCTTTGACCTTGAGCGATTAGGAGAAACAAGACTGAGGGTTGCCGCAGGGATATATGCAGCTAAGAAACGACAGAAGGCGTACTTTGATGCCCATGTTAAGGATAAAGGATTGAAGGCCATAGACTTAGTTTTGGTATATACCCTGAAACAACATGCAAGAAAACTAGAAAAGCGTTGGACCCATGATTATCAATAGGATATCCACAAGTGGAGCAGTCCAATTAGCTCGAAGGTGATGTTCTCCCTAGTTACATAAGTGGATGCAGAGTCAAATTATATCAAGAACCCCTCACTGAGGAGATGTTAAATCGACTCAATACGGCAAAGAAACGTAAAGAAGAGGAAAAGCAAATTAGAGAAGAAGCATAGGCAGAAGCATTGGAGCGAATACAAAGGATGAAGTTAAGAAGACTGGGTAGAGATAAGCCTAAGATAGACGCCTATGCAGCTCAAGGATATCATATGGCCATGTGTGAAGTTTCAGGTAGTCGCTCTCATAGAATAATTGACCGACGTCCTTTTGTGATCTTAGGGATAGGACAAGGAACGAGTGCAAGGACTGTAAGAGCCTTGATTGACTCAAGTGCAGCCACTAGTGCTGTTAAACTTTCTTACTGTCAAGAACTGAACTTAAATGTCAATCCTATGGAAGCATACCTCATAGGGTTGGGAGGAGTGGAAACCCCTTGCATGGGCGAGGTGAACCTTCCCCTCTACATTCAAGATATTTTACTGACAGTTAACGTACTAGTGTGTCAAGATGAGGATCTCACTAAGCCTCTTGTCTTGGGTCAAGACTGGATCTATGATCATGCAGTCAACCTAAACCTAAGAAGTGGACTTCTTCAGGTATGGGTGAATCAGAGTCAAATTACAGTTGAGTTAGACAATGGAGCACTCAAGGAACTAGGGAAGGCACACACTCCTGGTCCTTCCAGGAGTACACATGAAGATGACCATGCTATTCTTGTCCAAAACTATGTTATGCAGAGGGATGATTATCGCAACACAGAAGTCAAGGATGCAATGGAACTCCCTTCTTTTCCAAAGGCCATCGGGATGCAGCAACCAAAGACAGATAAAAGGCAGAAGAAGCAGGCGACTTATGCTCGAAGCCAAAAGAAAATACGAAGCACGGTGTCTCAACCATCAAAACAAGTGTGGGTGCGGAAAGGCGAGCGTCCTATTGCGGTCAAGCCACAACAACTAGCTCAACTTCCTATTAGTGATCAACGACATGATACTAATAAGAAGCCTTCCAAAAATTCTTCTGTGAAAGTGAAATCTATCTGGGTACCCAAGAAGTCGATGAAGGCTAGCCCACAATCAAGGCAAATTTGGGTGCCTAAGGCTTGCTGCGGGCTCAACTAGTCACGCACAAATCGCACCATGTACAACAGGGTTCACTCACTCAAAGAGCCGATGCCCACTCTCATTCAATACACACAAACACATATTTACACATGAGCACGAGTGGAATCACTTGTAAATGGGCCCCTATAAAGCCTCATTTCCAAGCAGACACCCTCATAAAGCCCTCCAGAGTCTCCACAAAACCAAAACCTAAAGTCATTCACTGTGTTTGACAGCCCAAAGCTTGTAATAAACCCCCCAATCCCATTTGTACATTCATCTCCACCTATTAACTACATCATTCTCACACTGCATCTTTTCACTTAGCTCATAGGACGAACAACACACACAATCATCGAGCACTCACTGATCGACTAACTCATCATTCACCTCATGTTAATGTTGTAACGGGGACAAAAATTGTTCTACCTTGTCCTTTACATTGTTAACGCATGCTTCTATATTCTCACAGAACTAGCAAGCAAGTTGTAACATGGCAGAAGCCGGAGGCACCAGTTCCCAGGCAGGGTCTAGCGCCCAGATAGTGGACATTGAAACCCTCCTTCTGGAACCACAACTCATTGAGAGACCTCAAGAACTTAGAGCTGTGCATGTGCTTCCTATTCAGGACCTGCCTCAGGGGCACACTTCTCAAGTGGGGAAACACGCACATTGGTTCAGTGATGTCGCAGGGCCATAGGGAGACAGCACCTACTTTTGGGAGGCAGAACTTGAGTTTAATGGCAAATGGGGACGATATCATTTCTTTACCCGTGAATTTGAGCAGTATCAGAATGCAGAAGTAATGCGATCAGTATGGACCAAAGCGGGCTTGGATGGCTATTTCCGGGCACATTTACCTAAGCCAGATTTCCTGCACTGCTCCTACCTTATCAGTACCATCACCCCTAGCAGGGCTAAAGGAGGCGATAGTATCTTCGTGCTACCCTCATTGACACCAGGCCACAAGCTCAAAAGATTCAAACTGACCCTCAACCTAGTACGAGAAGCATTGAACATGCAAGGTATGCATATTCCCACTGAGAAAGAAACAATGATTCTAGGCAGGATGAAGCACAAGGATCTCAACAAATTGAAGGACATGGTAGCAATGACACCAACCATCGCTCTCCACCTCGAACGATCATGCAGCACTTCGCTTTCCCCGCCCAAGAATGCTTCACAATGCCACCAAAAAAGATCTGGTTCAGCTTGTACTTGGCAGAGACAGAGAATCTCAACCATCAATCTGCCACACTGGATCATCGATCAAATCCACCTAGCCCATCAACGATGGAATAAGAAACAAAAGAATGTGCTTCATGGATACTGTGCTCTGACAAAAATAATTTATAGGTGCTTAGCTTACGACGTGCCCATTCAAAGAGCACTAGTATGGTCTAGGGCCCAAGAATTCCAAAGACGGCTATCAACGGCGGGTCCTCCATCGAAGAAAATGAGAGGAACAGTTCAATTACTGTGTGCCCAAGCAAGGGGAGCCACCACCACACCGGAGGTGACCCCTCCACAAACGCGACGTGTCCGACCATTCACTATTCGCCTACCCAGACCAAGTGCAGAAGGACCCAAACTGGTGTTCCCTCCGATTCCATCGGACTTGGAGTTCCCACAAGGCTACACCCTAGCCGATTTGACAGATGAAGAAATCGCCCGCATGATTAATGAGTCTAACTTGGAGACAGAAGCAGAGAAGACCCAAGGACCACAACCTACCACTATAACTTCAGCCCCAACCCAACCAGAAGTAGTGGAAGTAGAGGAAGATGAAGAAGAGAGTGAGGACGAAGAAGCATACGAGGAGCATGATCAAGAATACGAAGAACCTTCAGAACTAGCGAGTGCCCCAGCCTATTCGGCACAAATAAAAAGATTGTATGAAACCATGAAGCGAGTCCAGGAACAGCACAAACTATCACTCAAAACAGGAAAAATACTAATAAGTCAGATGTTAGGAGAAGAGGGAGTGGATGAAATGTTTATTGAGTCCCTGAACCTGCACGTGGACGCGGTGGGCCTGGATGAAGCCATTCATTCGGCTGTGTCTTACATTCATCGCTTCGAAAAACGAGTGCCAACCCGTCCCATGCGATCCGGCAAGCAAATTCACATCAATGTATCAGAACCAGGAGATACCACACAAACAGAAGAACATCAGGCGGAACCACTCTCACCACAACCCTCACCTCTCACTACACAATTCACTTCACCACATGGCACTACCACCCCCACTTCCACCATTACCACATATATCATGGGAATTCCTCTCTCTCCCGGCATCCAATTCGGAGGAGTTACCATGCCCAATTTCACAACACTATTCACAAACATCACATCCACCCCACCCACTGTCCCCATCTACACGGTCACACACACGTTTGACACCATGGAAACATCACCAGCCACAGCACCACTCCCTCCCCCCATGCAGCCTCAATCTCCCATACCCCCTCCACCCACATCACCACTTGACTCCACCTCATTCACGACTCCCTTTCCTTTGCCCATTCCCCCTGCATCCCCTCCTTTCCCTGCATTCTTCAATGTAAATAATATGTTTTCAATGTTACATCAATGTGTGTACCAACTACAGAGTGAGTATCAGGCTCTCGAAGACCGTCATCGTCACTAACTACGAATCACCAACAACTACAGAGGTGGCTTACAACTATAGAAGATGAAAACACTGACCTCAATCAATGCTACACCACACTCGAGCAGGCCCATCAAACCCTCCTGGAGACACCCCAACCCTCACAGTTGCCAGGCGTCAAACAACTCGAAGCTTTACTTGAAGTCTACCAAACAGATAATCTAAGAGTCCGACGTAATTTGACCCTACCCAGGAAACATATGGCTACCGCCCTAGAAGAGAACAAGTGTCTGCAGAAGCAAAACGAAGAAAACCTAGAAGCCGCAATGGAAGGCTCCCCCCACGAGATCGACCCAAAACAGTTTAAAGTAGTCCCCTCAGATACAATGAAGACAATCCTGGAAAGCTATGCCGATCTATTAGAAGCACATGATGATCTGGAAAAGGAACGGGATGCACTACACCGCCAGCTCAGGGAACAGGAGGAACAACCCAAGGTCATAGAGACAACCTCGACTTCGGAAGAGGTAAAGGCATTAAGGGAGCAGGTGGCAGAATTGCAGAAGAAGTTACTGGAATATGAAAGACAACCCTCTCCAATTATAGAACCAGAGCCAGATGAATTGGTACCCATGGAGATGGATGAGTCGTATGAGGAACCATATGTTCCTATGCCGATGACAGGAGGTCAGCAAACCTCGGAAGGAATGGACACATTGGAAGTCAAAGTACCCGAATGGCTTCAAAAACTCAAAAAGACAACTAAAACCCATGAAGATCGAGTGGCAATCCAAATCCAATCAATGGCTAAATTGGAAGACCATATCATAAAGTCAGAATATTTCCGAAGTATGTCTCATCACAGATGGATAGGCACCAACGATGATCAGTATGTGCCATATTGTGTACCCTTGGCAGATTACAACGCAGAGATTCAACAACGATGTGGCAAGGCTCCAACCTTTGCCACACAATTCAGCCCTGACAATATCCCGGAGAGTGCTAAAAAAGGATCCATTCATCAACCTACCTGGCGGATACGACTCTTAGAAACTTACCCTGAAATCGTTCGTACCTGGAACAACATGCCGCTATTTATCAAATACAACCCTTGTTATGTTCCAGTCCTCCGAAGACGCACGTGGCCCGAGTTTACCATTGCTGTAAAGAACGTCAAAGGCTATGCAAAGTGGTTAAATTATGTCTATCTAGCACCTCCACTAGGACCTCCCACTGTTGCTTATATGATTTCTACAATCCATCATTGGAGCCTTCGACTATGGAACACACCAGATGTGATGGCACAGATGTGCATGAAGATCTTTGAATTAATGTTGATCACATTCAGAACATTCAAAAACATCAAAGACCCCCATTTCTCAAGAGTTGGCTTCACTGCAGGCAACCTCGACTTGGTATACGACATGAGCACCACTCCCTCAATAAAGGTAATATATGCCTGGCATGCAAGAATAAAATACCTCCCAGCTTGCTTCAAGCAGAGCTTCGAGGAGATGTTCGTCACAGGGTTCTAGGAATATCACTCAACAATATTTGTACCTAGGCCCTCACATCTCCTCCAATTATTTGTTGTGGAGAGGACCATCCACTCAAATCAATTGCGGGTACCACATCCAGACGTTCCAAGTCCAGTCGATTGGGATGCATTGTTAACAGACCTAGCACGGGGGCTGCGACTAGAAGAACACCACCTTGCTTCAGATGTGGTTCAATACTATGTCCAACGCTCAACTCGACAAGGGTCTGTCAGAGACGACAGACGCGAGAGAGGGGGGAGTGTTGGCAGCAGCAGTCAAGGCACCGAAGGACTCACAAGACAAGGAAGCCGAAGAAGGGAGCCAAAGCAGAGAGAAGGCACAAGCAAACTAAGTAGTCAATGAAGATCTGGCAAGTAGGCCATTCAAATTTTTCCAAAACAACATCTTCATAACAGTGATTCTCATCACTACAAATCATTGTAAATACCATTTCACCTTTTTCTAACTCCATTTTGTGCAAGCCGAGGAGTCCTCGAGCTTGAAGAGTATTAGAAGTATCATCGTACCAATTTTCATTATTTTTAGACTCTGTTTGAGCCTCCAAATAGGCCCTAGAACCTAATTTTTAACTAGGCCGGACACTAGGTCTGGACAGGGCCAAAAGCTAGTCAAAAACTATAAATAGAGGTAGAGAGCTCATTTTTGAGGTTAGCTTGTAATAGATTTGAACTTGTATGAGCACTTTTGAAGTAATCTAAAGCACTCCATTGTCTCTCTCTTTGTTCTTGCCATGTGTGCGCGTGTGTGTGTATGTGTGTGCATGTTTGTGTGCTTCTCACTCACGCACTTGTGCCTTCACTTGCTCGAGGTCTTCATACCATCCTCATGTCTTCCCGGATTGACATTAAAGGAGGTGCTACTCATCACTGAGCTACATTCTTCTATCTTCTATTTCATACTTTTTGAAGTTCTCTGGTACTTCCATGAGTGGTTCTTCTTCTTTTGTCTTAGGTGATTTCTTTCTCTTCTTTTGCTTATTTTCTATAGCTTCTATGAGTGACTCGGGTTATTTGGTTTGATTTTCCTTGTCCAGCTCAGGGTAATTGGCTTCTACAAAGTAAAGATATTCCTCTTCTATTAAGGAGAAGAGATCCATGATAATGGACTCTAGATCCTCATCGCTCGTATCGTCTTGTTCTTGGCCCATCTCCATGCATTCTTTTAGGATGGGCTCTTCCTCTAAGGGCTCTACCATGAAGATTGAAATGTCATATCAATCCTCATCATAGTGAGGGGTCCACTATTCTTTGTTCACTGCTATATCCATCATGCCTAAGATCTCTGCCCAACCATAAGGCTCGAATTCCTCATCGATGAACACTATTGGTGCATAAGCAAGATCTTGAAGGGTTTGTGGATGTCGTTCTAGACCTAGAGTTTTGGCTTCTAATCATTCTTGTTCTTGCTTGGCTACCTTACACATCCATAAATGAGTGTCCTCGTGCAACCATGATGGGTCTGATTCTAATGAATGCATAAACTATGTTTCATCTAGTGCCTTATGGATTATATTCCACTGGATTGGGGGTACATCTAGATGGGAATAATCCTTTTGGTGGTTACACCTAAATGTTGCAATTTTAAGGAATTGGTTCCCGAATGTTGTAAAATTTTCAACTGGCACATAAATGGTTGCCCTAGAATCATCTTGTATGCATGATTTTTCCCAAAATCACAAATGGCAAAAGTATGCTCAAAGTCTACACCACAAGTGGTGAGCGATATCCCTTCTAGATTTTCAGGTATGGGTTCAACTAGAATTGATCCTTATCTCTGAGCTAAGTTTTTTTTATTTGATTCTTGTGAAGTTAACTCTAAGATTTTAGCTCTAGTTTCCTTTAGGCTTCCTTCCAATTCGTTTATCTTCTTACTCCATTTTCTCTTGATTCTCTCTCATGAGTCCTTCCAAGATTTCGTCTTGCTACCACTAGATTCTCCAACTTCACTAGTCTCGGCTACTTTTTTGGGATTAGGCTATTCATTTTGCAACAACGTCTGGGCTCTTGTTATAGCTTGGATAGGTACATATGTTGGGTTTGATCCATCTAAGGTGTACACAATACCTATCACGTTAATGGGCATCACTTTTGAGGCATTCGTAGGGTTCTTAGGGCAATCTCTAATGATAAGCTCTTTACCACATTCTGCACAAAAACCTTGAATGTTATAATATTGTGAATGACTTGCTATCAAAGGATGTGGGAAATCCTTTATGAAGTGATCTCCTTGGCACCTAAAACATGGTCCTTTAGGGCCCTGTGGTCTTGGTTGTCTCAAGTGGGGTCATGGGTTGGGGTTGGTATACATGACATTGGTGTAGTGAGGCTCTCGATTGGGTTCCAATGATGGACTATCGTATTGATATGTTTCCAAGTGTTCTAGCGACTCTGTGTAGTATGTGGGTGGACCATCTACATGGGTGGAGTCAAAACTGTTAGAAGTTGGATCACTTTCAGTGATCAGGGGTGAAGAAGGCACTAAAGCCCTACTCAGGTTTTCTTTTGCAATAGCATATTTGACTAAAATTATGTTGGCTGGAGGGGGTGGCTGCTGAGCTTAAACTGATTGTGGTCTCTGTTGAGTCTAATAAGGGTAGTTCTATGGGCGTCTATAGTAATGAGGCTGAGCATTGTACTATCCTTGGTATCTAACTGGTTGGGGGTATGCTTGGGGGTATTTCTGTCGGACTACTTGTTTGTTATATGGGCAATCTTATGCTATGTGATTCGTGTATCGTCTTTCAATAGTGCAAACCTGGCCACTAGTGTTAGCTTGAGGTTTTTCTACATTGGGGCACACATTTGCCATGTGATCACCACCACAGGTGCAACAGCATTTGTTTGTTGTTAACATGGGCATTTGTTTACTAGAAACTCCTAGTTTTTGGGCCACTTTTTCAGGTAGGTCTTCTATCGAGCTGGAATGTTTTGAAGATGATTGAGAGTAGCTAACCGAATCTTTGTAGACCTTTGAAAGTTCCAATTCATCTCCTAAATTATCCTCAATGTCTATACAAATCCTTACACACTGCTCTAAGGTTCTGGGTTCCTTCATATATACATAAGATCGTAGTTTAGAGCTTAAGAGGCCATCCAAAAAAAAAGACACTTGCTTTGCTTGTGAGGGCAGTTCTAGCATTGGGAATCTTTCAGTTTATTGTCTAAACCTACGTCGTCCAAGTCTGACTGTTTCTTGGGGGGTCTGTTTGAAGCTATGGATAAATGAGGAAGTTTTATGCCTAATTCCACTTTTAGAGAATTCAGTGATGAATGACTCTAACAGATGATGAATATCCCTAAATTGCCTTTGTTGTAATGGTTGGAACCAGGTTAAAGCCGTGTCCTTTAATGTGAGTCCATTGCTTAAACTCTGAAACATGGTCATAGGGATCTCCTATCCCATCAAAGTAATTTTCCATTGACTTCACTAATTAGGTAGGTTGCAATATTCTTGGATGTTCAAAGGGTCTAGGTAGAGGAAAGTCATCTCTACCACCTGGTATTTTTGGTTCTCTTGGTCGCTCTGCTCTATCGGTGTCCATGGTTGATCTATCCCTCCCAATAGGATGAGTAAAACTTACTTTTGGATTTTCCTTTTTCTTCTCTCTTTGGGCACCATGGGCTGCAGATGTCCTAGCAACTTGATGGCTAGTGTTCACATGAGCTCTTGATGGGGGGAACACAGTTTGCCTCTCCATGTATAAGCATGTCTTGCATGATTGGGTACCACAAACACTTGTTCTGAAATGTTGTCCAGATATACTACCTTTTTAGGTGTGAAGGTCCTTGAATTTGTAAATGATGATTGAACCTACTTCACTGGGATGTTCCATTCAGTATCTCTTCATCAGTGTCCTTATTCAGGAAAAGTTCAATGCTTCTATTATCCTGAGGGATCCACTCTGGTTTTAGTATTCTTATCAATATTGATTCCCCTCTATGTGTCCTAGGTTCATCTCCTAATGGTTCTTTCCCTCGGGCTCCTACTTCCATCTCAGGAATTACTACACCAAATTCATTGTTATGATTAGGTTGATTTGTTATGATATACATTGTTCCTTCCTTTTCTAAGTATGCATCTCTCTCGAAATTTACCATCGGACATTCCGATCCAATGGGTTGGTCAGGGGTTGTGCAATTGAACCACTGGTCTTCTCAAACCATCCTCATAGATGCAAGCACCTATGAGAAGGTGCTTCTCATAGGGGTTGTGCAATTGAACCACTGATCTTCTCAAACCATCCTCATGACAAATTACCTTAAAGGTAAAGGTTTATGGAGTCTAGTTACTAGAGATGATCCACAACCAGTGGACCTTCAAGATCCGAACATTACTCTAGCATAAAGGAGACAATTTGTTGATTGGGAATAGAGGAATCAAAGGGTGATGTTTCTCATTTCACAAGTTATTTCTAACACTATGATTGGTCATTTGCAAAGCTTAGAGACAACCAAGGAAGTTTGGGAAGCATTGGAGAAGGTGTATGCTACATCAACAAGGTCTCGGAGGATGCTATTGAAGAACAAACTCAACAACATGAAGAAAAGCTCAAACCAAAGCATTAGTGAGTATACATTGAAGATCAAGGAGCTTCGAGATCAGCTAGCATCAGTTGGATGCAAGATAGAAGAGGAAGACATCGTCCAAATAGCCCTCAATGGATTGAGGAGTGAAGATAAGTGGAAGCCCCTCATCACAAACATTCTTTATAGAGATCCTCTACCAACATTCGACGAGATAGTTGAGACACATATTTTGAAGCTTAAAGATTTAGGAGATCAGTTATTGAATGTTGGAGTCAACATTTCAGATGAAGAGATGGTAAACACACTTCTAAATGCACTTCCATCACCATATCATGCTTTTGTTACTTGTTTATCTCTCTCTACAAGAGATAGAGAAATTTCATTTAAAGAGCTACAATAAAATCTTGTTACTTCAAGATGAAGATCAACAAAAGAGTATGGAAGAGAATGACAAAGCCATGTTATCATCATCGAAGGGTAACAAGAAGATGGAGACAAAGAAGGAGAACAAGAGTCAACCATCCAAGAAGGAAAATGTGTCTTATAATACTAAGTTTTCTAGTTCTACCCCTAATGCTTCCTCTAGACCCAAAGAAAATTCTTCATCTACATCTGATTCAAAGAAAGGAGTATGCCATTACTGCAAGAAACCAGGTCATTTCATAGTAGAACGCAGAGTAAGGATTAATTAGAAGAAGAAAGCATCAGGTAATAGTGCTGAGGATGATCCAAAACCTAAATCTTCAAAGCTAGATTCAGATGCATGTGTTACTAGTGAAGAAATAGCTTTTGATCAGGCAGCATTAAATGCAATCTCAGATAATCCTTGGATTTTTTATTCTGGAGCTACTAAGCATATGACAAGGAAAAGGTATTTTCTTCACTTTTGAACTCTTCAGCTAGAAGAGTGAACATTGCAAATGGTCATGATTTAGATGTTGTTGGTGTTGGAGAAGTAAATCTTATGTCAAGAGTAGGTGGAAATTTCACAATTTCCAACGTTCTTTATGTTCCAAACATAAAGAAGAATTTGATCTCTATCTCGACCTTCTTGTGAGATGATTATAAAGTTGTTTTTAAGAAAGACTCATGTCAGATCCTCTCACCTGATAAGGATCATTGTCTACTTCAAGGTGAAAACAGAAGTGGCATGTTTGTGTTGTCCAAGATTAGTCATGCTAATATTGCTAAGTCTACTACACCTACAGAGAACATGAAGTTATGGCATGCTAGATTTGGACATATCAGTTACAGAGCTCTCAAGCATATCAAAGATCAAGGTATGGCGAAGAGTTTGCCTACTTTTGCTTTACCAGATGATGTAGAGTCATGAGTCTAGCTTGTTACTAATTAGCTATTACTATTTAGCTTGTTACTAATTAGCTTGTTACTAATTAGCTTGTTACTAAATAACTTGTTACTCATTAGCTTGTTACTAATTAGCTATTACTAATTAGCTTGTTAGTAATTAGCTATTACTAAGAGCTGGTTCTTGGTTAACTGTTTGTAATTAGCTTGTTACTAATTTGCTGGTTACTCATTAGCTTGTTAGTAATTAGCTATTACTAAGTAGTTGGTTCTCAGTTAGCTGTTTGTAATTAGCTATTACTAATTAGCCTCTACTAATTAGCTTTTACTAAGTAGCTTGTTACTAATTAGCTAGTCAGTAATTAGCTATTACTAAGTAGCTGGTTATTGGTTAGTTGTTTGTAATTAGCTATTACTAATTAGCTTGTTACTAATTATCTTGTTACTAATTAGCTTGTTACTAATTAGCTATTACTAAGTAGCTGGTTCTTGGTTAGTTGTTTGTAATTAGCTATTGCTAATTAGCTTGTTACTAATTAACTATTACTAATTAACTTGTTACTAATTAGCTATTACTAAGTAGCTAGTTCTTGGATAGTTGTTTGTAATTAGCTATTGCTAATTAGCTTGCTACTAGTAACCTATTACTAAGTAGCTAGTTCTTCATTAGTTCTTAGTAATTAGCGACTACTATTTAGCTTGTTAACAATTAGTTATTATTAAGTAGCTAGTCGTTGGTTAATTGTTTGTAATTAATTATTACTAATAATCTATTACTAATTAGCTTGTTACCAATTAGCTATTACTAAGTAGCTAGTTCTTAGTTAGTCATTAGTAATTATCTACTACTAATTATCTTGTTAGCAATTAAATATTACTAAGCAACTAGTTCTTCATTAGCTGTTTGTAATTAGCTATTACTAGTTAGCTTCTACTAATTAGCTATTACTAAGTAGCTGGTTCTTGGTTAGTTGTTTGTAATTATCTATTACTAATTAGCTTGTCACTAGTTACCTTTTATTAAGTAGTTGTTTCTTAGTTGTTAATAGTAATTAGCTATTACTATTTAGCTTGTTAAGAGTTTATTATTATTAAGGAGCTACTTCTTGGTTAGTTGTTAGAAATTAGTTATTACTAATTATCTTGTTATCAATTAACTATTACTAAGTAGTTGGTTCTTGGATGGTTATTAGTAATTAGCTATTACTAATTAGCTTGTTACTAATTGGCTATTACTTAAGAGCTAGTTTCTTGGTTAGTTGTTTGTAATAAGTTATTTTTAAATAGCTTGTTACTAGTTAGCTATTACTTTTAACTTGTTACTATTTAGCTATTACTATTAGATACTATAAGTTACTTGTTACTAGTTCTTGTATAATTATCTAAAATCGTGAACTGATGATTGAAAATAGGATTACCTGAGATACATCAAGAAGGTGAACAGGATGCTCCAAATATTGATTTCTGCCAAGTCGGGTCTTGCTTATATCCTTCTTATTTGGTGACACCCTACTCTCTGTTGTCCAAAACGTGATAATCATATGCTTGATCTCTTGTGTGATACATATGGTACGTGTTGCCCTACGAGTTTCCTTCAAAAAACTATGATCAGACTCAACTGTACTTAACGGTCCAATCGTATCATAGACATCTTTCCTGCTTACTCCCAATACCCTAGAAAGTCTTGAAATATTTATCTTATTTGTTGATGAATATGCATCAGTATTTAGAGCCATCATCAATGTGTATCTCTTCAACACAAGGTCATCAGAATTCTTTCTCATACTTTGCAGTGTATTCCGAAGATTGATGAAAAGGGCACATGTTACATGATCTTTGTTACTGCCCATTGCATCAAAAAGTTTCCCAATACATGGACTCTGCAACATCCTATTTAGTGCCTCAATTTCAACTTCACAACATAAGTGTCTAGTTTGATTTTTAAAATACTTGATGATCTTATCCACAATGCCATCCAAGTTGCTTGAATTGCAATCAGTATTACCCTCCACATTAGTGCCCGACCTTGACGTTATTGTGTCTCTATATTTCCTTTTCTTTTCCTTCCAATAACATCTTAATGCTTGTTGATCACTATCCACTATTGGTATTGTATTAACTTCCATCAGTTCGCTTCTCCGAGATTGCCCTACATCAACACACTACAAATGATGAAGAAACCATAAATACAATAACATCTACCACTCATCAATCCACTTTATTATATTGACTTTACATTGAGTATGCTCACCGGATATCATTATGTGCTCCATCACTTACATATGTAGACTTGTTATACCACTTTTAAACCTACAACCATCATCCAAAACCTCATATGTTATATATAAAGATATAATGAATGAACAATATGAAACTTAATGGACATTGTTAGGCATACTTTTAAACCTACAACAATCATCCACAATGTGAGATGTTACTCGAATATAACTTCCCCTTTTTTTAGAGAACAAGAAAAAAGTAGATTAATGAGGGAATTGTACAAAATGTGCAGGGGCCAAGAGCCCACACATCACCATAAAATCAATGTCATCAGTCTTTACAATGAGAAGCTGCACCATCTGACCATACCCAATGTTGGCTTAAGTCAAGGTTTAGCTCTCTCAACCATTACCAATGTAATTGGAAACACTGTTGCACAAAAAAACTATCATGCTTCTTGTCACAAAATAGGAAGACGTGGATTACCCTTTTAGGAATGATCTCCAAACCAAAATATGTGATATGCACAAAAATAGTTATCTGTACAGACTCAGGATGTGGCGCGTAGAAAAAAAACATATAGTGATGGAGTTCCTCTCACTGTTCCCAATCAACATGGAGCATGTAGAAAAACTCACAGGCGAGAAGAGGTACTGCGGTGTACTCTCCAACATGCAGCATGCAGAAAAATAGTTTTCAATATTCCCCACTCAGGACTCAACGTGCAGAAAAAATTTCTATAGTGATGGAGTCCCTCTCACTGTTCCCCACTCAACATGTAGCATGCAGAAAAACTCCCAGGAGAGATGAGGTACTGTGGCATACTCTCCAACATGCAACATGCAGAAAAACCCACGTCATGAATGCTCCACGTAGCGAGTTGGAAAAGCATTCCTACTCTACAACCCACAGAAATTGCATCAAGCTTTGTAATGTCTTTTCTGTCCCAAAGATACATGCTAGTGGTGGCTTCCAAAGTCTGTTTCTGGCTCTTAACAGAGTCCATTTTCCACTTCAACTTGGGCTAATAATAATATTTTAGAGCTTTTGGGTCGACCCTATTCTTGGCAGCGTGAAAGTTAGGAAACCTGAAGTCTAATGAGTAGAAGCAAATGCGAGAACCAATTCTGTAGAGTTGATTAAAGCCTCTGATTTTGTGTTCCACACCTACGTCTTCCATCGCCCATCAAGACAATCACTGAAAGATTCGGTCATGACTTGTTACAACAACACAGGATCAACAAAACAGCAGCCAAGAAAACTTCTGCCTTACACGCTCCATAACAAATGTATGACTACCAAAGACAATAATCAGCTATGCAGAAAAACTCCCAAGCGAGATGAGGTATTGCGGCGAACTCTCCAACCTACGGCAAGCAAAAAAACCCACATCATGAATGCTCCATGCTCTAGCATGTGTATTGCCGCCTACTCTCGCACCACCACCTTGCTTTTACTCCTCTTTCAATAACCATTGCACGATGTTCAGCTAAGAAGGATCGGGTTTTTCCAGCTAATTAACTATGTCTCGAACATCACTTTTTGTAACCATTAACATGCTTTCACCCGAACACACGACTTGTCAATGCTTGACACCTGGGCAATGCATAAACCTGCTCATCTATAAGACAGCAAACTGAATATCTGGCCGAGTAATGCATAAGTAAATTAGGCATCCAACATCCTGTTGATAGAGAACAACATCAAATGCATCTCTAGCATCATGAATACTCAATCGTAAACCTATCTCCATAGGAGTGGAAATAGGTTTACAATCTACAAGGCCAAAATGTTGCAATAATGTGTCAATATATTTCATTTGACACAAAGCCATTCCACCATCAACGTGCATAAACTGAATGCCCAAATAATGATGCAAATGACCCAAATTAGACATCTCAAATGAGGCATGCAAATCAGCCTTAAAATCAGCAAGATGCTTCTCAACAGGACGAGTGAGCAGCATGTCATCAACATAGACAACAATGATCAGAAGCACATCATTAGCACGCTTAACATGTAAGGTGCTTTCAGTTGGATTGTTCTCAAAACCATGTGCAATGAGATAGGCATGTATCCTCTCATACCAAGCACGTGGCGCTTGCTTTCAACCATATAATGCCTTCTTTAACCTGCGCACCTCGTTTTCATGCCCTTTCTGCACAAAGCCACAGGCTGAAAAACATACACTTCTTCATGCAAGTCAGCATTCAAAAATGTTGTTTTAATGTTCAGCTGATGTACATTCCAACTATTGTTGGGAAAGATGGATGGATCCTCCAGAAGATTAAGTAGGTGCTGCTAATCCTGCTTTGCACCAGCCCTCAATGACTCCAGATATGATTAGTAGACACCCTTAGCTTCCAAATCATACCAAGAAATGCTATATGTACTTTGGAAAAGGTTTGAGTAATGACTTGATCAAAACAGATGAGTTTGTGAATCACAAAGCTAGAAAACTTTCTATTTTGGTGTTGATATCTGCTCAGTCTTTCACTCAGTATGACCAGTACACTTCCAATTGGCAAAATTCCTTCTAGAGGTATTCTATTAGCTTAGTAAGCTACCATTTGCAAGTGGAATCATTCAAAATGATAAACTATACTAGGAGAAATCACTTTAGCAAATTTATGGTATCCCCGACTTTTTAGGAAGTATGCAGACAAATACCAGTGAGCACTTCCACGACAATTTCTCGAGATTGGCTGAACCAAGTTGCTTCAAACTTTGTATGCTTGTAGTATGCTTTGAGCTGGATCCATCAAGCTTTGAATCACTTGATTTGGTGAAGTAGGCACTGAAATATGCCTCTTTGAAGTTGACAGACTTGAAGTGGTACACTCAGAGAACACAGAGTTGATGAATGTGAATATATCTATTAATTGACATAATTGTACAATCTCATTAGCTTGATAACCATAGCTTATTGAGTTAATGAGGTATGGGCTTCAATATAGCACTCATACACACTCAGATACAAATGATAGATGTCTCGGGAAGTGAGCTAGAATGAGCTAAGCTACCCGCAACTTTTGACTTGCATCTTTTATAGAGTTGAGTTGAAACTTCAAGTTTGAATTCAAATTCAAACTCCTAGAATCTTTCACCTAAAAGGTAATGAGATATTCTCTCAATCAATCAACAACTTTTTTCACGACTCTAATCAAGTAGGTGTGTACATAAGAAAATGCCAAGTCTTTTAGACTTTTACAAGGAGTAAAATGGTAAGAACTTATAAGCATAAGTTCCTATGGTCCTTCCTTCAAGTGGTGTCTTCATGAAGTAATCCAAGCCAAATTGTGAAGGCTTGAATTGCACCAATAGCTCCCCCTCAAGCCAAACACTTTGGCTTAAGTCTTTATCTTCAATCTTCAATCACATCCTGCAATCCAATCATGGATTTGAATCTGCATAATTTGTTTCCATCCAAAGCTTTGGTGAGTAAATCTGCACATTGCATATTAGTAGACACATAGGTCAACTGAATGTCCTTGCTTAGCAACTTCTCTCTCACATAGTGGTAATGAACCTCTATGTGTTTTGTTCTAGCATGATATATTGGATTAGCTGCAAGGTGAAGAGAGCTTGTGTTGTCTCCAAAGATAATTGGGGGCCTAGTGTATAGGTCTAGCTCTGTATACAAAAGCTTTAACCAAATAGCTTCTTGAGTGGCATTGGCTAGCCCTCTATACTCTGCTTCAGTGGATGATAATGCCACTGTTGGTTGTTTCTTGGCGGACCAAGAAATAGGTTTATCACCTGCAAAAGATAAGTATCCTGATGTGCTCCTCCTATCATCCTTGCATCCTGCCCAATCTGCATCTGAATACACTTTAATGTCAATATCTGATGTATAAGGAAAGTACAAACCATGGTTCTGAGTTCCCTTTAGATACTTCAAGATCTTCTTTGCAGCCTCAAGGTGAGGTACCCTTGGTTTGTGCATGAATTGACTTAGCACACTAACTCCATATGCTATGTCAATTCTGGTCAAGGTAGCATAATTCAAACTACCTACCATACTTTGATATCCTGTAATGTCTTGGACTTCATCCCCTTCATGAGCACTTAGCTTTAGGTTGACCTCCATTGGAGTACTTGAGACTTTAGCATCCTGCAGGTTAAACTTCTTCAACATGTCTTGTACATACTTTTTCTGAGTGATATATATACCTGAATTAGTATAAACCAATTCAAGTCCTAGAAAGTACTTCAATAATCCAAGGTCATTGATCTTGAACTCCTTCATCATCTGGTTTTTGATGCTTCTGATTCCTTGGACATCATTACCTGTAATGATGATGTCATCAACATAAACACAGAGATAGATTACCTCTGAATTGCTCCTTTTGATAAACAATGAAGTATCTGCCTTGCTCATAGTAAACCCTTGGTCTTGGAGGTATGTTGTCAGCCTATAGTTCCATGCTCTAGGTGCCTGCTTCAATCCATATAGAGCCTTCTTCAATTTACAAACATAATTTACCTTCTTGGGATCTTCATAGCCAGGTGGTTGTGACATGTAGACTTCTTCAGATATCCATCCATTCAAGAAAGCATTCTTGACATCTAATTGGTACATGTTCCAATTTTTGGATGCAGCTACACTCACCAATAATCTGATTGTTGGCATCTTAGCCACAGGAGAAAATGTCTCCTCATAATCAATGCCTTGGGTTTGTGCAAAACCCTTGGCTACCAACCTAGCTTTGTACCTGTTGATTGTACCATCAGAGTTCCTCTTTAGTTTGTAGATCCATCTGGATCCTATCACCTTCATAGAGTCCTTCTTGGGTACCAAGTCCCATGTGTCACTCTCCTTGAGAGCTTCTATTTCTTCATCCATAGCTCCTTTCCATTCTGGTTTGGTGATTGCCTCTTCATATGAACCTGGTTCTTCACTTAACAAGTCCTTTGCAAGATAAATTGAATGCTTAGTAACAAGAGATGTATCATACCCATATCTGATAGGTCTTTTCCTTTCTCTCTGAGATCTTCTAGTTGACTGAGTTGAGGATTCTGGAATATCCTCTAGCTGCTTCATCTTCATCTTTCCTTTGGACTTCCATGCCTTGAATTCTTCAATATTGATTGTGTCATCATCTTCTGAACTTGAGTCTTCCTTCTGGATTGGTTCCTCCTTTGAGAGTTTTGGGAACTCCTCTTCCAAATCATAGGGTAGACTAACCTTCCTGCAATTATTCTCATACCATGAGTCATTCTCATCAAAGATGACATCTCTGCTTACCTTGAACCCTTTATTGGTTGGGTTGTAGAATCTGTACCCTTTTTGATTCAAGTCATAACCAATGAAAATACATTTTTCTGCTTTAGGGTCTAGCTTTCCCCTTACCTGTGAGGCAATATGCACATATGCTATACAACCAAAAATTTTGCAATGATCCAATGATGGTCTCTTACCATGCCAAGCTTCATAAGGTTTCATCCCATCAAGTGACTTTGATGGCAACCTGTTTATGAGATAGGTGGCAGTAGATACACTCTCTGCCCAAAGATAATTTGGCAACTTCTTTTCATTAAGCATGGACCTAGCTGTTTCAACAATAAGTCTATTCCTTCTCTCAGCTACCCCATTTTGTTTAGGTGAGTACCTTGTGGTTATTTCCCTTTTGATGCCTCTTTCCTGCAAGAAGTCCTCAAACTCATTGGAGAAGTATTCACCTCCTCCATCTGACCTTAGCTTCTTCAAGTTCCTTCTTGTTTGATTTTCAACTAGTGCAAGATATCTTTTGAAACAATTAAACACTTCATCCTTGTGCTTCATAAAGTATAACATAGTCCATCTGCTATAATCATCAATGAAAGACACATAGTACCTTGATCCTGAAATGGAGGGATCCTTGCTAGGTCCCCAAACATCTGTGTGTACCAAGTCTAGGTAGTCTTCATGCATAAAACCTTTCCTTGAGTAGGGAAATCTGTGAGACTTACCAAACTGACAAGCACCACATTTGTAAATCATGTGTTGCTTGGATACATTAGGTATCCCAAGCACACATTGGTCCCTACACATTTGCTTTAAGGTCCTTTCACCTATGTGACCTAATCTCTTGTGCCATATTTCTAATTCTGAAAGTGTTTGATCCTTGTAATTGTATAAAGCAATGTTTTTGGTGTCTTCTAGCTCAAAAGTAAATAATCTACCTGATTTTTCACCCTTGGCTATCCTTTTGAATCCATGTCTTGGGTCCTCTACATATGCTCCATGTTGATTGAACTTGACCTGCAAACCTTTCTCCACAATCTGACCAACACTCATTAAGTTCTTGGTAATGGTTGGTACATAAAGTACCCTGCTCAATAGGTTCTGGTTACCATCACAAGTTTTTACATTTCCAATCTTTACTACAGAATGCTTAGTATCATCACCTGTCTGTACTTGATGTTTGCCCTTGGGTTCCTCAAGATCAGAGAGTAGTGCCACATTGCCAGCTACATGATAAGTCACAGGCTAAGTCGAAATTCCACAGATTAAACCAGTTCTTGTATCAAAATCGTGAGCAAACACTTGATCCCTTAGTCTCCTTGTAGGGTAGAACTTCCAAAAAATTAAAATCAAAAGCCCATCTGCTTTGCTTGCACATCTGCCTCCAGTTCATACTAAGTAGAACGCACTAGACGCAACCAATAATGTATAGGAAGAAGCATATATTTAAAGCACTGTGAAGAAACCTGTCTTCAGGAGAAGCAAGATTTATGTGCAGTAGTTGTGTGCCTTATCCATGCATAGCCCTTCCAATCCACCATTTGAAGAGCGGAAATCAGCTCCAGCACATCCTCTAATCTTCCTTCTTCAGTGTTCGATGCGTTTCGGCTAGCAGTAGTACACGATCCTTACCCCCATTCGGTTGCTCTTTGTCAAGCGAGAGATATCCGAGTAGAGAGTTGGAACCCGCGCGCTCAGAGAATCATCGTCTCCCCTCCCTTGCTCTCGATGGCCCCTTTTCTAACCACCACCACCCCTTTGTTCTGCACCGAGAAACAAAAAAGCGCTTCCCTTTTCTGTTTCTCTCTGTCAGAGCCAAGTATAAACGGACCTGCCCCTCTATAACTGAATGCACAATACCACAGAGGGCGGTAGATGCTAACGTCTGCACAGCTGTCAAAGTGCCATTCGTGGCAGCATCTAGGTGAGAGAGAGAGACTCAGAGACCACGACAAATATATACTCTCTTATCCGCAAGGTGAATGAATTAACACGTGAATGTGAGGGAGTGATCTCAAATTCACAATCGAGCTGAGAGATTCTAATGCCCCGGTTCACTTAGAATAATCAGGATTCACGACTGTATATGAGTTCAGGGCGAAGACTCTATTGCTGCTCTTGACTCTGGACAGTATTTGTGTGCGAGTGCGCTTGCATATCCCCACAGCGACCATACATTATCACAAGAGGGCTTGCAACAACATCGTTACCCTCCATCTAATTCTCCCTAATAGGTTGTTTTCTCCATGATAAGATTTGTGACACACAATCCAGACACAATCCAGAACTATGATATGCCTTACCAACTATGTCAATACCTAGTTGGCCATATAAGGGTGAGAAGAAGCCATCAACAAACTGAACGAACCATCATGTCACATAGAACGTAATTGCAATTGGTAGTAGAATCACACATCCACCCATGAACTTTTTGGACACTCATCCCTGCAACATTGAAGCATAGGCCTGGAGAAATCGCAGCACTAATCTGTTTCGAGGCTAAATATATATGCCTGATTAGGGACATTCTCTTGATAATCCACTCCCCAACAGATAATATATTAGCTCCAACCCATGAAGACATAAAAACACCAACTCCAAAAATGAAAAGGGTTGAAGTAACAAAGCCAAGTCCTGCCAATTTTCGAATGCCAAGCTTATTCTCCCTAAGCTGAAGATGAAGCGTTTTCCCACGTGATAGAAGAGTTGCTTCTCCAAAAACAGACAACATTCTAGAGAATGTAACCTTATTTGGCAGAGCTCCTTCCATATGCATTTGACAAAATAGTGCAATTGCATCTTGCACAAGCCCAACTTTAGCATGAGAAATAACCAAAGAGGACCATAAGAGCACATTTCGCTTCTGCAATCTGCAATAAGAAGATCCCACCATCACCGGAACCTCCAAATCGAAGCATTCTTCACAATTTCTTCTTGTTCGAGTTCTGGCCCTTTCTCGTTCAAACAGCCCATGCTTGACTTCTCATTATAATTCGTAATTGATACCCCTGTTTTTCTTTACCAATGCCTCCACATGCTTCTCATCAATCATCAAATCCAATCTCCAAGTACCTGAAATCAAATGTATTTCCTGCCAAATAGAACCACATTAGTGCATAAAAACCAACCATTTTCTGAGCTAACAAAATCTAAAACATCATCCAACCACAAGATACTGGTATGGTATCCAACATCAGTGTGTCAACCCGCTAAGGTTCTCTTGATGATTTTTTACTCAAATAATGCTTCACTTGAGACTAGGTTCATGCCTATATTCAATCTTTATGAATCCTTACTGGGAATGCAATTCTTGTGCATTTCTTTGAGTGAAAGGATTGGATTTACCAAGTTACACTGGGAACTTGTTGCTTGACTTAGTCTAGTCCCTAGTTGAAAGGATCTCTTCAATGTCAAAGTCCTACTTCTTCACAAATTTATCAAATATTTCTGTATCATTAACACTTTATCTTGAATTGTTGCATAATTCAAATAAGAACATGTGCCTTGAAAAAGAAGATCTTGGAAGTTACTTACTTCATATCTTCTTAGAAACTTGATCTTGAAGTATCTTGAGATCATTTTATTATCCTCCTTGAATTTAAACTTCTTTGAGTTTTAATTCCCTTGAGGATCAAATTTGACTTCAACATCCATTCTAGGTCTAAAAAGTAATTATCATCCCATGGTCTGATATCCCATACCATCTTTCCTACATCAATCTAGATATAAAAACTGGTGTCCCATACCACCCTATTTTATATTCACATTGATGTGTGAGTGATATTTATCCTAAAGTTTAAACATATTTTTATAGAGTGCCGTTGGGTTGTAGGATATGCACACACCCTCAACTGTGCATGGGAACCCTCCCTAGACCATAAGAATAACTCTTTTTGTATCTACTTAGAATTTCACATAAAAACACCCCTATAGGACACTTTTTGATATTTCGCTTATACTAAGGTAGTGGAGCCTTGTAAATAGCCACCTCTCTTGCACACATATGAGAGAACACACGTGAAAATCCCACGCCTTCAATTCTTGGGATTTGTTTATTAGAAAAGGAATATTTGCCAAGATATTTTAGTTAGAGAGAGATCCACTTTTTGACTTTTCAAAGGGGCACATGGGGAATAGAGCTTAGCCTATAAATAGAAGCTCATTTTTGTAAAGAAGGGAGCTTTTGGTCGACGTGTTCTCATGTAATATCTCTTATCAAAGGAAGAAGGCTCTCATTTACTCCAAGACATGTTACATTTACATGTATTTGTGTCTTTGTGCCCTCATGGAATAGGATCCTTGACTCCCTATTCTCCTTGTTTTCAAGCATGTGACATAGCATGGGGCTGATGCCAATGGCTTGAACATGTGGAAGGTTGGGGTCTATGAGAGGAGAGTCACTCTTGAGCCTTCCTTCTTGTTTCCATGCAAGGTGGTGAGGGTTTTTGGTCATTCCTTCCTACAACCTCAACACTTTTTGGTGCCGTTGCGATGGAGATGGGCTTTCATCACTTGGAGTGCTCAAGAACATGTGATCAAATATTGTGTTACAATTTTTCATCTCATTTGCGTAGGATTTGAGTTCTTGCTTGGCGCTTTCACCCTTCCGTTGGGCCATTTGCTCCCTATTTCTTGTTTTTAGTAGTGTAGTTTTTAGTTCATTTTTGTTTGTTGCACAAAAACACCTCCTTACCCCTTCTCTCTTTCTCTCTCACACTTCCACATACACATACTCATTGTGGCATCACTTCCCCACCACTGACCTTTCTAATGCTTTGTGAGTGCCTTGAGTTTGAGGATGGGTAGTATTTTATCTTCCTTGTCCCTCTTCCTTCTCGTTTTCAAAAAAAAAAAAAGAAACCAAAAGAATTTGAATAAGAAATGTTATCTTAGGATTCCTGTCACACTATGACAACAGAAGCTTTAAGAGCTGCCTGTACTCTCTCTGTCTCTCTCCATTCGATACCATGCTCATTGCCCAAGGTCCTTGGCTATTGTCAGAATAGGTACCTGGGGGAGGAGTTAATTCCCTCTCCCTTCACTCTCTTTGGTCATCAAGGAAACTATCAAGTTGTGCGTGTTAGGTGGGGAGAGTAATTCTCCCTCCCATTCTCCTCATGGCGGGCTAGTTGGGCACATTGTGGGTTTCCTTTCTGTTTCGCCCTCAGTTTGGGGTCGAGCTTGTTCGCGAGCTCCCCTTGTGTGTGCTTGGGTTGGGTAGGAAGCAGGCTTGCACTCTTGACTCTACCTTTGCCTTGTGCAATTCTGTTCTATGACCATGGCAAGATCAAGCTGAGGAGCCCTCGTACCCGTTCATTCCATGATGCGGGGTGTCTTGCTCCCCCTTTCTCGGCCATCATGGTAATGCACTATGGTTACTGCCACTCTAGATACTCTTCGCTGTGAAGTCTGGTGACACCCCTGCCAAATGGGAGTGCACCCAATGGCACTTAATGCTCTCTGTTACTCCCAAATGGAGTACGAACGACCACCTGGAGTACGAACGACCACCTGGAGTACAAACGACCACCTTGGGCTGGCATACTTGGTAACCCCATCTCTGGTTAGGGTTGATGTGAATCCAGGAAAACACTGTGTAAGCTATGAACCTTTAAACAAAGTGATCATCTGCATTTCCTTACACATATGAGTTTTGAGGGTGGTTACTTGGGGGCGTTCTTGCTTCGAGCTTTGTTCCTACTAACGATGTTGTTTCAGTTTGCACACATCTGTGCCCTGGAACTCTTGTTGGCGGGCTACAAAAAAAATGGCATCCATATACTATGACAAAGGCAGCGATCATGTGGATGTCATGTAATTTCCATGTTTCATGTTTGGTTGCTTTGAGTGAAGCTACAAACAGCAAATGGTAGCCCATCGATCTTCTCTTTTGTGTGGCTATTGTTTAAGATGCTCGTCTCCGATAATTTTTGGCACCTTCCTTGTGTCCATGTGCACAGACTCTTCTGCTCATGATCTTGAGGAACTTCAAACTTGTTTGGGCGATTATCTATCATAATGGGCTCATCTTCACAAAGGCTAAAGGCCTGATCTTTCATAAGGACCATCACGAAATTCGGACCCGAGAAGCTCATCTCCCATTGTGCTTCAAGATTTGCTCCATCACGACCTTTCAAGAGGTTTCAGATTTTTGTTGTTGTGGGTTGGACTTCTATTACTCCCAACAAAAACTAAAGTTTCATGTCTAATTGAGATGTTTGTATTTCTCCTGGAAGTCAGGTTAAGGCATGCTCATTTTTACACAGTCCTTTAAGGAATGTTTAGGATGACTGGCACACTACCTAACATTGTTGCATGCTTTGCTTGTTCTTCTTTAGCCTCATAAGTTGAGCGATCAAAGCAAGCAATTGTATGGTAATTTAAAGTACTTTCCTGCCCTTTCTTTATTATGTAAATTTTGGTTGCAAAGGTCGTTTTGCACACATAGAACTACATGGTGATATTTAAAGAAGCTGTCTGACTCTTCCTCTAGCCAGTTCTAGACCTTACAATCTAGGGGCCTCCAATTAATCTTCTTCTTTCGAAATGCGTACCTACCAAGGCCATTTAAGAAACATTCTACTCCTTCCTATGTAGGCCTCATGTGATTACATATAGGGAAATCCGTGAAGTCCTTGAAGTACTGGTCAGGTGCCTTATTGCTATATGAAAACGTTATAGGTTTGATGACGTCCAATTTCATGCTTTACACGTGACATGATGAAGTACATAGTTGAGCCTTTTGGTCAATAAATTTCTGGGTGTATGGCCCTTTGCTGGGCAATGACTTCTATTCATGGCTCTGCTCTTAGAATTTCTCGATCTTGGGATGTATGTGACAAGGTTGCTTAGCAACTTTTTCAAACAGGTTCCCCTCGATGCTCTCAGTCCTTGCTTATTGGATTTATCCCTTGCCTTTCATGTTGCCTTAACTGTAAGACAATAGTTACGCAATATAACACAGGAGCAATAGCAGAGAAGATAACAGATATAGGAGAATCTCAACAATTTTTTACTAGCAGCAAGTACAAAGATGATGGCGTTGTCCACCCGTGCGCTCTCAAGGTAGAGCTTAAATGGTGATCTAGACAACTCTAGATAGGGAGATACAAGGTAGAGGTATGCTGGCTCAACTCAATGTCTTAGGTAGTGCAGAAGTCATGTATATATAGGATCATGGGTGGCCTGCCATGGACGGCTATACATGGGCGGTAGAGCGTGGGCGGCCACCGCCCGCGTAATTGCCATACACGGCTTAGACTGGTTGAACCGACCTAACAAATATAAATGATTTCTGACTCTGACAGGGAATATTCCATGGAATATTCCCTTTACCGTCGCGCCGGGGGCGCTGCCCCCGGACCCCCACCAGGGGGCCCGCTGGCCCCCTGGGACCCCCCAGCCAGGGGGCCCGCTGGCCCCCTTGGACCCCCCAGCTGGGGCTGCTCACCGCTGCCCCGGACCCCACAATTGGGGACCCTGGTAACTCCCTTTCTTTATAATATCTTACATGGTCCAATATGACCTTCATCCAACATTCAAGTTGGGATTCCCATCAATTGGGTAATGCACGCTTGGCTTCTCCTCATAAAGGGGGCCTTACAAAATGTGCATACAATCATGAGGGGTAGACATTGATCATACTCTAACACCCCCCCTCAATGTTTACCGATGATAAATCAAGTAGGTCTCGGTCCTATGCCCATCTGTTGAAGATGCTTGTTGAGCTGCTCTCTTCCAAGTGCTTTAGTGAATATGTCAGCACAATTTGCCTCTGTTGGGCAATATTCTAGCTCCACAATTTCATCTTCAATTAGCTCACGAATGTAATGGTACTGTACTTCTATGTGCTTGGTGCGAGCATGAAATACTGGGTTCTTTGCAATAGCCATACAACTTTGATTATCACACTTGAGTACAATTGGCATATTTGATGGAAAGCCTATATCTGCAAGAATTCTCCTTAACCAGACTGCCTCACAAGAAGCAAAACAAGCTGCTTTGTACTCTGCTTCAGTGGAGGAGAGTGCGAGAGTTGGTTGCTTCCTACTTACCCAAGAAAATATTCCTGAACCAAGTGAGAAACAATATCCAGAAACTGATTTTCTAGAATCACAATCTCCAGCCCAATCTGAATCACAATATCCTTGGAGTGTATCACCTGTGGTATACAAAATACCAAAATCCAAGGTTCCTGCAATGTACCTTAGAATTCGCATTCCAGCATTCCAGTGACTCTCCTTAGGTTTGTTGGAAAACCTGCTTAACACTCCAACAGCATAGCAAATGTCTGGTCTAGTGTTGCACAGAAAAATAAGACTTCCAACGAGCTTCCTATACTTCTTAGCATCTACATCAGGCATGTTATCATCCATAGATAGCTTATGATTTACCTCCATAGGTGTGCTAGTTGGTTTGCAGTCCATCATTCCAAATGCCTTGAGAATTTCTTTGGAATATTTTTGTTGTGAGATGAAAATGCCATCCTTCCTTTGCCATACTTCAATTCCCAGACAAAAATGGAGTAGACCTAAGTCTGTCATTTCAAACTCAGTTCCCAAGCTGATCCGAGTTTGATTGATGAGTTCCTGATGATCTCCTGTAATGATCAAATCATCTACATATACAATGACAACAACTAGCTTGCTATCCCTTTTCGTTACATACAAGTTAGCATCAGAAGTACTTCTTTCAAAACCCATATTTTTGAAAAAGTGATCAATTCGTTGGTACCAAGCCCGTGGAGCTTGCTTAAGTCCATACAAAGCTTTCTTCAACCTGCAAACTTTATTTTCTGAATTAGGCACCTCAAAACCTAGTGGTTGAGATACATATACCTCCTCCTTGAGGTGACCATTCAAAAATGCAGATTTGACATCCATCTGGAAAATAGGCCAAGACTTTTGTGCAGCTACTGCAAGTACCGTCCGAATAGTTGTCATGCGTGCTGTTGGTGCAAAAGTTTCTTGAACATCAAATCCTTCAATCTGTGAAAAACCCTGTGCAACTAATCGTGCCTTATACTTTTCTAATGTTCCATCAGCTTTATACTTAGCTTTCCAAATCCATTTAGTACCTATTACCTTCTTCTTTGGCGGCAAGTCGACTAGATCCCATGTATCATTTTTGAGTATACTATCATACTCAGACTGCATTGCCGCTCTCCAATCTGGATCATCAATGGCTTCTTCAATGGTGGTAGGTTCCTTTATCGAACCCATGATATCTGCCATTAAAGCCATGTTAACAATGTGTTCTGAGGCTCTTCTTTGCTCCTCTATTCTCTTTGATCTTCGTAATCCATCCGATGATGATTCTGGTGCATCTACATGTGGATTGTGATCATCAAAGAGCTGTTGTGCCCACTTCGGTAGTGGCTTACGCTGTGCAGCTACAATTGGTTGGCTTTTTATTGAGGAAATTTCTCCATCAGATGTTTCCTCCTCCTCAACTTTAACCTGTCTTTTGATAGGCACAAGGTGAGATATTTCTCCGTTTGATGAGATAGTAGATTTACCTTTATCTTCTACTAAGTGTGGTCGTTCATCAAACACCACATCTCGGCTGACAAAAATCTTCCTTGCCTCAGGATCCCATAACCTGTATGCTTTAGACTCTTCACTATATCCTAGGAAGACACACTTTTTGCTTTTTGAATCCAACTTTGATCTTGTTGAATCAGGAATATGTGCATACCAGAAACAACCAAAAATTCTGAAATGCAAAACTGAAGGCTTTTTACCAGAATATGCTTCTTGAGGAGTCATCCCCTTCAGAGCTTTTGTGTAGCTTCGATTGAGGATGTAGACTGCTGTATTGACTGCTTCTGCCCAGAATGAATCAGGCATGTCTTGAGCCTTTAACATACAACGAGCCATTTCAACTACTGTCCTGTTCTTGCGCTCAACAACGCCATTTTGTTGAGGTGTATGAGCTGTGGTAAGTTGCCTTTTCACACCATGCTCCTTACAGTAATTGTTGAATTCTGTTGACAAGAATTCACCTCCTCTATCTGTTCTAAATTTCTTCAGTTTCCTTCCTGATTCACTTTCTACATACTTATGCCACGCTTTAAATTTTTCAAAAGCATCAGCCTTCTCTCGAATGAAATAAACCCACATCTTTCTACTATAATCGTCGACTAACAGCAAGAAGTAGAAAGATCCTCCTAAAGCAGGTGTAGACATTTTACTGCAGAGATCAGCATGTACCAACTCTAGAGGAGCTTGAGATCGATTGCTGGTCTCTCTTGGAAATGCCTTTCGTTGTTGCTTGCCCATCATACAAGCTTCACAAGGTTCCTGCAACTCTGAAAATGCAGGCAAATGAGCAACCATCCCTGTTCGTTGCATCTCCTTCAAAACTGCAAATCCGAGATGCCCAAATCGTTGGTGCCATAACCTGCTTACATCTTTATCTTCTGTAGCAGTTAAAGCACTTAACTCATACAAGTTATCCCGTCGTGTTCCTTTACCTACAACATTACCTGATGAATCCATGATTTCTGCACCACTCTTATTGAAGTGAACTTCGAGTCCACGATCTGTTATTGCAGAAATTGACAACAAATTTCTTTTGAGTGTAGGTACATAGAGAACATCGGATAACTTTTTCTCAACACCTCGAGAAGTGATAAAAGAGATGGTTCCAGTTCCTTCAGCTGGACACTTGGAGTCGTTTCCCACCACTACATTGATGGATTCCCGCAGAGGCACTAGGGAACTATACCAATCCTTTTTACTAGTCATATGGCGAGAAGCTCCACTATCTAAAATCCATGGCTCATCAACACGAGCTTGAGCAGATGAACATACCTCTTCAATAGCTACCCAAAGTTCCAGCTCTGTGTTGTTTGCAGACTCTTTGTTCTTCCATGATGATTTTACAGTCCCATTCCGTTCATCAGCTTGCTTCTTTCTGCAATCCTTGATGGCATGGCCTTTCTTTTCACAATAGAAGCAACTTCCTGTGAACTTTTTCTTCTTTGGCTTCTTCTTTGATCCCTCTGAAGAGCCTTTACCTTTTGCATTTGCTGAGAATGCAGCATCAGTTGTACTTTGCCGATTCTTCAGCCGCATCTCTTCTTCTAAAAGCATGGCACAAAACTCTTCAAATGTAAGAGGAGTTGGCCTTACCTGAGTGTTAAGGGCTGTTACTAATCCATCATACTTTGCTGGAAGAACACGTACAGATCTTCGAGCTAGCTCTTCTGGTGTTATAACAACACCAACTGCAGCCAATTGATCTTGAAGATGCTTTATCCGTTTGATAAAATCTTCAGCCTTTTCAGAATCAGAATGCTTTTCATTTGCCAACTGATTTTCTAAATTCTGTATCCTAGTGTGGTTCTTGGTCTCATATTGTCGAGCCAATATGCCCCAAGCCTCATGTGCTTTAGTAGTATGTTGAACTAAAGTAAGCACAGAATCACTTACACTAGTGACAATCGCACATAATGCATCAGCATTCCGCCTCTTCCAAGCTCGTAGAAGATCTGGATTTGGCTGAATCATCAATCTTGAATTTGCTGGATCTTCAACTGGTATAGGCTCTGGATCCAATCCCATCGGTCCCATGACAGTGTCAAGTAATTCATAGGAGTCCAAAATTGCAGAAATTTTGAACTTCCAGAGTGTATAGTTGGTTCCATCCAGCTTCCCTTCAGTGAATGCAGGTGGACGAATTCGAATAGGTGCAGCATTAACATTAGGTGAAGCACCAAGACTAGTGTTCGACGATGAAGCCATCATGTAATCACTCGAATAATCTACTGATATTCTAGTCTGCTAGTAGGCTAAAATAATGATACTTCTCAAGCTATTCGAACCTTACAGCTCTGATACCATGTAAGACAATAGTTACGCAATATAACACAGGAGCAATAGCAGAGAAGATAACAGATATAGGAGAATCTCAACAATTTTTTACTAGCAGCAAGTACAAAGATGATGGCGTTGTCCACCCGTGCGCTCTCAAGGTAGAGCTTAAATGGTGATCTAGACAACTCTAGATAGGGAGATACAAGGTAGAGGTATGCTGGCTCAACTCAATGTCTTAGGTAGTGCAGAAGTCATGTATATATAGGATCATGGGTGGCCTGCCATGGACGGCTATACATGGGCGGTAGAGCGTGGGCGGCCACCGCCCGCGTAATTGCCATACACGGCTTAGACTGGTTGAACCGACCTAACAAATATAAATGATTTCTGACTCTGACAGGGAATATTCCATGGAATATTCCCTTTACCGTCGCGCCGGGGGCAGCGCCGGGGCTGCTCACCGCTGCCCCGGACCCCACAATTGGGGACCCTGGTAACTCCCTTTCTTTATAATATCTTACATGGTCCAATATGACCTTCATCCAACATTCAAGTTGGGATTCCCATCAATTGGGTAATGCACGCTTGGCTTCTCCTCATAAAGGGGGCCTTACAAAATGTGCATACAATCATGAGGGGTAGACATTGATCATACTCTAACATTAACAAGTCCAGTGTTGTTGTAAGGAAAGTGGGTGGTCATAGTGATGTGTTGTCTTGATGATGGTGGGTAACTCCTATGGGTATTTTCTTTCAATAGGACTAATCTTTGTGTACTACAGGATTAAAGGAAGGAGGATGGTGGCTCCTTGTCTCTTGGGTTTTCTGCTCATCTCGATGTTGGAAGCTACTATTCGAGGATGATGACTTGATCATAGTCTTCATAGGTTCTTGTGTGGTTGTATGCAAACAGGAAGAAGGGTATGCTTGAGATTGATCAAACCAACTAAAGGAGTCAGTTGCGCATCTTAGTGTGAATTGATTCATTGGATTTTATGCGGACTCTAAGGAAGCTAAGTTTTGAGTATTTGTTTGACTTTGTCATGCTTAAAAGTTTTGAAGTAATTATAATTGATCTCCTTGGGGATGGCTCAAAACTTCCAAACCATACAGAAAAAAGACTTTGCATTAATCTAGGCTTGTTTTTTAGGAACATTGTATGATAGAGTGCATAAGATGATTTGACTCTAGACTTCCATACCAATCACAGGAAAAAGACCCCAAGGCTCAGAAGATTTCTGATCAATGTTGTACCCCCATCAATGCACCTGAATGCCCAAGTACTTGAAGGATTCTATTGAAAGGAGCCATTGCATCTTCCTACCTAGCCTAAAAAGCTTGCACTGTAATTGATAAGAAATACTAACACATTGTGAGATGTTTTTGGGTCATAGAAGTTTACAGGTCACTACAAACAAAGAATTGGGAGAGCAATTTGTGCACAAACTTTGTTAAGAACAGGATCAATTATGGGGTGTGCCATCCTATGTGAAGGTCTTCTAAGGTCAAAACAAAGGACGATGGGACCCTCAAACTTGAGGGACTGACAACCTCTACACTACAAGAGGTGCAACCAATCTAGATATACAGGGGTTGCTCTTTTAGAAATATTTGATGGGTTGGAATGTTACTCACAGGTTTGATACAATCTGATACACTGACATTTGTTTTAATCTTGAGAGGCCCATATAGGGAATTCTGTCCAGGTCCATCCCCATAACATGGAAATTATCACACTTGTTCAGGTGTACTTCTTAAGCTCTCACCACTATTTTTGGATTTAACGACTAAAAACATGAATGTGTGCATATGGGTTCAGTGTTAATTCTGTTATATGGGTTGACAATAGGAATAGCAGAGATCAAAAGTTTTCTTGTATTATCTTAAATAATGTGTTGACTATTGAAGGGTCCATAAATGCATCATGACTACAATTGCATTTCATTCACGAAGGATACACAAGATATGTTTGAAAGAGATCTACATAATCCCCCATGGTTTTTAAACTCATATATCTATTCAAGATCTAGTCCAGGTCCATGATCTCTTTCCTTTTAATCCTATTTATCACCCTGTGATTAAGGCTCTCTAAACCTAGTTCAGTCATACTGGAGTGGAGGTTAAAAAGTGGCACTGCCCAATCCATGGGATTGAATTTATCACCTTCGTTTGTATGCAATTATCTTGCATATTTTGACTCTTGCTTTACTGTGGATGATCATAATTGAGGTCTGGATAACTTACTTCGAAGGCTCATTGTGACTGCCCTTATGAGGAGATAGTATCTAATGTCCCAACCATCATAGAGTCATGGATTTAATTAGGCTCTGCATTAGTGTATTATTTTTATGCTTCCTGTGAAAAGGGAAGGTTGTGTGGCCTCCTCTCTGCTCTCCAGGACCCTGAAAGAAATGGGAATTTCGGCCGCATCAGGAGACTCCGAATCTTGAGGATAAAAACATGGATCCTGGACTTGGAACTCCGGCTAAAGCGTTTCTGGTTGGTGTGTTTGCACTCTTCTGGGGATGGTTTCCACCCACTAAAAGGATGCTACCGATTGTACCCTTATCTAGATAAAGACACACACATTGAGGCTCGAGCTTGCTCCTATTTGTTTATACTCAATTGGCTTGAAATGGTGTTATCTACCTTGCATGTCCTATGACTATCCTTTGTACATTATAGGTTGAAGGGTCAATCATGGCTTGCAAACAACTCAATGTTTTGTCCTCAGTTTTCATGCAAAGGATAGTGCTTGGTTGCTCTTCATGATAAATTCTCACAAAGGATTGAGTGTTTGATTTTTTCTAGGGAAGTAACTCTTTAGTTTCACAAATGCTCATTTACGGATTACTTTTCATAATACATTGCAGACCACCACACAGAGAATTTAGCATTGATCCTTCTTGACTTCTATAGATGATTTAATACTGTGCTTTGCAGGAATAGCTTTGGATAAAACTATTTGCATTTCATGAATGCTTGAAGAATGAAAAGAGTGATAGTCCCTTTACATCACTTTTATATGGTCACACATACACATACCATTTTGGGCCCTCTGTTTGCCGATTCCAATTATCCTTTGCATCAGATAGTTTCTACTCAATATCATAGGAAAAGAATTGGAGATTTTTTTTTTTTGGAAGCCCTCTGATGGTAGGGAATTTGGATGCTCTTACTCACATTTCAGGTCTTAAGGACTTCAGATTCAGAACAGCATAGGTGTAGTACTTTGTGAGATTAACTCACTACTGAGTATTTCACTTAATATTTTAGATAGTCTAAATTAATGCCTTCTATGTGCTTATGCAACCACGTTTTCAATAACATTATGGGTTGTTCATTTCACTTTTGAACTCTATGCACACTCATCAGAAGTATGAAACAGCATTATTTATCTCATGTGTTTCAATGTTTCATGTCACACATGCATTTGTGTGATAACACATCTAAGGATTGTGGCCATGGCAAGGATATAAGGCATGGAAGTCTACAAATTCTTGTTACTCATGGACTCTTAACCTTTTGAGCTTTATTTTGTGAAATTGCAGGAAAAGGCCAGCTCTTCATGAGGACTTGTCTCTAGATGAGCAAGTCTTAAAGAATTGGATGCTCCTTGAAGTGCAAACTAAAAATAGACTAAATGTTATTGTCTATTACTTTTCAGAAGCAATCTACTTGTTGTGTATGTTTTAATTTCAAGTTTGGGAGCTCTTGGGTGAGGCTCTATCAGTCCTACATGGGAGTGCATAGTGGGATGCATGTTGGGCTGACTGCCCTCCAAGGGGATTGTGTCGCCCAGCTTTGAAGATTGAAGATTTGTAGATTGAAGTAAAGACTGAAGATTTGCAACCTGAAGCCTTGTAGACTGAAGAATTGCAGATTTTGAAGACCTGAAGATTTTCAGACTTGAAGACTTCCACGTGGAACAGTTCAGTTGTGTATGTTCTTCCTTTCTAGCTTTGTCGAGGATGATAAAGTCTAGGGGGAGGAGAGTGTTGGGTTGTAGGGTATGCACACACCCTCAACTGTGCATGGGAACCCTCCCTAGACCATAAGAATAACTCTTTTGTTATCTACTTAGAATTTCACATAAAACCACCCTCTTAGGACACTTTTTGATATTTCCCTTATACTAAGGTAGTGAAGCCTTGTAAATAGCCACCTCTCTTGCACATATATGAGAGAACACATGTGAAAATCCCACGCCTTCAATTCTTGGGATTTGTTTGTTAGAAAAGGAATATTTGCCAAGATATGTTAGTTAGAGAGAGATCCACTTTTTGACTTTTCAAACAAGCACATGGGGAATAGAGCTTGGCCTATAAATAGAAGCTCATTTTTGTAAAGAAGGGAGCTTTTGGTCGATGTGCTCTCATGTAATATCTCTTATCAATGGAAGAAGGCTCTCATTTACTCCAAGACTTGTTACATTTACATGTATTTGTGTCTTTGTGAGTGTGTGAGAGTGGAGTGTGTGTGCCTATGCATGTCTCTCCTTTGTGTGAGTAGAGTAGTTGCATTTGCTTGTATTTTTGTCATGGACTAGGATCCTTGACTCCCTATTCTCCTTGTTTTCAAGCATGTGGCATAGCATGGGGCTGATGCCAATGGCTTGAACATGTGGGAGGGAGGGGTGGATGAGAGGAGAGTCACTCTTGAGCCTTCCTTCTTGCTTCCATGCAAGGTGGTGACGGTTTTTGGTCGTTCCTTGCTACAACCTCAACAAGTGCCTTCTCACTTTAATTTTTTAAAAGAATTTTGAAGTTTCGGGCATTACCTCTAACTTGATATTCTAGGTTTTGATTCCTTCACATGATCGTGTTACAATCACGTGATTTGTTTTGGAAACTTGAAAACCTCTTAATAGAATATCCATTCTTCTCTTCTCGGGTTTTCAAATGAAAAACAATTTTAATTCCAAGTACTTCAAGTCTAATTGGTTTATTCTTTACCAATTCGTTGTCACAAGTCTAAGTCTAAGCATCCACAAATCGTGGATGCTTAAGTCTAAGCATCCACTCATGCTTTTGGATTTCACCTTTAAGAAATCCCTTTAAGGATAGGTAAACTTTATTTTTTGCCTTCCACATACTTAATTACCATTGATATGATTACAGGATACATACTTGGAATTTTGTCACTCTATTCAGACTTGGAACAAGTTACTTTTTTCACACTTTTCCATTGGATAAATGGAACTTGAGTGAAAAATTCCCAAAAGGAATTTTATTGCCAATACTTGGGAAACCTTTAGAGTAGTTTCAATCACAAGTTCTTGGACAATCATGGCCAAGCTTGATCGAGTCTAGTTGACCTTGCGACTAGAATAAAGACTTAGACTTTATTCTTAAGATCTCTTAAACTAACAAAAGTGTCTTCGCTTACCCATGGGATTTTATAGATGTTTTACTCAACTCAAGTCCGAGCATTTGCTAATATCTCTCAGATTCCAAAGCTAAGAATATTTGATACACCTTTAGGTTATATCAATCTTTGGACTTAAGTACCAGTGTCGGTAGTTTGGAACACCAGAATTGTAGATTCCTTCCAAGGAATCAAATACTACTAAGCAAATGATTCATCTTGGAATCTTTTGCTTTACTAGAATGATCTTTAAAAGAAATTCTTGACTTTTGGAAAGGACTCAAAGCTTGTCTAAAAGATATTTCTTTTTAACCAATGAAATAGTTAACCACACTACTTTGTTTATTGGCTTATCTTTAGGAAGTATACTAATTCCTAAAGATCACTTTGACCAAGGTTTCTTTTTAAGCTACAAGTAGCCTAAACGAAACCAATAATAACTCTCTAATCCTCTAAAAGGAAGAGTTCTTTTTAAAGTTTCCCCTTTTCTTAAGGCTCTGCATCTGTACCAGAGATATAGTCTGTTGGGAATTGAACTCACGACCTCCCGGTTAGGAGTGCGATGGGCTAACAACTTGCCCCAAAAGCCATGGTTGAGGATTACTTCCTAATCCTCTCTCTTAAGGCATGGTTCAACCATCTCCTACTAGGATTATGTGACATTCCTTCCCCCTTAGACTGAGCATTGTCCCCAATGCTCACTTATGGACCCCTCTTGGACCCACTTTCCATGCATGAGCGCTTCCACCAACCTCAAACTCCAGCACATGGACCAAATTTGGACCTATCCCACCCTCCGTGGGTGCCCAAATGCCCATGCGCCTTCATCCAAGGCCAGTTTCACACTCACCACGGATAAGCGCTTTTTCCAAGTGCCCACGAATGAGGCGCGAACCTCCGTCTCGCCCAATTTCTCAACTAGGCTCTGATACCAATGTTGGGAATTGAACTCACGACCTCCCGGTTAGGAGTGCGATGGGCTAACCACTTGCCCCAAAAGCCATGGTTGAGGATTACTTCCTAATCCTCTCTCTTAAGGCATGGTTCAACCATCTCCTACTAGGATTATGTGACATAGTCATGGAACCTAACATCCATCTATTGAATGTTAAAGTTCAATTGGTGCTAAGTTTTAATCACTTCTCTTATTTTCATCACTCCTTAGGATGAATTCAAACTGAAAACTTCAAAAACTCTATGGTTTTTACAAATTTGGAACATCTAAACTATCTTTTGAACTTTAAAAGTTCAATTAGTTTAAGTTCCATTTATTTTTAATTGATTGTTATCACATCTTGGGATAGAATCAAATAAAAGTATTCGAAATCATCCTACTTGGATGCATGAATTTTTACATCCAAGCTTGTCATTAGGATTTTCTAAGTTTTTTCTAGACTTAGAGTAATCACGGAAATTTGCAAGTAGCCCTATTTTCTTGCCATTCAAATGAGTAAGCAAATTGAATGCTTGACTTTCAGCGAGCCTAATTTTCCTAAGCAAGACCCCTAATATGTGATACCTAAGTATCACTTTTGGGAAAAAGTGAAATAGCTACTTGAGTTGCTTTGCAGCTAAGAAATTTGCAACTAACTAGCTTTCCATTTTTCCTAACAATTTATCTAGAGTTAGAAAAAGTAGGTAACGATTAGGAAAGTACATTTGTTCAACTACATAGCAAAAAATCAGCAAAAAACCATGCTCCATCATATGCCAATGCATGTGAGTGCATTCATGTGTTTGCATGTTTTTTCATCTTCATGCACTAAACTTAAATCAAGCAGTTCTTGAGCTTGCTATGCATGCATCCAAGCATCCATGCACAAACAATCTACTTGCTATCTTTTAAAAAGATATAAACATACATACACACAAAATTTAGTGCATTTTATACGTTTCTCAAGCAAGAAGTTTATGTGCATAAAAAAATCTTTTAACAGGAGAAAACATTATTTTATTCCCATGCGGTGATACACACACACACACATACATACATATATATATATATATACATCTATGTATATATATATATATATATATATATATATATATATATATATATATATATATATATATATATATGCTTGTGCTTAATGAGTGTTTTAATATGCATATGCTCTTTAATTTAGCTTTCATTAATTTGCATCAATATTTTCAAAAAATGAAGTTTTCTACCATACTTTAATAATAATAAAATGCATCCTATATGAAAGCATAGAGCAAAAACAAATATTGAAACCAACCATTAACTTGGAAAATACTTATCTCCCAGTTAGCTACGTCCTTCTATTGATCATCGGAAAGAGCCATTCTCCATCCTTTGGTCCATGAAAAAAATTATATACTCCTCCTTGAAGACCGTTGCTTCCTCTTGTCCCCTCTTCTTTGAAGAAATAAAGCCTTTCTTAGAATATGATTGTCTTAGCACATCCTTGGCCTTCAGATGATGTGTGGATGATGCTTCACTTGAAGTAGGCTTGAAATGAAACAAAGGGCTCAAAAGGTAGAGCTCTTTAGAGGCCAAATCAAGGAGGCGCAATCAGCTCACGGGCATAGATTGGGAGAGTTTGAATGTTTATTCTTTTATTTCTTTAGATATCTTCTGCCATGGACGGTATGCCAAGAAGTGAATCAAGAGCTCTCAAAGTCTTTATAGGGATAAGAGTCCTGGCTTAGTTACTATGTCCATGCACTAGTCATGGCCACGACCACCAAGGGTGATGCCCACACCATGTGTTCAATCTCGTATATGAAACTAGCCACCAATAACTTATCAATGTCTTCCTTAATCTTGGTAGAGTAGACATCATTGTAAGTGTATGGTCTTTGTTTAGAGGGTTTAACTTCTGGCATAATTGGGATTCTATGGGAACAAATAGAAGGATCCACATCTTTGAGGTCTTTATAGGTCCAAGCAAACATGTCTCTATATTCTTGAATTAGCTCTATCAGTTCTTGTTCTTCTTCCCTAGACACATCTTTACCTATATAAGTGCGTCTCTCCTCTTCTCCTTCCATGGTTACTATTAATTTTTTTGTTTGTTCTTTGTTTTCATATCCTACTCCCTCTTGAGCTTCACTTTTTGGTATTTGAATGGCTATTTTTCTTTCTTCAATCTCATGTTGCTTGCAATGTTTAGGTACAAATGATTCTTGGTGTTGCACATCCTGAACATTGGTTCTCTCATCTTGAGGTTTCCCTTGGAATTTCTCTATGGCTAGCACTTTAGAATTTCCTTGGTCTTCTTCCTTTTTTATTTCCTTTAAGTATTGTTCTTCTCTATCAAATTCCGGCTCAATTCTTTCATAGTCCTCACTCCACTCTTTTTCTACCAATTCTCCTACTTCTACTTCCTGGGGGACTACCATGTATAAACTTACATCGTATGCTTTTGTATCTATGCATTCATTCATTGTTAACACCTCTTCTTTCGCATAGACATCTAATGTGGCTAATATTTCCATCCATTTATGTGGCTCAAATGCCTCATCTCAAAATATTTGAGGCATGTATGTTGGGTCTTCTATCTGTCTCTAGTTTTTGCGTCCCAATGGCCATACTTGTTGTCTCTCTTCTTGCTGCTTTGCTTCTTTACACATCCACAGTTGGGCATCTTCATTCATCTAGGACTGATCACTTGTTCCTGCACTATGGATGGAGACATCATTCTTCCTCCTTATGGATAGGATTTCACTGTAGGGGTGGTACATCTCTATATGCAAAAGTATGCAAATTGATTTTCGTTGTGGCACCTTGATGTTGGAGTTATAACGCATCTCTCCCCCAATCTTGCACTACCCTTCATTGCCTCATAAAAGGTCGCTCTAAAATCATCTCATAATTACTTTCTTTTTTGAACTGAAAAATTGCCAGAGTGTGTTCAACCTCCACAGGTGGGTCGTAGAGCTGGTTTGCCCCATTTTTCACATATTTCCTTCGTGGCTATCCCAACTCCCGTTCTTGTATCCAAAATTGCTTTGATCATGTATCCTCTAAATGTAACTGGGAGGCATGTATTTCCCTCATCTCCCTTGCTAAACTCTCATACTTTATCAATCAAAATTTTTATTGTGGGTGTCACTTCCACTCCATCTTTTCTCACTGATGGGTTAGTTTCTTCCAAGTTCAATTGTTGAGCTAGTTTTCTCCACAACTGAGGTTTGACTTGAAGAAACTCTTCCAATGTTAAGGAACATTGGAGTTTCGTTTTCTTCAATTCTGACAATGGTCTTGAGGCTTCATCTCTTAATTTCTTTTCACTTCCCCTCATCGTGGGTGCATGGAAAAGTTCAAACTTATGTTCATATTCTACCATATAATTAGGAATCATTGTCAGGATCATTCCTTCCTCTCTTTTATGGTCTAGGTTTGATAATTCCTCATAGATCACTCCAAGTTTTAAGACTAGTTGATTTCCAGAAATGTCTAACTCTTCAAAAGGTGGCACTTCATTTTCATTCTTCTTCCATCTATCTTCCCAAATTTTGTCCCAAAGATCATGGGACCAGTTACCCTCCATTTCAGGTATTTATCAAAATCATTCTGCAATTTTGTTACTCAATTCTTCTTTCAAATCCTCTTTTTGCTTTTCCTTTTCTCATTGTGGACTAAAAGATTCTAGACATCCCTAAAATTTTTCTTCAGATGTCTTGGATTCTTGGAGGGTAGGGATACGTTCTTTTCTAGTGTGGTTTCAAGTCTTTCTTTCTCAAGATCTCCTCATGGGTAAATTCTTTCATGTTGCTCTATATTAGGACCTATCTCCACCCTAGGATCTGCTAGAATTGATCCTTCCTGTTCTCCCATTTGTTTCCTCATTACTATGTTGGCTTTCTTTGTTGTCAACTGGTTTCCCTGAAGCTCGATGTCTTTCATCTTCTTCACTTTCTCTTCATCTCTTTTCCTAATACATTTTCTCTTAATTTTCTCTTGCCTTTCCTTCCATCTTTGTGTCTTCTTTGATTTTGGATTATTATCTGATTCTTCAGAGTCTTCTACAATTAGATTCCCTGATTCTCTCTCTTCTTCCATCTTGGAGTTTCTTGTTGCTATTTTTTCCAAGATTTCCCTCATCTTGGCTTGGGTAATGGCTTTCAATGGCACCATGTATTCTTTGTCACCCCTTGAGGACACGTCTACTTTGATCACATTGATTTGAGCCGTGGTTGTGACCTTATTTGGGTTCTTCGAGTAATCTCTAAATAAATGTTCTTTGCCACAGTCATTACGATAGCCTTTCCACACACATGGGGTTGGAGGGTTATAAGGAAAAGTACATTCCCTAAATCCACTGCACCTATAACATGGTCCTCTTAGTGCAGTTATTCTTGCCTTTGGTCTTTTTGGAACTGGGCCCCTGGGGGCTGTATACATGAGGTTATCATATTTTGGTCTGTATTAGCTCTCATAACCCTCCTATCCATAATGTTTTTGCTCATAGGCCTGGTTGTATCCCACAAGACTAGTGTCATAGGAATAGTAATCCCCTTGGCTTATGTCAAATCCCTATCTTAAGTTTTTTGAGCTTGTCAATGGAGTAACTGGGACAATGGCTCTTTCCATATTTTCTTTAGTTTGTGCATACTTTATTGGCACTATATTCTAAGGGTGTGGGGGTTGTTGCCCTAGTACACGTTGATAATGAGTGTATCTGTGATACTCGTATGTTCTTTGAGCCACTAGTTGTCCTTGATAAGGAGCATACCTATAAATTTCCTTCCCTTGGGCCCTAGGAGGGTATCCATTAGGCCTATATGGAGGAGGTAGGAAAAGCCATGGTTATCTATTAAATGAGCAATTTTTGTACTATGGTTGGTAAATTTTTCTCAATGTGATAATAGAAGCGAGGTCCCTAGGCTTGCTGCCTATTGTAAGGATAGACCTATGGAGAACTCAATCCTCCTCTAGCACACAAGTGGGAGGGGTGATCACCACCACAATTCACACATTTCCTTATCATGGGCATCCTTACTCGAGGATTCTAATAATTCTTCTATCCTTGGACACCTAGTTTCTTTGCCACTAATTCCTCCACTTTACTTGTTTGTGAAGACATGTTACTCAAAGTATCATCCGACCTCTCTTGATTCTGGTGAATCTTTAGTTCATCTCCTAAATTGTCTTCTAAATCAATGCATTCTCTCAAGCATTCACTCAATGTTTGCACTCTTTTCACATACGCCAAGATTCATAAAGTTCCATTTGTCAATCCATCTAAGAATAATGATATCATTTTTTGTTGTGTTGGTCTCTCTGCTATCCCACACCTATCCACATATTGGTTGAACCCTCTAGCTGCCAACCTTACTAACTCAATATGGGTTTTTTTGAAACTATGAATCAATGAAGCTGAGTTGTGCTTAATTCTAGTCTTAGTGAATTCACCTATCAATTCCTAGAAAAATTGTTCCATGTTGGCAAATCGGTTGGGATCTAGTGGTTGAAACCATGCTAGGGTGGTTCCTGTTAAAATCAATCCAAAGGATTCATATTGAACAAAGAACTCATTGACCTCTTCAACCCCGATCACTTGCTTAAACTCAGTTATATGGTCATTAGGCTCTACTAAGCCATTGTAATGATTTCTCATACATTTGGCCACTTGGATAGGTATCAGTCTTTGCCATGGTTTAGGTGGTTTGACAGTTATGGGGACAATAGGATGTACAAGATGCATGTTTGGTCCTCAACCATGTGGTAGTCTCAAAGGAAAGGGTGGTCTATTTGTAGCTTCACTTTTGTGGTTTGTCTGATAATTGGGGTTGTATCTTGGTATGGGAAATTGTACATGAGACCTCACTAGAATACTTTGTTGGCTTGTCTACCCCAGGATAGGGTTCACATCACCTTGGGAAGTCCTATGAGGGTTCTACAAGGTGGTTGCCTGATCTCGAGGTGGGGACACTGGGGTTTCTAAGTACCTCAATCTGGATCTTTCCAATTCATCTATTCACTGGTAACTTCTTTTATTTTGATCCAGATAAGTGACTCTAGAAGAGTCTTCTGGATCACGGAGTTCATAAATAGTCTCAGGGTTGAAACCTTCTCCCCTTAGGGGTGAAGTAGCCTATAGTAACATATCCAATCCATTCACCATGTATATATCAATCAGGTTATCATCTTAGGGAATCGTATCTCCTCTCCAAACCTTAGTTACAATAGATTTTCCTTTAGGTGTAGTTATCACTTCCCCACTTTCCATTCTATTGGCATTCTCTAGGTCTTCAGTTTCCCCCTATCATTAATCACCTCCAGATGTTCAGAAAAAATATACAAGAGTCCTTATTTGTCCATGTAAAATCCTCCTTCATATTTCACTACAGGTCTAGGTCTTGGCACTAGTTTTGAATCTATTATTTTCTTCATCTTCACTACTGATCTATCTAGAACATTGAGGTAAATGGGTAGCCCATGCATGTTTGTGGAACCACATTGCAGGGATGTCCTATATTCACCTTCAATGATAGACATGAGTCTGGCCATAGGAATAGAACTATGCACATCCTAAGAGTTCATGACTCTTTCTTCCTCTAAATCACTAGAAGTATCAGAGTAGATAGGATGTATGCTCTATTGAGCTACACTTCCTACAGAAGATACAACAGTCCTTTGACTCCCTAATACCTGACCTAATCTTTAGTTCATTCACTGTTTGACTCTTGGGTAATCCGTTTGCTCGATTGATTGTTCTTGGTCAATGTCTAGGCCTTAGATATGTTGAATTTCTCCTCCAAAATTCTCTAATCATGTTTGTTTCAACACCAAATACACGATATAGGACATGTACGATACACAATTCTTTGGAAAAAAGGATACATGATGGATGCGATACATGATATTTTAGAAAAGGCAATACATGATATTATCTTCCACGATACGATACTTGCATTTTACCTAATACACGATATCTGACATTGGTGATACATGATACTCAATCTTTAACGATACGATACCTATAATTGTCACGATAGACTATACTTGTGGGAGATCCGATACACGATACTTACTCTCACCATATGATACTTCTCCTCTTGATGATACACCATATTGGATGGCAACGATACACAATACACAATATCACTTTCCCCATGATATGATACTTAGTCACCTCAGGATACACGATGCTCAAAGAATACATGATACACAATACTAACCCTCTCACGATATATGATACTTGATAAGTATCAAGGATACATGATACACAATTACTCCTGATACTTGTGAGGTATCATGATACACAGGGAATATGAGGTATTGGCTATACATGATACTTGCCAAGTATCGCGATACATGAGAATTCTGGTATCACAATACGTGAACTCGATCAGTCATGATACTTGGACTTTTAGAGGTCCAAATTCAAAAATTTTTGTGGGTTTGTGCTCTTCATGTGTTCCTTATCTCCTTTATGTGCCCGTGGCTACAAAATCTCACTTGCAATACACACACAATGTCGTGTCATAATCTGGAGTTGTTCTAACATAATTTGAAGTTTAGCAAGATGCAAGGCTCACCTTAGAGGTTCCTTTGCTTAACTCTCTGTTATTGACTCCCTCTGTGCATCTACTTCTTCATGATACTTGCTCCGCGATACCAGTCACTAATCTACTCATGATACTAGCATTAGGCACATTTGAATTGGAAAATGAATGATTTTGTATTTTAAGCCTTCGGGGTGAACAAGTCTTGAAACTAAAATCATTAGCATTAGGCACATTTGAATTGGAAAATGAATGATTTTGTATTTTAAGCCTTCGGGGTGAACAAGTCTTGAAACTAAAATTAATGATTTTATTTTTATTTTCTTGGGGTGATTTTCCTAATCTACTCTTACACACCCTCCTATTCTTAATCCCTAACTCTCCCACTTCCTCACTCCTAAACCTAAAACTTTTTACACACACCACAAGTGTGTCAAGTAACAAGTGCAAGGAATTGTTAATTTGTCACACCATTGAGATCACTTCTAAGCACAGAATACCTTCACATCATAGCTATAACCATCATGTAGGCACCTTGACCGGAATATTCCTCGGAACTATTGTATAAGGCTAATGTTACAATGTTTGGGAATCATGCTTCTAGAGGACTCCTCTTGAGCATCTACATGTCTCTTTAATGTTTTACATAGGATTTTAAAAGAATATAGGCTTTAAAAACATGAAAAATTTGGGCCCTCTTTTCTTCACTTCTTTTTTTTGCAACACTATAGGGAGAGAAAGACAAGGATTGGACACAGATAGAATAGAATGAGAAAGGCTCAGAGGACATAGACCTCAAAGAGGCATGGATGACTTTCCCCTACCTAGACCAAGAGAGCGCCCAAGAAATTTGTGGCCTACACAATTAGTGAAATCTATGAAGAATTACTTCAATAGTATCGGTGACCCCTATATCATGTTGCATAATTCAAGCAAGTATTGAGGGCTAAACAAGTGGAGGACATGTTCACTCAGTATAATGCATTTGGATTAACCTTGAATACCGCCCTAACTTGGTTCAAGCCTCTACATCAAGGAAAGTTTAGGGACATACATCAATTGTTAGAATCCTTCGTTACTCAATTTTCCAAGAGCTAAATCGGGTGTAATACCTCCTCTTTCATCCATAGTTTCAAACACACACCGCATGAATTTTTAAGGCTAATAGGATGTAGATTCAAGTAATAAATTGAGAGATGCCCCATACCAGAGTTAACCACTCAAGCTAAGCAAGTTTCCCTATTTCTGGACAGCTTAGTAAGCACAAAACTACAATCATATGTCTAACTCAAGGAGCCCCAGACCATAGAGTTATGCATTAGAATCTGTATAGATAGAGGATAATTTGGGATATGAGTTAGAGCTCTCCAAAATCTATAAGGATTCACATTGCTCAACTAGTTTCACATCCAAGCCCTCTACCTTGATAGAAGATTTGGCAGAACAAGTGACTTAAAAGCTAGGAGTGTCAAGTAAGCAAACCCCTATAATGGTTTCAACCAAACATTGTTATACTTGTGGAGGGGATCACATGGCCAATTTGTGTCCATTGATGATTTTGAATCCAAGAAACTCGATTGTGCATTATTGTTCAATTGAGAGGAAGTACATGAACCACATAGCTCAAGATTGTCCATATAAGAAGCAGGTAGTTAGGCAAAACTACTAGTAGCCTTACTTGTAGCCAGGTAGATATCAAGGCCAGTACCAACAAAAGCCTTATTTTGGGCCCCCTCAGAACTATTATCCACCATACTGGCACAACCTAGACCCCTATCCATGTTAGGATAACAACCACCACAATTTTCAATGTAATCTCGATAAAATATGCATCAACTAAGGATAACCTCCAGATCAGCCCCTCAAACCTCTTAGTATAACCAAGTTCAAGAAGAAATTATCAATGGGGAGAAACAAAATCTTTATTAAGACACAAAGATCACAAGGCCCCAATTTACCTATTGAGCAGTATGAGAGGGCCAAGAGGGAAAACTTGTGTTTTAGGTGCATGTCTTCTAGCCATGCACAATGGAGTTTTCCACTCAGAAAGGGGGAAGAGAAGAAGGGAGGACCATGGAGTAGTACGGCCCTTGATAAGGGCAAAAAGGTATTCCACCTAATGCAGACACTTCCCATTCATGGGAGCTCTAGCTACAAGGGAGTGGAAGTGATGCATGAGGACATGGAGCCCACATGTTTGACATAGTCATCGTGGTCACGTCTGTTTGGACCACATGACCTATTTAAATGACATGGTAGTGTATACGAGACCAAGGTATGAGTCATGATAGATGACTATGCCACTCATAGCTTCATAAACTATGCTCTAGTCAAGAAGCTTAAGATTCGCCAACAGCAGAGTGCACATAAATACATAGTATCTATTATGCAAGGGGAAGACAGAAGGATATGGCATACTATGGTATCCGATTTGGAAGTCAAGATATAAGATTACACTAACCATCTAGACTTCCAAATCATGAATATGGAGAGGGTAGACCTTGTTTTAGGAAGAGAGCGGCTATGGGGGTTGGGAGACATACTTAAATGCTATTACCAAAACAACAATATTGAGTTTATAAAAAATGGTAGTAAATTTTTTATACAAGGAGAGAGAGATGTACTTAGTGCACCTCTCACCTCCTCTTTAGAATTGTATAGCCTTTGTCATTTTGAGCATGTATAAGAGATCTTTTTGTTGTATAATCAAGATTTTGATCATTATATAGACACTTTTTTTCATGTTAAAAATGTAACTATGGATAGGAATTTTAACTATTCTTTCTCGCAAGGGTCTATTGTTAAAGTTTTTAAGGATCTTATGTTTGAATTTAGAGATGTTTTTTGCACTGACTTACATAGGTGCTACCACCTGAGAGAGGGTACATTAACCATGCTATTGAGGTAGTTACTAACACTAATCCTATTTGTAAGGCACCTTATAGGCTTAGTGTTTCTCTACATGAGGAGATAGAGAGGAAATTACAAGGTTATTTAGATAAGGGTTTTATTAAACCTAGTAACTCACCTTCATTACCAATACTCCTATTTAAAAAGAAGGATGGATCTCTGAGACTATGCATAGATTATAGGGCACTAAACAAGGTAACTATCAAAAATATGTTTCCAATGCCTATGTTGGAAGACCTATTTGATCAGTTGCATCAATCTAGGTATTTTACCAAGCTTGACCTTAGATCAAGATATCATTAAATTAGGATTAAGATAGAGGGTGTCCCTAAAACTAACTTTGGGACTAGATATGGGTATTATGAGCTTTTTGTGATGCCTTTTGGTCTCACCAATGCTCCGGCCACTTTTGTGAAACTCATGAGTAGTGTATTGTGGCCTTATCTACGATAGTCTGTAGTAGATTTTCTATATGATATTCTGATCTAGAGTAGATCAGAATAGGAACACTTGAGAAAACTATTCCAAGTATTTATAGAAAATTCACTCTTTTCCAAGGATTCAAAGTATGAATTTTTTTAAATAAAGGTTATATACCTTGTGCATATAGTCTCGCAAGATGGAATTCACATGGATCCTAAAAAATTATGGGTTATTATGGAGTGGCCACATCCCAAGAACCTCGAAGAGCTATAGATCTTCCTAGGTTTATCAAGATTCTATCAAAGATTCATTAAGAATTATGCAAAAATTCTTGTCCTGATGATGGAATAGCTTAAAGGGAAAGAGAAAGCCTTTCATTGGAGAGATGAAGCAAAATATGGAGAAACTGAAAGTAGCCATTGCTACAGCTCCACTTTTGCACATAGCAAATCCCAATAAATCTTTTGTGGGTGAGACTGACACCAATGATTTTGCTATAGGAGCAGTTTTAGTTTAGAATGATCAATGTAGCTTTTGAGAGTAAGAAGCTAGAACGTGCTTAGAAGAATTAATTTGTCTATAAGAAGGAGTTGTATGCAATTTTCCATTCTTTGAAGAAGTTGCATATTATTTATATCGTGCCAAAGACACGATAGTGTTTTATCAAGAGAGCATTAAGTGGCTCTCTAATCAAATAGACCTTAAAGGTCATAAACCCCGATGGGTAGAGAACCTTCAGGAGTTTGATTATGATCTTAGGTATGGGAAGGGAAAGTTTAATGTAGTGGCTGACTCGCTTATCCGCATGCCTATGCTCAATTGATTGAGTTTTACACAGATCTCCAATGGGCTAATTGAGTCCATTAGAGGGAAACGTAGGCTTGATCCTACATATTCCAAAATTTGGGAAGCCATAGAGAAAGGGGATCATGATACATGGGTTTCCAATCAGGATTGAGTATTGACAGGTTCTCAAGAAGGATTCAAGTGGAAGATTTATAGCATCCATTATGGATATCTTTTATACACTCGGAGATTTTTAGATGAGACGGCACATTATGTATGAATGTCATGACACAACTAGTGCGGGACACCCAGTGTGAAGAGAGATGGTGGATGCAATCCAAAGATGAGTAGGTGCCGCTACAACCAGCTTCACACCAGCCAACTAAGACTTCAGAGTTGATTAGTAGACCCTTTGAGCTTCCTAAATCCACCAAAATATCAGCCAAGTACTTTGGAACATGTATCCCAAAAGTTTAAGTCAAGACAGGCTAGTTGCGAAATGACTAGCTCCCAAAACTTGCTATTTTTGGACATACACCTGCTGGAAAAAATGAACAGTGCTCTCAACCTGGAAGGAATTAGAAAAATTCCCTTTGGGCATAGCAAAAAGACTTAGCAAGCTTCCTATTCCAAGTTAAAACACTTCAAATGATGGACTGAGCACTGAGAACAAGTTTCATCAAGTTCTGGAACATTCCCACAATTCTCGGGGCTCTGCAGAGATAGACCAGTAAGCAGTAAAATGCAGATATCTCCAAAAGTATAAATCCAAGGACCTTGAAAATTTATAGGTACAAACTAGACAGTGAGAGCTATCCAACGCACTTTAAAACACTGAAAAATGTTCAGTAAAACTCGAGATATGACCTTCTGAAGTTACTGCTCTGAGTGAGTATAGCAGAGAACAAAACAGAGAGGTAGATGATAATAAATGTATAGATTCACATATGATTACAACCACATTGGCAATGAATCTTTGCACAATGGGAGTAGAATGATAGAGCTATGGAGTAAGCTCTTCAATCTCTACAAAATGACATGAAGTGGTCACGTACAAGGCTTGCTAATCGCCTCTTCCTTCTTGCTCCTTTTATAGCAATTCTTGGAGGGAGTTTTGAATTCGAATTCGAATGGCTCCACCTAAAAGTGATCCCCAAAGTTAGGAGAGATTCCCTCAGCTCAAAAATTCGTGATTTTGGTAGTTGGAGCCACGAATTTGCTTTTACATCATGCATGAGGTAAGCCATCCTTTTCCTTTTTTCTTTTTCCATTTACAAGAGATAAAATGTACTCTTTTACAAGAGGTGTTCACATGACTACTCATGTGACTTACAAATGAGGATAATATCAAGCATATCAAGCATGTAGGCTTGGGCAAAATGCACCAACAGCTCCCCCTCAAGCCTAACATGCTTGGCCTCCAAATAAGTCTTCAATTGTCCTTGATTTCGTGCAAACCAATCATCAACTTGAATCTACTTAATTTCGTACCATCAAGAGCTTTCGTCAACATGTCTGCACATTGCATATCTGTAGAGACATAGGATAGTTGAATATCCTTGCTCAATAGCTTCTCCCTTACATAATGGTAGTGGACTTCAATATGCTTGGTTCTAGCATGGTATACCGGATTAGCTGCTAGATGTAGTGAGCTTGTGTTGTCACCAAAGATGTGAGGTGTTGAAGAATGAAGTCCAAGATCTGTGTACAAAGATTTTAACCACATGATTTCTTGAGTTGCATTAGCCAAACCTCTATATTCAGCTTCAGTAGAAGATAATGCCACGGTTGGTTGCTTCTTCGATGACCAAGAAATGATTTTTGAACCTGCAAATGATATATACCCTGATGTGCTTCTTCTATCATCTTTAGATCCGGCCCAATCTGCATCTGAGTAGACCTTTAGCTCAATATCTGAAGTATATGAATAGAACAAACCTTCATTCATGGTCCCCTTTAGGTACTTGAGGACTCGCTTGGCCGCTTCCATATGTGGTCTTCTCGGCTTATGCATAAACTGACTCAATATGCTAACACTATAGCATATATCCACCCTTGTGAGTGTTGCATAGTTCAAACTTCCAACCAAGCTTTGATAGCTTGTGATGTCTTCAATTGGCTCTCCTTCATAAGCACTAAGCTTATGATTTTGCTCCATAGGTGTACCTGCACACTTTGTATTTTCCATCTTGAACTTGACGAGCATGTCATGGACATACTTCCTTTGTGTGATGTATATACCTGAATCTGTGTAGATCAACTCCAATCCAAGAAAATAAGTGAGTGGTCCGAGGTCACTTATCTTGAACTCCTCCTTCATTTGACTCTTTACCTGTTTGATTCCTTCAAGATCATTGCCTGTGATAATAATATCATCAACATACACACATAAATAGATCACTTCATATCCATTCCTCTTTATGAACAAAGAGGTATCCGCCTTGCTAGCTTTGAATCCTTGGTCCTGCAAATAAGTAACCAATCTGAAATTCCAAGCTCTTGGAGCTTGCTTCAATCCATACAAAGCTTTCTTTAGTTTGCATACATAGTTAGGATGATGTGCATCCTCATATCCAGGAGGTTGTGCCATATACACTTCCTCAGAAATCCATCCATTCAAGAAAGCATTCTTTACATCAAGTTGATAAAGATTCCAATTTCTAGATGCAGCAAGACTAATGAGAACCCTAATTGTAGGCATTTTTGCAACAGGAGAGAAAGTCTCCTCATAATCAATACCATGGGTTTGAGCAAACCCTTTAGCAACTAACCTTGCTTTGTGTCTATTTATACTTCCATCTGGATTCCTCTTGATTTTGTATATCCATCGAGATCCGATTATCTTCATAGATGGCTTGTTAGGTACAAGCTCCCAAGTGTCATTCTCCTTCAAGGCTTCCATTTCTTCATCCATTGCATCTCTCCAAGCTTTCTTGCTTTGTGCTTCTTCGAATGTGGTAGGTTCTTCCTTGGTTGAATCCTTTGCAATGTAGATTGAGTGCTTGGTGACCAAAGAAGTATCATAACCAAACCTCTCTGGTTTCTTCTTCTCCCTCGAAGACCTTCTAAGTGGTTGATGTGAGCTCTCGGGTCCATATGTAGCATCCTGCATCTTTGCTTTACCTTTGTTCTTCCATAGCTTTAGTCTTTCCAAGTCTTCTAGGTCAATCTCCGAATCACTTTCTTCAATCTGCTTTGGCTCCTTTGGTTGAAGTGATGGAAAATCTTCATCCAAGTCGTATGGCAGCTTCACTTTCCTGTCATCATCAAACCATGATTTGTTTTCATCAAAAATTACATCTCTACTCACAGAAAATCCTTTATTGGTTGGATTGTACAATCTATATCCTTTTTGGTTTTGATCATAACCAATGAATACACACTTCTCTGCCTTGGGATCCAATTTCCCTCTTACTTGAGAAGGAATGTGAGCATAGGCTAAGCATCCAAAGATTTTACAATGCTCTAGACTAGGTCTTCTTCCATTCCACACTTCATATGGAGTGGTTCCATCTAGTGACTTAGATGGAAGTCTATTTATGAGATATGTGGCTGTCGACACAGCCTCTGCCCATAGGTAGTTCGGCAATCCCTTTTCGTTGAGCATGGACCTTGCAGCTTCGACGATAGCTCTATTCCTCCTCTCTGCTACACCATTGAGTTCAGGTGTATACCTTGTAGTGACTTCCCTTTTAATGCCTCTTTCATGCAAGAAGGCATCAAATTCAGAAGAGAAGTATTCTCCTCCACCATCTGATCTGAGTCTTTTCAAAGTCCTACCTGTTTGATTTTCAACAAGAGCAATATACTTCTTAAAGCAATTAAACACTTCATCCTTGTGCTTCATGAAAAACAGAATGGTCCACCTGCTACAATCATCTATGAAAGACACATAATATCTTGAGCCTGATATAGATGGCTCCTTACTTGGACCCCACACATCCGTGTGCACTAGATCCAAAGGATTTTGATACATATATCCTTTCTTATTGAAAGGTTGTCTATGAGCCTTGCCGAGTTGACAAGCTTCACACTTATAAATCATGTGTTGCCTTGTGATATTAGGCAAACCAAGTACACTTTGGTCCCTGCAAATCTGTTTGAGTGTCCTCTCACCAATGTGAGCAAGCCTTTTGTGCCATATCTCCAACTCTGTTAGAGTTTGAGATCCATAGCTAAACAAAGCTATGTTCTTTGTATCTTCCACTTCAAAAGTGAAAAGCCTTCCTGTCTTTTCTCCTTTGGCAATCCTTCGAAAGCCTTGCCTTGGGTCTTCAACATATGCTCCAAATCGATTGAATCTAACCTGCAATCCTTTTTCAACAATCTGTCCAACACTTATTAAATTTTTGGTAATTGTAGGGACATACAAGACTTTGCTTAAGAGGTTCATATTCCCATCTGATGTCTTCACATTACCTATCTTCTCCACTGAGTGCTTTGTGTCATCTCCTGTCTGCACTTCATGCTTGTTATGAGGATCTTCCAAATCAGAAAGTAAAGCCACATTTCCTGCTACATGGTTCGAGCATCCCGAATCAATGTAAAATATGTGATCATCATCCTTACCCTTCTTCGTTGATAGATTCATAATCAATAATGAATCTTCTTGACTTTGGTCCTCTGCATAGTTATTGTAATCTCTTCTTCCTCTATGGCCACTTTGATAGTTGTTGTTGTTGTTGTAATTGTTGTTGTAGTAGTTGTTGTTGTAGCCTCCATTGTACCTGCCTCTATTTGATCCATAGCCACCTCTATTGAATCCTCTTCCTCTTGAGTTCCTCGGGTTCCTGAAACATTCTTCAGTAGTATGGTTAGATAAGCCACATATGTTGCAAGGTTGAGATGATTGGAATCTCCCCCTGCCTTGCTTTCCACCTCTGCCTCTTCCTCTAGCTCTTCCTCTACCTGCAAAGTTTGCTTGGAAAGAGCTTCCTTCATCTTCATTCTTCCTATTCTTTGACTTGTCCTTGACCTTAGCTTTATCAGAATATAAGGCAGAAGTTTGATTACCTCTTGAGGACTCACCACCTTTGCTAATCTTTGCTTCATGAGTGAAGAGTTGGCCCATGAGTGTGTTGAGGTCGGGTACATGCATATCCATGTATAAATCCATGGCTGTTGTGAATGACTCCCACTTGTCGTCTGCTTTGATTCCATTCATGATTTGTCTTATGATTTGCTCCTCTTCAATTACCTCTCCAATGCTTCCAAGTTGGTCGGAAATCTCCTTCATCTTTGTGACATAATCAGTCACATTTTGCTTCGGGCTTTTCTTCATTGTTGTGAACTCCATCCACAATTGGTTCTTCCTTGCTCGAGTGTTGGAAGAGAAGAAAGAAGCAAGTGCATTCCAGGTTTCTCTTGATGTCTTGCATCCCTTGACATGAGGTAAAAGAAAATCAGAGATTGAGTTTAGAATATAGGACCTTGCAAGTGCATCCTTCGAACACCAATTCGAAAGTCCTTCCACTTCTTCATGTGATGGTTGCCCTTTGTTCCTCATGGTTGGCATTGCTTCATCTCCGGATATGAATCCATATAGATTCCTTCCTTGAAGGTAAGCCTCCATCCTTAGAGACCATGCCGGGTAGTTATTTCGATCCAATTTGTCAATTGTTGATGGAAATCCATCTCCCATGTTGCTTGACTATGCTCTGATACCACTGTGAAGAGAGATGGTGGATGCAATCCAAAGATGAGTAGGTGCCGCTACAACCAGCTTCACACCAGCCAACTGAGACTTCAGAGTTGATTAGTAGACCCTTTGAGCTTCCTAAATCCACCAAAATATCAGCCAAGTACTTTGGAACATGTATCCCAAAAGTTTAAGTCAAGACAGGCTAGTTGCGAAATGACTAGCTCCCAAAACTTGCTATTTTTGGACATACACCTGCTGGAAAAAATGAACAGTGCTCTCAACCTGGAAGGAATTAGAAAAATTCCTTTTGGGCATAGCAAATAGGCTTAGCAAGCTTCCTATTCCAAGTTAAAACACTTCAAATGATGGACTGAGCACTGAGAACAAGTTTCATCAAGTTCTGGAACATTCCCACAATTCTCGGGGCTCTACAGAGATAGACCAGTAAGTAGTAAAATGCCGATATCTCCAAAAGTATAAATCCAATGACCTTGAAAATTTATAGGTAGAAACTAGACAGTGAGAGCTATCCAACGCACTTTAAAACACTGAAAAATGTTCAGTAAAACTCGAGATATGACCTTCTGAAGTTACTGCTCTGAGTGAGTATAGCAGAGAACAAAACAGAGAGGTAGATGATAATAAATGTATAGATTCACATATGATTACAACCACATTGGCAATGAATCTTTGCACAATGGGAGTAGAATGATAGAGCTATGGAGTAAGCTCTTCAATCTCTACAAAATGACATGAAGTGGTCACGTACAAGGCTTGCTAATCGCCTCTTCCTTCTTGCTCCTTTTATAGCAATTCTTGGAGGGAGTTTTGAATTCGAATTCGAATGGCTCCATCTAAAAGTGATCCCCAAAGTTAGGAGAGATTCCCTCAGCTCAAAAATTCGTGATTTTGGTAGTTGGAGCCACGAATTTGCTTTTACATCATGCATGAGGTAAGCCATCCTTTTCCTTTTTTCTTTTTCCATTTACAAGAGATAAAATGTACTCTTTTACAAGAGGTGTTCACATGACTACTCATGTGACTTACAAATGAGGATAATATCAAGCATATCAAGCATGTAGGCTTGGGCAAAATGCACCAACACCCAGGAGTTAACAAGACTTGTGATCTTGTTAAAAGGTAGCTTTACTGGCTTGGACTTCATAAGGACGTCCTAGAATATGTTCTTAAATGCACTAAATGCTAGGTTAATAAAGTTGGAAGATTAAGGATTGGAGGACCACCCCACCCATTGGATTTTCCTAATGGGAAGTGGGAGAGTATCTCCATGGATTTCATAGTTGGACTACCTAAGACACAGAGAGGGCATGACATTTTTTGGGTGATTGTGGATAGGTTAACCAAAATAGCTAGGTTTATTTCAACACGTACTACATTGAAGACAGTTGAGCTTGGTAGATTTTTTGTAGACAACCTATAAAAATTATATGCTCTTCCTTTAGGCATAGTTTCTTATCAGTATAGGAAGTTTACTAGCCACTTTTGGAGAGTGGTCCTCGAAGGTTGGATAAAAAACCTAGCATGATTATGGCCAAGAATCTACAGTCAAATGGACAAGTAGAGAGGGTTAACCAAATCCTAGAGGATATGCTTCGTGCATATGTGAATGAAAGGCAAACTAATTGGGAAGATTACTTTCCTATAGTAGAGTTTGCATGTAATAGTGCCAAGAGCTCTTCCACTAGGCATAGACCATTTATACCTACGTATGGGTTTCAACCAAGAGCTCCTTATGCAGTAGGATTGTAGAATGAAAAAGTTCAAGCTACAAAGGACTTCTTGAAAGAGATGAACAATATTCTAATGACAACATTAGGAGAGCCCAAGGCAGGGCTAGTATTGGCATATTTAGCAAGCCTAAGTGCATTGCTAAATTCATGGGATTACACATCCATTTTATCTCTTCACAAGAAGGAACTATATGTGAACCTATGCTAGTCATTCTTAGCATTGTTACTTTGAATAAATGTAAAAGAAAATGAATAAGGAACCTTGTGAAGTTAGAGAGCTGAACCCATGACTTATGTGGCAAGAAGAATAAATCAAAATCATCCCTAAAGTGTAGGATCACTTTTAGGTGAGGGAAAATTCAAATTCAAACTCAAATTATGAGTATAAAAATCCATGCTTTTAGTTGCAGGCTATGTGATCCATTCTGAGAGACTTTGAGCTACATCAATGAGCACACATTGAGCTTTATTCATGTATGAGTAGTCCAGTACACTTTGCTTGTATCATATGTTCATTAGCATGTACATTTTGATACATTTCTTCAATTATACCTCTGTCTATTGTTCTTTCTTGCATCTTCATCATTATAGTGATTTTGTGGAATCAATTTCTCTGCATGTACTCATTCATTTTCAATACTTTAACTTGGGTTAGTTAGATTAAATTTTCTAATACTTGCAAATGATGTCATCACCTTCTCATAATAATATCAGAGTGTCATCATAGAATATGATTATGTGTGAGGATTTTTCCTTTTCAATTGATAAATTGGATCAAGGTAACTACTTAGCATGCTCTTTAAGGATGCAAAATCTCTGCAAGGAAGACATATTTATGAATACATCTCGAGAGATGCGATGATGCCTCTTCTAAGGACCAAAGGACAATGAGCACAAGAAGAACAAAGAGACGTTGAACACATGGTGTGCAAAGGATGCTTTGGCAAGGTAATATATTCTAAAATCTATTTTTGATTTCTTACTTCTATACATTAGGGGATGAAAAATTCTAAAATCTATTTTTGATTTCTTACTTCTATACATTAGGGGATGAAAAATTCACAATGAATCTAGAATGCACTTGAAGCATTCTTCTCCTCAAGTACCAAGGATAGGAAGTATCAACTATGGATGGACTTCACATACCTCAAGAAGCAACCAAAGCAACATGTTAGTGACTTTATCAAAAAAGAATAAAGATAGCTGATGAGTTAGGAAGCACTAGAGAGGTCATACATGAAGAGAAAATGTTCAAACACGTCATCAATGGAATCAAAGAAGATAAGTGGGAAGCACTCACCATTGCCATGGATTTATACATGGACGTGCAAGTACTAGATTTCAACACACTCATGGGACAACTCTTCATTCATGAAGCCAAGATTTTGAAGAATGGAGATACATAGAAAGGTAATCAATCCTTTTCCATATACATTAATAAAGGTAGAAGTAAAGATGCCAAAGGTAAAGGGAAGAAACCTCATGAAGAAGTAAGCACCTCCCAAGCTAACTTTGCAGGTAGATGGAGAAGCTCAAGAGGAAGAGGTAGAGGAGGTAGAAAAGGTAGGGGGAGACCTCAGAGATCTCATCTTGTGCTATGTGGACTTACCAATCATATCACTAAGCATTGCTTCAAGAACCAAAGGAACCATAGAGAAGAGGATACAACAGAGGAGGATATGGAGCACCTAGAAGTAGATACAACAACAACTATGGTTACAATGGCAACAACAACTTCAAAAATAAGTATCAAGGAGGTTATAAAGGAAAGAGAGACTACTAAAATCATATTGAGGATCAATCATAAGATGAATCTCTTCTAATCATGAACATCTGTATGAAAGGAGGTAAATCAGATGAGCATGTATTTTATATTGAATTTGGATGTTCAAATAATTTAGTAGGAAATGTAGCACTACTCTTCAATTCAAAAAACCCCAAGAAAAAGCATGAAGATCAAATAGGAAATGACATAATGCACCCTATGGAGAAGATTAGAAATTTGAAGACTTCAAATAGTAACATGAATTTTTTGAGCAAAGTTCTCTATGAACCTCGTATCACTATTAAACTTCCCTTTTGGTTGAGGAGAGAGATAGGTCGAATTCAGTTCTTGGGGTGGGAGAGTTTAAACTAATTTAACATTATGTATTTTCCTAATAACCAATTCTCAAGGATACAAGTCACTTATGATTACTTAGTCGAATAATAGTACTAGATCGTATACATATTAGGCACCAGCACTTATGGAAACTATAATGCTAGACTTTCAGTGTACATAGATATTACTGAAGTACACTGAACATGTACTTTTCATTGATTACTAACAGACACCTCAAAATTTTGCTTTACTATTGGAAAAACCGAGTATACTTCTACATCTCCGTAATGATACCTTAGTGACTTGCAGATATCCACACACTACACAATCCCCTATAAATTACAACAGTGATATCCATTGATTTTATTGATTTAACAAATACAGACTTATATAAGATACAGAAGGAGATCAAGACTATGGGCACACTAACAGTATGTGCAGAACAATGTGCCCAAAGCACTACTAACCAAACTTGATCGGCACCTACATTGGGTGATCTGCCCCATAAACTCCGTGCTTCTCTCATTCATTAGGCAAAAAGTTACAATTGTATAGTCTTGCCTTTTTGGTCCAGGTTGTTCACCAAAAATTACATCGACCAAAAATTACATCAAATTACAAGCATAAATCTACCAACCTAACACTAGCACACGTGGAAGATCTGAACCCAAAAAGGCAACCTAGGGAGCCGGGTTCCCATCTTCTTCCTCTGGTTCTTCGTTCGACGATGTATGAAGTTCAAACTTTAGTGATTCCTTAACTTCTTGGAAAGTGTTTTGTATCTTTTTTACAATGGTCTTCAAAAACTTCTAGACTTGGTGAGGATCCAGAAGAACTACTTTAGAGGAGTGTTTGCTAATGAAGGCTATAGTGGAGACAATTTCTTGGCTTTGAGCTCATGCTAACTAAAGTCCAAAGCCTTGTTGCAAATAGAAATCATGCTTCATAAGATTCTTTCACTTTTTGCCTTCAGTGTGTGCTTGTTGGAGGGTGGTGGTTTTTCCAAATTCAAATTGCTCCAAACTAGTCTATAAGCATGTGATTTCATCTTGATTAGTAGTAGTGGCTATCATCAATCGGATAGCTTTTGAGGAGATATGGTCAGTCGGGTAGCTCAGGTTCAAGAGGTATGTCCCACAGCTAATAAGGAGATACGGTCCAAGAACAATCGAGACTCTGTGGAGAAGATGAGCATTTGGGAGAGTAATTGGAAGATGACATTGGGGACATCTTGGGGAAGAGGGAGCAAGAGAGACTATCTGGGATACATCAGTTGAATGGGTAGGGGATGGCAAAGAAGTGGGCAGAGGTTCATTGGGCATGGGTTGATTGGGTTGAGTAATAAGTGCAAACAAGATCACTGAAGCATGAGAAGAAGGGGTTGTTGGATGAAAGTCAAAGGAGAAGGAAAAGATTCCTCCGAGGATGCAGATGGGATAGGGACAATGTTGGGAGGGGTTTTATTGGATTCTGCAACAAGTTTTACTAGCATGAAGCTAGTGGTGGCCATATTATTGATGGTTTCTTCAATTTCAAAGGAACTGGAGCTTCAAACTTGGTGGGGGCATTTATCACGTCAAAAGATTAACCTGATGATTTTGTCTTCTTCATTGGTGGGAGAATCAGGAGGGTCAGGGCATGAGGGATCAACAATACACATTTTTGGACAGGGAATTCACTCGCGTAAAGGACAAAAAGAATGTAAGGAAGATGGGTATAAGTGGAGTGAGACTGTTGTAACTACCTCATGGTCTCTTGGCATTCTTGATGAATGCGGTGGAAAAGGACACCAACCTAGTTGATTGAAAGATGAGCTAGAACTAAAATGAGCGAGTAGAACTGGTAGGAGATTCCGTAAGCACAATGTTACAAATTCATTGCAACCTTTAAAAATGTGAAGATGGCTTGCTCTAGTTCAGGGTGACAGTTGATAGCATATTTGATGGAGCTATGGCGGGGGAATAAATGCTCCATAGCCATGCATGAGAGGGGCTCGACAAAGGTGATGCCCTCAGTGGGGAGATGGAACCATTCTGCTACCTTAGTCATCATGGTGTGGAATTTAGTGCCATTGAGAGGGACAGTCTAAACTATAGTGCATGATGGCTCCACAATGATACAGAGAGTGATACTCTCGGTCATAGGGTGCACCAGAATGCCACCCCATTGGAGGAGGGCAAAGTTGTCTAAGCGAAGAACACCTAAATAGTGATAAATGGGCTCAATAAACACCATGGAAACGACATCAATTGTAATGAGATATTTCATGGTAGGAATGGGTGAGATGGTGGGACAACTATAGAGTGCAAGGCTAGAGCAAGCAAGCATACAAGACACAATCAGGAAAAAACACATTCGGGTGGGAATGACGTGGTATATAATGTAGAAACATGCAATCATGGGTCCTAGATTAAAAATATACACACATGGAAGGTAGCTCAAAAGGGTGCAACTTTGACCCATTGATTGGATTTTTAATCAATTCTTGGGCAAGAGTCTGCAATAAAAAAAATGTTGGACCAAGTTGGGCAAAAAATTTGTAGGGACCAAACCACCAAATGTTGAATTTTCTTGCAGCCCGATCCTATTTCAAATTATAAAAGAGTACGAGCTCTCCTCCACTGAATACTAATATTTTAAGAAAATGGTCATCGGTGCGGGCTTGTCAAATATGTAGTTCTTGCATCAATAAAAAACTTTCAAAGTGCTATTCATCCAACATATGGAGATAATCCAATTGAGTATAGGGAATCCTTTGGAAAAAGTTTCTAGTCCATAATAACTCCTAAACTGAGAACAACAATTTCCTTTGGGGCAATGGCTTCCAAACCATAGGCGAGTTTGAAGGGTGTACATCCCATGGCCACTTTATAAGTAGTACGATAGGCCTATAACACAATAAGGAGCAACTGATCTCAATGCTCTGGATAATCCTCAATTACTTTTTTCAAGATAGTGAGAAGGGTTTTATTAGTACTTTTGGCTAGACCATTGGCATGGGAGTAATATGGAGTACTAAAATTATGAATAATTTGGAATTACTGAGTGATGGCATTGATTATGCCATTCACAAAATGGGTGTTGTCGTCGAAGAAAATTTCCAAAGGAAGAACAAAACACAGGAAAACATCACATGTCAAATAGCAAGCAACAATCAAAGTAGTAGCTGATTTGATAGCCCATGCTTTTGCCCAGTGGGTGGCATAGTCAGTATAGGTTAGTATATACCGATTATTAGAAAGAATGGTAGGTGGAGTGATGGGGCCAATAAAATTTAATCCCCACTTTTGGAATGGTTCCAAAGGTAGAATGGGTTGGAAAGGGAAATGAGAGCATGGTAGAGGCTGAACGATTTGTTGGCAGGGATTACAAGCCCAAAAATAGTGATGGATGTCCCTCTGCATAGTTGGCCACCACAATCCACTCTACAATAGCTTTTTGTTAAGTTAAATCTACAGAAAAGTGGCCATCAATTGGATCCGATTCAGCCAAGGCTAATATTGAAGGGACCTCATGAGTTGGTACACACTGGAGCCAAGCTCTAGATGGATTGGAGTAGTATTATTGACCAACAAAAATACAAAATCTTTGACTATAAAAAGCCAGTTTATGGCAAGCCACAATATAGAGAGAAGCAAGAGGGAAACCCATGGTCAAAAAGTTAGTAACATATCATAATAGGAAGCCGGAAAATCCCAAGTAACCAAGGAAGTGCTAGGTTGAGATACATAAATGACAGGAGATAAGTCATCCACTCTAGTAGGATCTTAACCAAAATCCAATTGGGAAGGAAATCAACCACTGCATGGGAGGATCTTGGGCAATGAAGAACATCACAAGCGAATTCTTGGAGTAGGAGTACCCAACAAGCGAGTTGGCCTCCTAAATTTTGTTGAATACAAGGTAAGTCAGAGCTGAGTACTTGACATGGAATATAAATTTTTGAGCTAAGGGATAGTGCTCAAATTTCTTAATATAATAAATTAAACCTAAGCATTCACATTTGATTACTAAATACTTATGCTCAAGAGGTGCCAACCATTGACTAGCATAATACATAGGGCAATATCGTTCATCCATCAGTAGCATCAGAACACTACCAATAGCTATATTAGACATGTCCACAAAAACATTGAAAGGAAGGTCCCACTTTGGTGCTTGGAGTATAGGTGCCTGGATCAATATCTACTTTAGTATGAGAAAAGTCATTTGAAATTCCCTAGTCCATTGAAAATCATGAGGAGCCATCATGGTTAAACAGATGAGGGGGATAGTGAGGTGAATGAGTGAGTGAAGAGGCCAACCATGCCATCAAATTTGGTCGAGAAAACATAGGACCTCTTTGTGGATTTTGGTAGTGGAGTGAAGATGCCAACCATGCCATCAAAACTACCTGAACTTTTTTGGGGTCAACTTGTATGCCCTAGCAAGAAATAATGTGTCCCAAAAGCTTACCGCAAGACATGACAAAAATAGATTTAGCTAGATTTATGCATAATCGATATTCTTTGCACTTAAGAAAATAGAGCCATAAATGTTGCAAGTGGTCCACTTTATTACCCAATACCAAAAAATCATCGAGGAACACACACATAAAACTAGTAAGATAAGGAAAGAAAATGTCCTACGTACACCTGTGGAAAATACAAGGGGCATTACTCAAGCCAAACCACATAACCATACAAGCATAAACCGCCCAATTCGTAATGAAGGTCTTCTTAGGTACATACTGCTTTGCCATACGAACCTGATTATATTTATTGTACCCATCTAGAAAGGATTAAATCTCATGACGAGCGACTTCATCTAGCATGCTATCTAGGAAGGGTAAAAGAAAAGGATCTGTTACAATGGCAACATTCAACTTTTGGTAATCAACACAGATTCTCAATTACTTATTTTCCTTAGGAACAATCATAGTTGGGGAAATCCGCTCAGCACGTTCAATAGAAACAATGAACCTGTGGAGGGAGAGACTAGTAAAAGAAAATAAGAAGAAAAGAAAAAAAGAAAATAATTCATTAAACACTACTCTCAACCTAGAGCCCCAGAGGGGCACACATCAAGTTAAAATGAGATACAAAGAAAAAAATGACACATGTTGAAAGCATGCAAGAAGTCTCAAAGCATGTAAACAAAGAAAGACAAATGGGATATTTGAAGCACCACTCTTTGAGACATGGATGCAATCCTAGCCACTGGTTGCATGCGTGTCCTACAATGATAATGTAGAAACCCTAGTGTATGAATAATCAAGCATGAAACACCAATCTAAAGCTCTGCTAAAAAGTAAGCTACAACTGAATGAAATGGTTGAGTATATTGACTTTCCAAGTTTCACTGGGATCATTGAGAGGTCCTTGATACACACATAGATAGTTGCAAGAAGGGGGTGCTCAACTAGATGTCCTCACCTTTGTTATTGATCTTCAAGCATGTGGTACCCTAGCAGAATTAGATGAAAATTTCAGCCAAATCTCAAATGTTTGATTCAAGACAGACTAATTCCTGATTTTGAGCATGAAGAGAAAACCTTTTATTTATGGAAGGAGGCACTCAAAAACATGCTTGATGCTCCCAACCTATTATGAATTGGATAAAATACTTTTGCAAAGGTTCAATGAGACGTCATTTGAGTTTATCCAAGTTACTTCATGATTCTACAGTAACTATAGAGTGAGCAATATACTTAAGAATGCATACGTATGATCCTAGGATTTCAGCAAGCAAACAATACACAAAGAGAGTCATAGAGATTGATTCATATCTCTAAAAATAGATCTTGAATTATCCAAATATTACATATACAAGCTCACAAGGATTTTACCTTCATGATCCAAGAATAAGATGAGACAATGACATGATAGCTTCACTTCAATAATTGTATGAAGTTGGCATACTTGAATAGTACATTGAGAGGAAAGGAGAGTAGCTCGAGAAGATGATGAAAAGTTCAACTATATGTATAGATATATAAAGTACAATGCTTGGAGGTGTTGGATTACAATGGATATGAGGTAAGTAAAATTGCCATTCTAGAAGTGACTGAGAGCTTTGATATATCCCATGGCTTCTTTTTGAAGTATATATAAGTTTTTCTCCTTGATTTTAGTAGATAGTTCTTGATTGATTTATGAACATATTCCAGTAATATTTTAGCTAATCATTTGAAGTTTTAATTCAAATGTGGCTCATGTTTTGTGGTTCACTTTAGACTTGCTTTGATTCTTGAATTTTCATCATTAAGTACTTTTACAATAGGTAAAAGTATAATGACTTATACTTAGGAATTATCTAAGGATATGTGTATACACACACATTGTTTCTCATAGTCAAATGTAATTCATAAATATGGTCAAGCACTTAGGCTTGCCATATGTACCAATATTTTGCAAGCAAAGAGCCACCTCCACAAGATACTCGATCCCTTCCCCTCCTCACTATGAACTTGTCAACATCTATCACTTACTAATGAGATAAGTGTCTGCATGAGGTTGTAACAATCAAATACATCAAATGAAAATACCTACATCTTAAATGTTCTTCCTCTTCTCCTCTCTTTGGAAGATTTGAATTAATGTTAGAGTGGGACATGCTAGTCTTCTCATATATTAGTGAAGTAGGAATCTTGGACTTTGATATCCTTTTTGTGGCCTTATTGAATTCCTCTTCATTTATTTGACCATTTTCACTTGTAGGTATGTCATCACGGACCAATTGTATTGTCTTCCAATGAGTCACTAAATGGAAAACACTTATTTTCCAGTACTTTAGAGCAGTTGTTCAAGGGTCACTCTAATAAGGTACAAATAGACTTAAGCATTCATCAATTTTCAATTCAAATGCCCTATTGACATCATGTAAAAAAAAAGTATTGTCTATCAATAAGAACCATTGAGAAAGCTTTTATTTATAACTCTAGTATATCCATTATGGCTAGGCAAAGATAGATGGTACAGTGGCTTCTTCCAACTTTTCATCCGCACCATGAAGGTAATTTGTTTCAATTGCTCTCTTTTTTGCAACAAATGCATATTGGGTTATGGTTAGGTTTTGAGATAGTTTAGGGTTAGTTTTTGGGTATTTTAAGATTAGGGCTAGTGACTTTACTCATAGGTTTCAAATCATAAATAAAACTTGGCTTCCCATTCTTTTTTGGCCTCGTGAACCATCTATTCGAATATGGTGTTGAAGATGGCTCCAATATTCACATCCATATCTTCTCTTTCAATAATCATATGAGCTCAAGTAAATGAGCCTTAGGAATCCAAGTAGGCCAAATACTCCAAGGAATATAAGAAACGATAAATATAATCATGGGAGGAGCTTGTTTCACATCTGCACAACATATTTCCTATGGGGAAAGAGAAAATGTATTTCCATGAATTCTAATAACATCAATGAATTCTTCTTTGTTTTTCATCGCAAGAAATATTTTCTCTTCAAACTTAACCTGCTTTATTATTTCTTTAGTAAAATGATGCCCTATTAGATCCCAGTTTCTCAACATAGAGTCATCTAACACTCTTTCAAACATCACATAACTTTCTTTTGGTAGTCATTGACATATGGGTTTAACCTTTTTATCCACAATATTATATTTTGTCTCTACTCCCACTTCGTGCTCCTTTAGAAATTTAGCAATTACTTCATACTCATCAATGGAAATTCAAAAACTCTCGTAAATTTGTACATGTTTAGGTAGGATAGCACATTTTGATAGAAATTGTGGTTGGAATAAGTCCCAAACTACGGTGCATAACCATCACATGCATGAACATATGCAATAATTGGACTTTTCTTGAATTTCCTTCTATTTGTCCAATGGTTCTAACATACTATCATTATATGGAGTCTCTATAAGCCATATTTGGATCATATTCTCATGTATGGAGATCCATCCATTTGGTTTACATTCTCATTTTATGTATAAATGGTTGCCCAAGAATAGCTTCATAAAAACAATTGTTTTGAATTGAAAAGTGGAATTCCTCTGAAACTCACATGATCATTAGCACATGCTCCCAGTAGAATTCAAGTCCCATTGTCTGCATTTCTCATCTACCATCTCTCTTTGTCTATCTGCCATCAAAATTTGTTATATAATTTTTTTGAATCATATTTATCTCTAACTCAAAGTCCATTGGTGCTAGAGCTAAACATGAGTGCTTCTCATCGATAATAGTGATTTTTACTTTCGAAATTGATCTTGCCCAAAATCTTATGTTAAAGTGAATCTCAACCTCCTTTGTATTCACATCATCATCTTCATCATCTTTTGAGTCATTGAGTGTGATTGCATCATTCATAACATGTATCTCTTCTACTTATTCTTGCATTTCCACACCTTAAGGAAGAGGAAATCTCTTTCATTTTACAAGTATGATAAAACTCTCTTCGAATGTAGGCTTCTCAATGGAAAAAACATGTTCTAAAGACATATTTACCTTTATTTTTAGTAGCATGCCATATAAGATTTCCTTGGTGCTAAATTTCTTTTATAACTCAGATGCTAACACAACTTTCAATTCTCTTTTAGTTTTTTTCTTTTGTTCATCATTATCTTGACTTTTGCTTTTGTGAGTACAAAGTCTGAGTATAGAGGTGCTGCAATGGAAGCATGCAAAGCTTCATGGCTAGAGATGTTACTTGCATATTTAGGTGTGGAAGTGCAAAAGCATATCATCATTTATTGTGATAATCTTAGCAGCATCCATTTAGCACAAAATCCTATTTTTTATGCTAGAACAAAGGATATTGAGGTACATTATTACTTCATCAGAGAGAAGGTATTAGTAGTGATATTCATCTTGTTTATGTGAGGGTAGATGAGCAGGTTGCTGATATTTTCACTAAAGCATTTAGAGTAGAGAAAGTGAAAAAGTTTTGAAAGATGCTTGGATTAAAGGACATGGCAATGAGCTTGAAGGAGAAAATTGAGCCATTAATCTCAACATGTGATGATCAAAGATGACACCTATCACTTTTTTCATTTCTTTGACATGTATAGTGGTTACACTAGTATGTGTCAAGGATACTTTAGTGAGATTTACTAGATTTATCTACTGAGAGTGATGGCACACTTGTTTCTTGCCAGCTCACTCCTTCATGGACATTTCCTTATATTGTTCTTCATATATTGCACTAGTCATCCTAAGTGTATTTCACACATGCCACTACCAAAATATATCAACAAATCCCTTTGTGAGTGATGTAGGGAACAAAGAGTTGGCACTCATGTATGAGGAAGTACCAAGCTATATGGAAAGAGATCAATCCATAAAGGAAGTAATCCCAAAGCTTTGTTGAAATCTTGAAACTTCTCCCTAGATAGAGCCTTTGTGAAAACATCTACAACATTATCTTGTGTGGGCACATATGCCAAACTGATATCTCCATCAAAGAACCTCTCTCTAACATAATGAATGTGCTTTGTGTGAGCATCAAACATAGGGTTGTTCGCAACCACCAATGCACTCTGACTGTCAGTCAAGATGCTGATGATAGAAGACTAAAAAACACCTAAATCAGCCAAAAGATGTATGAGCCACATAGACTCAACCATTGCTATGAAAGTTGCTCTATACTCCGCCTCACAACTAGAAGTGGCCCCAACAAGATGCTTCTTGCTCAACAAAGATATGCATGAGCTACCAAGCATGAAGTTAAAACCACTAGTGGACACACAATTGTCATAACAAGTAGCTAAGTAAGAGTAAAATAAAAGCATGTAAATCATGCAATAATGATCCCCCCTTGGGAAAAAGAAATCCAAGTAATTGAGTACCACTCAAGTAGCAAAAGATGTGTTTAACCACATGTCAATGTTTGAAACTTGGGAAATGAATAAATTTACTCATCTGAGAGTCCAAAAACTAAATATCAAGTCGATTTATCCATAAGTAAACCAAGCATCCAACAACCAATTGATAGAGAACAACATCAAATGCAGCTCTTGTTGGAGTTAGATGTCTGCGGAAGCACATGAACAGCACAAGGAAGGAGAAGAAGCTTGGAGCACAACACACAATACCGAATGTATTACCACTAGAATGTACAAAGATAAGTAGCACGTTAGGGCAATATGCATATATACAAGCCGAGGGAAAAAACCTCCTAAAGAGGGAAAAAAGTGCCTCGGCGGTCCAAGAGTGTTCACACACATCACTACCCAAATATATCAACAAATCCCCCTTGGGAGTGATGTGGTGGACAAGGAGCTGGCACTCATGTGCTATGTGGAATCAATCCACAAAAGGAAGTAAGCCCAAAGCTTTGTGGAGAGCTTCAAACTTCTCCCTGGGCAGAGCCTTCATAAAAAGGTCTGCAATGTTCTCCTGCGTGGGCACATATGCCAAGCTGATCTCCCCATTAGAGAACCTCTCCATGACATAATGATAACGCACCTCAATGTGCTTAGTGCAAGCATGGAACATAGGGTTCCTAACAACTACCAATGCGCTCTGACTTTTAGTGAAGATGGTGGTGGCAGAAGACTAACCAACACCCAAATCATCCATAAGGTGTCTGAGCCACACACACTCAATAGCCACTGTGAAAGTTGGCCTATACTCAGCCTCACAATTGGAAGTGGCCACAGTAGACTACTTCTTACTCAACCAAGATATACATGAGCTACAAAGCATCAAGCAAAAGCTACTAGTGGAGACACGAGTGTCATAGAAACCAGCCCAATCACTATCAGAAAAAGCATGCAAATCTGGCAATAGTGATCCCCCCTTGTGATAAAACAATCCAAGTAGTCGGGTACCACTCAGGTAGCGAAAGATGCGCTTAACTGCCTACCAATGCTTGACACCTAGACAATGCATAAACCTGCTCATCTATGAGACAACAAACTAAATATATGGCCGAGTAATGCATAAGTAAATCAAGCATCCACCAACTTGCTGATAGAGAATAGCATCAAATGCATCTCCACCATCATGAAGACTCAATCGCAAACCTGTCTCCATAGAAGTGGCAATAGGCTTAGAGTCTTCAAGGCCAAAATGGTGCAATAATGTGTCAATATATTTCGTTTGACACAAAGCCATTCCACCATTAACTTGCATAAATTGAATGTCCAAATAGTGATGCAAATGCCCCAAATCAGGCATCTCAAATGAGGCATGCAAATTAGCAATATGCATGTCATGAGGACCAATGAGCAGCATGTCATCAACATACACCACAATGATCAAAAACACATCATTAGCACGCTTAACATATAAGGTGCTTTCAGTTGGACTGTTCTCAAAACCATGTGCAATCAGATAGGCATGTATCTTTTCATACCAAGTACATGGTGCTTGCTTTAAACCATATAATGCCTTCTTTAACTTGCATACCTAGTTTTCATGCCCTTTTTGCACAAAGCCACGGGGCTGAAAAACATAGACTTCTTCATGCAAGTCACCATTCAGAAATGTTGTTTTAATGTCCAACTGATGTACATTCCAACCATGATGAGCTACAAGTGCATAGATGCTACGAACAGTAATCATGCGGAAAGTAGGAGCAAAGGTTTCATCAAAATCACTGCCTCTTTCCTATGCATAACCCTTTGCAACAAGCCTACCATTATACATGTCAACTGTTCCATCAAGTTTACGCTTCAGCTTGTATACCCACTTAGTGCCAATGTCCTTCTTGCCATGAAGCAAGTCACATAAAGACTAGGTACAATTCTTCATGATAGCATCATGTTCAGATTGCATTGCAGCCATCCAATGTTCAAAATTTTGTGCTTCATCAAATGAAACAGGCTTAGTCTCATCACAGAGACTAGATGCAACCATAGCATAGCAATCTGATGCAAAAGAGGCACTATGAGAGCCTGAACGAGTATGATATGATAGAGATGCATCTAATTTGCTATCATGCAAAGTTTGCACCAGCCATTTTGGCATAGTTTTTGTCTGCTCAATATCAGCTCTCTCATCAACAAGTGCATCATGTAAATCTACATCAGAAATGGAATGATCTACATCATCACATGAAACCTACAAAAAAGGCTAAGATGTTGCCTCATTAGGACTAGCACTAGACTGTCCACCTGTAAAAAGAGGCAGCAAAGTATCATACATGTCTTTGGAGCTAACAGATGTCTCCTTAGTACATGAAAGTAAGGGCTGAATAGAATCTTCCACAAAAACATCACGGCTAACCAAAATGTGTTTAGTCCGTGGATGATACAGACGATAGCCTTTACTTTCATAATTGTACCGAACAAAAACACATTTTATTACTTTATCGTCCAATTTTCTACGATGTTGCTCAGGCACTAATGCATATGCAAGACAACCAAAAACACGTAGATGAGCAACAAATGGCTTGCAACCATGCCATGCTTCATATGGGGTGATGGACTCCAGTGCTTTAGTGGGACACATGTTAAGTACATATGCTGCACACATAACAACCTCAAGCCAGAAACTATGTGGTAAAGCTTGACTCTTGACCATACACCTTGCCATCTCCATGAGTGAAATGTTCTTCCGTTTAGCAACACCACTTTGTTGAGGTGTATATGGCACTGTACACTAGTGTTTTATCCCATGTTCAGCTAGAAATGCATTAACTTCAGAAGACATATGGAGGGTGCCCATTTTACATGCTGACAGATTTTCAGCCAAAACCAAAAACTGTTTGAAGCACATAAACACTTCGGACTTTGCCTTCAATGGATATACCCATGCATGCCTAGAATAATCATTGATGAAAGTCATGAAGTAAAGATAGTTCCCAAAAGAAGGTGTCTGCATAGGACCACAGACATCACTATGTACAAGCTTCAATTTTTGAATAGCCTGAATTGAACCATCTTTTGGAAAGGAGGAACGCTGCATTTTGCCCAAAATACAACCTTCATAAACATGTTTTCTAGGTGCCTCAAGTTTTGGCAAAGAGGACACTATTTTAGATTTCTACAAGCGTAGCAAACTAGCAAAATGCAGATGACCAAAGCGTGCATGCCAAAGCTTTGCATCTGACATAGCATGAGAATCATGTACTGCACATGCGGAATCAGTTATAGATCTGTCATAGTCTATGAGCTTATATAGCCCATGACATAAAATGCCACAAGCAATAATGAAGTTGCCATTTGACATATCATGAATTGTACATCTATCATCAACAAATTTCACAACCATGCCAATCTTGGCTAATGTAGAAATTGATAACAGATTTTTCTTGATCCCTCGCACAAACAAAGCATCTGACAAAGTGAAAGAACTACCATCAGCAGTAACCAAAATGATCTTACCAACTCCCATAACAGGATAAGAGGAGTTTTTGGCGCATGTAATAGTATTCCCTATAGAAGGCTCGAGTGAAGAGAAGAAACTACGCTGCGAGGTAATATGTTTGGTCACCCCACTATCAAAGTACCAAACATCAGAGTCTACTGCAGACATGCACTGCTCATGAGAAGATGGATCAAAACTGCAAACAATAGTGAATGCCCATTCTTCATCCTGCACAAGATTAGCAAACTCTGTTTTCGGTGTAGAGGCCTCTACAAAAACCATTTCGGCCTCTTTCTTCTTTGCCTCTTTAGGAGCCAGTTTTGGATAGTTCTTAATGACATGATCATTTGCTTTACATTATTTGCAATACAATTTCTGCTTTTTTTATTTCTTCTCATCTTTATCTTCCTTCTTCCAATGTGCAGCATTTGCAAATTTCTACTTACTAGTAGAAGAGCTCCATTTTCCTTTGCCCTTCTGACTAGCTAGGAAAGCTTGATATGCAGCATGCATAATAGACATGTTCGGCCTAGACTGGTCTTCCTGCAACAAAATAGAAACTAACTCTTTAAATGTTAAGGCATTTGGATTTCCTTTCATCATCAAATGAAGAGTAGAAGCAAAACTCTGATATGAGTCATGAAGACCATTCAGAACAGTCTGCACTAGTGAACTATCAGGAAGGACTTCATCTACAAAAATCAACTATTCCTTCAAATCCTTGATCTTTGTCAGAAAACTATCCATAGAATCCCCTTCATTCATGTGTTCACTCTCCAATTGTTTTTGGAGGTAAGCAATGCGAGCCTCATTCCTAGCTTGGTACAATGTGGTAAGTGTATCCCAAGCATCCTTAGTTGTTCTGCAAGAGCGAATGTGAGCAATAATAGCATGTTTGACAGACAAAGCTATCAATGCATGTGTTGGGCATCTCTACCATCCCAACGAATTTGCTCTGTAGTAGGTGGAGTAGAAACCACAGCACCAACAAGAATCTACATAATATCACCATCTTTGACACCTTCTCCATTAGCTTCAGTACCTACAGTTGTAACAGTAGTGTGATAGGACGTTTTTCAACACCTTGCACAATGTTCCATAGTCCTTTTACAACCAATACATGCCACATCATATAAGCCCATAATGGGTGGTTGGTACCATCCAACTTGTCCTCAAGAGCCAACATATGGAATACATCACTGCTTTCAGCCATGGCCGGTGACTAAAATAGCTTGATGTAGAAAATTGATTGTACCTCAAAAAGTTGAATAGAATTGCCCAGAGAGATTTTGCTAAGCATGTAGCAGACTTCACGACGCTTACATTGGTGAACCAAAACTAGTATATACCTTTGGCACAAAAAGACAAAATAGCCTACACAAGGGCTGCGATAGTGTGTTCAGAGGCCGAAACGAGCTCAGATCGCAATTTTGTCACCACAGAACGAAGTAGTTTTGATCTTTGAAACACCCTGATTATGCTCATCGAAATTCGTGCAATTCTCTGATACCAATTTTTGGATTTAGACGTCTGCGAAAGCACACAAACAGCACAAGGAAGGAGAAGAAGCTTGCAGCACAACACTGAATACTCAATGTATTACCACTAGAATGTACAAAGATAAGTAGCCCATTAGGGCAATAGGCATATATACAAGCTGGGGGAAAAAACCTCCTAAAGAGGGAAAAAAGTACCTCGGTAGTCCTAGGGTGTTCACACACAGCACTACCTAAATATATCAATAGCTCTAGCATCACAAAGACTCAATCATAAACCTATTTCATAGGAGTGGCAATAGGTTTGCAATCTTTGAGGCCAAAACACTAAAATAATGTGTCAATACATTTTATTTGACACAAATTTACTCCTCCATCAACTCGCATAAACAGAAAAAGCCCAAATAATGATGCAAATGTCCCAAATCTGACATCTCAAAGGAGGCATGCAAATGAGACTTGAATTCAGCAATATGCTTCCATATGTGAAAAGGTCTATGAGGGTTGTTTAGTGGTATAGAGGTCAAGTCTTATCTAGATCCACATACACCTATGGTGAATTAGAGGAAATCTATTGGAGTATGGGAGGAAAGAGATAGAAAAGTGATCTTTACTCTAACTCAACACATAAGCAACTCTATGATAGGTCATATCCAAGACCTAGACATATCAAAGAAGGTATGTTAGTGTCTAGAGATATTATACTCTACTTCTATAAAGGCTAGAAAAATTCAACTCAAGAGTGAGCTTAATAACCTTAAGAATTCATCCAACCAAAGCATAAATGACTTCATTCTCAAGTTTAAGGAAATTTCATATGCACTTGGATCAAGAGGGTGTGTACTAGATGATGATAATTTAGCTACACACTAAATGGGCTTAGGGAAGATGAAAAATGGAAGGGATTCACCAGCTCTATCTATGTAAGGGATTCATTAGCAAATTTTGAGAAAACTTTCATTTCTTATGGTGATTGAATAACTCAATCATGGATGCAACAATTCAAAGGGTAGCCAAGATAATCCCTTCTATGCATGCAAAGGAGGAAGAGGCAAAGGCTATAGAGGTGGATCAAGAGTAAGAGGTTGAAGAAACTACCAACAAGGCAACCAAAGCAATCAAGGGAGCAATCAAGTCAAGATGAAGGTCAATCCACAAGAGGAAGAGGAAAATGCAGAAGTAGGGGAGCTTGATTTGGAGGTAGAAGCAACTAAAAATCCAATGGATGTGACAATTGTGGGAAGCAAGGTTATTATACCAAATATTACTATCAAAAGAAAGGAGGGAACAACTACAAAGGTCAAGGTAACTATGCTACTACATCAAAAATCAAAAAATGAACATTTTTTAGCTATGAGGCATAGTGATGAAGCTAAACACATGATTATGGTCTATAGATAGTGGATGTAGTAACCACATGTCAAGAAGGGAAGAATTCTTCAACAACCTTCAAGGACCCAAACAAATAGGCTTTGTGGTGAAAGGTAACAATTTAGAGCATGAGATATAGCAAATGGGATTTGTCAATATTGAAGGCAAACACAAAGCAAGGATCTTTTCTATGGTATTGCATGTTTGCATTATTAGCAGGAATATAATATGTATTGGAAAGATGGTAGAAAGAGGATATCAAGTGAAGTTCAACCACAAGGGATGCTTCATAAAAGATCCAAGGAACTATGGGTCGATAGCCAAATTTGAGAAGGAAGGAAGGATGTTTACACTTGATATAGGTAAAGGGAAAAGTAACAAAGCCATCTTCATCATCTATGGAGACCAAAAGATTGGAGATTCATATTTGTGGCATGAGGTGTGGCCACATCATGATTCAAAGGCTCAAGGACATGGAGAACATGTGATTGGTAAAAATTACTACCTCATTTTTCATTATAGATGTTACATTAGATGTGTCAAGCATGCCAACTTGGCAAGTCAACTAGGAAGTCATTCAATGAGTGGATATGTAGCACATGGTGTGATAGACCTTGTGTGCAAAGATGTGCAAGGTAACAAAAGAGTTCTCTCTCATAGGTAATAGATATTTTGTGACATTTATGGATTACTACACAAGGAGGTATGGTTTTATTGTATCAAACGAAAATCTAATATAATTGGCATGTTTAGAAGGTTCAAAGCTCAAGTACAGAAGGAACCAAGATGCTACATTTAAACCCTAAGATGTGATGGAGGAGAAGTATTTCTCCAATGCTCTTTTTGACTTCTTCCAGAACCAAGGGATCAAGAGACAAGTGACTTGTAGGTATATTCCCCAACAAAATGGGGTAGCACAAAGGAAGAATAGGTATGTAGCAAAAATTGTTGGGAGTATGCTTAATGAAATGAATGTTCCTTTGATATATTTGACATATGTTGTGTCTATTGTTGTATATTTTATGAATAGGTGCCCTACCTCAGGATTACATGATATGAAACTAGAGGAAGCTCAAGGCGGAGGAAACCACACCTTCCACACATAAAAATTTTTTGATGTGTGTGATATATACATGTCCCACAAGAGTTGAGAGGTAAGCTTGATGCTAGCATAGAAAGATGCATGCCTATTGGTTATTCTTTGTAACAAAAAGGGTATAGGTGCTACAATCAAACCACAAAGGAGCTTAAGGTATCTAGATATGTAGAAAGAAGACATGCAGCTAGGCTTTGAGAAAGATTGAAAATTAGTGGCCAAAGCACCCAAAGAAATTCAAATGGGGATTCAACCCACCAATCAATCAATCAATATAATGAAAATGTGAGGTTAATAGAGCTAGATGAAGAAGGGAATGAAGAAGAGAAATTGAAGAGCCAACGCTAGTAGGTGGAGCTATCTCAAAGGCAAAAATCAAAATACCAAGGCAGAGAAGGTACATTCTAGGTAAGGGAGAGGTAAAAGATCAAAATGATTAAAGCATCCTATCTCAAGGTTAATCTATGATAGTTTCATTGCTAATCATTATGCATTCATGCCTAGGGTTATCAAAGATCAAGAGACCTCCACCTATGAAGAAGAAAAGGACACAAAGGAGTGGCAAGAAGCTATGGAAGAGGAGTACAAAGCACTTGAAGACAACAACACTTATAGGCCACCACCAAAGCAAGAATGAATGAAGGTAATTGGCAACGAATTGGTGTACAGTGTTAAAAGAAAATATTATGGTTCCATTGTGAAGTACAAAGCAAGGCTTGTGGAAAAGGGTTTTGCCCAATCATATGTAATATACTAGGAAGAGACCTTCAACCCTATTGAAAATATGACTACAGTGAGGGCTATCATTGGAGTACCCACATCTAAAAGTTGTTCCATTTATCAATTGGATGTAAAGAATGTTTTTCTTAATGATGATTTGTATGAAAAATTATATATGTCTCAACCTCTAGGCTTTGAAAACCCTAAGCATACATATCATGTGTGTAAGCTTCTAAAAGCATTGTTAGGTCTCAAGCAAGCCCCTAGAGATTTCAATCAAATTCTTGTGGAGTATTTATGCAAATGTGGATATCAACTAGGTGCTGCAAGTTGTTCTCTATACCTCAAGAAAGAAGGAAACCTAATTGTCTACATATGCAAATGTGGATTACCTAATCATAATAGGAAGTGATGATCCAAGTATCAAATTAATGAAGGCCAAGATTGAGAATCTCTTATCTTCAAATACTCAAATAATTTCTAGGGATTGAACTAAACTATGTAGCAAATGGTGTTTACTTAACACACAAGAAGTACTTGCTTGATGTGTTGTATAATTATGGTATGAGTGGTTGTAAGAAACTCAATGGATTCAAATACAAGCTATGTGTAGGTCAAGGACAACCACTTGAAGAAATTACATCATATAGAAGCATATTTGGGATTCTTAAGTATGCAGCAATTACAAGATTTAATTTGACTTATGTCGTAGGATTCCTATCCCAATTTCTAAATGCGCCAATGATTGTTTACATGAATGCAGCAAGGATGGTGCATAGATATACCTACTACATATTAAATCAAGGTCTATACTATTCTTATGGACATGGAATATAACCCAAGGGATTCAATGATGTTGATTGGGCTAGTTCAAAGCAGTATAGAAGAAGTACATATGGATTTGACTTCATGCTAGGGTCAAGAGTCATCTCATGGATGTCCAAAAAGCAACCTACAATTGCATTATCATCTATTGAAGTTTAATACAAAGCTTTACCACTTGCTACATGAAAGATCATGTGGCTCAAGAATTTATTCAAAGACTTGGATATGGAGGTCAAGGATTTCACATTATTCGGAGACAACATTTCAAGCATTCAACTAACGAACAACCCAATGTTTCATAAAAGAAGTAATCAGATAGAGATCCATTATGATTTCACTCATAGAGAAGGTACTAAACAAGGAAGCGGACATCAAGTACATCAAAACCAAGGATTAGATGCCAAAAATCATGACAAAGTCTATGGATGCAAAGAAAATTGGAGAATTTCAAGGAAAATCTCAACTTGAAGGAGATCAATGGAGACTAGCTCACTTGAGCTTGATAGGGAGTGTTAAAATTCTAGCCCTTTGTCAAGATCAAGTATGTGAAATGAGACCTTATACTAATGTACCACATCATCTACACTTTTTGGTAAAGTCAAAAACATGTTTCACGAGTTCTAACTAATTGAATAAACTCAACTATCATGATTGAAGAAAGTTAGTGTTTCTTTGGAGGGTCTTTTGAATTCAAAATATGTACCAATCATCTATCATTATATAAGGATTCGAATTGAAGAAACTAGAGGGCATCCTCCATAAATCATTGGGTACTCATTAGTGTACTTTATTCTATGTCTAAGATAGTCCCTAGCTAAGCTACCCCCCAGTTAGCTTATTCCCTACATAGGTAGAGAGTTTCTACTAACCATATCTCATTGTATGTTGCTTGGATTATTATACAAGCTAGTTTGTTTTGTTTCTAGTATTCTAAGGATTGATCCAATTACAGTCGTACTGCTTAATCTTGTATGTGTAGAGTTGGATAGCTCATTGGTCTATTCTTTGCAGGAGTGAGTTGAGTACACACATGTGTGCATACCCTATCTAGATAGTGAGTAGCATTTCTTGTGTGAGAACGCAGACACACTTCCTAGAATCCATCTCGAGTGATCTAGGGCGTGTTGGAAAGCTTTGAGGGTCTAGGTTATGTGTACAAAAGCTCATAGGTTCAATCCTAAAAACCTAAGAGAAATTGAATTTTTGGATGACTATGGTAGCCATCTATGAGGTCCTCGAAAGGGTCCAATACACTTTTGGTGCAATGTGGAGTGCATATTCTCCATCACTAACCAGCAATTCAGACAGGATCTATGTGATTGAATGCCCAAAAAAACCATTGTTTATCATGAACATGGATAACTAGGGAGGAAATTTGCATTCATTATATTTTTTGTGTATCTTATATGAGCATCAATCTAAATCTAAGAGCTAAAAACAAAATCATCCTCCTTTCAAGAAGGTTTCATACAATGTCTACCATTGATCTCAATTTGATTTAAGGTGTGATCAAGAAATAGTAAAGATTGTGAATAAATATTGTGGATTATAATTTTCCACATTTGGATTTCAAGCATGGAACAATGGTGAAAATTGTTTCCAAATAGATCTAACCCTCCATTTTTGCATATACAAATGAGAGCTTGGGCATTAAATGCATCAATTAAGATCTACGCTTTTGTGAAACTTAACACATAGCATTTATGATACGTTCATGAATTTTTTTTCCAAACCACCATCTAAGCTACCAAGTGTAGAAGTGCACGTGGAAAACACCATTGTTGTATTATACATACGATAATGAAAAATCTTTGATTTTGTGTTGTCTTTGCTCTAGTAGTCTCCTAATTAGATGCTTATGCAATATATTGTGGTACATTCTTTTTTAATGACCTTCAAAGATTAAGCTCATCGTGTTGCTCCTCGAGGAATAGATCAATCGGTAGAAACAAATAAGATTGCTAATAAATAAGAAGAATCCTAACAACACCATTAGAAAGTTGGAACTCTAGTGCTCAAGCATCTTTAAGGCACTCTAAACTTTGGCATCTTTGCTTATAGTTTGAGCACTTATTTGGCAAGCTAACGAAATTTCAAATAATAAATTTCTAAGTATTGAAAATGAATTTTTCTAAGTATTGATTGTGATTGGGCTAACGAAATTTCAAATAATAAATTTCTAAGTATTGAATTTTTCTTTTAGATTTGGATTCTTCTCTTAGATTCCTAAGAAGGGGCCTACAATGATGGTGCTTTCAAAAGAAGCAAATACAAGGAAACTCATTTTCCTATTTATAAGATAATCTAGTTGAGAAGGATTCTCTTGCATATGGATAGTGGTGACGCCTTCAAAGGAGCAAAATACAAGGCAGCTCATTTTTCCATTTATGAGATAATCTAGTTGAGAAGGATTTTTTGGCCTATGGACATGTGCAAGGACATATAGATTCAAATGTATTATTCAAAGTTACATTGAAATTGCAAAAAACTCAATATTTAGATGCACACGCATAACATCTTGAGATCTAGTATCACTATGCATGCGAGCTAAACGAGGATGGAATATTGGAACTATTCTATTGTCCATCAAATCAAAACGTTACAAACATTTTCACAAAGGCATGGCCAAAGGACTAGTTCCATTCTCAAGTTATAGCCTTGCCATAGGGCTGAGGAGTTGATTCACTTGCAAATGAACATAAAAGGGGAAGGGGGGGGAAGGGGGGGGGAGGGGGGGGGGAGGGGGGGGGAGGGGGGGGGCAATTGATCTGACATCATCCTACCATCATCTTCCACCTTGTATAATCCTTTATCGGCTTGCCTTATGCTCTATCCAATTATAATGACATGTAACCCAAAATATTCTTCCCATCCAACACAATCCCTCCCTATAAATACCACTTGATATCAATTCGACATCCATCTGTCTCTATTCCCAATCTGGACCTCATAAACAACTGTTCATTCACTTGGCACCTCTGTATCATTTAATAGACTCCTTTGAAAGAGGAGGACACTACATATTTCCAAAGTAAATTTTTATAACCAAATTTTCTAACTTTTCAATCACTTGGCACCTCTGTATTGCAATGTCAATCCTGATCTTCTTTTTCCTGTCATGTCAGGAGCTTCAGCACACTTCTCCGACAAGTTTGAAGCATTTACCACACGAGAATTGATGTTAATGATGAAGTGCCTTAGATCAGCAACATTATTCCTCAAAAACCCATACATTCCTTAACCCACTTCTCCCCCTAGTTCCTAACAAAGACTGCCCTAAAACATTTCACTTCGAAATGAGCTCACAGTTCCTGCAAGAACAGTTTTCTTTTATTGCAGGGGATTTTATTTACCATGCAAACACAGTTAAAAGCCTTTGTAGCTAGAGAAATCCAGCACCTAGAGATATCCAATTGACCGAGAACAAGTCGAACAAATGGAAGAATGAACAATACCAGGTAAAAATTATTGTTTTGTTATAAAAAATGACGAAGTGCTACAACCAACTCAACTTACATCCTGACAATATTTATTCATAGACGATTTATCCTAAGTGATAATTGTATCTTCTTGAATAACTTTTTAGTATACAAGCTACACTGCAAAGAACATGTCACAAAAGTTTTAAAGGCATGAATAATTAGTAATTATACTTCTTACAAGACCATGTATTCTGCTGAGTGTTTGCTGAGTGTTTTACTGTGCAAACCAGCTCTACATTTTTCAGGAATAAAATTTCCAGTAATTACCTGGGGAATTTCCAGTAATCAATGACATTAATTTCAAACTAGAACATCAACACAATGAAGAACAATTTGTGGTATAGGCAAATAAAGGTAATCTACTGCATCATGCCTTAAACTCATAACTGCATAACAATTAAGCAATGAGAATCAAATCTCAACCATAATGAACTTCACTTTAATCCTGTCAGCCTAACAATCCTTCAAGTAATATGGCAGCAGCTCTGCCTGTAAAAGTTCTATCCAGTATACTGGCAAAGAGAGTCACTGATTCCATGTAGGATTTGAACTTAGAGAGAGGAGAGAATCATAAACAGAAAACACCAAGAAGCTATTTACTTGTGGAGAATACTTTTTTAATTTTAGTCATTTTCAGCCATTGTAAAATGTATCACTTGGGATCAAGCTACATCTAAGGAAAAATGTATTTTTTGTGAATAATTGCAGGAAGATGCAATTCCTGCGATTGAGCACATAATGCGTTTCCTAACCTTCAATGAATGATAGAGAATTTTCACAGTTCTCCAAAAACACCTTAGCTCCTTGAGTATGGCTTTTAACATACCTCCATCCGTGACATGCTTCAGGCCCAGCTCTGTTTAGTAGAGATTCTGAGCTTTAATGGAAGGAGATTTGTGATCTTATTATTCAGGACTACATAGCAAATCATGATGTGAATGGACTAAGTATCTGGAAATTATCGTTACCCACACATGATGTTCACCTTAAGTAGAATATCATCATTGTTGCATATATACCATAAGTGTGTATAGAAATGTCAATACCTGCCTCCAAATCAATGTATACACAGACAATTTAACAGAAGAGAACCTATGGAACTGTCTGACAAAAACTTTTGAAAGTTGCAACACAGTCTACTGAATTGAGAACTCAAACTGGAATCCCAAGGATGATTGGTAGAAACGTGAACATCAATACCGATACTGTCTAACTCCTTAATCATTATACTTGAAGATTTAACAAAAAGGAGCTAAGTAATCCATGCAAATAATTCTTTCAAAAGTTGCGATACAATATGTTGAAACTGAGAATCCAAAACTGAATTCCCAATTTCACACTTGTGCCTAGTCCCTCCACAGCCATTTCCAGTCTGCAGGCACATCCTCGTCGTTCACTGGAAATCCAATCAGTATGTGCCATTGTGAGGTAAATCACCCGCATGCAATCTATACAATTGTGGGTGAAGTTGTGATGTGCATCACGACATCAGGCATGCTAGTCTTGCCATTAGCATATAATTCATGAATCTGTTGAAGTTTAAGCTTTTCCTTCTCTCCCTGCATATGTTCCTACTATAAGGAGTGAAGAAGCAGCTAGAATCATTTGGAGTCCTACATTCAAAATAATGAATAGATCAAATTCATACAGTTCTGAAACAGGGACTCCAAAAGCTGGATGAGCATTGAAGATGCTATGGAGCACCCATACCAATGTTGCACTGACTATCTTATCTGATGCAGGGAATATCCCTTTTCTTGCTTTGGCAATGGAGGGAACAGGGACAATAAGCTGGGAAAAGTTGAACAAGAGATGGTGAAGGAATGATCTGAGCTTAGAAACCCCCTACCCTGAACTGTGATGGGTCGAAGTCTACAAAAAGATCATTAAAAATTATGGCCTAGGAGGCAAGAAATTTACAAAGGAATCTGGCAAACCTAACTAAGAGAAGAACTCCTGCGATGGAGGGATTGCCTAGACTTCACTGAGGGAAGGCCATGTGAAGTTCCCGCAAGACGAGTTTGATCCTGCACAGTAGCACTGTTCCTTGTCCTGCATATGTGAGACTTGAATCTATTTCCCAGAGCTCTTGAGACCATATTCCAATGCCCTCGTATTTTACCAATCTTTTCAAGCTCCTCTCGCATGCCAGAACACTCCTTTTCAAGATTGTTTACACGAACCTTCATATTATCCATGTCAACCCTTAATGCCTGATTGTCACGTACTGCATTTGCCCATCCCTCCCCCCTCATCAATGCAGCAGCAGATGGTATGGCATCGGTAACTGATGGGTGTTGGAGAGGCCGTGAATTGTCAGAAACCATGAAACAGCTTGCAATAGCAGTGCGAAGCTGTAGCTGCTCAAAGAAGAGAACCCGAACCACAGCACGCAGAGGAAGTCGTTCATTCTGTGCTGCATGAGCACATGCTTCCAATGAAAGTTTCTGGCAGTCCATCAGTTGACATAGTTGCTCTTTTTCTTCTTCTTTCAACCATGGATGTGCCTTTTGCCAAAATCAAGAAAAGAAAAAATTCAATTCACTGAAATTTCAAACCTGTAAGCCATAATAGAGGTGGGACAAGAGATGAAACCTTTAAATAGATGTCTATTGCCCTATATAGCCCATCGTCCGAAACCCTTGCATAACCTGGAAGTGCTTCGGCAAGAGACTTGAACTTTAATAGCTTCAGGTTCACATCTGGAGCAACTTCTCCAAGGTAAGAGTCCATCAACCTTGCTACCATCATTATAGGGGACAATGGAGGAGAATTCGCAATGGGTAAATTTTCATCATCAGACTTTGTTGATAATGAGGACTCAATTGAGTGATCAAACAAGAGGAAATGATCCAAAATTCGCTGGACACAATCGATATCATAAAGGGTCTCCATATTATAAGTCAAATTGGGTAGCAACAGGTCTTCCAAACTGGTTTCATCAAGCTGAAGACCTATTCTCCTTTCAATATTGCTTCTACAGTCGAGGCTTGCATTCAGAATGATAGCACTTCGAAGTAGCCTGGCGAGGAACTTTGATGGTACCAGTGCCTTCTGCATTGGTAGAAGGTTATCAATAGTTTCCAAAATGGCTTTCTGTTCACTTTCTGATAGAGTCACAGCAAGACCAATCGGTCCAAATCTAGCATTCCCATCCTTGGAAGTCTGGAGCTTAGTAAGCGCAGGCAGATACCTACTTGCAAAATGCATCAATGCACCAGCAACACTTTCAGGTTTTAAACCTCGATGTTTCACTCCTTCTATCACCCTCCTGTAAAGCGGAAGGCTCAACCTTGAAACATCTTCATACCACCAATCAGAGCGGGATCTTCTTGGCTTAGCCCCTGTGTTTATCCCATTCCATAGTAGGCTTCCACCTGGACTCTGCATTGAGCTGTAGGGCATTGGCCACCCAACTATGCTTGGATTTGTACAAGCCTTCAATGTCAAGGCATCTACACATTGGTTTATTACTCCAAGTTCCTCTGCTTCTAAGAAGACTGTTTCAGAGCTTCGCAATGCCTTAATACATTCCTTCCAATTCCGAAGAACGACATGGTTAAGGAATCCTTCTGCAGCTGCAATCAGATTTCCCTCACCAAATTCCTCTGTCATCTCAAGGTATTCTGCTATACAGCATATGGGAATCACATTAACTGCTGTCAGCTCAAGCCTGACACCATAACAAAATTTCGCAACAAATTCAAATCCATCTGGTCCACCAGGAACTTGATGGAGGTGCAGATGAACAGGTTCCTCCACTTTTTTTTCCATCAATCGTGCAAGCTTCCCACTTCTTGAGACCAGTGGAAACTGAACCAAGCAGTAATCGAAAAAAATTGTACAGTAACAAACCTTACAATACTGACATCAAATACAATTTTTTCCACTGCCTAACCTTTAACATGCTCTCTTACCTTGTGAAGGTGGAACAGAATTCCATCAACCTCAATGACAACATCACTTGGTAGTCCAGAACTGTAAAACCTATTTTTTTTATCAAAGCTCTTCCAAATCAGTATTTTGCAGTGATTGATTAACAAATTGATGTAAAACTGTGTGCAGTCACTCGAGACTAATTAACAGAAGCAGTATGGTTGTTAGAATTAGAGAATTCACAAACGTCCTCAATTTTATGACTCTGGACAACCAAGGTCCTATCATCCACCTGAACCTGCCAAGCCTAGATCCATATATCACCACTGCCAGCTCAGGATCAGGACACTAGAAACTGAATGTAAACAAAACAAAGGTGCGAGCACACACAGGAGCTTACATTGCTGATACATTTGATCTTTTCCTAGTAATGAGCCAGCAAATTTAACAATCTTAAAATGCATTCATAAGATCAAAAACAACTGACACACACAAGGGGGGGAAAGGGGGGGGGGGGGGGGGGGGGGAGAGAGAGAGAGATGTGTTAGGAATTTAGCATTTAGGCATTGATCCAATTCTAAATTGTATTATTTTAGGATTCTACACATCATTCATTGTATATATTCATGACTAATGTCACAAGTTAGATAGAATCTTCAGCTGAAAAAATCTTGGAAAAGTGGTTGGATTATTTACCAAAAAGTGAAGTTAGGTCGCACTTGACTTTAGCATTGGTTCACACTCTTGAGCTTGCTAAATGTCTAACACTCCACCTCAAGCTCAAGTAATAGTCTCCATTTATCTCCTTCAAGTTGAGGTTGCTGTTGAACTTCTCCAACTTGCTTGCATTCACGAATTTTGTCATGATATCTCCTAGTTGCTCCTTTCTGTTGATGTACTAGATGTCCATGTCCTTTGCTAGTACCTTCTCCCTAATGAAGTGATAATGGATATATAACACTTACCTATTCAAGCACCTTAAGGCCATCAAATATCAGACCCTAAATTCTGTAATTCACCTAAAAACACATGCTTTTCAGATTGCCACACGTCACAATTGGATTTCAAGTTGAAAAAGCAGCCAATCTAAGGGCTAAAAACACTTATGCTTAATTAAAGCTGCCACATCAGCAAAGTCAATGCCAATTTTTTTGCTCAAAAGCTTGCACAAGTGTTAGCCTATATAAACCCATGTTCTATTCACCCTTAAACATAGTTGCTTCAACGCCTATGATGAACTTGCTTCAAGGCAAAGTTCCATTTGCATGGAAGCAAGAGCAGCAAGATAGTTTTGATACTCTGAAATAAGCTGTTTCAAAGGCTCCTTTACTCGAAGTGGTAGATCCACAGAAACTCTTTGAGTTAGAGACAGATGCTAGTGGCATAAGCCATAGGGACAGTTTTGAGCCAAGATGGCAGGCCAGTGTATGAACAAGAGTTGTATGCAGTGGTGTATGCACTTAAAGTCTAGCCACACTATCTTTATGCTGTAGACTTTTAAGGTATCCACAGATCACCATACACTTAAGTATTTTTGGTAGTCAGCCAGATCTTTGAGGCAGTCAGGCTCGTTGGGCTGAGCTCATACAGGAGTTTCACATGGAAATCTTGTATAGATGAGCAAAGAGAGTATAGTAGCTGATGCATTATCACTGATAATGTATCAAATGAGCTTTACAGTTCTAGAAAGCTCATTGCTTCAAGAGATAAAGTAAGCATAGGTGGAAGATCCACATTCGAGCCATCCGTGATGACTCTATTATAGGAGACGAGACAGTTTCAGCTGCTTCTTCCCCTAGCAGAGCGAACAAGTCCATTTCGTATTCTAGTTTCTCATAGGAGAATGGAATAGTTAGACGGAAAGGAAAGGTTTGCATACCAGATTCCCAGGATTTGAGAAGAAAAGTCATGCATGATAACCATAATGTGCCTTGCACAAGACATCCAGGTGTTGACAAGACAATATAGCTTGTTCAACAATGCTTTATGTGTCAAGTCAACAAAGTAGAAAGGGTAAAGACATCATGTCTTTTGTATCCTTTACAGGTTCCAGATCATAACTAGGATAGTGTATCCATGGACTTCATAGTCAGGTTACCGTGGACCCAAAGGAAGTGGGATACTATCCTGGTTGTGGTATCCACAGGGATCAGTCCATATGATCCACAAGGATGAGTTCACACCCACGCAGGAGATAATAAAAGCTCCACAGGTAGCGGAGTTGTTTATCCAGCATGTCTTCAGATTGCATGGGTTAGCGACATCCATAGTTTCAGATAGGCATGTGAGATTCACAGGACCGAGAGGGTCAGTCAGTTTTTAGAGGATATGTTGAGGGCATATGTGTCTAAGAGTCAGACAGATTGGGATAGTTATTTGCCACTAGTTGAGTTTCCTTTTGAGATGAACAATGGTATGAATCCCAATGCTCCTAGTATCATACACATGCCAAAGAACTGTCCTAGTGCTTCGGAGTTCTTAGCGAACATCCAAGCAAATTTAGAAATAGCTAAAGCCAAGATGCAACACGTCGCTGATAGGACTAAAGAGTATGCTGATAGAAAGAGATCTCCTAGATCCTTTGAGGAGGTAGACAGATTCTTTCTTCCAAACCAGCTAGATCTACTTCACTCTCCACGAGGAAGTGTGGTAACCTATCACCAAGGTTTTGTGGACCTTGCAAGATAGATAAAAAGCTAAGTGAAGTTGCATACCAATTAGAGCTTCCTCCAGATTACAGAGTTCATCCAGTGTTTCATCCAGTGTTTTTAGGGAGGATAATCTAGTAGAAGGTAATGTTTCTTTGCAAGAAAGTGATAGCGCAGATCATTCTCCAGACTCGATATTAGATCAGAGGCTTAAGCAATTGAGGAATCGTGTCATCCCAAAGTATCTAGTAGCCTGGAGAGGATTACCACTTACTGACTCCACTTGGGAATCAGAAGATCTGGTTCGCCAGTACTTTCCCTCATTGATCATTGAGGAAAATGATCTTTAGAAGGGGGAGAGAGTGTTAGACATTGATCCACAAGGATTAGTGTATTTGATCCACAAGGATCAATTCACATTGATCCATAGGGATCAATCCATATGTGTGAGGGACAAGGGCGAGCTAGCCAAGGTCCCAAGCTTGGGGGATACCCTAATGTACTTTGGTAGTAATAGGAACTGCTTTGGTAGTAATGGGAATAAATGTTGCATGATGGCCACATGTTAACACTAGACTATTCCGGAGCATTGCGATTTTTAGTAGTACATCATTGATATTTTTAGAGTACAGAAGGGTATATATGGATGGGAGGAGAGTCACACACACATCATTCAAGTCTTTGTCTCACACTTGTATTACAATCACACACTTCTTCATATAATATGTTTCATGTTCCATGCAAACATGCCTTGAATGTGAATCAGTGCTTGCTATATCATTATGGAAGATTCTACTACATATGGCATGTCATTACTTGCATTATTGATGATGCCATCATGGAACGTTCTAGAAGAAATTTAACCACCCTACAATAGCCACAAAAGGAGGGGCTCATCAAGCTTTCCAATGCCAATCTTGGGAGCTCAAGGAGTCATGACCTCAAGTAAGTATTTTCCAATTCTAGAGTTCCTTTTAAGTCTAATTCTAAGTTCTAGTCCTATCTAATCTAGCTCCTAATCTTGTAATTTTGATATTGTGTTTCATATCTACTATCTCAGTTTGTGGAATTCCTTCTATCTGGTCTAGAACTATTATTTATAGCTACGGTCTCAAATTGTGAGATCCTTTGTATCCTATCTAGTTTTGTTACCTATACCTATTAGTCTTGAGTTGTGGGAACTCTGTGTGTTATAGCTTAAATTTCAATATAATTTTATTGTGTTTCCTTGTGTGGATGATCTTATAATTCAAATCTATTGTCATAATCTTGTATCAAGTCTAGCCTTCATGAGCTAAATCTAGTGCTCCTATGACACCCATTACAAAGAGCCACCCATATTGTATGAAGACGTATGCGTATGGTTGGAGTACAGAATTTTTTGTACCTGAAATGTTTCTCTTTTCTCATTGATTCGAGTTGAGGACAAATCCATAGCAATTTCATATTGTCTTATGCAAATTCACTATCATATACTCTCCTCCATTATACTCCTACATATATACTACACCTTAAGCTATAGTAGCCAACAAAATTCTGATCTTTAATATTATATCATTGTATAAAAGATACTTCAAATTTTCAATATCTTTTGTGCTAAACGTATGATATCATGTATGATATTTTTGGAAAGATTCCATACTTTTTTTATACTTCCATACCTGTATGCATTTGCCGTATGGTTCAAATTCGGAAAAACTATGGAACCACCTATGCTCGGCCATAGGCATAACACCATCTCTCTCCATGGCCTATTTAGAAATGACTTTTTTGATCTAGCCTAGGCATCAAGTTGAACATGCACACCTCTACCTTGTATCCCCCATCAAAATCACCAGTGAAACTCCACTTTGTGATAGGATGAACAAACAACGCCATCATTCTTGTACTTGTTGTGAGTAAGAAATTCTTCAAGTTTCTCCTATATTAGTTCTTTGTTCTTCTACTTCGCTCATCTCCCTCACAAAATTGCTCACAAGCACTCTTGTTCTCAATATGCACTTACCAATAAAGATATTTGAGTTCATCAAAAGAGTCTTAATCAAAATTAAACTATTTTATGCACATCAATCTAGGTCAATAGTAAGGGGGATATCCCTTATCATAGCAATGAGGTTTGAAAGAGTCCCATGAAAGAGAGGCCGAATACGAGTTATATATAAGCGTAAGGAAGTTGAAGATGATGGATGACAAAATCGATTTTGGCCATGATCATCAATGGGACTAGACATTAAAAAATAATACATCCAATAAGCAGAACAAAGAACATTATAAGGAATTCATTGTCATGACATTGTGCATGTCTTGATTGATCATTATAGTCGATGTCGTTGTTGTCTCCATTGTTGTGATGCTTTTGTTCCCGTTATTGTTCTGGAGAGTTTGATATTTCTGAGCATTACATAAATTTGTAGTTTTCAGCCGTTGACAATAAAGTTTCACTAAATATAAGTTTCAGATCAAACAAACACATGATCTGACCTTCAACAAAGATCTACAATTGCTGGGAATCTTATTTCGATATACTGAAGAAAAGCTATAGAACGGAGTACCGATCAATAGGAATCGACCTTAACTGATAGAACATTAGGCATTGTACAACATTAAGCTCATTAATTTTATATCCTGAGTATACGGACTCAAGCTTAAGAACTGACTTGTCCGCCTAACCTGGCACCCTGCAAGCCGTATGAAATGTTGAATTTAAAAGGCATCTAATCGTGTGCAGCCATTGTATGAAAAGATGAATCTACCTATCATATTGAGCGTGTTTGCGAATCGCTATAGAAAAACTGCTTACATTTTCTGCCCTAAAGGGCGATCACCTGTGGTTCGAAGCCTATGGACTGAAGAGCGACCCCTTACTATCAAGGTATCATCAAGCACTCTCCAACCTGTTAGCATCACTTAAGAAAACTATGCATAGAATTGATCATCCTGTCCCATAATACCACCTCATGGCCCACAATTGCAGATGCTATTCACTGTTGCCTATGTTAGATATCAGAAAGGCAAGATACCGCAAGCTATTTTGCGAGGGGAAAACGAGCGCCTGTGGTACTAAGTCATGTCTTATGGCAGGAATGAACAGAAGATAATGAAATATTTCCTAGACGATGGCGCTTACTTGTGATGACTGTTACACAGTAAGTGATTGATCGGCATCAGGAGAAGATAATAACTATTTCCTAGACAATGGAACCTACTTGTGATGGCCGTTACACGGTAAGTGATTAATCGGACTACACCTTAAAAGTTCCATGTTGAGCATGACAGATACGCTTGCACCGTTACTGCACAAACAGGTGCGGCAAGAGTGTTGTCAATCTAAAGATGTAGAGGGCCTTGAAATTGGAAGCGAATGGTATCGAAAGACGAGTATAGAGGGAAAGCAGATAGCCTTCGCATTCAAATGTATGGCTGAAGAAAAACGCAGAAAGGGCAGAATCTGTCACGCAAGCTTGTTGAAAGAAAATGAAGCCATTAAGCATGAAAAACACAAAAAAGTGGGAGGGGCGGCGCACTCACCATGCTTTGTCCTTGCGATGAAATCCATCAGGTTTTGAGCCCAACTTGAGACATTCCATATCTTGCTTATCCTATCTAAGAAAAATAAACGTGATGAAGAGCTAGCTCCCTTCCTTCCGCTCCTTGCCTCTGTGCCAGAAATAGAAGCCCAGCCGATTAAGCTTCTCGTAACGAGCAAAGGGTCGCAGGATGGGGTGCCATGGAATGGCAATAGGATGTGGGGGAGGAAAGCGGGATAGAAAATGTGCTTCAAATGATAGCAGGGACTAATTTGAAAAAGAGAGTACGAAGAGGAGCAGCTACATGAGCTTGAGCGGAATCCCGGAGCAAAAGAGCAGACAAAGAGAGACAGATAGACGGAGTTAGACACAACCTACACTCACTAACCCGCGCCAGAGAAGCCATGAATCCAACAGAATGGAGGTTCTAGTAGATGGTGGCATACAGAGAGCTACAAAAGTATGTTCCCAGGACCCACGGGATAGAAAGAGAGTGCATAGAGTGTGGAAAGTTTAGAAGAAGCCATCGAGCCTGGAGGCACTTTGGCCGTGCGACAAAGTTCGAAAGCTCCCATCTCGGGTTCCCCCCATCACTGCTCAAGTAGGTGACTGTCGCGCCTCTACTTTCTCGCCTCTCCCTCTCCTTCTACTGCCAACAACACCATATCTATTACAGCAAACCTCCAAAAACCATGACCTGCCTGGTCAGCCTGCGTATGTAGGTACACTTCATTTTTTTAAGGTTGCAGAGCGCTTCCAAGCCTTACAGAACTAAATGTCATCACTCCTCTCATCTCACACACAGAGAGAGGAATCAGGATATATAATGTCTTTCAAAGTTGCAAATCCTTTCTAATTGTATTTTGGTTGACAGGAGAAGTGTCTCAAACGCTAGAAATATGTGACTTGAAGAGTGACCTTCGGATTAGGTCCAAGATGCATGTTACGTGAAAGGTCACTCTCATACTTTTTAGGAAGTTGATGTGGTTTAAGTCAAATAAAACCCTTCTTGCTTTTTGATCAAAAATTATTTAATAATATATATTAACTCATATTTTTCTTTCTATATACATAATGGATTTTTCACTAAGTCATATAATGGATTTTTCACTAAGTCAATTGTTAGTGGGAACATTAGAGAGCCAGCTCGAGTTAGTTCAGTTGATTTGGGCTCTTGCCTCTTGAGGCGGGAGTGGGGGTTCAACCCTTGCTAGCTGCGCCTGAAATGTAATGGCCCATAGGTTAATCCAGACCTAGTCTCCTTATTGTCATCAAGATGTCATCGTTGTATCGTCTTCGATAAATCTTAACCCTGCTTTGTAGAATACGAGGGATCTCATGGATACTATGCACATTCACTTGTGCAATTGTTTCTTTCAATCAATTCAAGCAAAGGGAGATTAAACTTCGGTTAAGCATCCTCCTTTTTTTTACATTAGAGAGCCTACATCCTTTTATTTCAAAAGATTCTAAATTGTTGGACTTCTAAGATGGGGTTTTAGGCTACCTCTAAGAATACACCTTCAACTAGCCAAAAAAGCTACTACTTGTGGTTTTTGGCATCCTTAAAGCACACTCAAGACAAGAGCCTTAAGAGCTATAATGTTTTAACATGTTATCAATGCCTTTCCTTGAAGGGGAAAAAAAATATTCAGCCATTTCCAAGAAGCTATTTGGTCTAGGATTTTTCTTTGGCACCTTTCCTAAACCTGTGAAGATATCTTTCTTTCCAGAATTCTGTTTGCTCAAAAATTAAATATAATGGACCTTGGATGATACTCTTTTTTCAACAAATCCATTTGTCTTGCAACTCCTCCTTTACACGTGTCCTAAACCTTTGTAAAATACATTTTCTTTGAACACAAACTTTAAAGTGTATTCAAGGCATTGTGCATTGAGAATTGGACCCTAATTGTAATGAATGATTGCAAAAGCCGTTTCTCATAATAACTTTGGTTACAAATTTGGGGAAACTTTTGAGCTTTTGGTTCCTCATAATAATTATGGGTTCATGCATGGGGAGAGAGCTCAGAAGTAAACAATATCTACCATTATAATATCATTTTTATGAAAAAAAATGATAGCAAGGCTCTTGTTTCAACATAAAATCCTAGAGTTTGTGCCAAAAGAATAAAGTACGAGTACAAGAAGTCTTAGAAGGACTCTCAGAGTAATCAATAGTCTCATGTAATCTTGGTCATTGGTCGACAACCAAACTTCCACAAAAAAAAAACATGATCATTGCTAAAAGGGCACCTAGCATATAAGGAATAAAGAAAAGACCTGAAGTAAAGATGAAGACTAGAAGGGGCCCACCAGTATTTTCACTTGGGCCATGAAGAGCATGCAGTATCCCTAGTATCCCTTGGATGAAACTAAGCAATGAGGAAGCATCAATGGAAAGAGAAGTTGGGAACCATAGGCAATTTATGTCAGTTATGCCTATTTTGGAATTAATCATATACATTCTTGTATTTTTACTCCACTTTTGTAAAGGTCAATGATTCTTTGAGCCTCGGGATTATTTGCAACCATATTCAATCTTCTAAGAATTTTTAGGACTCATTCTGATGTTTGGATGAGCTTTAGGGCCATTTTTAAGTTATTTTTTGTCCATTTCCCATGTGAAAAGGGTCTTGTTGTTTAGTAAAAATTACCAAAACCCTAGTTGTAAGAACTTTTTGGAATAATCAAGTGAATTTTCCTGTTTCTTGCTTCTTTAGCTCTTTTCTTCCATCTGCTTGTTCATTTTGAGGTTCCATGATGTGTTTGAGGTGTCCCAATCCCTTCTCCATCAATGGTAAGTGTTTTTCCATGCTTTAATTGTATATCTCTTGTCATTTTTGCATGTTTTCGGGGTTAATCTTCTTCAAGAGTGCATGTTTGAGCTCCATGGCTTTGTGGTAAAATCTTTCATATAGTTGAACATGGTAAAAAGATGCTCGGATTGGCATTAAGTTTGATCTAGTACCACTAGTTATGCATTGTACTAGTGGATGTACAATAATTTTTGGCATCATTGCAGGGGACATACTACTGTTCAAGGTCTCCATTGAAGCTTGAAGCTTGGGAGAGGTGGTAAGAAGCTTTGTTAGATATTTTGATCAGAAATTTTGGGCATTTAAGGAGTTCTTTTGCATAAATGTCCATTGTTTTTCATCTCCATACTTTGTTTTAACAGTAGAAGTAGGTGGTAGAATCAATAGATAGCCTTTTCTTATCATCTTGCTCAAGGTAGGAGTAGAAGAAGTGAGTAGAGTAGAGAATAGATAAGTTTAGGAGTCTTCGGCTTTCAAAAAAAAAGAAAGGGAGATTGTGATGTTCTACCAACCTGAACATACGTTCACAAAGAGAGTTCAATGAGATAGAAGTTAAAATCACTAGACCAAGTTTCTATCTATGCATGTGGGATCGAATGGAGTCTTCTTCACATATGGGCTTCCAAATACTTCTTTTAACTTACATATCAAATATAGAATCCTCTTTTATCTTTTTCTTTACCCTTATATTTTTCTTCCGATAAGCTTTGTCTTTTCTCAAAACATATTCTTTGGATTTTCACTTTGCTCTCAACAAAAAATAGTCATAAGACCTCTGGCTAGAAAATGGCTTAGCTAGGCTTGGTTGATTGGAATGTAATGTTTTGGGTAGATTGATAAGATATACAAGTTAACGTTGCTGGTGTTTTAACTTGCAAGCCCCATTATGAAAAAACATGTGATTTGGAATCACAAATCTAATCTAAATTTTAACCACAAACCCTAATAGTTCACTTTTCTTTTTGTTTATTATGAAGTTGGTTGTTTGATCTGGAAAACCTTTATCTCAATGGATCTTGTGTACCACCCCAAGTATGGATGGTAGTGGACTATGTGGATGATTATGAGACGCACGCATAGTGTTGGCACACAAGATCAAAAGTAGAAGGAATAAAGAAAAGACCTAAAGTAAAGATGAAGATTAGAAGGGGCCCACCAATTTTTTCACTTGGGCCTTGAAGAGCATGCAATATCCCTCATATAAAACCAAGCAATAAGAAAGAGAAGTTGTAAACCACAGGTAGTTTATGTAAGTTATACTTATTTTGGAGCTAATCACGTATATTCTTATATTTTTACTCTAGTTTTGTAATGGCCTAGGAGTCATTGAATATCAAGAGTAGTTTTCAAAACCATATGTAATTTTCTATGAATCTTTTGAACTCATTTTGATGCTGAAAAGAGCTTCAAGGCCGTCTTTAAGTTATTTTTGTCCATTTTCCATGTGAAAAGGGTCTTGTTTTTAGTATAGAGGACCGAAACCCTAATTGTAAGAAGAATGTTTTGAAATAACCAAGTGAATTTTCATGTATCTTGCTTCTTTAACTCTTATCTTTCATCTCCTTCTTCATTTGGAGCTTTTATGTGTGTGCTTGATGCCTTAAGCATGTATTTCTCACCAGTTTTGCATGTTTTCGAGGTTGATCTTCCTCAACACTGTGTGTTTGAGATCCATAGTTTCGTGGGACTATTCTTCATACACTTGAACATGGTAAACATGCTTTGATTGACATTGAGGTTGATCTAATACCACATGATGTTGGTTATGCATTGTGCTAGCAGTTCTACAAAATTTTTTGGCACCATTACGGGGGATGTACTATTGTTCAAGGTCTCCAATGAAGCTTGAATCTTGGGAGAGATGGTAAGAAGCTTTGTTGGAGATGTTGATGAAAATTTTTGGGCATTTAAGGAGTTCTTTTGCATAAAATCTCTATTATTTTTCATCTCCATTCTTTGGTTTAGTAGTAGAAGAAGGTGGTGGAATCAGTAGATAGTCTTTTCTTATCATATTACTCAAGGTAGGAGTGGAAGAAGTGAGTAGACTAGATCATAGATAAGTTTATCAATCTTTGGCTTTCAAAAAACAAAAAAAAGAAGGGTTGAAAGGTCCAAATGTGTAGCTGATTGCCTTGGGTAGTTCAAATGATCATGTATAGTAGTCATGCATGTGCATATGAGCATCGAGACCATGGAGTGAGCAAGCACATGCTGTACAGTGTTGAGATATCAAACTCAACATGTGATGATCGAGGATGGCACATACCACTTTTCATTTCTCTAACATATATAGTTGTTACGCCGATATGTGTCAATGATACTTTTAGTGAGCTTTACCATATTTTTCTATCAAAAGTGATGGCACATTTGTTTCTTGCCAACTTACTCATTTGTGAACATTGGGGTTTTCTTTATGTACTGATCTTTACATATTGTATTTGTTAAATTGTTGTCTTAGGTCATTCTTGTATATTCTCTTTATGCAATACAAGAGGTAGAAGAAGATTGTTCTTCCTTGCCTTGATTTGTATGTGCTCCTATCTTCTTGTGTGAGTGTTCGTGAGAGCTCTCTTCCTTATCTCTTTTCATTTGACATGGAATCAGGGCCAGTGTGGTTGTAGAGCTTGTGAAGAAGATCGATAGTGATAAGTCTGTGAGAAGGTGTGGAGAAGGTGTGGAGAATGTGTGCCTCACCAATGATCTCATATTTCTATGAAATTTGGTGTGTAGGTAGAAAGCCTCGCCTTTCGGAGCCATTTTGAACTTGATTTTGCTGCAAGGTGGGTGCCACAAAAAACAGGTCAATTTACAAAACTATAACTTATGTTTTATCGGCATCTCCCAAATATTTCAGATATAGTTTTTCAAAAAATTATGTGTACTACTGATATATGAAAACTTTGTTATTTTGAGGTTGAACTCTCAAGTCACAGTGTGAGAGTGTTCACGGAGAGGCACTGCTTCTAACATTTTTGCAATATTGTAAATTGCTTCAAAAATGGCAAATGTTGATGGCTTGAGTCAACTTATGAGTGATAAGTTAGATAAGAACAACTTTCATACTTGGCGCTTTAAAATGACAAACTTCATGATGGGAAAAGGCTATTGAAGTACGTCAAAGGAGACGATGAAAACCCTCTACAATTATCGAGAAGAAATCAAACTACAGATCAATTAAGAGCTATGAAGAGTGAAATCAAAGAGCATGAAAGATAATGTATTGGTTATTTGTTATCATACATGATAGCATGATTGTGCACATATAGGATGCCAAAACTCTGAAAAAGACTTCAAATAGTTTGGTCACATTGTATGAGACCAATAAAGAGGAACAAAAATTGCAACTCATGCTGATTTGCATACAATGGAGAAAAGAGTATGTTAGTAAGTGACTACACGTTAAAAATCAAAAGCATATGTGATTCACTTGCATCTATTGGCATCAATGTAGATGATTACAATGATACAGTTGAAGTGTGCCTTCATGGTTTAGAAGCTGCATATAAGCAATTCAAAACTTCTATTCAGACCAAGGAGAATACTTTAAGTTTTGATGAACTTGTGTCCATGATGAGAATCGAAGAAGAGAACCTTGGTGAAGACTCAAAATCCCAAGGAAAAGCTAGTTCTAAGTAGGTATTCTACTCTTGCAAAGAGAGAGGTGGAGGGAGAGGCTTTGGAAGTGGAAGAGGAAACAATAACTAGGACTGAGGTCAACAATAGACTAATGTAGGAGGTAGAGGACAATTTTGAGGGAGGGGGGGCCAAACAGGCCACAAAAATTTCCAAAAATATGATTTAGTTAATGATGGTAAGGGATGATAGAATTGTGGTAAACATGGTCACTTTGAACATGAATTCAAGTTGAAGAATCAAAACAACAGAAAGCAACAAACAACTATGGATCCACAAGTGCAAGTGATTTGGAGAAGTTGTTCATGGTCCTACACCACATGATGAATAAAATATCTATTGATGCTTCAAAATTAAATGGTAATATCTGATATGTTGATTCTAGTGCTTCAAATCACATGACCATCCATGCATAATGGTTTAATAGTTTGAGAAAGTTGCTAGTTCCTAGATTTTTGAATAGGTGATGATATATCACATCCTATCAAGCATACCAGAAGTATAGCACTATCCATGGAGGATGGGAAGGTAAAACATCTTGTTGATGTACTGCATGTTCCCAAGATAACAAAGAACCTATTTTTTGTCGGACAAATGGTTGAACAGACAAGTATGGGTATACTTTATGAAGGAGAAGAGTGATTTGTTTACTCACTTTCAAATTTTCAAGGCAACGGTGGAGAAGCAGATAGGAAAGTATATTGAGACATTAAGATCTATTGCAAGAGGTGAATACATATCAAATGAATTTAGTACTTTTCTAAAAATTCATGGAGTTAGAAGAAGACAATTTTCATGCAAGTACACACCACAACATAATGGCATTATTGAACACAAAAATAAACATATTGCAAAAATAGCAAGAGCCTTGATGGCTGAGGAAAATATGCCTCATTGTTATTGGCCGAAAGTTATGCACATTGTTATATACATCACCAACAGAACTCTGACTATTGTTGTACATCAAGTTACACACTGAAGAGAAGTTTACACATAAAAAGCCAAACCTATCACATATGAAAATATTTGGTAACATTGCATATGTATATGTTCCAAATGAATTGATGATGAAACTTGATCTAAAAGCACAAAAATGTATCTTCATGGGGTACTCTCTTGAGGAAAAGGAATATAAATTCTAGAATCCAATCACATGTGAGGTGAAGGTAAGCATAGATGTGATGTTTGATGAAATGGCAAGATATTATGATGATGCAAAAAAGGACTTAACAATGACTCAAATGACAAAGGAAATGTTGAAAATTCAAGTGTGGAATCTCAACTTTTGAGCAAAACAGATGTGGCACCCAACAATAGTTCCAACCCAAATCCATGGAGTGGAAGATTGCATGGAAATTTTAGTCTAGCAAATTCAGCAACTACATCCAAGCAAGGTAAAGAAAATATTTCTACTAGTAATAATCTATAGTTTTGAAGAAATTGATGGAGAATCAAGTGGTTTAGAAAAGAGCCTTGATGAGGAAATTGGATTGCCCTCTATGAAAACTCTAGAAGTAGGAAATTCATATGTATATGATACAACAAGAAAAAGTGACCCAAGACGAAGAAGATTTTGGAGGATGTAGAATTGAGTGCAAGGATTAACATATGATAGCTACATGGCTCATCATTGTGCTTACATGAACAAGGTAATACAAGATGTTGAACCTTCTTATTTTGAAGTTGCTATTGGAAATGCAGATTGGGAGAAAGCTATGCATGAGAAGATGGCATCACTTTATATCAATGAAACATGGAAGCTAGTTCCATTGCCACAAGGAAAGAAACCCATAGGTTGCAAGTGGGTTTACAAGGTAAAGCATAATCACAATGGTAACATAAGCACCTATAAAGCATGATTGGTAGGAAAAGGATATGCAATGACATATGGAATTGATTATGAGGAAACTTTCAGCATTACTGCTAAATTGGATACTATTAGAGCATTTGTTGCATCAACTACAACAAAAGGATGGATTTTGCATGAGATGGATGTGAAGAATTCTTTCTTAAATGGTGAGTTGCAAGAAGAATTATACATGGAACAGTCACAAGGATATGGGGATTCAAAGCATTTTGAATATGTTTGCAAGTTGAGAAAAAGTCTTTGCATGGACTTAAACAAGCCCTTCGTGCTTAACATGAAAGGATTGCAAATTATGTAACTTCCATTGGATTTTCTATGTGTGATGAAGATCACTCATTATGCAAGGAATGTTGATGATGGCATCATAATTATGGCTATTTATGTTGATGACTTGATTGTCAGTGGTGATATTGAAGAGATCATCGAGTTAAAGCAACTCCTTATGCAAGAATATGACATGAAAGATCTTGGTGTGTTCTACTACTTTTTGGGCATTGAATTTATATATGAAATGAGTATATGGATATCCCAAAGGCAATATGATTGAGTATGTTGCAAAAGTATGGTATGCTCGATTGCAAGCCAATTTCTATGCCATTAGATCAAAATTTGAAGTTAAATACTACCTTAGGTGAAGCACTGGAAAATGCTATTATGTACAAAAAAACTGTGGGAAGTTTGATACATCTTGCAATCACAAGCCTTGATCAAAGATACAATGTGGGACTTAAGAGTGAGTTTATGCAAGTTCCTAGGAAACCACACATGGATGCTTTGAAATGCACTCTACATTATGTGAGTGTTACTTTGGGTTATGCATTGTTTTATGAAGCTAGTGTAGAATTGAAAGTTCATGGATACATGGATGCAGATTAGTGTGGTAGTGTTTGAGATAGAGGATCTACTAGTGGTTTTCTATTTTCACTTGGGAGTGTTGTTGTTACATGGAGCAATAAGAAGCAACCCACTATTGCTTCATCGATTACAAGGGCTGAATGTAGAGGTGTTGCACTTGCAACATATGAGGCATCATGGTTTAGAGATGTCACTTTCATTTTTAGGTGTAGAAGTGCAGAAGCCTATCATCATTTATTATGATAATCTTAGCAGCATACAATTAGCGCAAAATCTTGTTTTTCAAGCTAGAGCAAAGCATATCAAGCTACATTATCACTTCATCAGAGAGAAGGTATTAGCAAGTGATATTGATTTGTCTATGTGAGGACACAAGCAGGTTTCTCATATTTTCACTAAAGCACTTGGAGAAGAGAAATTGAAGAAGTTTCAGAAGATGCTTGGATTTAGGACATGATGTTGAGCTTGAAGGGGAGTGTCATATCAAGCTCAACATGTGATGATCGAGGATTACACATACCACTCTTCATTTCTGTGACATGTGTAGTAGTTACGCCAATATATGTAGGATACTTTTAGTGAGCATTACCAAATTTATCTACCAAGAGTGATGGCACATTTGTTTCTTGCCAAATCACTCATTTGCAGACATTAGGGTTTTCTTTATGTACTGCTCTTTATATATTGTACAAGTTGTATTGTTGTATTTGGTAACTGTTGTATCATACAAAAGATCATAGTTGCCATTTGCAAAGCCCAGAATGGCAATGTGTGGGGCCTGAGCCTTATGAAAGGTCTTGAAGATCACCTCATGTCAAACATTTTCAACATCATCTGCGCTGCAACATCTGGTATTGGTTTGATGCGAGGGATCGAATGAAGAATGGTAGCCATCATGTATGAAATGGAGGGAGGTCCCTATGGTGGGGCTATATATGGATAATTAATCCATTCTTTGCATTGTGCATTATTTTGAACTTTAATCGCAAAGCCCTTTCTGTCAGGGGAGCACTAGATTGTGCTCTCTGACTACACAAGACAGGATTTCGGAAATACAATTCTGATTACAAGAACACCCATGAAGGGAAAATGATACAAGAATATACGATCGATACAAGATGTCCCACAACCCGGGACCAATAGGTATGGAAAATTGGACTAGAGATGATACAGGAGATCCCACAACCCGAGATCGTAGGTAGGAAACAAGATATCTCGATTACAAGAATTTCCCTCAGGGATATGAACTGGATACAAGAAATAACTAGAAAAGATCTCGTACTACGAGATTACAATAGGACAAGAAAGGATGTCCACAATACAAGACTAGACAAGACTAGAGCAAGAAACAAGACTAGAACTTGAACTGGAACTTGAAAGTACTTACTTGGAGGTCACGACTCCTTGAGCTCCCAAGACTGGCATTGGCAAGACTGAGAATGAATGTGGCCAACCCATCCTTTTATAGGTGTTCAAAGGCGGTTCTGTATGGCGGTTGCGAGCTGATGATGTCATCATGATGTCATCAACTTGTAATAGGACCTCCCGATGTCAGAATTCAGCGAATAGACAGTCGATCTTGGGGTTTTGGCACATTCCGGACGCAATGGAAGCATTATTTTATTTAAAATCTGAGCCAATCATGAGATATAGGAAGTTCCATGGCATATAATGTTCGAGATGGTTTCTTTGTGTCCATGACATCACCTCCCCCTCAAGCGACGAGTTCCACGAGGAGCGGCCATGTTCTCTAACTTGGGTTTCATTGGATTCTTCTTATGGAATTCACGAACCTTGACTTTTGCTCTCTGAAGATTTTCTATAAGTTCGCAAGTACGATCACTGATGTCATATGCTTTCCAATGAATAAAGCATTCCAATCGTCCTCGCGAGATCCTTGAATCTAGTACATGCAAGACCTTGAATTCTTCATAATCTTGAATCCTGATAGATGGTGAAGGACTGGCTGTCTCTTGATGTTCCTTGGGTTCTTCATGCAATAGATCCTTTGCACTTATAGTGGATTGTTGTGGTGTTTCCAAGATCTTTGATGGAGAGTGTTGAGTAAGCCCACCTCCTTGATTGAACATGAACTCCTCCTTATCCTTTACCTTCTTGATATCTTCATAATTTGTATGCTCCATATCATTCGTAATGACCTCTTGGGCTTCAAAGTTTCTTGATTCCGATTCTTGAGGAACAGTGTCTTGATTATTCAGCACTTCTAGCTCTTCGACTTGGCTTTCTTTGAACAATTGACTCTCACATTGAATTGCTTGATTGATAACATCATCCAAGGTATGTCCTTGAGGCATGGATAGCAAGAGATACTTCACTTCATCTTTGAGGCCACTTTGAAACTTATTAACTAGATAGTCTTCTTGATATGTCCGTCCTTGGAATACAAGTTTGAAGTCTGATGCGAATTCTCCAACTGAGCGATCACCTTGTTGTAACCTCTGTTCAAAGTCTCGAAGTTTTTTATATAGATCATCTAGAGAAGACTCGATATTTCTGAGTATGGATATGGTGTCCATCGTGCTTGGCATGGTCTTGTTATGAATAGTCTTGCCAAAATGTCAGGGGAGCACTAGATTGTGCTCTCTGACTACACAAGACAAGATTTCGGAAATACAATTCTGATTACAAGAACACCCATGAAGGGAAAATGATACAAGAATATACGATCGATACAAGATGTCCCACAACCCGGGACCAATAGGTATGGAAAATTGGACTAGAGATGATACAGGAGATCCCACAACCCGAGATCGTAGGTAGGAAACAAGATATCTCGATTACAAGAATTTCCCTCAGGGATATGAACTGGATACAAGAAATAACTAGAAAAGATCTCGTACTACGAGATTACAATAGGACAAGAAAGGATGTCCACAATACAAGACTAGACAAGACTAGAGCAAGAAACAAGACTAGAACTTGAACTGGAACTTGAAAGTACTTACTTGGAGGTCACGACTCCTTGAGCTCCCAAGACTGGCATTGGCAAGACTGAGAATGAATGTGGCCAACCCATCCTTTTATAGGTGTTCAAAGGCGGTTCTGTATGGCGGTTGCGAGCTGATGATGTCATCATGATGTCATCAACTTGTAATAGGACCTCCCGATGTCAGAATTCAGCGAATAGACAGTCGATCTTGGGGTTTTGGCACATTCCGGACGCAATGGAAGCATTATTTTATTTAAAATCTGAGCCAATCATGAGATATAGGAAGTTCCATGGCATATAATGTTCGAGATGGTTTCTTTGTGTCCATGACACTTTCCATGATCGACATCTGGGAATTGGTGTGTAACATGGATTGTAAAGAATGTGAATCGACGCACTATTCCATGCACGTAGCGTTTCCAGGTACATTTTCAAGAGGGTTTTCCACCAATTGGGTTGAAAGATCATGCCTTTTCGTGTTGGAGGTGATAGATCCACAAATTGAAATTGTGTGGCAAACATGGGCATTTTGTTAGTAGCCTGTTGAATTTCTACGTTGTAATCAACAACGATCACAAAGTATGGTCAGTACTGAAGTTTCGATGTGGTGACGAGGCATCAATGGGTGAGATTTTGGAAATAAGATGATTGTAGGACTGTCTCTTCTATACTCTTTAGGGTGAGCATCTGGGAAACGATGCAATCATCACGCATGCGACCAATATCTTCCACTTGCTTCAGCAGAGGGGCGTGGAGCTTCAAAAGTATCTTGTCCTTCTTTAGGGATCCTTCCCCTAGGAATGGGCTGAGGTTTATAATCATCTTCAAAATCTGTCTTCTTCTTCTGGTGCCTCAGGAGGGGACAGTGGTCATTCGTACTATAGTAACCTAGTTTGTAGTTCCACAATTTTTTTATGTAATTCCATCATTGCACCTGAGTCTGAAACTATTGGGGATGGTGATAGGATGGTACTTAGAACATCTTTAGGTTCCGACTCTCTTTGTTGCTAGAGTTGTGTTGGTTCTTTGAATAATTTACCATGTGCTTCCAATAGGTTCACATAATCTTCGAAGATGGTACAACTGTTTTCGCGGGGGGGGGGGGGCAACTTGGAATTTAGATGGGGAACCTGGTTTCTTCTCCATAGCAACTACTAAATTCTCTTGATTTTGTACTTGCAAGCATCGCTTCTCTACCTATGCAGCTGCTAGATGCCTTCTTAGTAATGCCATGTTGCTCTAAACTTTAGAGTTGCATTCCATTTGTGTGTGAAGATGTCCTTCAATGAGGTGCATGGATTTGGGGTCTATGTCTTGAAACTTTTCCTCTAATGTGCTTTGAGCTTCTTGTAATTTGTGAAACTGCTCTTGGAGGTCTTCATTGTCCGATTCAAGGGTGGTGATGCATTGTTGCAGCTTTTCAGAGTGAAACTGTAACATGTTGTTTCATTCCTCTAGCCCATGGTAGTATGCTTGGATTTGCATCATATATTAAATCATTGTGTTGAATGCATTATCTATAGGAGTTGATGCAATTTGTACACGTATGGATGCAAGGGGGATGGACTGGGGAATGGGAAGTGTGAATGCCATGTCTAACAAGGAAGTGGGTGTAGGTGAAGTTGGTGGAAGGGGAATGGGAGATGGTGGAATCGTGGGGGGAGGGGAGGTGTAGTGGGTGGTGATATGTCCATGCCATCGGACGTGGAAGTGTGTGTAGTGTCTACCGTGTACATAGGGATGGTAAGTGGTCTACATGTGGTGGTGGTGAATAGTTGTGATTTGGGTGTTGAAAATGAGAAGGACAATGGGGTTTGGGTGAAGGGTTAGGTACATTAGACAAATAGGAATACAAAGGCTGGAGAATTGCTGGGGTGGAGGTTGTAGGGGAGCTACTATTGAAGAAGGTCAAGTAATAGGAAGACTGAGAAAAGTTGAGGTAGTGGAGGTAGGGTGTCCAATAGCGGGATCCATGACAGACTCTGTTGGCTAGGTGGTGGTATGGTACAGTGGATTGTCGAAAGAAGAAAAGAGGGATGAAATGGAAGTCAAGCTACGGAAGGTGTGTTCGGTAGGAGTGGTAGTAGTTATTATAGTTACATACTTGATTGGAGGCGGTGATGGTGGAGGTGTTGGAAGACTTGGCTTGAATTTCTCTTCGTGGATGATAGTTGTTTTGGTCCTAGGAGTTCTGAGCGGGGATATAGGGGGACTTGGCATAGTAGTGTCTGTTGCTCTGGAAACTATCTTGCCTTGGGTTACGGAGACTGTAGTGGTAGTCATCTCTATTGTTTCCGGTTTCATAGTTGTCGTTGCCATGGTAGTGATGGGAATTTGAATACTATTCCCTAGCCTTGATCATGTTTGTAACCTCTGTGGATTGTATGCAGTGTGAGGTTTTTGTAGTGTGTATCTTATGGCCTCGAATACGCCACGTGTTTTTGAGAGCATTTGCAGAGATCTACGGAATTGAGAATCTACACCGGGCTCTTCCAAAATAATTTCTAAACAGGGTACCCTGCTACCCTGTTTAGAAATTATTTGTTGGGATTGAACATCCTCCATAAGTTGATATAATCGACATAGCTAAGTGGTATAGGTAGGAGCCTCAATAGTTTCTTCTTCTTCTTCACCCTTGGGTTGCTCCAATTACTATGAAAGCGTCCATTGTTGGTCATCTTCCCAATGTACATTCCATGCTTCTCTTGATTGTCCCATCCTTTGAGTGGACCTATTAGGACCCTTGGTGTCTGAAAAGAATTCGATGTCTAAAAGTTGTCATCTACAAGATAGACTCAAATTTGAATGTTCCCATCTCCTCAATGTCTCCAGTGGAGGCAAATTCAAACTTTAATGGCATAGGTGGAGTAGAGGGTGCTGCTTGTGAAGTCCCTTCAAACCCAGATTAAGAGATTCTAATAGTGAATGGGGGCATATCGCCCTCTCCTATTGGTGATACTTCTAGGGTCGAGACAACTCCACATGGTTGGACAAATGGGATAGTGTCCCTCATTCTTTTAGACTGATGAGCTAAAGCTTGAAGGCCTTTAAAAAGTTGTAGTTTGGACCAGTAAGAGGGCTCTCCATGGGTGCATTATATGATAAACACCTATAAATAATGCATGTAATGGCACATGACCCATTCAAGATTGGCTTCCTTGACCACCTCTTGTTAGCTTCATATAACTATTCAATGATCCAAACGGGAAGCTTGATGGTCAATGAGCCTATCTCAGCTAGAAAGAGTTTAAACTAAATTCTTTTGCATGGTTGAGTGAAGCAGTCTTAACCCGAAAATGCAAAGTGCTACATGCATAGGCAAAGGGGTATTGACACGTTAGGCATCAATGCAACCATATCTTTTAGCTTCAAATCTTCCTATCCTTCATGTTTTTCAATACCAAGGTTTCTTTTTCTGAAGGAACATGTGTGTTGTGCATGTTGAGTGCGTCTCTTACTAATTCCAATGTGAGCTTCAACTTCTTCCATTCATTGTTTTGCAGCAATGAAGAAATGACAAAGGTTCCTGGTCGATCCCTTGTGCCACTTTCTTGCAAGGTGGATACCAGATAATAGCTTCGTTTAAAATCTGGATTTGGTAAGGAGGCATTGAAATAGTCTGCCAACCCTGTGTGTTGCCAGATTTCTTGGAGCTCGAGGGTGTTCTGCAGTTGCTTGAATTCTCATGAGAAAATTTGAAATATCCCCCAAATTTTATCGAACTTGCACTTTGACTCCCATATGTATGCAACTTCTCCTGACTGCCTTGAAATCCCATTGAACTAATGAGAATTTCTACTTACTTTTTCTATCAATCTTGTTGGTGGATCTTGAATCGATATTTGATGAAGGTGGCATAACTCTACATGTTGCTTGATCGATGGCACTTCAATAGGCAAATTTTCCATGTCTACTACTTGTTGATTTTTCCTTGCATGTGAAATGGTGCCTATGGTATCGACCATGAGCATGATGGTAATTGCTGGTGGTTTGTGTGCTAGAAGAAGAAGATCACATTACTATTGCAATAGAGAAGAGATGAAACCTCGTTCCTCTTGCGATAACAACATGACATTTGTGAATGTTAGTTGTTAGTTAAGTGTCCCTGAGTGGATGTGAGTGGGAGTTAAAATTTTAGTTGATCCTAGATGCATACTCTAGGTGCGCAGTGAACTCCAAATGCATCCAACAATGTACAAATAATTTACAGTGTTAAATTAGGTGGTTTAGTATTGGACTTCACTTTCCAAACTTCTCGGATGGGATACAAATTTTACCAGTAATTAGAATTAAGGGTTTCAAAGATGATTCCACTTGGATTTGGGACTTTTTGGGTACCCATTTCCAAGTAGTTCTAGGTAAATGTGTGCATGCTCATGTTGTGATGACATGTTTTATCTTTTGAGCTTGTTGTGTGAGTGCATGTGAGCACTGCCTCGACTCTAGATGATTTCTTATGGAAAGTTGAGCATGTAAGCAAGTCTTAGGCACCCAATATTTTCTAGCATTGGGGTCTGCCTTCTTTGATCACTTAGGTACCCAGATGGAGATAACTTGCCAAGTTTGACTCCTAGAATGTTCTTGTGTTGTAGTCTTTGACTCAGTTGTTCATTTGGTGCATCTTTGGGGTCCTATTATAGGAATAGAGGATTGCTCACTCTTGTGCCTCCATATTTGCTTCACTTCATGAGGTACTCTGTTTTGCATCGACTATTGAGCATGAAACTTAGTCATCTCTTTCATCTGCCTCCTTAGTTGCATTGCTTGTTTTTCTTGGACCATCTTTGGAAAAGAAGGGAGTTCCATTTTTGCTTCTATGAACTTCATGAGTGGCCTTCTTCTGCACCATAGAACTTTGGACAAGAAGAGCATCATTATCTTCATGTGTAGGTGTGGGTGCCTTTCCTAGTTCCTTGAGTGTTGGATCTATGACCATGTAGTCAACCTAAACCTAAGAAGTGGACTTCTTCAAGTCTGGGTAAATCAAAGCCACATCACAATCGAGTTAGAATACTAGCTCCACCTTGCCCATGCAAGGGGTTTCCAGACCTCCCAATCCTATGAGATATGCTTCTATAGGATTGATACTTAATTGCAATTCTTGACAGTAAGAAAGTCCAACTGCACTAGTGGCTACACCTGAGACAATCAAGGCTCTTACAGTCCTTCCACTCTTTCCTTGTGCTACCTCTAGGGTCATGAAAGGATGTCAATCAATAATTCAAGGGGAAATTACACCTAATGTTTGGCACATGGCCATGTAATATCTAGGATTTTCATGAGCATATGATCTAGGTTGATCTCTACCCTATCTCCTCAGTTTCATTTGTTGTATGCATTCTAGGGATTTTCCCTGTGCTTCTTCTCGAACTCGTTTTTCCTCTTCCTTACGTTTATTTGTAGTGTTGAGTTGATTTGGCATTTCCTCTATGAGGGGTTCTTGATATAATTTGACTCTGCATCCATTGATGTAACTAGGTAGGATGTCACCTTCTATAGTGGCTAACTAGACTGCTCCACTTGTTGATATTCTATAAATAATCATGGGCCCATAGCCACACTTCTCCAACTTTGGTGTATGTTGCTTCTGTGTATATACTAGGACTAAATCTCCCGCTTTTAAGCCCTTATGAGTATTGATTTACAGAAGTAGAGGTTCTTGGCTCGGTGGAGTTGGGAACATAAGCATCCTTGGGAGGAAGGCTTATCCTTTGACTTTTGATGTTACTCACTTGTGACGTAGCCTACTTTTTGGATGACTATCATCTTTTCCTATCTTTCTAATAATTTGTCAAGGTGTAACTGTGTTTTGGCTCATGTTGTGTAGTTAAAAAGATGATTGGGCTCAAACATGATTTGAGCCAATTCTACCATTTTTGCACATAACTTAGTTAATTTCAATTTCTAGTTCAACTATAGGATAACATTTTTCATGTTCTATCACACTTGGCCCTTCTTAGATTCTGGCATGATATGCTTTAAACATCATGTCCAAGTCTTCAGGAGTGGGATCTTCTAGCACTGACCCTGCTCTAGGTGGTGATGGGATCACATGAGGTTGATTAGATGGTGATGGTGATGGTGATGGTGATGGTGAATCTAGACAAAAACCTTGAGTTTTTCACTGATTGGGGTTGCATAGGTGCAGGTACCACAAATGAAATGATCTCCTTGACATTTGCGTACTTTGGCTCCCAACTAGGCTCCCTAGGATTTTTGTAAGGGTAAATCTCATTATGCTCTGGTGACTCCATATAATAGGCCGATGGACTATCCATGTGAGCCGAGTCAAAAATATGATTATTTGGGTCACTTTCTAAAATCAATGGTGATGCTGGCACTAAGGCTCTATTCAAATTTTCTTCAGCAACTGCATACTTCACTACAATCACATTAGCTGGTAGGGTTGTTGGGTCCTAACATACTACTGTGGTGGATATTGAATTTGGTATCTCCCTTGTGGATACAGATGTGGATAATTTTGCCTAACCACTTGGTTGTTCTATGGGCAATCTTGTGTAGTGTGGTTAGTATACCTCCTTTCAATTGTACAGTATTGGTTGTTAGGGTTCACTTGGGGTTGAGCCATGATTGGACACACATTAGCCATATGCTCTCCTCCACAAGTATAGGATCTTTTCACTGAGACAAATTTAGGCATTTGCTTGTTAGAGACACCTAACTTCTGAGCTACCTTCTTTGCAAGTTCCTCAATAGATGTAGATGGTTTGGAAGTAAGGCTAATAGAGCTATATGAATCTTTATAGATTTTTGAAAGCTCCAATTTATCACCCAAATTATCCTCAATGTCTATGCACATATGTACAAACTATTCTATGGATCTAGGTTCCTTCAAGTACACATAAGATCTCAACTTGGTACTTAACAAATTGTGGAATAAAGCCATATTTGATCGGTGTGGGTAACTCTAGGAAAACACATCTCTGTAAATATTGTCGAAACTATCTTCTTGCAAGTTGAAGTATTTCTTAAGGTGTTTGTTTGAAGCTATGTATCAGTGATGAGGTGTTGTGCCTGATGCCACTCTTAGAAAATTAAGTGATGAAGGCTTCCAATAGTTGGTCAATGTTTCTCAATTGCCTCTTGTGAAGTGGTTGAAACCAAGTCAAGGCAGTGTTCTTGAGAGTTAGGCCAAAAGCATTGTATTGAGTGAGCAAGTCTTTAACTTGCTCAACTCTCAAAACTTGCCTAAAGTCTGCTATGTGATCGTATGGGTGTCTTGTGCCACCGAAGGAGTTCTTCATGGACTTAACCAATAGTGTAGGCCTCAAGATCCTAGGGTATTATTTGGGCCTTGGCAAGGGAAACTCATCCATGTCTCTTTGAGGTCTTGGGGCTCTATGCCTCTCATTATCCATTCTACCCGCTTTTGCTTTAGTTCTTTCTCTTCCAAGTGCAAAGTTTACTTGAGGTCTATCTCTATTCTTGTCCTTCAGAGTTCCATGAACTTGGGATGTCCCAGATCCGTGTTGGCCAAAAGAGACACTTGAGCTTGGTTGGGGAAAGACAAACTCACCCTTCCAAGTGTAGGTATGCCTACCATGCTCCGGTACCACAAACATTTTCTTTGAGGTGTTTTCTAAGTAGACCACCTTTGTTGGTGTATCACGATCTTTAAATTCATATATGGTGACTATCCCAACTTTTTTAGGCTAGTTGGGTTTAGATCTCCAAAATTCCTCATTTGTTTCTCTATTCAAGAATAACTCCATGCTCTTCTTATCTTGGGGGATCCACTATGGGGTGGTCACTCTAGTCAAGACTGATTTGCCTCTAGGGGTCCTAGGCTCTCCTTCTAAAGTTCCTTGTTTTAGGTCTTCAAGCTCTGTTTTTGGAATCACAATTCCAAATTCATCAGTTCTATTAGGTAAGCTTGTGATCACATACCTGGTTCCCTCTTTATCAATGTATGAGCCTTCTTCTAACTTGACCACTTGGTGTTTAAGTCCAACTAGCTGATTTGGATTCCTAAGTTGAACAACAGATCTTCTCAGACTATCCTCATAGATGCGAGCACCTAATCAGTTACATCATTATTTGGGCACTCAATTTATGCAAATTGATGGAGGAATTTATTTGTGTTAAAAAAAATATTGACACATTATTGTAGCATTTTGGACTTGAAGATTGCAAATCCATTGCCACTCCCATGGAAACAAGTCTATGTGTGAGTCTTCATGATGCTAAAGATGCATTTGATGTTGTTCTCTATCAACAAGCTATTGGATTCTAGATTTACTTGTGCATAATGTGCCCAAATATTGAGTTTACTATCTCTAAGCTAAGTAGGTTTATGCACGGCCTAGGTGTCAAGCATTGGCAGGCAGTTAAGCGCACCTTTTTCTATTTGAGTGGTAGCCAACTAGTTGGATTGTTTTATCCCAAGGGGGGATAATTACCACAAGATTTACATGCTTTCTTTGACTTAGACTAGGCTGGTTGCTCTAACACTCCTGTGTCCAACAATGGTTTTTGCTTCATGCTTGGTAGCTCATGCATATGTTGGTTGAGCAAAAATTAGCCTATTGTGGCCACTTCTAGTTGTGAGGCTAAGTATAGGGTCAAAACAATTGTTGAGTGTGTGTGGCTCATATGCCTTTTGGATGATTTGGGTGTTGGTGAGTCTTCTGTCACCACCATCTTCACTGATAGTTAGAGCACATTAGTGGTTGTGAGGAACCCTTTGTTCCATGCTTGCAAAAACAACATTGACGTGCAATATCATTATTTTAGGGATAGGTTCCCTATTGGAGAGATGAGTTTAGCATAGGATAATGTTGTAGTCCCTTTCACAAAGGATCTTCCTAGGGAGAAGTTTGAAGCTTTTTGTAAAGCTTTGGGCTTTCTTCTTTTTGTGGATTGATCTATTTTCACATAGCTTGCAACTTTCATGTACATAAGTACTAGCTCCTTGTTCATCGCATCATTTCCAAGGGGGATTTGTTGATATATTTTGGTAGTAATATGTGTGAACACATTTAGAAACACTGAGGCACTTTTTTTCCTCTTTAGGAGGTTTTTTCCCCCTAGCTTTTATGTATTCCTTTAACCATAATGGGTTACTATTTTTCATACATTCACTTGGTATTTCATTCTTTATTGTGTTGCGCTTGAAGTTTATAAGAATCTCAAATCTTTATGAAGATCATCCACATTGATTCAGTAAGAAATGTCCCCCTTCATCAACACACTCAATCGTGGTAATCACTTCCTCATTCACATAAACCTCTAGGGTAGCCAATATTTCCATCTAGCCATGAGACTCAAAAGCTTCATCAAGAAAAATTTGTGGCATATAAGCTAGATCCTCAATTGTTCTTTCCTCCCTAGTCTAGGGTTTTCAATTTTGAAGTTGCTTTTCTTGTTGTGGGGTGCCTTTGCAAATCCATAATTGTGCATCCTCATGCATCCAAGATTGGTCTCTAGATCCTTCATTATGGATTGACATGTTATCTTCCTCTTTGTGGATGGGATTCCATTGAAGAGGAGGAACATCCCTATAAGAGAAATTTTGAAGATTTATTCTAGTTGTGGTGACCTAATGTTGAAGATATATTGCATCTCTTCTCCAATCTTGCACTACCTTCAACTAGTGCATAATTGGTCTTTCTAGTATGATCTCATTATTGGCACCCTTTCCAAATTGACATATGGATAGGGTGTGTTTGAATTCTACGCCATAGGTTTTCAAGGTTATATTTTCCAATACCCAACTAGGCATTCTACTTGGACATCTTCCATATGCAATTTCATTCTGGCTAGTCTTAGTGCAGATTTTCCCCATTTCTCCCAATTTTTTATAGTTGCAATTCCAATTGCTACACCTATATCGAGGATGGCTCTAGTAATGTAGCCTCTATATGTGATTGGAAGGCATGTATTTCCCTCATCACCTTCAGTGAAATTTGCTACCTTATCTACAAGTATTTTTATTGTCATGGTCTCATCCTCAGCCTTCTCATTTTCCCCATCGGTATTCTGAATATTGAGCTGAGAAGCTAGCTTTCCCCACAATTGAAGTTTGACTTGGAATAGTTATTCTAAGGTAAAGAGTGACATATTTTAGCCTTCTTTGTGGAGTCGATTTCACTAGTATCCAACCCAAAATCCCCTTTGGCTATGTTTGGTTCTTCATTGTCTATTTTGGATATAACTTTCTAGACATATCAAAAGAGGCATGCAAATCATCCTCAAATTCAATGATATGCTTCTCATCGGGACGATTGAGTAGCATATCATCAACATATATAACAATGATCAGAAGTACATCTACACCCTTGACATGTAATGTGATCTCAATTGGACTATTCTCAAAACCATGTGCAATCAAGTAGATATGTATCTTTTCATACCAAGCACATAGTCCTTACTTCAAATCATATAATGCCTTTTTCAACCTACACACGTTGTTTTCATGCCCTTTTTGTACAAGACCATGGGGTCAAAATACATACACTTCTTCATGTAAGTCACCATTTAGAAATGCAGATTTAATGTCCAACTAATGTGGATTCCAACCATAATGAGCTACAAGTGCATAGACACTATGAACGGTAGTCATTCGGCATGTGGGATCAAGTGTCTCATCAAAATCAATGCCTCTTTCTTGAGAATAACTTTTGGCAACTAGCCTAGTATTATATCTTTCAATTGTTCCATCAAGCTCATTGTTAAATGTTAATCGTTAAATTTCCAATTTCAGACTCAAAATACTTTCAAATTCATACGTTTCCGAACCTTTCCTAACCGTAAATTACCTCTTAGCCACGTGGGTCCTTGGGAGTGGTAGGGGTCTGTTAGACAGAGGCCCTGTACTATTTTCCCAACTTATTACACAATCATAATTACTTCTAGCGTCTTAGTTCCGAGCGCAATTCTGAACAACCGATGACTGTTCGTTGTACTGGACTTAGAATTTTCGAACTAATCCTGCTATGATGGTCTGAGCAGTAGTCCGGTGACTTGTGTCCAATAGAATAATCTACTTCAGTAAACGAAGATCACCTAATATGTACTTCTTCAGAACAGACAGGTATACCAAACACATATATATATATACTGAAATTATACAACTCATCGTATACCAATTACAAGTAACAAATGTCCTGACAAGAAGCGACTTGTTACAGGCTTAACAATGACCTACTTGCACTTCAATCGTTACAGATACTAGTTTTCCTGTGATCGGAATCAACATTGAACGTAGACTACTGCATCGAAATTGGTCACTTACCAAAATGGTTAACATGCGATCAGTTCGGAACTACTTCCATACTTCCTTGTTCAGTATACTACTGACAAGTAACACACTGCACTTATTAACACTCAGAGACACACTCAACCATTACCAAACAAATTCGTAACACAAGATTACTAATTCGCAACTCTGCACTACGGAGTGAATAAACGACTAACCAAGCGCAGAACAGAACAGAAATCAACACAAACAATACTCAGACTTTGTAACAGTGTAATAATAATCTGACAAATAATCAGGCGAACAAACTGGCAATTCCAAGAAAAAACCGTTTCTCACAAGCGTCTCTCTCGCCATTCTCTTTACATTGCTTTATATATCTTTTTTCAAGATGCGCGTACCAACTTTTTTTTTGCACGGATTTTGATAATTCCGGTATATCAGGCGGTCATTACGTCTGTCCCACTCCGGCGGTCGTCTAACACTGGCACGCACGGTGGACTCGAACCCGCAAGTTCCACAAAAATTTTTTCAGAGTTATGTTCAGATTCATTAATGATATTGGGAGCACCCTGTAGATTCTGTAAACTAACAGTATTTTCTTCGCCACTTTGGTGCGTCTGATTGTTTGTGTCAGTGTTCTGCTCCCGATTCACCTGTGTCTGCACCTGTAACAGTTCTCTTTGCAATTCTTGAATCGTCTGTTTGTATTCTTCAAGCTGATTTTCATGTCGTTTAATGACTGTCATGAGATCGTTTTCATGGTTGGACAAAAAACAGGACCGTCTTTGATCAATTTGGGGAACAAGTATACCCAGCCATCTTCTACGAAAAAGTTTCCAAGTATCATGTACATGATTATACAATTGTTGTTTCAGTGACTCTATATCTATCTTTGTCATCAACGTAGCATCCAATTCAACACCTTCATTATTTAATAACTGGGTTTCCATTTCCTGTAAAACTTGTATTCGTGAACGCAAAACTTCATTTTCTGCTTGCAGGTTGGCATTCATGATAGAAAAGCTCATCATTTCGTCTTGTATCTGTTTTTGTATATTTTTTTGCCACTGGTTAAATTCTTGAAAAAACTTTTTAGCGTTAATCAACTCCGCTACTAATTGCCGTTGGTTACTCTGTAACTCCTTCAGTAAGCCTTCTTTGTCGTCCAGTTCATTTTGCATCTGTTTCATCTTTTCTAATAATGAATTGGAATTATTCATATTAGCGAATAATATTTCTTTTTCCTGCTGAATCATTTGTTCTTGTTGACGCAAATAATCAAAAACTTCTTGTAATTTATTTTGCAACCCTGTCACATAATTTGGTGGGAGATTGTCATTCGGCAACTTCCTTGGACTGACAGTTTGTAAGTGGTCTTCCATTCTGCGTTTAGTCGACAGCCTAAAAGGCGTTCCTACTGCCTTGTTCTGTTCTCTATTATCTGTGTGAAATAAATTTTCAGACGATGTAGAAATTTGTTCTACTTCCTCTTGCTCTTCACTGTGTGGATGTCCTGTGTCTATCATGTTATGATCACAGGAATTAATATCTTGGGACCATCTCAGCTTCTGCTCTTTCACCGACTGCACGAATTTGAATATAGCAGCTAAATATACTGCTATTCTGCTACTGGTTTGGGATCTTCGCTTATCCCCGACAAAGATTTGTGTATAGAGATGGTTATATAGCCAGTGTGTCCAGCTAACTCTACCACCTCCTTCGGCATGTACTAATGGTGAGAAATTTTCTCTGGTTTAAAATGAGGACTTTTGTTCGTCGCATGCTGTGTAACTGATTCTCTGCATCTTCATTACCTGTCCACTGCTCCCATGGTAACTTAGCAAACTGGAGGAGTCCGATCCTCCGTAGCCAGTTGCAGAAGTCATTGAGTCATCTTCATCATCCTGTAATGTTGTGTCTGTTGTAGTCACAACACGGTTCTGTGCAGTTGCGCGCTTCCTGAGTCGCCATCTTAGTATATCGGATTCAGGCATGGTTGTAAGGCTCGCAGAAAAATAATATGTTGAATATTTGTTAACTAGCACCAAAGCTCGAAGAATACTATACTGAAAAATACTATGCTGGGCATACGCATTTTATAAGCACCAGAGCTTGAACTGCCTTTTGCTGGAATGATTATATTTCATTCGGACATGACACTTCATTCCCCTTACCAAAATTGTAGCATAAAGAATCATCATTCTGCATTTTATCCCGTAGATCGATGCTGGACTTAGCAAGTCTTTTACATGTGCGAAAAAGTATCATGAAACAAAACCTTGGTATCATACTCAATTCGAACTCATCATTACATTGCGAAATCGCATGACCGAATTTTACTATTCTTCTATGAGACCTTCGAGGTACATATTCCTGGCTAATCTAAATGTACGAGCTATTTTTTTCTTAAGGGTTTCTAATAATTGCTTCAGAGTGTCGGGTTCTAAAATCTGCGCATCTATTCTGACGGAACTAAGTGCGATGGCTTCAGTAAGCAAAATTTCGGCTTGGGTTTGCAAAAAGGCCTCCTGTAAATAAAAATCATTGGATAATGCAGCGTCCCGAGATGTCTTCATTTCGATGACTTTCTGCTGCATATCCGTGACTCGATCCTTCTGATTTTGCAATTGGTTGTTGAGTCGCTCGCATTGCTGGTTCTGAAATTCAATTGTTTTGGAAAATGCATCTTGTTCTCTTCGAGCATCTGCCAGATCCTTTTGGTATTTTGCTTCCCTGGTTAATTGGCGTCTCAGCATTCTGTTTACCTCGTCCAAACATTCCTGGGCTCTTCGTAGCTCGTCTTGGACTTGTTCTGCTTCTCTCTGTTGGTCTTGATTCTTCTGGATGGTTTCCTGCAACTGGGCCTTCGTTTCTTCGACCAATTCTTCTAGGGATGAGCTGATGTCTTCTTTTTCTTGGAGTGCGGTCTTTAATTCCCGGATTTCTTCGTGTGCTGCGTGTAATAGCTGGTCCTTGGCGGCAAGCTACTCTAGTGCTGCATCCCTTTGCTGTATCAAGGCCTGTTGTTCCGAAAATTGCGCTTGGAGGTCTGCTAATTGTGTCTGTAATTGATGATTCTCCGCTTTTACGGCGTCGACTTCTTCTTGGAGTGGGGTGATGTCGGCTTCCAGGAGGTCGACTTTGTGCTGTAGGTCTTGCCGAATGGTATTTGCGACCTCACTCAGCTGTACCGGAAGTTGTTGTGAGAGGGTAATGAGCATTTGGCCCATGGCGGCCAGTTCAGAAAAGACCGGAACAGAGGAAAGAAGAAGTGGGTGTTGTGGTGGTGTAGAGGTTTGGGTATGGATTTGGAGGGATGTCGGGGGTGAATAATTGGGGGAGGATGAAGAGGATTCGGGAATTGGTGGCGGGAAAGGGTTGACTGGTGGGGATTGAGGATCAGGGGATGTAGGGTGAGTTACTTGATGGATGGGTTGGTGTTCACCTGTAATGTGGGCGATGGTGGATTCTACGGCCTTCAGTAGGGTGTTGAGTGCGCTGTCGATCACTTGCTGTTCATCTTCTCGTCGTGCTGATGCTTCTTCGGTTGAGACTGGTTCTGTTTCTGTGTGATTCTGCTGGTCATGGTGGTCGGCCGATGATTCGTTGTGGATGGAAGTGGCTGTGTCATGGAAGGTCTCTTCTTGTTCTTCGTTTCGGGTGTCCTGATTTTTTCCGGCGGACCCTTGTGCTTCGCTTTCTGAGGAGCTGATCCGAATTCTCTTATTGCGGAAGAGCTGGTTGATCTCCTCATCTTCTTCTTCCTCGTCGTCGAGTGGTTGAACTGATTCTTCGAGCCTAAGTATGGGACGTTGGGGTGGTGATTGTGCGGCAAGGATGGCTGGGAAAAGGAATGAGATGATATGGGGAAGGCGAGAGCGCGGGGTGGTACCCTTTTGGAGTTGCTTTACTATAGCTACACATTCTTTATGGATTCTAAGGAAAAAATATGAGGCGAAGTTTATGGGTTCTCGGGCAGCTAAATCTAAAGCGAAATAGAATGGGCGTGAGATGCCGTAGGTGCGCTTCTATAGGTTGAGTATGGCGACTAAGAACTGCAGGGCGGATCGTTTGAGTTCGGGGCGGCAGAGAATGGCGTATTCGTTGGACGAAGAGCGGGGGAATAGTTCGGTCATGCGGGTGGGGGGAATACTAGGGCCATTTTCACGGCCTTGCGGATTGAGGCGGTAGGCTTCAGCGAAGGCTTGGAAGGTGATGACTATTCGTGAAGGGAGCGAGAGGAAGACCCATTGGCGTTCGATGGCGGGGGACTGAGCAATGGTGGTGATGATTTGCGTGAAGAAAGGATGGACTTCTACTGAGTGCCAAGGGAACTCAGCGAAGTTGGCAAACCCTCTACAACGCAGGTATTCACCTACCTCTGTAGGGATACCATCACGGAAGGCAGCATAGTTGGCTATCGCTTCCATGACGTTTATTGAGACAGACAATGAACACGGATGCAGAATGCACGAGGGCTTAGAATACTACCATACAACACAATAGCTTTTTTTGGCGTTGTCGACAGAGTTAAGTAGAAACAACACGGTGGGGAGGAGAAAGGGGTTGGGTATCATTGTGCATTGCGGGAATAATGCTGGTTTTCATGCAGGCGTGCGTACTCGAGTGACTGGTAAGGGGGCGGCTGGTCACATAAAGATTGTACAAAACACGGCTATTTATAAAAAGCAGAAGAGAAAAAAAAGAAAAGATTAAACAAAACGCGGTCCATCGTCGAAAAATTTAATGCGGGCTAGTGGTGTGATGATATGGCCGCAGCTTCGACCCATTAATTACTTTTGGGAGTGGATTTCCAGTCAACGTAGTCAACCGAAAATTTTCCGGTCCGACTTGCTCTGAGATCTTAAAAGGGCCGAACCATCGTAGTTTGAAATTTCCTGCTGCTCTATACGACTTTGCGTTATAGAAGAGTACAAGCTGACCTACCAAAAAGATTGGAGTCTTCAAATATCGATCGTGTGTCTTGGCTTGCCTTAGTTGTACTTCGCGCATGGTTAAAAAGCTGAGCCATCGGTGCTCATCAAGTTCTCTGAGTGCGTCCATTCGTGCTGTCAGCGAATCTTCCGATAGCATCTTCTGAGTGATTGCTACACGCAGACTTGGGATGACTATTTCCATGGTGCTATTGCTTCTAAGCCATAAGCTAGTTTGAAAGGTGTCAAACCTGTTGTTACCTTATATGTAGTTCGGTATGCCTATAATACTGCAGGTAGTAGTTGATCCCATCTTTCCGGTGCTTCCATGATCAGTTTCCGGAGGATATTCAATAGTGATTTGTTTGTACTTTCGGCCAAACCATTGGCGCGAGGGTAATATGGAGAGCTGAGTTTGTGTGTCACCTGGAATGATTGGGTGAGTACCTTCATTAATTGATTTACGAAGTGAGTACCTTGATCTGTCACTAATTCGAGTGGTAAGCCAAATCGTGGGAAGACATCATTTAGCAGACATTTTGCTACTACAACCGCTGTAGCAGACCGTAAAGCCCAGGCTTCTGCCCATCTCATTGCGTAGTCTGTACAGGTTAGTATGTATCTGTTGTTACTGAAGACTGCTGGAGGTGTGATTGGACCGATAAAATCTAATCCCCATTTCTGAAATGGTTCAAGTGGCATAATGGGCTGCAAGGGAAAGAAGTGTCGTTGCAGTGGTTGTCCAGACCTTTGACAGTTATCATAGTTTTTTACAAATTGGGCCACATCTCTATACATAGTTGGCCACCAGAGACCTCCTTGCAGAATCTTCCGGTGAGTCAAATCTGTGGCAAAGTGACCACCAGTAGGGGTCGAGTGAGCCATTGTGATGACCGAGTTAATCTCATGCGGAGGAACACATCGAAGTAAGATTCAAGTGTGATCTACATAATATAGTTCTCCAGCAACTAACCGGAATCGGCGACTAAAGACTGCAATTTTCCTTCGAACTGCCTTGGCAGTCTCGGATGGAAAGCATCCTTCGGTGAGAAAAGTTAGAATTTGATCATAATATGTAGATGGTTCTTGTGATTCGGCAGTCTCATCGGTCAGTGGCTCAGAACTATAAATCGCTGGAGTCGTGTCATCTATGCCTACCGGAGCTTCACCAGAATCTAGACGAGATAAGAAATCTGCTAAGGCATGTGCATTTCCGGGTCGGTGAATGACTTCATAATCAAATTCTTGCAAGAGTAGCACCCATCGTGCTAAGCGTCCGCCTAAATGTTGTTGTCTTACTAGATAGACGAGGGCAGCATGATCCACATGGAATGTGAATTTCCGGCCTAGTAGATAATGTCTGAATTTTTTGATGGAGTAAATTAATCCTAGACATTCTCTATAGGTGGTAGAATAATTCCTTTCTGCAGGTGCAAGCCTTCTGCTGGCATAATAAACAGGGCGAAACCACTTATGTGTTTGCTGCATCAGAATACTGCCGATCGCAATATCTGAAGCGTCGACAAAAACATGGAACGGATTATCCCAGTCCGGTGGTTGTAAGATTGGGGCCTGCGTCAATAGATACTTGAGTCGATCAAATGTAGTTTGGCATTCTTGAGTCCATTCGAACTGTTGGGGAGTTTTTGTGATTAGCCTGTTCAGTGGTATAGCCAGATGAGCAAGCCATCGTAAGTGTCTGCCATGCCACCGCACTTGACCCAGGAAGCGCATAACTTCTTTTGGTGTAGTGGGCACCGAAGCTTCTAATACTGCCGAAATTTTATCTGGATCTACTTGGATACCTTGTGCAGATACAATGTGGCCAAGTAACTTGCCACATGAAACCGAAAACACAGATTTGTTTGGGTTTAAGCAGAGTCTATACTCTCGGCATTTCTGAAAGCAGCACCGTAAATGGAACAAATGTGCTATCCACTTACCGAAAATTGAAAAATCATCGATATAAACTTGCATAAATGAAGTCAGATAAGGAGAAAATATTTCTTGCACACATCTTTGAAATGTGCTTGGTGCGTTTCTCAATCCAAACCACATTACCGTACAAGCAAAGACACCCCAATTGGTAATGAAGGCAGTTTTTGGTATATCCTCTTCAGCCATTCTAACCTGATTGTAACCACTGTATCCATCTAAGAATGAATACATTTCATGTCCTGCTACCCTATCAAGCATGGTATCCAGAAAGGGGATCGGGAAAGGATCTGGTACTGTTGCTGCGTTTAATTTTCGGTAGTCTACACAGATTCGCAGTTGCTTATTTTTCTTTGGCACGATCACAATTGGTGAAATCCATTCAGCATGTTCTACTGGTACGATGAATCCAACTTTTAATAATCTATCAAGTTCGGCTTTTACCTGTGATGCATAATTGGGATTCATCCTGTAGCTGGGCTGTTTATTCGGTTTAGCTTCAGGCTTCAACATGACTCTGTGCTGATAGATGCGCGGATCTAATCCTTTCATATCTTTGTAATCCCATGCAAAGACGTCTGAGAATTCGCGAAGTAGTCGAATCAAATCAGCTTTAAATGTTTCCGGTAAGTTTTGCCTTATCTTTATAGGTCGTGGATGTTCTACGTCTCCTAGATTGTACGAGGTCAACTGGTCTTCGGAGACATAAAACTGTTGTGGTTTCTCTGTATTGTCTGTTGACTTGAACAGTGATTGTAATTCGTCGTCATGTGTTGAAACAGTATCTTCCTGCTTAGAATTCCCGGTGATCGGTACAATTGTACAAATTGAAGTACTCCAGTTATCTATCACGGACTGTAGATCAACAGTCCCTAAGGTCATTAAATCAGCGTTATTCTTCAGAAATTCCTCTTCTTCATCATCTGATAGTCCATCTAACATGTGGACTGGTTCAACAAAATATGGTCTAGCGTGTAGTTTGCAAGGTTGTATAGCATCTAATTTTACCACATATCTATGATTGACATCTTTAAATGTAAGCTCTTATGCAGACCAGTCTTGTACTACCTTTGCATGCTTCAGCCAGGGTCGACAGAAAAGAAGGTTGTAGTCCAAAGTGGATTCTGGTAGATCTAGTATAACAAAGGTCATTTTAAAGGTCGTAACTTGTAAAGTGATGGGTACATTTCGCACAAGTCCTACAGGATGGACTCTAGATTGATATGCCATTCTGACAAAAAATTGAACTGGTTCGATTTCGGTCCATCCTAACCTTTTGCATAATGCTGTGGTCGCAATGTTAACACCAGAGCTTCCATCAATCAATACTTGCGTGATCTTATGCTTTTTATACCATACTGTAATTAAGGGAACTGAATGATCAACCGTAGAATCAGGTTCTGGTTGAACTGTTGCTGTCGCCGGAATACAAGAAGGTACCGGACTAAACTGTTGCTGGAACTGTTGTCGAATCCCAGGTACTAATGCAAGTAGTTGGACGAGAGGCAGAGTGATAGATGCCTTGGATAAAATTTCCCAGGCCTGTTGAGATTGTTTGTCCTGCTCCTTTGAACTTGAGGTTTCTGCTGATGCAAAAGTATCTGCTGTTATGTCTACTGCTGATGATGGCTCCGCTGCTGCTTCCTTTTGTTGGGTTCCTTCCTTTGTCGACGAGGCCTGAGTCACCGGAATAGGTTTTGGGAACACTGGTGGTTCTGTTGCGGTCCAACGACTAGCCTTGTTGTACATCCTATGTTGTTCTCGTATCCCTGGTTCGAATATTTCTGCTGCTGACTGCAACTGTTTACCTGATCGGGTCTGGACTGTAGCAGTTTGCGTTTCTACCGGTGTAATTTATACCTTGTTGGCCATTGGGTTTTGCCGCTCCTTTTTCCTTTGATCATACTCAGCTGCATCCTTGCAAAATCTTCTAATGTGCCCGAATTCACCACAAAAATGACAGCGTGGTGGTGGTAAATTGGGATTTTCCGGTGGTGGCCCGTTCTACCAGCGATTTGGATTATAGTTGTTATTCCTCTGTCCTCGGTAATTTCGATATCCTTGCTGCTGATTGTTTCTCATTTGTGGAGGCACATAATGATTGGCTGGCTGCCCTTGTTCCTGGATAATTGCATTAATAGTCGCTGTTCCCTATACTCTAGCGTTGTATGCGCAGTGTTCGGTGGTGTGTCCGGCAATGTTGCAGATAGCGCAGAATGTCTGATTAAGTGCGCAATTGGTGCTGGTATGTCCTGAATTTTTGCATGTGGTGCAATATACTTGTTTGGTCACATCTTCGGCAACATGTTGTTTGTTTTTGCCCACTCCAGATCTTCTGTAAATCCGCCGACTTTGTTTTCCAGCTGTAGAGTCATTGCGATGACTGCATCAAGTGTCATAGCTCCGACACATCTTATGATCATGATCTGCTTAAGTTGAGGAACCAAGCCATTGATGAACCACTGGGTAGTAACATCATCTGGTAAGTTAGCATGAGCCGGTGGTAGCTGCCTTAAGTGTGTTCTGAAAAGGGTAGCATATTCCTGTACAGATTGATTCACTCTCTGTCTGTTATTCTGCAGATAATCAAAAATTTCGGCTGGATTCTTTTTTAACCTGAATCGCTGCAAAAAAGCATCTCGAACTGCTTCGTAGGTGCCGAAATGATTAATATCGTATTCTGTGAGCCACCTGGCTGCTTCATTGACAAGTGTAGATTGAAAGACAATGGCTTTGTAGGCCGGATCCGGTGCATGGTTGAGGACGGCGTAGCTTATCTCGAAAGTGCGTACGTGAGCATCCGGATCATCTCCTGGAAATCCACCAAACTTCGTGTATGTCACTCCCGTTGGAGGTGGCCTGGGTTGACATAACTGTTGTTGTTGTTGTTGTTGTTGTTGCCCGTTCATCGTGAATATATTATAACTTTCGTCTGTATTTCTGGTCTGAATATTTGAACTACCGGAATCTATATCGTCTGATGGCACACTTTTCGGTGAAATAAGCTTGCTTACTATGTTGCGAATTTCTGTTTCAAACAGCCTTCCTTTTTTTCTTGATATCCAATGTATGAAAACTTGCTTCCAAGCACGGCAGTTGGGCTGAAGATTCAGCAGAAAGTGCTAATTCGTCACTGAATAACTGAGATTCTCTTACCGAAATATCACTGGGATAAACCGAACTTGTGCCCGAATGCGGTGTCTTTTCGCCTTCGCTGATTTCTTTGCCTAGGGTGTGTCTAATCGTAAGTGAATCTAAATCCTTTTCCAAGAGTGTTAAACTAGATTCCAACTGCATCTTGGTAGGTTCTGGAATTACTATATCTTCGACAGACTGTGCCGAAATAGTACTGGAATGTACCAAAGACGTAACACGTTCTACCGGAATATGACCGGAATCATCTTTAACGTTCTGAACTTTCTTGACAACTGGGTCAGCCCTAGTTGTACTTCTACCTTCCAAAGTTGTCTTTAGTACTCCAGACTGATGGTTCTTGGGGTACGTTTCGCCAGACCGAGTAACCGGCATTTATCATTTTCCATATTAATCGTTGATTATTACTAACGAAACAGTTTGCAACAATCTGGTTCTGTTGCTACTGACAATCAAACAATAATCTGATTCTGACAGATGACTGGCAATCTTGATGCCACTTTCCCACAGGCGGCGCCAAATGTTAAATGTTAATCGTTAAATTTCCAATTTCAGACTCAAAATACTTTCAAATTCATACGTTTCCGAACCTTTCCTAACCGTAAATTACCTCTTAGCTACGTGGGTCCTTGGGAGTGGTAGGGGTCTGTTAGACAGAGGCCCTGTACTATTTTCCCAACTTATTACACAATCATAATTACTTCTAGCGTCTTAGTTCCGAGCGCAATTCTGAACAACCGATGACTGTTCGTTGTACTGGACTTAGAATTTCTGAACTAATCCTGCTATGATGGTCTGAGCAGTAGTCCGGTGACTTGTGTCCAATAGAATAATCTACTTCAATAAACGAAGATCACCTAATACGTACTTCTTCAGAATAGACAGGTATACCAAACACATATATATATATATACTGAAATTATACAACTCATCGTATACCAATTACGAGTAACAAATGTCCTAACAACAAGCGACTTGTTACAGGCTTAACAATGACCTACTCGCACTTCAATCGTTACAGATACTAGTTTTCCTGTGATCGGAATCAACATTGAACGTAGACTACTGCATCGAACTTGGTCACTTACCAAAATGGTTAACATGCGATCAGTTCGGAACTACTTCCATACTTCCTTGTTCAGTATACTACTGACAAGTAACACACTGCACTTATTAACACTCAGAGACACACTCAACCATTACCAAACAGATTCGTAACACAAGATTACTAATTCGCAACTCTGCACTATGGAGTGAATAAATGACTAACCAAGTGCAGAACAGAACCGAAATCAACACAAACAATACTCAGAATTTGTAACAGTGTAATAATAATCTGACAAATAATCAGGCGAACAAACTGGCAATTCCAAGAAAAAACCGTTTCTCACAAGCGTCTCTCTCGCCATTCTCTTTACATTGCTTTATATATCTTTTTTCAAGATGCGCGTACCAACTTTTTTTTTGCACGGATTTTGATAATTCCGGTATATCAGGCGGTCATTACGTCTGTCCCACTCCGGCGGTCATCTAACACTCATGTTTAAGCTTGTATACCCCTTTAGAGCCAATGGCCTGTTTTCTTAGAGGCAAATCACATAAAGATCAAGTACCATCCTTCATAATAGCATCATGTTCTAATTGCATAGCACCCATCCAGTTTTCTAAATTATGTGGCTCATCAAATGAAATAGGCTCATTCTCATCACAAATACTAGTGACAGCCATTGCATAGCAATGTGATGTAAAAGAATCAGTATGAGGGCCTGACCGAGTACAATATGTCAATGGTGCACCTAATTTGCTATCTCTCAAGGTCTACACCAACCATTTAGCCATAGTTTGACCTCTTCTAGGTCAAGCTCTCATCAATAAGTACGTCATGTAAATTTGCATTAAAAAGAAGTGATCTAAATCATTTTTTGAAACCTCTAAAGCTCCGAAATCATCTCATTTGGAGTAGCACTTGATTTTCCACTTGTAAAAAGAGGCAACGAAGTGTCGTACACATCTTTAGAACTAATTGGTGTCTCCTTGGTGCATGAAAGTAGTGACTGAATTGCAGCTTCCACAACGGCAAAACCTAAGGGAAAGGGATATAAATTGGTCGACAAAAACTTGAAGTGCGATAACAATCTAGAAATTCTTGTTTTTGGAATGACTGGTATTTGTTTTTCTAGCTTTGTTCGAGCAACCTTAATGAGTTTCTTGCATAACTCCAATCTCTCCTTTTTTAGATCTCCTTTAGGTTAACATCTATCATGTGTTTCTGTAGATTGGGTCCTAACACTATTCTCAACTCATAGGCTTTTAGCATCATTTGCAAATCTTCAAGCATGGGATCTGCTTGAATCGATCCTACCTACTCGTGCATGTATTATTCTTTTAGCAAATCTTTTTCTTCTCTTATTTGACTCTCCTTTGTAGGTTCCTTACTCATTAATGGCTCTTTCTTTTCTTCAACCATAGATCCCTCTATTTCCTTCTCCAAAGGGGAGTAGAGTTAAATTTTTGTATAACTTGGGTGATGTGAGGAGCTGATGTCCATGCATAAAATCCGCTTGGGTGTTTGCATGAGTGGCAAACGGAACTCATGTGCCAATCATATGACAAGGAGTAGACACCTTTCCTCATATAACACAAATAACACATGCGTGTGAGAATAAACACAACTTACAAGCCTTTCAATCAATCAAGGCAACTTAAAAAACCTTTCAATCAATCAATCAAGGCATGTACTCTCATACCACGATAATAAGCGCAAATTAAAAAACCTTTCAATCAGCAGATGTGCTTTCATAGCCTTATATTGATTGCATATATCCAAAAATACATATACGTAGAGGAATATGTCCAAAAATATATATAAGAAAGAGTTGTTTACGTTTATTAGAGTCCAATTTTAGAACTTGGTGTGCGTGATGATTTGAGTTGTAAAATCTTCTAATATTTCTCATATGATCTAACACGCAATGTTTCCTTCATTTTCTTAATTTGAACGACATAAAATTTAAAACAATCTCATATTCATCAATTTTTTTCAAAACTGAATCAAACCATTTTTTCTTGACTCGAGAGCTCAATATTGACCTCTATTTTCTTTCTTAGAAAACGATGGAAATATGAATACTATATATATATATATATATATATATATATATATATATATATATATATATATATATATATATATATATATACGTGTGTGTGTCTTTCTCTTTATCTTCTCTCTCTCCACACACAGAGACACCATTCAATGTTTCTGGGCTTCGTATATGGTTGTTATAGTTGCTTAATGATTCTGCAACAACCCATGAATGCAAATGTGGGAAAAAACTCAAAATGTCTAACCAAAGGGAAAAAGCTAATCTCATTTCTTGCTCCCACTCATATTTCCAAAGAAAAATATCTGATGTGTTCTATGTCTCTACTGTGAAAATGTTTTTTTTAATCATTTTAAAGTACATTTGAAAAAGGCTGGTGCACAATTTTTTGATGAAATATGAAAATATGTATGAATTAAGTGTCCTCTCTATTGCAAAAGAAAAACATACCCATATACTTTGGCATCAATGTTTTGGACATCTCATACTTGTCGTCCTCAAGACAATGAAGAAAAAAGGAATGGTAGCACACTTTCCTATGTTCTGAGAGTTTCAGCAATTATGTCAAGCTTCCATGATGCGAACGCAACAAAGAAATCCATTTCCATGAGACTCTAAAAATAAAGCTCAATCTCGTCTAAAGTTGGTGCATGCTAACCTCTATGATAAAATCTTTAACCTCAAGCTCGTGTAGAGTTGTTACATGCATTAGGAGGATCTTTCTACTTTTTTTTTTTTGTTAATTTACGATCATAGTAGAAATATGTAGGTCCAATCTATCCTTGATTTGTTTATTGTGTATAATTAATATTCATTTCAAATATGAGATAAAAAACTAACTAGAACGCAGTACAAATAGGAGATACAAAACTAACTCGAGAAGCTTACTCCACTTAAAATGCCTTCCATTATGCATTTCAAAATCTTGCGACATTTTATTTTGTAAATAAATTTGCGTAGAAAGTTCTATTGTTAGAAATAGTTAGAAAAATAGTGGTTAGAATAAGGGTCATTGTAGACCTTAGTTTTTGATATTGAAAGAAAGGTTTTCTACGAAAGTCATCAACTTTTAGTTTCACGTATGCTTTTTGAAGCCGCTCTCATGTAATCACTCTTTTCAACATAATAAAAAATTCCTATAAATACATGCACTCTGTGGACTGTCGAAACAGAGTGCATGGAGGGAGATTGCACCCAATACTGCGTTCGGTCTCATCTATTGGTGTCTCTATTTTTCTGTGTGTTTTCTGCGTTTGCAACCTCTGTGTGAGTGTGAGCAAGATCCTGATAACAGTGGTATAAGAGCCTTGCATGGGTCACTATGGAGGGATCTGTTTCTGTTCATTTTGGCGAATTTATCTCTGTTTGGGTGTTCTGTGTTCGCAATCCGATTCTAATTTTGATTCCGGCTCCTACTCCGGTTTCCATTTCCGTTTTCGTTCCAGTTTCCAGAACCAGAACCTATGTTTACACCTATGTTTACACCTACGTTTACTCCTTCGGCCTACGTTTACACCTACGTTTACACTTATGTTTACACCTACATTTACACCTACATTTACACCTACGTTTACTCCTTCGGCTTACTCCAAGGTGTCGACTAAGGCATAAATAAGGCATAACTAAGGCATTACTTTGGCATCTTTGGCACCCAAGGTTCCCTCGGAGATCGTTGGGTACGCGCAAACCAATTTTAATGTATGAGTGGCAATAATGACTTTTAGATTCACCAAGGTGGAAGGATTTGAACCCACAACCTCACCCACACAAGGGAAGTGTTTCACCACTACACTATCTCTTTGTATTGTCACTCTACTTCTCTTTTCTTATATTTAACACAACTTTCATCTCTTTCTTACTTTTTCGATTCCCAAGAACAACCATTTGTTGGCATACAAAGCAACAGAGGAGTCATGCACAATACAGCAACAAGGCCAAATCATTTTTTCCCATGGATTATTTACAACTCAAGTGATTTTAATCACTACACAAACATTGTAAATCCCGTTTTTGGTAGAATAGACTCCATTTTGTGCAAGCCGAGGAGTCCTCGAGCTTGAGGAGTATTAGAAGTACCATCGTACCAAGTTTCATAATTTTTAGACTTCGTTTGAGCCCTCAAATAAGCCCTGGAACCTAATTTTTAACTAGGCCGGACACTAGGTCTGGACAGGGCCAAAACTAGTCAAAAAACTATAAAAAGAGCTAGAGAGCTCATTTTTGGGGTTAGATTGTTTGTGAATTGAGCTTCTGTAAGAGACCTATTGATTAATGAAAAGAACTCCATTGTTCCTCTCCTTGTTCTTGCCTTGTGTGCGCGTGTGTGTGTATGTGTGTGCATGCTTGTGTGCTTCTCACTCACGCACTTGTGCCTTCACTTGCTCATAGTCTTCATACTAGTCCTCACGTCTCCACGGATTGACAATTATGAGGTGAATCTTCTCACGTTGGTACTCACCATTGTGCTAGAGTGACACCAAATTTGGCGCCGTTGCCGGGGAGAGAGCTTCGAGGACGAGCGTGTGATGGTAAGACGTCGAGTTGAGACATTGGAGTTATAGGTAATATCCTTCTTTCTCTTAATTTTTCTTCATTTTTTCCTTACTTTCGCATCACCATCATCACCATCATCATCTCCACCATCTCCCACCTCCATCTCCATCTCCACAAAAAATTTCAGTTTTTGGTCATATTACACCCCCCACCTCATTTCCCTCATTTCATTGTGAGAGAGAGCGAGAGAGAGCTTGCATGCTATCTGTTTTTGGTGTGTTTTTGAGCTTTTGTTGCAGGAACTTGCTGTACCACCTCCTCCAGCAGTGTGCGCAGGTACGACAGACTCTGCACAGGTCCCGGGACGACGACCTCTGTCTGTCGCGACAGACAGAAAAACTTAAAATTTTGTGAATGCATGTTTAGCACGGTAACCTACACCATTAGGGCACTCTAAATCACTAGAAGTTTCTCAAAAATTTACGTTTTTTCAGTCTATCGCGACAGACACCGTCTATCGCGACAGACACCGTCTATCGCGACAGACACTGTCTATCGCGACAGACACCGTCTATCGCGACAGACAGAGACCCGCGACAGACACTGTCTATCGCGACAGACACCGTCTATCGCGACAGATAGAGACCCACGACAGACACCGTCTATCGCGACAGACCAAATCACGACAGACGACAGACAGTGTCTATCGCGACAGACACCGTCTATCGCGACAGACCAAAATTCCACGATAGACACCGTCTATCACGATAGACCAAAATTCCACGATAGACACCGTCTATCGCGACAGACACCGTCTATCGCGACAGACACCGTCTATCGCGACAGACACCGTCTATCGCGACAGACAGAGACCCACAACAGACACTGTCTATCGCGACAGACACCGTCTATCGCGACAGACCAAAAATCGACGACAGACAGCGTCTATCGCGACAGACACCGTCTATCGCGACAGACCAAAATTCCACGATAGACACCGTCTATCGCGACAGACACCGTCTATCGCGACAGACAGCCCCCACGATAGTTTGTGTCTATCGCGACAGACACCGTCTATTGCGACAGACAGACATTTTCAGCAAAAATTAAGGGGTAAATTTTTGGAAATTTAGGCTAAATTTTGGGCATATTTGCACTCTCAAATACTCATACACTTACAAAGGCCTTAGGAAAATGCATTAAAACCCCTGAAAGGTTCTGTTTGTCTAGTTAACCCCCTAAACCCTGAACGGTCATAACTTTTTCATACGAAATCCATTTTTTGAGCTCTAGGGCTTGTCGGAAAGCTCTTGGCATATACTACACGCCCTCAACTGTTTTTTATAAGAATAACGCGTTGATTTTCAGATAGGATATTTGGAAGTTGACACACAGAGGGGTAGAAACACCAAGGGAGCTCTAGAGGAAATTTCTAGCAATACAAAAGGGGGAACAAGGGTCATTAAAAAAGTGTCTGAAATGAATTGTCTGTCAATTGAAAGGTCAACTTGGAGCTAATCTTGAGACTGATGCAGGTCTATTGAGAAGCAATTGAGAGCGTCCAAGCAAGGGTTTTGCGCAAGCTTGAGAATCAACTTCTCGAGCACTAAAGAGCAAGGTTCAACAAGAAAGGTCGGAATACTCTCAACCCCTCTTCGTCAATTCCTAGCTTAGGCTAAGAACGATTAGAAGTAGGAGTAAGTCAGGGCTACGATAGGCAACTATCAAGTTGAAGCATACCTAAACTTTCAAGCTCAAGCTAAGGGCATAATCCTTGTACTGTCGAGAATTTTAAAGGGAAATAACTTAACGTGGAACGATCAACTGTAAGTGCGAAACAACATTCAAATATTCCTGACGACGTGATATCAGACAAGACCTTAAACACGATAAAATAACTAAATAGAACCAAGCGACTAATATAAAGTAACCAGCAACGAGGTTGTACTCTGGGCAAAGAACTGTGCTACTTAGATAGGCATATGAACCTTAGATCAGGACGACATCTAGTAAGGGAGAGACAAAGCCTCAGATCTTCAGAGGCCAGTGTTAACCACACCGCTAGGTCTTGGGCCCAGCAGTTGAACCACCACTCTTACTACCCTAGCTCTGAGACCAGTGAGTCAGAGATGTCTCAAGGCATGGACAGACCTACAGGAAGTTCAGGAGTGCCTTACTTGCACAGGGTAGAAGGCCCTTACAAAACACAGTTGGAATACCTTAGGACCAACCGATTAGGTGCTAGCATCTATGAGGACGGCCTAGGAAGATCCGTGGTCCAGATTAAAAACCCTGACCAATCCATAGGACTAGAGCACCCAGCTGTCAAGTTTGAAAACGGTGCATACCTGGACAAAGAAGGAACCATATACGTAGTCACCAGTCACCCAGATAGGACAGATGAATTTGGAAATGTAATCTCAGAAGCGAACTTAGGTGACTTGGAACAAGGAAACATGGGAGTAGAACCTAGAACACCCCGAGGCAAATCTGTTCTCACTAGGATTATCACACCTGAGTGGGTTCCCCAAGACAACAAGAGCATAGAGTTGCTCCTCAATCGAGAAACTGACGAAGCCTTCTGGAGGTATAAATCTAATCAGCCAACTGATATAGGAACAATCATGATCTATGAGTTTAAGGATCCTGATAGCCCAGGCAGAGTGATCTACTTAGATCACACTTCTGAGAGGATCTTTGTGGTGACAGAAAATGATAGGCATGCTTACACTTGGAAGGGTGAATTCATTTTCCCCCAACCAAGATCGAATGTATCCTATGGTCACCCTGGAGCTGGAACATCCCAAGCTCATGGAACTCAAAGAGACAAAAGTAGAGATAGACCAGAAGTAAGCTTTGCCAATCCAGTGGGCAGAGAAAGAACGAGGACGGAGACGAATAGGGTAGAACCTGAGGTGCTTAGAGCTCACAGGAACCAAAGAAATGTGGATGGATTCCCTCTGCCGAGACCTAGAGAGCACGCAAGAACTCTGAGACCGACTCAGCTAGTTAAGTCCATGAAGAATTACTTTGATGGCACAGGAGATCCCTATGATCATGTGGCGGAGTTCAAGCAAGTCTTGAGAGCTGAACAAGTGGCGGATCTATTCACGCAGTACAATGCCTTCGGTCTAACCCTTAGGAACACAGCACTGACATGGTTTCAACCATTGGATGAGCGCCAGTTCAGGAGCATAGACCAACTCCTAGAAGCATTTATTATTGAATTCTCCAAGAGTGGCATAAGACACAATACCTCTTCACTGATTCACAGCTTCAAGCAAACGCCTCAAGAGACTGTGAGACTTGCAGGAAGAAGATTTAGGCAATACCTTGAAAGATGTCCTGTTTCGGAGCTACCCACATCTGCCAAACAAGTAGCCTTATTCCTTGATGGATTGCTGAGTACAAAATTGAGATCCTATGTGTATCTGAAAGACCCTAGGACTATAGAAGAGTGTGTACGCATGTGTATTGACATTGAAGATAACCTAGGGGAAGAACTAGAGCTTTCCAAAATCTACAAAGATTCAGATAGTGCATCTAGTCACTCTTCCACGCAATCCACATCAATTGAGGAACTCGCAGAGAAAGTAGCTCAGAAATTAGGGGTAACTAGTAAACAAATCCCAAGGTTTGCCCCTGTGAGAAGGTGCTACACTTGTGGTGGTGACCACATGGCGAATGTCTGCCCCATTATGGCTCAGCCCCAAGTAAATCCTAGTAGCCAGTACTGCACCATAGAACGGAGATACACCAATCACACCGCACAAGATTGCCCATACAACAAGCAGGCAGTTAGGCAACCCCACCCTCAGCCATACCCTCAGCAGGGAAGATACCAGAACCCGTACCCTCCACAACCATATGGCATGCCACAAAAAAATTTCCAACCTCAATATCAAAACCAACAAAGGCCTCAGCCTGTGCTAGCACAACAACCCCCAGCCCCAGCTAATGTGATTCCGGTAAAGTATACTGCTGCAGAAGAGAACCTGAATAGAGCTATAGTCCCTGTAACATCCTTGCTTTCTGAAAGTGACCCGAGTGACCATAGCTTTGATTCTACACATGTTGATAGCCCCCAGGCCTACTACATGCAGTCTCCTGAGCATGGTGAGTCCTATTATAGCGAAGAGACAAACGAACCTAGTTGGGAGTCAGATTACACGAACGTCATGTATGCAAACCCCAACCCTAAGCCTCAACCTAGGCAAGTAAGACCTCCATTCCCAAGAGGACCGTGCTACAGATGCCAAGGAGATCACCTCATTTGTGATTGCCCCTTACCTCCACTTACACAAAACCAGTCAATGACGATCCAAGGCTTCTGCCAAGATTGTGGAAAAGAGCATCTCTTACGAGATTGCCCAAAGAACCCCAATAATATGCCAAAAATCACGCCTATCAATGTTATTGAGTTAGTGGTAGATTCCAGCGGAAGTGTTACTTCCACTGCACCCGTACAGGTAGTCACGAGAGCTCAAGCAGTACAGCAAAACCAAGGGGTAGGCAAGGAAAAGAGCCCAGACGCTAGCGATACTGAGAGCCAAAATAAAAAGAGAACAAGAGCTTGGAGAGATAGCCGCGAACGCATGAAAAGGCAATGGGCAAAGAAGATGAGTGAACTTGAGGAAAGTCTACGAGAAACCAAGGCTAAAATCATAGAGATCACATCTCAACCGCACTCTCACACATTCCCACCGCTACCATCCCCATCACCCTCCATCCCTCCACCCTCTAAGACACCCCACGTAACCCACCCACCACCCCAAACAAGATCAGTATTAGCTGATCCCACTCCTGAAGACATAGACATGATGCTTAAAGCATATCAGGCCAGAATCCAAGAAGGGCCAAACGTCACGGATCATGACAAGTGCTATTCCAGAGCTGACCTAGAGATAGAAAGAACCAAGCTGTGCGCGAAAATGGTCGCATTGGCTCAGACTATGTTTGAAGCCAGTCGCCTTTTCAATTACTCGGGCTCAGCCAAGACGCAATTACACTTGGATGGATTCCTAGAGAAGTTAGAGGGAATAATTGCAAGATCTGCCAAGGAAGAAAAAAATCAAGAGAAAGATAAAGCAAGCAAAAACATGAACCATCCCCCATCGGAAGTTTATGTGGCCAATTCCACTAAACCAGACAACTTCCCCTCCTTAGAAAGAATAGAGAGGCTAATTGCACAATCAGAAAAGGAACCTGCCCCTCAAAGAAAGGAAAGGGCAAGAGAACGGATAAGCAAGCCTCTTCAGGAAGCCCATGTGCCTCCTCAAGAAGCTTATCTTCCCCCCCAAAAGGCACATGAGCCTCCCTCGAAAGCTTGCGTACCTCCACAGGTCGCCTACATTCCTTCTCAGGGAGCGTATGAGCCTGTTCGGAAAAGTAATAGAATAAGTAACCCTCACCAGGAAGCTTGTGCTCCAGCCATCTATGAGAACGAGGAGAGAGCCAACGATAGAATAAGCCCTCCTTCCCAGGTTGCTTATGCGCCTAATTCTACGGAGCCAGACACTTCTTCTTCTATGAATCGGTTTGCACCAGACTTCCTACGAGAGATTCAAGAAGACAAATGGGATAACGAAAGTGAAGTCGCCCCTCCCTTTGAACTTGTGGATGATGCACACGACCAATTCCCACAAGACATCCCATCTATTTACGGGGAACATGAGAGTACTCAATCTCACGAGAGATTGGACTTTGAATCTAATTCCATACAAGAGTTACCCCACTTCATAGGACCATGGGAAGCAAAGTCCACATGTATGAGAGCACCTACAGTCATGGTAAGAAACGAAGATTCAGTCATACCTAGGAACACAGAGGTAGTGAAGAACACTAACGTGCAGTGTAATCTCAAGTTAGAAGAGCTACTCAAGGTTAGACCTGAATTATGGAAACATGTCGCCAAACAAGTACCAGAAATAGCAAAACCTCGTTCCCAGGTAGGATCCCATAGGACAGTGCCAGAAATTCCCTTGGATAAGATAGGAGATATGTGTGAAGGTGAAGAAGGGAACACCTATCTTCCCATCACCTACCAGGAGTACACCACCAAGGCAATTTTGGACTCAGGTGCAGGAGTTGCAATTGCCACTACTTCCCTATGGAAGCGTTGGGGCAAGCCGGCACTCAGGCCAACGAGAATGAAATTGCAGATGGCCGATGGTCACATAGAGAGATCCCTAGGATTGCTAGAAGGAATAACTCTCACCACTTGTGGTGTCGAGTTTGAACATACATTTGCCATATGTGACTTCAGCAAAAATCATGCCTATGAGATGATTTTGGGAAGACCATTTATGCGACAGTTGCAAGTGGTACAGGATTGGGGAACCAACTCCTTGTATTTGCAACACTTGGGTGTTACGACCAAAGTCAATCTCAAGGATTATTCTCATAGAGATGTCCCTCCTATCCAATGGAATCCCATCCATAGAGCCAAAGATGATACAGAATCGGTGCATTCCATAGGGTCTGGATCCTCATGGATGCATGAAGACACTCACTTATGGATGTGCAAGGTAGCAGTAGAAGAAGAGAAGAGAGAGAAAGCCAGAGAGGTAGGTGCGAAAGAAACCCATAGATCAATCCAAGACCCAGCCTATGCACCTGTAGTTTTTCCAGACGAAGAATTTGAACCTCACGGTTGGGCAGAAATTTTAGCAACAATGGACGTAGCCATCAATGAAGAACAATGGACACCTCACTGTGATGAGGATGGCTATGACATTTCAGTCTTCTCCATAGAGCCAATCATGGGAGAGGCAGTTCTAGAAGAATGCAAACCTAGCCCTGATGCATTTGAGGATGCAAGCGACTCCGATCTAGAGTCAATCATTATGGACCCACCATTTGCATCAGATGAAGAATACTTCCATGAAGTAGAATTTCAACCCCAGAGGCATGGAGAGGTGACAAATGATGTAAGATTAGCAACACATGTGACCCCGAAGGAAGAAGGAAAGAAACGAAAAAAGAGAGAAACCTCACCAGAAGAGGAAGAATCTTTGTTTGAGGTCCCATAAAATTTTAAGAAGTATGAGATAGATGATAGGAGAGTAGTGATAAGAATGCCTAAACGAGAGGCACAATCAGGAGAGGCCTATGATAACAAAGAAACCACCAAGAAAATAGTAGTGGCCCTAGAAGAAGGAGAGGAGAGATGCACGTACATAGGCCATGACCTAACAGAGGAATAAGAGCATGCGTTGATAGCCTTACTAAGAGAATACAGAGATGTATTCGCTTGGAGTTACAAGGATTTGAAAGGTGTTGACCCCGATATATGCTCACACACTATCCCCATGACCTCAGATGCTAAACCCTCTAAGCAAAAGCCCTATACTTATAACGATAATTACGCTGCTAAGATCAAAGAAGAGATAGATAGATTGGTTGAAGCTGGATTTATCTATGAAATTGAGCACACTGAATGGGTATCCCCCATCGTAGTGGTGCCCAAGAAGAATGGCAAGCTGCGTGTGTGCATTAACTTGAAAAAGGTTAATGCAGCCACAATCCGAGATAACTATCCGCTTCCCATCACAGAACATCTCTTAGAAAGAGTGGCAGGCAAGGAAGTGTACAGCTTCCTTGATGGATTTTCAGGCTACAATCAAGTAGCCATAGCCCTAGAGGATCAGCATAAGACAGCCTTTGCCACAGAATGGGGCATTTTTGCTTTTAGAGTAATGCCATTTGGGCTTACCAATGCACCAGCAACCTTCCAGAGGCTGATGTGCCATGTGTTTAAGGAGTTCCTGAGGAAGAGTTTAGAAGTCTACGTTGATGATCTTTGTGCTCATTCCAACATTAGACAAACCCATATCCCTGAACTCAGACAAATCTTTGACAAATGTAGAGAATATCAAGTTTGCCTGAACCCAGAAAAGTGCGTTTTTATGGTCAGGCAAGGCAAGATTCTAGGACACATAGTGTCAAAGAACGGCATATCTACTGACGAAGAGAAAGTGAGAGCTATAGCAGAGCTACCTAGGCCAAAAAATGTCAAGGAAGTACAAGCTTTCATGGGGCATTGTGGCTATTACCGACGATTTATACACATGTATGCTGTCATTGCAAAGCCCATGTACGGACTTCTGACTAATTTTGAATGGACGGATGAATGTGAGAATTCCTTCCAGGAGCTTAAACGAAGATTATGTTCAGCACCAATCTTGACCACACCAGATTGGAATAAGCCATTCCATGTTCATGTGGATGCATCCAATTATGCTATTGGATGTGTGCTTGCACAACCTACTGGTGAAGGTAATATGGATCTTCCAATTGCCTATGCCAGTAGACAATTGAATGCGGCTGAATGGAATTACACCACTACAGAGAGAGAAGGCTTAGGCATGGTATATGCAGTTAAGAAATTTAGACACTATTTGCTTGCAAATAAGTTAAAATTTTTTACTGATCATCAGGCATTGCTATACCTCGTAAACAAGCCATGCAATACAGGAAGATTAGTGAGATGGTTTCTCTTGCTCATGGAATATGACTTTGAAGTTGTGGTAAGGAAAGGTAGGACTCATTTGAGAGCTGATCATCTCTCTAGGCTCACATCGGGAGAAGCCCCACAAGGAGTGTCAGATGACCTTCCTGATGCTTACTTGTTTAATTTGGAAGTTGTACCTGTTAGACGATAATAACTCAATCCAACTTTCGGACGAGTATTATCGGGTCCTTGGGTTCTTGGGAGTGGTAGGGGTCTGTTAAACAGAGGCCCTGTACTATTTTCCCAATCCTTTACACAATCACCAGTAATTGCTCACTTCTTAATACAGGAGTTGAGTTTGAATACTAACTACTCCTCGGTATGATAAGCACTGGAATGTTTGGCCCTGAATATACTATGGTAATAGCACAGTGATTCTGTCAAAACTTACAACTATGAGAATACGTTCCTCTCAAAATACTCCGCAATAAGACGATCTCATGTGATAACTAAATACACCGAACGAAATGCACAGACAACTCAGATCGAGATTATATCAAACTTTTCGTATACTGACTCAGATCACAGATTTATACCGCAATTAATGACTTGCTAAGACTTCTGTCCACACACAGCTCCTTGTCGAATACTCAATGATCACCGATTACTATATAAAACCCTAGTTACTTGACCGAAAAGGTACTAAACTCTGTTCTTATACAGTCCCACGCATGACAATCAATACACAATCTCACAATCGAGAACTACAGAGTCATATATAACTGTTCATCAAGTAGACTCACAGCATCACGAACTTTTCAATGAGAATCGATTCAACCAAAGAATAGCAGAGTAATTAAATATGAATAGAATGAAACAGTATTCAATGTCCTCAATAATATCTCGTACACAGTCTTCTAAAATATATTACTCGGGGTCTCCGAACACTTTAGTTACGATGTGATCAACCCTCATCACTACAGCGCGCAACAGAATAGAGACGTATCTATCCTTCTATCTCTCTCACATACATTCATGTTAACTATCACCTCAAGAGTCTGTTTAAACACCGTAAACTCTGCTCCAACAGTCGAACGAAACTATGACGCAACGACTGAACTCTTTTCTCTTCCTGTCTTCTGCTTTTTATTGCTTCCGCATTCTTCATCTACCGCCTCTTGCGAAATTTCCTACCTCTCCGTCATTTCAGCCACCAATCTTGTTTATCCTTCGTCTGCGGTTGCGGTTGTCTCGCTGCTTCAGCCTTGTAACACTGGCACGCACGGTGGACTCGAACCCGCAAGTGCAATACTGTAGATGCATGCATCAGAAAGATTCTGTATACTGTCCATATCCTGCTGGTGATTCAGCAAATATCTTTCAATCCCGAGTGTGTCACTGTACGTGATAGGTTGATTTTCCTCCAGAACTTCCTCAAACTCGTATAGCTGGTCTAGTTGCCTCTTCATGAAGTTCTGCTTACTTATATGCTTCTTGATCATGTGCTTTAAGCGCTTCGTCTATGGAATCAAAGTACCCTCTGTGCTGTTGAATCCATGTCTTCTGCAGAAGTCATGTAACCATACAGTATCCTATCACCACCTGGCTGAGATATCCTTTTACGGTGTCTGTTGGTCCATGCCAGGTTTTGACGTCCCAATCTTTTCTGATTGTACTTGTTCTAGTGATGGAACAAGTATAGCTAACCATCTCCTGCGAAAAAGTGTCCAGCGATTTTGAATATGGCTATCCAACTGTTCTTTTAATAAATTTATGTCCATATTTGTCATCATTGTGGCATTTAATTCTACACCCTCATCTTTTAATATGTGCTTTTCGAACTCCTGCAATACTTGTATTCTTGACTGCAAAAGTTGATTTTCGGTTTGCAGGTGAGCATTCAGGGTAGAAAAACTGGACATCTCAGTTTGAATTTGTGTTTGGATAGCTTGCTGCCACTGATTGAGGCCTTGGACATACTTTTTTATTGTGATTAATTCGGCCGTAATACGCTGGTTGCCTTGTTGTAATACCTGTATTAACGCATCTTTGCCGTCCAATTCTTTTTGCATGTGTGCTATTACTGAGTTGGACGCTTGTTCTTGTTGCCGTAAATATTGGGAAACTTCTTGGAGTTGGTTCTGCATTTTTGTAACAAAATCGGGTTGGATGTTATTCGGTGTTTGCTTTGGACTGGTAGTAGGCACATTGTCTGTCTTTTTTCTTCTAAGGGACAGCCGAAATGGTGTTCCTACTGTTTGGTTCTGTGGGTGGTTACCTGTGTGTAATAAAGATGCAGCCGAGGTGGAGGGTTGGGCTTCTTCTTGAGACGTTATGTGGTGTTTGTGGTAAAGAGAGGGGGACCCATGTAATTGTTTCTCCTTTATAGACTTGACAAAACCAAATAAAGCAGCTAAATATACAGGTAAACGAGTGTATTTTTGGGACCTGCGTCTATCCCCAACAAAAAACTGTTTGTGTAAATGATTGTACAACCAGTGAGCCCAACTTACTTTTCCTCCTTTCTCTGCTTGTACTAGAGGCGAAAAATTTTCTCTAGACATAAGATCAAATCTGACTATAAAGCAGAGCCTTTCTAAGTACCATCTAAATTGTCCATGGCGAGTATATGTGGCATTCTTGATCATGAAATAGCATCTACGACCTTCGCCCTCACCAAATTCTTTTTTCAGGTCGTTATAAGAACATTTGGGAAAAGTTGCTTCTTCGTACAACGGTAATTGAAATACTGACGAAACTAATTGTGGAGAAAATTGTACCTGATTTTCAAGAAAACCTTTTGTTTGTCGCATAATATGTAACTGATTCTCTGCATCGTTGTTGCCTGTCCACTGTTCCCAGGGTAATTTAGCAAACTGTAGGAGTCCAATCCTTCGTAACCAGTTCTCATTTTCCCTTGAAGAACTGTCAAACTCTATTTTGAACTCTGTGGAAAATAATATGTGTTTATGCCGACCTGGTGATGTTATCGAAGTTCTTGAGTCATCTTCATCACCCTGTGATGTAGTATCAGGTGTTGTCACAACCCGGTTCTGTGTAAGCGTGCGTTTTCTGAGTTGCCATCTTAGTGTATCCGATTCAGACATGATTGTAAGACTAGCCGAAAGTAATGTGCTAGAGGTTAATGAGCACAAGAACTTGCAGAACACTATACAGAAAAATACTTTGCCGGTCATACGCATTTTATAAATACTAGAACTTGAGCTGCCAGTCGCTAGAATGATGGTATTCCATTCTGATATGACATTTCAGACTGCTTACCGAGATTCTAGAATCAAAATCATCATTCTGGAAATCGATGCTAAACTTGGGATGTCTTTTACATGTGCGAAAAATATTATAGACAAAAATCATGACTTTTATTAACATATACCAGTACAACACCGGATTTGTAGGCCCAAAATCTAAAGTTCTGCTTCGAGACCTTCTAAATACATATTTCTAGCTGACCGAAAGATACGGGCAATCTTTTTCTTAAGCGTTTCTAATACATTTTTCAGGGTGTCGGGTTCTAATAATTGGGCATCTGTCCGCACCGAACTGAGCGCTATAGCTCCCGAAAGTAAATTTTCAGCCTCTGTTTGTAAAAATGCTTCCTGTAAATAAAATTCATTGGCCAATGCTGCATCTCTGGCCGTCTTCATATCTGTTACTTGTTGCTGCATTCGATGGATGTTATCATTTTTGTTACGTACTTGATTCTCGAGTCTTTCTAACTGTTGGTTCAGGAACTGGATTGTTTTGTAAAATGCATCTCTTTCTCTTCTCGCATCTACTAATCTTTTCTGTTTCTGAGGCTCTTCAATAAGATACTTATGCAGTATGTTGTTGACTGTTGATAAACTGTTTTTTGTTGTATCTAACTCGAATTCTGTTTGAGTTAGCCTTCTTCTAGTTTCTTCCAGTAAGTTGCCTAATGCAATTCTGCCATCTTCTGCATCTTTGAAGTTCTGTGTTAGCTTAGTGATTTCTGCAGTGGCTTCTGTCAACATTTCTTTATGATTGTTTATAGTTTCCAGAGCTTCATCTCGCTGTTTTGTTATATCTGCCTGATCACTGAGTCGTTCTTGCAGCTGTTTCACCTGCTCTTGTAGGGCTTGATTTTTTGCTTTTACTGTATATATTTCTTCTTGAAGTGGAGTGATATCTGCTTCCAGTATTTCTATTTTCTGCTGCAACTCCTTGTAAATGTTGTCTGTATCAGCTCTCATCTGAGCAGGTAATTGCTTGGAGAGGTTAATAAGAAACTGTCCGATTGATGCTAATTCGGAAAATACTTGAACAGATTGTGTTTGTGGAAGTTGTCGCGGTTGAGCAGACGTATTGGTGCGTAATTGATAGGAATTCGGTGGTGAGTAGTTCGGGGAAGATGATGATGTATGATCGGGATGGTCTTGAATGGGATGTTCTTCCTGTTGCGGTGGTAAAATAGGACGAGCTGTGTTAGAATTAATTACCTTATTTGCCTCCTGTTGTTCATTCGCAGAGAAACCGACATCTGTTGTTTCTGCTACCTTCAGGAGCTTATCCAATGCATCATTAGTAGGTTGACATTCATGGATTTGTTGATTCTCTTGCTGCTGCTGTTGACAGACTTTATCAGTTGACATTGCTTCCATTTCCGTCTGCTTCTGCGTTTGTAGATGCTCAGATGCTAATGAATGCGTTGATGATTCCTGGTGCATCGATGTATTTGTATCATGAAACCTCTCTTCCTCTTGATGCTTGGCTTCTGTTTCTGCTTCCTTGTCTTGCTTATCAGCTTCATTCTCTACCTGTACTTCCTGCTGTTGTTCGTGTTCCTTTTGTGTTACTCCGCCTGAATGCCGGTCAACCTCCTGTTGAACTTCTTCGCCTTGTTCGACTGAGTCTGCATTCTTACTTTCAGAAGAACTGATTCTGATCCGATTTCTTCTGAATAACTGATTAATTTCTTCTTCATCTTCGTCGTCTTCATCTAAGGGTTGCGCTGATTCTTCAATTTGTAACACTGGTCCTCTTGGTGGTGGTTGTGCTTGCATTATGGTTGGAAACAGAAATGATAAAATGTGTGGTAGTCGAGATCTCGGGGTTTTTCCTTTGTTAACTTGCTTCATAATGGAGACGCACTCCTTATGAATACGTTGAAAGAAGAATGAAGCAAAGTTAACAGGTTCTCGGGCAGCTATATCTATGGCAGAATAAAACGGTCGAGAAATACCATAGGTACGTTTTTGAAAGTTGAGTATAGCAACGAGGAATTGTAGTGCAGTTCTTTCAGGTTCTGGTCGACAGAGAATGGCGTATTCATTCGATGAAAATCGCGGGAATAATTCTGCCATTCGGGTTGCTGAGATCATGGGAACATTCTCGCGGCCTTGTGGAGTCAAATGATAAACTTCTGTAAACACTTGGAATGTGATCACAGTTCTAGACGGTAAGGAAGGGAAAACCCATCGTTTCTCAGTAGGAGATACCCGAGCGATAGCGGAAATAATCTGTGCAAAGAAGGGGTGAGCTTCCATTGAGTGCCAGGGCAACTCGGCGAAACTACCCAATCCTCGTATATGCAGATAATTTCCTATTTTCAGCCGGGATACCCTCGGCAAAAGCTGTATAGTTCGCTAGAGATTCCATTACACAGAGATACAAGACGCAGAACACAAGTATTCAGAAACTATGGCTGTGGTCGCAAAAGACTAAATTACCTATCCGGCGAGTTTAAGTGAGTTATATAAGGAATTTGTACAGAGAATATTTTAAACAGTATTAATTATTCAAAACGGACAGTAATGTCTATGTCTGACGTGCGTGCATGCAGAGATAGAAAAACGGGAGCGGGCGGCTGGACATAAATAGATATTAAAGTACGGCGGTTACACTTATTTTATTGATTATACCGAATTAAAACAAAAGGAATTAAAAAACAAAAAAAAAGAAAATTAAAAATTTTGTGGTACGCTGTGTACCCTTGTTATAGCCGAGGTGGCGCTACTTGATACGGCCGTAGCTTTGAACCGTTTATCGCTTTTGAAAGTGGTTGTCCAGTCAATGTAGTCAATCGAAAAGTAGCCGGACCAATTTGTTCTGAAATCTTGAATGGACCGAACCAACGTAACTTGAATTTTCCGGCTGATCTATTGGATTTTGCATGGTAAAAGAGAACAAGCTGTCCTACCGAAAATATTGGAGTCTTTAAATTTCGGTCGTGTGTCCTGGCCTGTCTTAATTGAATTTCTTTCATAGTTAAGAAACTGAGCCATCGGTGTTCATCTAATTCTCTAAGTGTTTCCAGCCGAAATACCAATGACTCTTCGGGTAAAAGCTTCTGAGACGTTGCTACTCTTAAACTTGGTATTACAATTTCCATCGGAGCTATTGCTTCTATTCCATAGGCTAACTTAAATGGTGTCAAGCCGGTGGTTACCTTATATGTAGTGCGATAGGCCCATAAGACTGCAGGTAGCAACTGATCCCATCTTTCCGGTGTTTCTCTGGTCAATTTTTGAAGCATATTTAGCAGAGATTTGTTGGTACTTTCTGCCAATCCATTTGCACGAGGATAATATGGTGAGCTGAATTTATGACTGATCTGGAATGACTGTGTTAATGCTTTCATCAACTTGTTCATAAAATGAGTACCCTGATCTGAAACAAGCTCTAGTGGCAGTCCAAATCTTGGAAAGACATCTGTTAATAAGCATTTCGCTACTTCAACTGCTGTAGCCGAGCGTAAAGGCCATGCTTCTGCCCACCTGGTTGCATAATCTGTGCAAGTCAATATATACCTGTTATTGCTGAATACTGCGGGAGGTGTGATTGGACCAATGAAATCAAGACCCCATTTCTGAAATGGTTCTAAAGGAAGTACTGGATGAAGTGGAAAGTAATGGCGTTGTAGTGGTTGTCCAGTTCTTTGACAGCTATCACAAGTTTTGATAAATTCCAATATATCTCTATACATAGTTGGCCACCAAAGTCCACTTTGCAGAATTTTCCGGTGAGTAAGATCTGCTGCAAAATGTCCACCGGAAGGAGTTGAGTGAGCCAAAGTGATAACTGAGTTAACTTCATGTGGTGGAATACAGCGAAGTAAGATTCCGATATGATCTGTATAATATAATTCTCCAGCAACTAACCGGAATCGTCGGCTAAAACCTGCAATTTTTCGGCGTGTAGCTGTGGGGATTTCAGAAGGTAGATATCCACTTGAAAGGAAGGTCAATAATTGATCATAATACGTAGTTGGCACTGGTTGGTTTGACAATTCTTCAGTAGTTGGTTCTGAAGTATAAATGGCTGGCGTTGTATCATTTATACCAACCGGAGGTTCACCTGAATCTAAGCGTGACAAAAAGTCTGCTAAAGCATGTGAACTACCTGGCCGATGAACGACATCATAGTCGAATTCTTGCAATAGTAGAACCCATCGTGCTAGGCGGCCACCGATATGTTGCTGCCGAACCAAGTAAACCAATGCAGCGTGATCGACATGAAATGTAAATTTTCGGCCCAATAAATAATGTCTGAATTTTTTTACCGAATATACTAATCCTAAGCATTCCCTCTCAGTTACCGAGTAGTTCTTTTCTGCAGGCGCTAATCTTCTACTAGCATAGTATACTGGTCTAAACCATTTATCTGTTTGTTGCATTAGTACACTTCCTACTGCTATATCAGATGCGTCAACAAATACATGAAATGGGTTATCCCAATCTGGTGGCTGTAAAATGGGAACCTGTGTTAATAACTGTTTCAGTCGATCAAATGCTACCTGACATTCCTGAGTCCATTCAAATTGTCTTGCGGTTTTGGAAATTAATTTGTTCAGTGGTATTGCCACATGAGCAAGCCACCGTAAATGCCTTCCATGCCATCTCACTTGTCCCATAAATCGCATTACTTCCTTAGGTGTATTAGGCACCGGAGCTTCTAATACTGCTGCAATTTTATCGGGATCAACTTGAATACCCTGTGCTGATATGATGTGACCAAGTAATTTACCGCATGAAACCGCGAACACAGATTTGTTTGGGTTTAAACACAATCTATATTCTCTACATCTCTGAAAGCAACATCGTAAATGTACTAGATGTGCAATCATTTTACCGAAAATTGAAAAATCGTCAAGATATACTTGCATGAATGAGGTAAGATAAGGAGAAAATATTTCCTGCATACATCTTTGAAATGTGCTTGGTGCATTTCTCAATCCAAACCACATTACGGTACAAGCAAAAACACCCCAATTTGTAATAAATGAAGTTTTCGGTATATCTTCCTCAGCCATTCTTACTTGGTTATATCCACTGTATCCATCTAGAAATGAATACATCTCATGACCTGCTACTTTATCAAGCATCGTATCCAAAAAAGGAATTGGAAAAGGATCCGGTATTGTTGCAGCATTTAATTTCCGATAATCTACGCAAATTCTCAATTGCTTGTTTTTCTTTGGTACAATTACGATTGGTGAAATCCATTCTGCATGTTCTATTGGTACTATGAACCCAACTTTTAATAGCCTATCAAGTTCAGCCTTTACCTGAGATGCATAATGTGGGTTCATCCGGTAACTGGTTTGCCTTATCGGTTTTGCTTCTGGTTTTAGCATAACTCTGTGTTGATAGATACGAGGATCCAGACCCTTCATGTCTTTGTAATCCCATGCAAAGACGTCAGTAAATTCTTGGAGTAGCTTGATTAAATCTGTTTGAAAAGCTTCAGGTAAGTTTTGCTTTATCTTTACAGGACGAGGGTGGTCTTCATCTCCAAGATTATAAGTAATTAACTGATCTTCTGGAACATAAAATTGTTGATGTTTCTCTGTATCAGCGGAAGGTTCGAGAAGCTGCTGTAATTCATTACCTTGAATCGAAATGGTATTGTCCTCCTTAATTCCTTCGACAATGGGTATTACTGTACATACTGAAGCATTCCAAGTATCTACCACAGACTGTAGATCAATAGTTCCTATTGTCATCAAATCAACATTATTCTTCAGAAATTCTTCTTCTTCGTCATCCGACAATCCATCTAACATATGAACTGGTTCGGCGAAATATGGTCGAGTATGTAACTCACAGGGTTGTATAGCATCTAATTTTACAACACACTTGCGGTTTTTATCTTTGAATGTAAGTTCCTGAGCTGACCAGTCTTGAATTACCTTGGCTTGTTTTAACCAAGGACGACCGAAAAGTAGATTGTAGTCTAGGGTGGATTCCGGCAATTCAAGAACAACAAAAGTCATCTTGAATGTTGTGTCTTGGATAGTTATAGGTATATCTCGGACCAGTCCTACTGGATGAACTCTAGATTGATCAGCCATCCTAACAAAAAATTGAACTGGTTCTATCTTAGTCCATCCTAACTTTTTACACAGTGACGCAGTGGCAATATTCACGCCGGACCCCCCATCAATTAAAACTTGTGGAATTTGATGTTTATTAAACCATACCGTAATCAGAGGAACTGAGTGATCTACCGTAGAGTCTGGTTCCGTTTGTACGGTTGCGGTAGCCGGAATGCAAGCAGGTTTTGTAGTAGACTGTTGTTGAAATTGTTGGCGTATTCCTGGTACTAATGCCAATAATTGCCCGAAAGGCAGTGTGATGGATGCTTTTGACAATATATCCCAAGTTGGTTGCACTTGATTTTCATCTTCCTTAACTGTTGAAGACGAAGCTTGGTCTGAAGGTGGTAATTCTACTACAGATGATGTACCTGCTTTTGTTTTGTCAGCATGAACTTGTGTGGTATCCGGGGACTGGATCACTGGAGTAGGTTCTGGAAAAACAGGTGGTTCTACGGTAGTCCACTGACTAGCCTTATGATACATTCTGTGTTGTTCACGTATCCCTGGCTCAAATAATTCTGCTGCTGGTTGCAATTGTTTACCGGAACGCGTTTGAACTACTGCTGCCTGTGTCTCTACAGGTGTAATTGTTACCACATTGGCCATTGGGTTTTGACGTTCCTTTTTCCTTTGATCATATTCCGCTGCATCTCTACAGAATCTTCTAATATGGCCCAACTGTCCACAGAAATGACATCGAGGTGGTGGTAAATTTTGATTTTCCGGTGGTGGTCCATTCTGCCAGCGCGGTGTGTTATAGTTGTTGTTCCTCTGTCCTCGATAATGTCGATACCCTTGTTGTTGATTGTGTCTCAAATGTGGGGGTACATATTGATTGGATGATTGCCCTTGCTCTTGAATAATTGCATTAACTGTTGCTACTCCTTGTCTTCTAGCATTGTATGCACAATTTTCAGTGGTATGTCCTACAATGTTACAGATGGCGCAATAAGTCTGATTTAACGCACACTGGGCACTTGTATGTCCTGAATTCTTGCAAGTGGTACAATATACTTGCCTGGTTATATCTTCAGCCATATGTTTATTTGTTTTAATCCATTCCAAATCCTCTGAAAATCCTCCAACTTTGTTTTCTAGCTGAAGGGTCATTGCTATCACTGCGTCGAGGGTCATGGCTCCTACACATCTTATAATCATGATTTGCCTAAGTTGGGGAAGCAAACCATTGATAAACCACTGTGTAATAACATCGTCGGGTAAGTTAGCATGGGCCTGGGGTAGCTGCCTTAAATGCGTCCTGAACAGGGTAGCATACTCTTGTACAGTTTGATTTGGTTTCTGTCTATTGTTCTGTAAATACTCAAAGATCTCTGCAGGATTTTTTTTCAACCTGAATCGCTGCAGAAAAGCGTCTCGTACTGCTTCATAAGTACCGAAATGATTAATATCATATTCAGTAAGCCACCTTGCTGCTTCATTCACAAGTGTAGATTGAAAAACAATTGCTTTGTACGCCGGATCCGGTGGATGGTTGAGAACAGCATAACTGATTTCGAAGGTGCGGACGTGAGCATCTGGGTCATCTCCTGGAAACCCACTAAACTTTGTGTATGTTACTCCCGTTGAAGCCAATCTGGGTTGACCTACTTGTCGTTGTAGTTGTTCATTCATCGTAAATGTATTATACACTCCTTCTGTAATTCTGGTTGGAGTTTCTGAACTACCGAAATTTGTTTCGCCTAATGGCACACTTTCCGGTGCAATTAGCTTACTTACTATATTGCGAATTTCTGTTTCGAATAGTCTTCCTTCCTCCTTGATATCCAAAGTAGGAGGACTTGCTCCCAAACGTTGTAGTTGAGCTGAAGATTCAGCCGAAAGTGCTGAATCGTCACCGAAAAACTGTGTTTTTCTTACCGAAGTTCCACCAGAAGGATTCAAAATCGTGACTGGATGCAACGTAGATTCGCCTGTATTAATTTCCTTCCCTACAGTGTTTCTAATCGTATCTGAATCTATTCCAAAGAATTTTATGCTAGATTCCAACTGCGTCTTAATCGGTTCCAAAATTGCTGTATTTTCGACAGTCTGTACCGTAGTAACACCAGACAATTCTAGAGATGTACTACGTTCTACCGTAATTTCACCGGAGTCAGTGTTATCGTTTGTCACTTTTTCGACAACTGGGTCAGGTCTAATTGTACTAGTACCTCCCAAAGTTGTTCTTAATATCCCTAACTGATGATTCTTGGGATACTTTTCTCCTGATCGGGTAATCGGCATGTAGCATTTCCGTACTGATCATATAATATTACGAACACACAGTATCGCAACAATCTGATTCTGTTGCTACTGTCCTTCCAACAGAATTTTAATTTGAACAAAATACCAGGCAATCTCAATGCCACATCCCCAGTAGGATCGCCAAATGTTAGACGATAATAACTCAATCCAACTTTCGGACGAGTATTATCGGGTCCTTGGGTTCTTGGGAGTGGTAGGGGTCTGTTAAACAGAGGCCCTGTACTATTTTCCCAATCCTTTACACAATCACCAGTAATTGCTCACTTCTTAATACAGGAGTTGAGTTTGAATACTAACTACTCCTCGGTATGATAAGCACTGGAATGTTTGGCCCTGAATATACTATGGTAATAGCACAGTGATTCTGTCAAAACTTACAACTATGAGAATACGTTCCTCTCAAAATACTCCGCAATAAGACGATCTCATGTGATAACTAAATACACCGAACGAAATGCACAGACAACTCAGATCGAGATTATATCAAACTTTTTGTATACTGACTCAGATCACAGATTTATACCGCAATTAATGACTTGCTAAGACTTCTGTCCACACACAGCTCCTTGTCGAATACTCAATGATCACCGATTACTATATAAAACCCTAGTTACTTGACCGAAAAGGTACTAAACTCTGTTCTTATACAGTCCCACGCATGACAATCAATACACAATCTCACAATCGAGAACTACAGAGTCATATATAACTGTTCATCAAGTAGACTCACAGCATCACGAACTTTTCAATGAGAATCGATTCAACCAAAGAATAGCAGAGTAATTAAATATGAATAGAATGAAACAGTATTCAATGTCCTCAATAATATCTCGTACACAGTCTTCTAAAATATATTACTCGGGGTCTCCGAACACTTCAGTTACGATGTGATCAACCCTCATCACTACAGCGCGCAACAGAATAGAGACGTATCTATCCTTCTGTCTCTCTCACATACATTCATGTTAACTATCACCTCAAGAGTCTGTTTAAACACCGTAAACTCTGCTCCAACAGTCGAACGAAACTATGACGCAACGACTGAACTCTTTTCTCTTCCTGTCTTCTGCTTTTTATTGCTTCCGCATTCTTCATCTACCGCCTCTTGCGAAATTTCCTACCTCTCCGTCATTTCAGCCACCAATCTTGTTTATCCTTCGTCTGCGGTTGCGGTTGTCTCGCTGCTTCAGCCTTGTAACATACCGCAGTGGGCTAAGCCATTGGTACCAGTATTGACATACGGGCCTAACCATCCAGTGGTAAACACACGGAATAGAGAGGTCGTAAAAGCCCAAAAGTACCACATCATGGCAGGAAGCATGTACAAGCACACAGATCAAGGGATCTTGGCTTGTTGCGTAGAAGAGGATGAGTACGCTAAATGGTTGCAATTAGCACATGTAGGTGCGTTAGAGCAACACCATTCAAAGCAACGAACTTTATAGACACTAAGAAGACTCGGAGTACATTGGCCGACTAAGGAAGCGGATGTCCAAAAGTTGTGCAAGGAATGCCCAATCTGTTGCACTAAGCCACCTGTGGAACACGCCACTCAGTATCAAGTATCCATTGTGCCAGATTGGAGTGAACCACTAGTATCCTTCCTAAGGACGAAAGCATTCCCTCCAGACATGACTCTGGCTAGGAAAAGGAGTTTAGAACAAGAAGCCCTGGATTACTCACTCATTGGTGATAATCTATACAAGCGTGGTAAAGATGGTTACCTGAGGCTATGTGTCCATGAAAGTGAATATCTTAAGATCTTAGAAACTGCTCACCAAGGTGTAGCAAGAGGACACTTTGGACCGGATCGGGTGATCAAGGCAATACTATTTGCGGGTTTCTGGTGGCCTACCCTTCACATGGATGCACATACCTATGTGAAACGGTGTGATGTCTGTCAGAGGACTCAGTATCCTATACGCAAAGATGAGATGCCACTGAAACCTATGATGGGTGGATGTGCATTCTCTAAGTGGGGAATAGACTTCGTAGGTCCTATTAATCCCCCAGCTAAAGGTTCTCATGCGGAATACATCATTGTTGCAACAGATTATCTCACCAAGTGGGTGGAGGTAAAGGCTACGACAAAGAACGATGCTCAAACAACTGCCAAATTCTTGTTTGAGAATGTATTCACAAGATACGGGCTACCTATAGAGCTTGTAAGTGACAGAGGCACTCATTTCTTAACTGAAGTGATTGAAAATCTACTCCAAGAATTCTTGGTAATACACAAGAAGTCTGCCCCCTATCACCCTCAAGCTAATGGACAAGCTGAGAGCACTAATAAGATCTTATGCAATGTACTGACGAAATTAGTGAACACTAAATGCTCTGATTGGGACAAACAGCTACACCATGCTGTTTGGGCATACCGAGTTGCCTACAAAATGGTACTCCAAGCCACCCCCTTTCAGATGGTATTCGGCCAAAACGCTGTGCTACCCTTGGATTTCCTGATTCCTACGTTGAAAGTAGCACAAGAGCACGAATGGACAGGTCATGAGCTCTCCTCTAGGATCTTTGACCTTGAACGATTAGGGGAAACAAGACTAAGAGCCGCTGCAGGAATATATGCAGCCAAGAAGAGACAGAAGGCATATTTCGATGCCCATGTGAAGGATAAGGGCTTGAAAGCAGGAGATCTAGTTTTAGTCTATACACTGAAACAACACGCAAGGAAGCTAGAAAAGAGAGGCTACGGACCTATGATTATCAATAGGATCTCCACGAGTGGAGCAGTACAATTAGCCACGTTAGAAGGTGATATTCTCCCAAACTATATTAGCGGTTGCAGAGTCAAGTTGTATCAGGAACCCCTCACGAAGGAAATGCTCAGCCGACTCAACACTGCTAAGAAACGCAAAGAGGAAGAAAAGCGAGTTCGAGAAGAAGCTCAAGCAGAAGCTTTAGAACGCATCAGAAGGATGAAGTTACGAAGGCAAGGTAGAGATCAGCCTAGAACAAATGACTATGCAGATCAAGGATATCCTATGGCCATGTGTGAAGTCGCAGGAACAAGCTCGCATAGGATAATTGATCGACGTCCTTTCATAACCCTAGATATAGGACAAGGAAAGAGTGCAAGGACTGTAAGAGCCTTGATTGACTCAGGTGCAGCCACTAGTGCTGTTAAATTGTCTTACTGTCAAGAGTTGCAGTTAACTGTCAATCCTGTGGAAGCGTATCTCATAGGATTGGGAGGCGTGGAAACCCCTTGCATGGGCGAGGTGGAACTTCCCCTCTATATTCATGATGAGGCTATAACAGTTAAAGTGCTAGTGTGTCAAGACGAGGATCTCACTGAACCTCTTGTCTTGGGTCAAGATTGGATCTATGACCAAGCAGTCAACTTAAACTTAAGAAGTGGACTTCTTCAGGTTTGGGTCAATCATAGTCGAATTACAGTAGAGCTAGATAAGGGAGCACTCAAGGAACTAAGAAAGGCACAGACTCCTGGTCCTTCCAGGAATACACATGAAGATGACCATGTTGTTCTTGTCCAAAACTATGTGTTGCAGAGGAATGATATTCGCAAAAAAGGAGTCAGGGATGCAAAGGAACTCCCTTCTTTTCCAAAGGCCAGAAGGAGGCAACAACCAAAGGTGGATCAAAAGTAGAAGAAGCAGAGTACTACCTATGTCCGGGATCCAAAGTACCTGCGCAGCAAAATGTCCCAGCAAGTGAAACAAGTGTGGGTGCGGAAAGGCGAACACCCGGTTGCACTCAAGCCAACCACACGGGCAAAGCCTCTTATTAGTAACCAACAACACGACACTAATACGAAGTCTTTCGGAAATTCTTCTGCTAACGTGAAATCTATTTGGGTGCCCAAGAAGTCGATGAAGGCTAGCCCACAATCAAGACAACTTTGGGTGCCTAAGGCTTGCTTGTGGGCGCAAATAGCTACGCCGAAGCCACAACCTATACAGCGTAACCCATTCACTCGCACAACCGGCATCCACTCGTTTTCAACACTCACGAACACACCAAGGCCCATGAGCACAAACATAATCATTTGTAAATGGGTCCCTAAAAGGCCTCATATTCAAGCTGATACACCTATAATGTTCTCTAGCATCTCTACGAAACCAAGGGGAAAACCCATCCACTGCATTTGGCAGCTTAAGACCTGTAATAAACCCCCCGACCCCAATTTGTAAATTCACCCCCACTTACTAACTACATTAGTCTCCTAGGAATACCCAAGCATTAACTACACACACTGTCTTCGTGCACTTACTAACCACTAACTCACCATCTACCTCATGTTAATGTTGTAACGGGGACAGCAACGGATTTATTCTGTCCATTACGATGTTAACACATGATTCTATATTCTCACAGAATCAGAAGGCAAGAAGTAAAATGGCAGAAGCGACAGGTTCGGGCTCACAAGTAGGGATACTTACTGCAGGAATTGATGTGGATAGTCTACCTGTGGATGTGCCACCAACTGAACGACCAGTGGAGCTGCAACACCTTCAGCAAATCCCGGTGCCGGATCCACCTACAGGGATCACGGAAAGAGTCCATGCCAATTCTCATTGGTTCAATGGCATGCCAGGTCCATTAGGAGAGGCCAAGTATATATGGGAGTCTAAGTGCGAGTATGACAGATCATGGGTTCGATTCCAATTTTTCTCCAAGGAGTTCGAGACTTTACAGAACACCGAGGATCTCCAGACCATATGGCAACGAGCAGGGCTGGCAGAATACTTTGAAGCCCCACTACCTAAACCAGATCTCCTCCGATGTTACTATTTGGTCTCCACATTACAAGCTAATGAAGAAAAGGACAAACCCGGATCATTTGTGCTTCCCTCCTTGCTGGGCAACAACGAGTTGAAGAGGTTTGAACTTACTGTGGAGTTGGTAAGCGACGCTTTGAATATGCACGGCACGCATGTACCCTCTGAAAAGGATGCTCTTGTTCCCACTAACATGAAGGATAGGAAACTATTGAAGCTTAAAGACATGGCAGCACTCACCCCAAACATGTCCATCCCTATCCGCATGTGCATGCAACATTTCACCTTTCCCGGCCAAGACCGCTTCACACAACCACACAAGAGAATTTGGTTCGCTCTCTACTTAGCGGAAGCAGGTGCGTTACCCATTAAGCTACCGGTATGGATTATAGATCAATTGTATGAAGCAAACAAACGGTCTTCTAGGAAATTAGTGGTGAACGGATTCTGTGCAATCACACGCATTATTTACCGGTGCCTAGCATACGATGTCCCCATTGAACGTGCCTTAACTTGGGCACAATTACAAATGTTTAAAAGGCTCAAGACGTCCACACATCAATCCAAGCGCATGAGGGGTGCGATCCCTTGTCTCCAGACAAGGGAAGTTCTGACTACTCCTGAGGTATCGTCACGAAGGGAGGCCACTGTACCTCCCTTTACCATTAGGATACCCAGGTCGGGATCTGAAACTACGACACAAGCTACCCCATCGGCTCCTCCTGTTCCACCTGAATTCGAATTTGCTGCCACTGGAGATGCTGAAGGAATGGACCCCCAGGACTTCGAAGCATTCCTACAAAGTACACAATTCTCTGATGTGGAGTTTTATTCAGAGGCAGAGGAGCAAGGCACATCCTCACGAAGAAGAAGAAAGTCTACAGACGGTCGACATGTACATTGGAGTGACGCTCAGCAAGGTCAACAACAAGGACACCTAGAAGAAGAAGGAGCGTATGAAGAGGAGACCACTGAAGCCCCAGCCTATACAGCAGAACTCCGAAGGCTGTATCAGATTATGGAAAGAGTGCGATCGCAACAACTACTCACCGAACAGAGTAGGAGAGTACTCATGACTCAGTTGTTGGAAGAAGCAGGAGTTGACTCAGAGTATAGGGAAGGTCTCTTATTGATGGCAGAAACATATGGGGTAGTGGAAGCAGTGCGCACTGCCATTCGGAGGTCTCCAGTTCAATATGACCCACGAAGGTTCCAGACACGACCACGCTCAGGTAAGAATATCCAGATTCCCATTACAACTGCAGAAGAGCCAACTATTACATCTGAACCTATCAGGACAACCTCCCAAGCAACCGAAACGGCTAGCCAAGAGCACCCAGTCACCCATGAGGAGTCCACAGAGCCACAACCACCCACACCCCCACCATCGCCTCCTAGAGCAGAAACAGTGGAAATCACCTCGACCACTCAACCCACCGAACCAACCTTCATCTTCCGTACTCCCATCTCTAGTTCCACCCTATTCTCTACCACTGATAACCCAATCTTTGAAGCAACCCCCATCACTACACAATCCACCGAACCGCTCATAGAGCCTGCCCTAGGGCAACCATCCCCCATGCCCTCAGCCATAGGTCATCCTGACCCTAGATCCACATTCATGGGTTTCCCTGCTACCACGCAACCCTTCGTGCCCTCCTCAAATCTACGACCTCAACCCCCGACCTCCATCTCTCCATTTCTACAATCCCTCCATGACCTCCTTGCTAGAACTTTTCAACCCAGGTCTCAACCATTTCCTTTCTTTTCAGCTCCCCACCCCACTTCTAATCTATTCACCACTTCCACACACACACCACCTACCATTCCAATGTATATGGCAGACCTCACACTCGCACCCACTCCTGAAGGTATGGACATTTCACCACCCACGGCACCTCCCCCCACGATTCCACCTCCTCCCATTCCCCCTCCACCAATCTCACTCACACACACGACTTCAATAGACACATCATTCACTCTTCCCCATCCCCAATTCCCTTCCCATGCATCTCCCACTGTAAACACCACCCACTCATCTGTAGGAAGTGCATTGGACACCATGATTGCTTGTATATCAAACTTAAGGACAGATTACATTCAGCTCCAGCAACAGAATGAACGCCTGCACGAGCACTCAGAAACACTACAGCACCGCCTTGCGGCACTAGAAGAGGAAATGCTCGCCTCCACACACAGTTCCAAACTCTCCAAGAAGCTCATGGCATATTGGAGGTACAGTTACAGAACACAGATCAGGAAGCGATACAGGTGGTAGAAGGTCACCTACGGACACAGCTGGAACGCAACTCAAAACTTCAGCGAAATATGGCTCTACTCAAACGCCATCTTGCGGCCGCACAGGAAGAGAATAGACGCTTGCAAGTACAAAATCAAGAGAACTTGGAGGCAGCTATTGAGAGCACACCGGGGGCACCCATCAGCCCATCCAAGTTTCAAGCAGTGACCCCCGATAATATCAAGATCATATTGGAAGACTATGCCATGCTGCTTGAAGCACATGATAAACTATCGGAGGAACTAGGACAATTGAAGCAGGAACACCAAAAAGGACCAACAGCAACCTCTCCAACCACCCCCTCCGCGACTTCACTTCTCACAGACGCAGAGGCCATAAAAGATCTCCAGAAACAGGTCACTGAATTGCAAACACGTCTACTACAATATGAGAGACCACCTTCCCCTCCAGAGGCTCCCACGGACGAAGAAGTTGTGCAAATTCCTGTGGAACAAACGTTTGACGAAGAATACGATCCACAACCATTCCCAGGAGGCCAACAAACAGAAGAAGCTCAGGACACATTCGAGGCACCACGGCCCCCATGGCTACGTCAAGTGGAGGAAATCGGGAGTTCGCACGAAGAGCGCACAGTAGTGCAAAATCAGGCCATGAGGGTCATAGAGGAAACTGTGCTACAATCGGCTTACTTCAAGAACCTGTCATCGAGACGCCTGATCCTCTCATCTGAACTCCAATACAGGCCGTATTATATTATCTTGGCTGATTATAATGCAGAAATACAAAGAGTCACGGGTCAGATTCCTACCTTTGCGACCCAATTTCAACCCGAAGACCTTCCTCTAGAGGTGCAAAAAGGCAAAATTCGTCAACCCACCTGGCGGCAGAAACTTCTAGAGACATATCCAGAAATGCTACGTGTTGGTGCAAACAAGCCTACACACATTGGCTTGGACCCTTAGACTTATTGAAGACAAGCATGGATAAAGGTTTATTAAGGCTTCACTCAAATGAAGGCTCATGTGAACATATGCTTATATGTTCTTACTTCTTTACCCCTTGTAAAAGTCTATGTGACTTATCAGTTGGTTGTAATCACTTTAAATCACTTACCTACCACTAGAGTCGTGGATTTTTGATTGTTGAGATGGAGAGAATATCTCCCTACTTTTAGAAGAGAGATTCAAGGGAGCCTAAGTTTGAATTTCAAATTCAAATGAAGATAAAACTCCTATAAAAGATGTACTGAAAAAGTCGCGGGGAACACTCTCATTCTAGCTCACTCCCCGAGGCATATTTTCCTTGTAACTCATTGTGTGTGAGGGCTACTCTATACCCAACAACACACTACCTCATTTAGCTCTGCTTGGCAAGCTAATGAGATTGTACAAACACATATATCAATAGAAGTATACATTCATCATCTCTGTTTTGTCTGAGTCACCTACTCCAAGTCTGTCAACTTCAAAGAGGCATTTCTCTGGATCTACTGAACCAAATCAAGTGTTCTATAGCTCATTGGAACCAGCTCAAAGTCTACTACAAGCATACAAAATTTCAAAGGATTCCATTCAGCCATTTGGGAGAAAATCAAGTCGAGGTGCACACTGGTATTTGTCTGCAGAGTTCCTGAAAAGTCGGGGGTGATTATAATTTTGCTAAACTTATTTCTCAGTGCATAGTTAGTCAATTGAAGTGATTCCACTTGTGATTGGTAGCTTACTAAGGTACATTGTTACTCCCAAAAGGAATTGTGCCAATTTTAAGTGTGCTGGACACACTGAGTAAAAGTCTGAGCAGGTATCACTACAGGAATAGAAAGTTTTGCTTGATTTTTGAAGTACAAAGTTATCTGTTTTGGTTTGATCATTACCCAAACCATTTCCAAAGTACATATATGGTTTCTTTATGTCATTTGGATGCTAAGCAAGTGTACTAAGCATCTCTGAAGAAAAAAGAGGGCAGGTGTGAAGCAGGTTTTGCAGCACCAACTGATTTCCTGAGTGCATCCATCCATCACTCTCAACAGTGGTATCAGAGCAAAAGAAGGTAATCATGGGTGATGGTTTCCCTTCATTCATTGACAAATTGGACAGAAACAACTATCAAGCTTGGTCATTGAGAATGAAGACCTATCTACAAGGGAGAAGTCTATTTGTATACATATCAGGAGATGAGGAGTTGCCCTCATTCAAGACTAGAGGACTACCTACAAAGGATGAACATGAAAGACTTAACCAATGGTGTGCAAAGGATGCTTTGGCAAGGTCTTATCTCTTAAACTCTATATCTGATTTTCTTTTACCTCATGTAAGGAACTGTAAGACTTCCCAAGAGACTTGGGAAACCTTGTCAAATTACTTTTCTTCCAACACAAGGGCTAGGAAGAACCAATTATGGATAGAGTTCACAACACTGAGGAAGCAGCCCAAGCAATCAGTCTCAGATTATGTGACAAAGATCAAAGATGTGGCAGACCAACTAGCAAGCATTGGAGAGGAAATTGAAGAGGAGCAAATAGTCAGGCAAGTGACAAATGGACTCAAGGCAGATGATAAGTGGGAAAGTTTCACCACTGCAATGGACCTCTACATGGACATGCATACCCCTGATCTCACAACACTCATGGGCCAGCTATTTACACATGAAGCAAAGTTCACCAAAGCTGGAGATCAATCAAAAGGTAATAACCCCTCTGCTCTCTTTACTGATAAGAAAGTTAAGGATAAAGGTAAGAAGAAACAGGATGAAGAAGGCTCTACCTCTCAAGCCAATTATGCAGGGAGAGGTAGGTCATCTAGAGGAAGAGGCAGAGGAGGTAAGTCAGGTAGGGGGAGACCCTACAACTCATCACCTTGCAACATCTGTGGGTTGTCCAATCATACCACAGATGAATGCTACAAGAACTATAAAAACCAGAGAGGAAGAGGCTACTCAAGAGGTGGATACTCTCAAGGAAGAGGCAGATTCAACCACAATCAAAGCTACAATGGGTACAACAACCAATACAACAACAATTACAACAACAACCACAATGGAAGCTATCAAGGTGGATTCAGAAATAGAAGAGACTACAACAACTACACAGAGGAGCAAGATGACTCCTTATTGATCATGAATATGACCTCAAAGATAGGTACAAATGATGATCATTTATTTTACATTGACTCAGGATGTTCTAACCATGTAGCTGGCAATGTGGCATTGCTTTCTGATTTAGAAGAGCCCAAGGGCAAACATCAGGTACAAACAGGTGATGACACTAAACACTCTGTGGTCAAAATTGGAAATGTGAAGACATGTGATGGTAATCAGAACCTATTAAGCAGGGTACTCTATGTACCAACAATAACTAAGAATCTGATGAGTGTTGGTCAGATTGTGGAGAAAGGTTTGCAGGTCAGATTCACACAACATGGAGCATATGTGGAGGACCCAAAACAAGGATTCAGAAGGATAGCCAAAGGGGAGAAATCAGGTAGATTATTTACATTTGAGCTAGAAGATACAAAAAATATTGCTTTGTATAATTATAAGGATCAGACACTCTCAGAGTTAGAGATATGGCATAAAAGACTAGGGCACATAGGTGAAAGGACTATCAAGCAAATGTGCAGGGATCAGTGTGTGCTTGGGATACCTAATGTATCCAACACATGATTTACAAATGTGGATCATGTCAATTTGGTAAGTCTCACAGATTACCCTACTCAAGAAAAGGTTTCATGCATGAAGACTACCTAGACTTGGTACACACAGATGTTTGGGGACCTAGCAAGGACCCTTCCATTTCTGGTTCAAGGTATTATGTGTCCTTCATTGATGACTATAGCAGATGGACCATTTTATATTTTATGAAGCATAAAGATGAAGTGTTTAATTGTTTCAAGAGGTATCTTGCACTTGTTGAGAATCAAACAGGTAGAAGCTTGAAGAGGCTAAGATCAGATGGTGGAGGAGAGTATTTCTCCAATGAGTTTGAAGATTTCTTGCAGGAAAGAGGCATCAAGAGAGAGATCACTACCAGATATTCACCTGAACAAAATGGGGTAGCAGAAAGAAGGAATAGACTTATAGTGGAAACAGCTAGGTCTATGCTCAATGAGAAAAAGTTGCCAAATTACCTATGGGCAGAGAGTGTGTCCACTGCCACTTACCTCATCAATAGGTTGCCATCCAAATCACTTGATGGCATGACACCTTATGAAGCATGGCATGGTAAGAGACCCTCTCTAGATCATTGCAAAATCTTTGGTTGTGTAGCATATGTGCATATTCCTTCACAGGTAAGAGGAAAACTAGACCCAAAGGCAGAGAAATGTATCTTCATTGGTTATGATTTGAACCAAAAGGGATACAGATTCTACAACCCCACAAACAAAGGTTTCAAGGTAAGCAGAGATGTCATATTTGATGAGAATGACTCATGGTATGAGAATGAATGCAGGAAAGTGAGTCTACCTTATGACATGGAGGAAGATTTTCCAAAGCTTACCAAGGAAGAGCCAACTCAGCAAGAAGATTCAAGCTCAGATGATGATACAATAAACCTTGAAGAATTCAAGGCTTGGAAATCCAAAGGAAAGATGAAGATGAAGCAATTGGAGGATAAGCCAGAAACTTCTACTCAAGCAATGAGGAGATCTCAGAGAGAGAAGAAGAAGCCTATTAGATTTGGGTATGACACATCACTTGTAACTAAACATTCTGTATATCTTGCAAAAGACTTGTTGAATGAAGAACCAGGTACCTATGAAGAAGCAATTACAAAGCCAGAATGGAGAGAAGCCATGGATGAGGAGATAGAAGCCCTGCAAGAGAGTGATACTTGGGACTTGGTACCCAAGAAGGATACTATGAAGGTAATAGGATCCAGATGGATCTACAAATTGAAGAAGAATTCAGATGGAACTATTAACAGGTACAAAGCTAGGTTGGTAGCCAAGGGTTTTGCACAAACCCAAGGCATTGATTATGAGGAGACATTTTCTCCTGTGGCCAAGATGCCAACTATCAGAGTATTGGTGAGTGTAGCTGCATCCAAGAATTGGAACATGTACCAATTGGATGTGAAGAATGCATTCCTAAATGGATGGATATCTGAAGAAGTCTACATGTCACAACCACCTGGCTATGAAGATCCAAGAAAGGTACATTATGTTTGTAAATTGAAGAAGGCTCTGTATGGTTTGAAGCAGGCACCTAGAGCATGGAACTACAGATTGACCACCTACCTCCAAGACCAAGGATTTGTGATGAGCAAAGCAGATACTTCTCTATTCATAAAGAGAAGTAGTACAGAGGTAATCTACTTATGTGTCTATGTTGATGACATTATCATTACAGGGAATGATGTCAATGGGATTAGACACATCAAAGGACAGATGATGAAAGAATTCAAGATTAGTGATCTTGGATTACTAAAATTCTTTCTAGGTCTTGAAGTGATCTACACAAACTCAGGTATCTACATTACTCAAAAGAAGTATGTACAGGATATGGTCAAGAAGTTTGGTTTGCAGGATGCTAAGGTATCTACTACTCCAATGGAGGTTAATCAAAAGCTAAGTGCTCATGAAGGAGAAGAAATCAAAGACATTACAGGATATCAAAGTATGGTGGGTAGCTTAAACTATGCTACCTTGACAAGAATTGACATAGCATATGGAGTAAGTGTGCTTAGTCAATTCATGCACAAACCTAGAGTACCTCACCTAGAGGCAGCTAAGAAGATCTTGAAGTACCTCAAAGGAACTCAAAGTCATGGTTTGTATTTCCCTTATACATCAGATATTGACATTAAGGTTTACTCAGATGCAGATTGGGCAGGATGCAAGGATGATAGGAGGAGCACCTCAGGGTACATTTGTTTTGCAGGAGATAAGCCTATCTCTTGGTCAGCAAAAAAGCAACCTACAGTGGCATTGTCATCCACTGAAGCAGAGTATAGAGGACTTGCAAATGCTACTCAAGAAGCTATTTGGTTGAAGCTTCTATATACAGAGTTAGGTCTATTTACAAGACCACCTATCATATTTGGAGACAACACTAGCTCTCTTCACCTTGCAGCAAACCCAATTTATCATGCCAGAACAAAACACATAGAGGTTCACTACCACTATGTGAGAGAGAAATTGCTAAGTAAAGATATACAATTGACATATGTTTCTACTAATATGCAATGTGCAGATTTACTTACCAAGGCATTGGATGGAAACAAGCTAGGAAGATTCAAATCTATGATTGGATTGCAGGAAGTGATTGAAGAATGAAAGAGAAGACTTAAGCCAAAGTGTTTGGCTTGAGGGGGAGCTGTTGGTGCAAACAAGCCTACACACATTGGCTTGGACCCTTAGACTTATTGAAGACAAGCATGGATAAAGGTTTATTAAGGCTTCACTCAAATGAAGGCTCATGTGAACATATGCTTATATGTTCTTACTTCTTTACCCCTTGTAAAAGTCTATGTGACTTATCAGTTGGTTGTAATCACTTTAAATCACTTACCTACCACTAGAGTCGTGGATTTTTGATTGTTGAGATGGAGAGAATATCTCCCTACTTTTAGAAGAGAGATTCAAGGGAGCCTAAGTTTGAATTTCAAATTCAAATGAAGATAAAACTCCTATAAAAGATGTACTGAAAAAGTCGCGGGGAACACTCTCATTCTAGCTCACTCCCCGAGGCATATTTTCCTTGTAACTCATTGTGTGTGAGGGCTACTCTATACCCAACAACACACTACCTCATTTAGCTCTGCTTGGCAAGCTAATGAGATTGTACAAACACATATATCAATAGAAGTATACATTCATCATCTCTGTTTTGTCTGAGTCACCTACTCCAAGTCTGTCAACTTCAAAGAGGCATTTCTCTGGATCTACTGAACCAAATCAAGTGTTCTATAGCTCATTGGAACCAGCTCAAAGTCTACTACAAGCATACAAAATTTCAAAGGATTCCATTCAGCCATTTGGGAGAAAATCAAGTCGAGGTGCACACTGGTATTTGTCTGCAGAGTTCCTGAAAAGTCGGGGGTGATTATAATTTTGCTAAACTTATTTCTCAGTGCATAGTTAGTCAATTGAAGTGATTCCACTTGTGATTGGTAGCTTACTAAGGTACATTGTTACTCCCAAAAGGAATTGTGCCAATTTTAAGTGTGCTGGACACACTGAGTAAAAGTCTGAGCAGGTATCACTACAGGAATAGAAAGTTTTGCTTGATTTTTGAAGTACAAAGTTATCTGTTTTGGTTTGATCATTACCCAAACCATTTCCAAAGTACATATATGGTTTCTTTATGTCATTTGGATGCTAAGCAAGTGTACTAAGCATCTCTGAAGAAAAAAGAGGGCAGGTGTGAAGCAGGTTTTGCAGCACCAACTGATTTCCTGAGTGCATCCATCCATCACTCTCAACACTACGAACATGGAACAACGCGCCTTTACACCTCCTATACAATCCATGCTACGGTCCAGTCCCACGCCGCAGGTCTTGGAAGGCATTCAATATCAAGGTACAGAACAACGCGCAATGCAAGGAATGGCTGAACTACCCGTACATTGCGCCACCACAGGGACCACCGTCGGTAGCATATATGATGGGAACCATTCTCCACTGGATGCCGCGCTTGAAGCCCATGCAAGATGTAGCAGCGCAAATGATGCTTAAAATCTTCGATATGATGCAAGTAGTCCTGAAGACTTTTAGAAATGCAGCCGCACCACAGGTACGTCTCCCGGGGTTTAGCAATGGAAATTACGACTTGGTGTATGACATGAGCACCACCCCCAGTATTCGTGTGGCTTACGCCTGGCATGCACGCATCAAATACCTCCCTGCCTGCTACAAACAGACCTTCGAAGAAATGTTCAGATCAGGTTTCTGGGAGTATCACTCGGAGATTTTCGCACCAAAGCCAACACATCTGCTCCAACTTTTTGCTTGTGAACAAGCAATGTACTCAGAGTACTACACCACCCCGCAACCAGAGACCCCTGGTGCAATAAATTGGGATGCATTGGAAGCTGATCTAGCAAGAGGCTTAAGGATAGGAGAACATGAACTGGCCACCAATGTCATCCAATATTATATCGACCACCCGAGAGAACAAAGGTCTGTCAGGGGCGACAGACGCTAGGAAGGGGGGCGTGTTGGCATACAAAGCAACAGAGGAGTCATGCACAATACGGCAACAAGGCCAAATCATTTTTTCCCATGGATTATTTACAACTCAAGTGATTTTAATCACTACACAAACATTGTAAATCCCGTTTTTGGTAGAATAGACTCCATTTTGTGCAAGCCGAGGAGTCCTCGAGCTTGAGGAGTATTAGAAGTACCATCGTACCAAGTTTCATAATTTTTAGACTTCGTTTGAGCCCTCAAATAAGCCCTGGAACCTAATTTTTAACTAGGCCGGACACTAGGTCTGGACAGGGCCAAAACTAGTCAAAAAACTATAAAAAGAGCTAGAGAGCTCATTTTTGGGGTTAGATTGTTTGTGAATTGAGCTTATGTAAGAGACCTATTGATTAATGAAAAGAACTCCATTGTTCCTCTCCTTGTTCTTGCCTTGTGTGCGCGTGTGTGTGTATGTGTATGCATGCTTGTGTGCTTCTCACTCACGCACTTGTGCCTTCACTTGCTCATAGTCTTCATACTAGTCCTCACGTCTCCACGGATTGACAATTATGAGGTGAATCTTCTCACGTTGGTACTCACCATTGTGCTAGAGTGACACCATTCCTTTTACATTTTAATTCAAACAAACTCAAAAATTGTTTTTACATATCTAGCAAGAGGGTTTTGTCTCTACATCCTCATGGACCCTATGAACAACATGGAGGATTTTGGCGCATTACCTCTACCTGAGGTCACACTTGAGCAAAAACTGGAGCTCCTATGACATGAATTACGAGGCGCTCAGAACGAGATCTGACAGCATGACGAGATACTCGAAAAGATGAAAACTGATGAAGACAACCTTACGAGGGTGGTCAAAGCTATTGTCTCTGCCCAGTCGGATGGCACACATTCCAAGATTGCCGTTAAGAATTACCAATTTTTACGGTTTGATGGCCGGAAGGATGGCCCTTTAATCCTTTCATGGCTTTCACAGTTTGATGATTTTTATACTGATGAAACCTATGCTGAAAGTGAAAAAGTCAAATTTGCCACTAACTATTTAGTAGGAAAAGCTCAACTTTGGTGGAATGTCTTGTGGCACAGTACACAGCGTCTAACAACATGGAAGGCTTTCCAAGATAAAGTGAAGGATTCTTTTCTTCCTCCTCAATACCTACATGTTCGATGTGCATGGACGATCCTTACATGGAAGGAGGGTGATATGGTTACTACCTACACGGAGCGGTTCTGGCAGAATTTATTATTGGTTGGAATGCTTTGAAGATGTACCAGAGGATAGCTTGAAGTGGAAATATGAAGATGGTTTGGAGGTGGGAATCCAAGCTAAGCTTCACACCTTATGACCTACAACCCTCAACGAGGCTATATCTTTTGCCTATGATGCAGAGAAAGAATTCCAGTCCATAACCAAGTCACTTCATCTACAACAACCACGTCAATGAACACTTTTTGTTAAACCAAATCTTCCCATGAAACATACTTTTAATGCCCCATCTTACCCTAGTTTTCCTCGTCCACCACAATCCAATTACTCAACTGCACCTATTGCTTCATCTCTCCAACCTACCAAACCACCTACCCTACAAACTTCAGCGATGGATGCCCAACAGAAGCGACCACGAATCACTTGCTGGAATTGTGGCGAACCTGGACATACAAAAACGAAGTGCCGATTGCGACCTCTTAACATGAAACCAACGGCAACTCAATTACATAAGATGGAGGCCCATAATGACAAAATTCCTCCTCTTTGGATAGAGGGATCATTGGAGAAGGACTTAAACATTTATTAGTACAAGAACTTAAATTAAAAAAGTTTCCTTCTTTGTATTAAGTAAAAGCTGCATTTCAAGGTAATCGTTATAATGTGATATGAGAAGTGCAAGCTGTATGATTAGCATAGGCCCATATATTGATTCACGAACATTTTTAATTGCACCTTTGCAATCTTACGATGTTATACTAGGTATGCCTTTTCGTCATCATTATAACCCACGGATTGACTACCATACATATACCTTTAATTTTGAATTTAAAGCTCGAATCATTACTTTGTCTGCACTGCATGATTTCCAACCATTTTCGTTGATTAGTTATACTCAAATAAAATGTGCATTTAGGAAGGGATTCAATTCATGCATTGTCTTTGTCAATGTCATCAATGATTATACTCATACACTTCCTGATGCACATCAATGATGTCATCAATGATTAAACCTTTCATGACTACTTATAAAGATTGTTTTATGTTTGAGTATCCCTCTGAAGTACCACCCTCTTGAGGATCCTTTGACCATAGCATAGATTTAGTCCCTGGTAGTTCTCCTCCTCATAAAGCACCTTATAGACATGGCCCACTACACCAAAAGGAAATAGAAAACCAAGTTAAAGACCTACTACAGAAAGGACTTATAAGGCCTAGTTCTTCCCCATTTGGAGCACCAATTCTCTTAGTAGAGAAGAAGAATAAAACTTATCGAATGTGCATTGATTATAGATCCCATAACAAGAATAGATACCCCATTCATCGAATAGATGATCTTTTAGATAAATTATCAGGAGCTCGTGTCTTTAGTAAAATTGACCTAAAATCAGGATACCATCAGATTCGTATGACACAAAGTGATTTTTTAAAGACTGCGTTTAGAACTCAAACAAGCCATTATGAATTTATGGTAATGCCCTTTGGACTTACTAATGCCCCTGCTACATTTGCATGACTGATGAATAATGTTTTTCTTGATTTCCAAGCTTTTGTTCTTGTATTTTTCGACGATATACTTGTTTACAATAAGAATGATAGTGAAATTGTAAACAAATGATAGTGAACATGAGAAGCATCTTAAAACACTTTTTCATTTACTATGAGAGAACACACTCTACGCTAATCCTGAAAAGAGTTACTTCTTTCAACGTAAGCTAGAATATCTAGGACATATTATTTCAAGTGAAGGTGTGCATGTGGATCCAAAAAAGATTAAAGTTATAGTAGAATGGCCTACACCACAATCAGTCAATGATGTTTGTTCTTTTCTTGGGTTGGTTAGTTTCTATAAGAAGTTTCTTAAAAAATTTTCTTATTTAGCGTTGCCCCTTACCTTGTTATTGAAAAAGAAAATAAAATTTGCATGGGACTTACCCAACAACAACCCTTTGAAAAACTCAAACATGCACTTTCACATGCACCTGTTTTACAATTACCTGATTTTTCACAACCCTTTCATGTTGTTACTAATGCTAGTGGTTTAGGGATAGGTGCAATTTCAGTGCAAAATGATCATCCCATTGCATTTGAGAGTAGGAAGCTTAAGCCCTCAGAAAAGAATTATAGTACATATGATAAAGAATTGTTAGCATTTGTGCATGCTTTGTGAATTTGGAAACACTATCTTATGGGCTCTAAGGTTTTAATCAAAACCAATCAACAAGCTATTAAGCATTTATTAAATCAGCCCTTAATCTTTGATCGCCATCTTAAATGGGCATCATTCATTCAAAATTTCCAACCCATGATCCAATATCAGTCTGGTAAAGCTAATGTTGTGGCTGATGCTCTTAGCCGATTTCCTTCACATTATGTTGTTTTGCATAATATTTCTGCCATCCAAATACATTCTTTTCAAGAAATGGTTTCCACTTATGCATTTGATTTGTATTTTTCAAGTGCATGGCATGAATTCAACAACAGTGCATCTTTATCTGATGAACATTATACATTTCATAATGGTTTTCTTTATTTTCAACATAGATTATGCATAACCCAAGCTTTTAAAGATTTTGTCATCAAAGAAATGCATGAACCATCTTACATGGGTCATAGAGGCATACAAAGCAGCATTTTTGTGTGCAACGATTTCTTCTTTTGGCCACACATGGAAAAAGATATTGCGCATTATGTTTCTCAATGCATTGTATGTCAGTATGTAAAACGTCATCATGGTAAACCATTTGGATTATTAATGCCACTTCCCATTCCGAATGAACCATATTGGGAACAGATTTCTATGGATTTTATCACATGTCTTCCAATCACTTCCTCACATAATGATATGATTTGGACAATAGTTGATAGGTTTAGTAAATATGCATATTTCATTCCATGTAGGAAAACTTTTTCTACACCTCAGGCTGCAAAATTATTCATTAAATGCACTTTCCCACATCATGGATTTCCTAAAGTGATGCTATCTGATTGTGATGTTAGATTTTGTAATCATTTTTGGGTTTCCTTATTTCAAGATTTTGGTTCTAAAATAGATTTTAGCTCTGCATTTCATCCCGAAAGTAATGGACAAAGTGAAGCTACAAATAGTACTATTCTTGATTTATTGCGTTGTTATTCATTAGATAGTCCCACTAAGCCATTGCTTCAATTTTCTTACGATAACACCACACACACCACTACTGTACGTGCACCTTTTGAAATTGTTTATGATAAAAGGCTTCCCACTCCCATGTCACTCACCCAATCTGACATTCTGATGGTTGATTCTATTGCTTAAGTTCACATTTCTATACTTCATGATGTTCACGAGGACATTAGGAAAAGTCAAGAGCAATACATACGTAACATCAATACAAAATGATTAGCCAAGGAATTTAAGAAAAATGATCTTGTATGGTTGCGTATCATTAAAAGACGTCTCAGAAATATTCTGGAGCATCCTAAAATTAAAATTGCACCACACTATTATGGACCATTTCGCATTATAGAAAAAATTAATGATAATTCATTTAGATTAGATATACCATTTGGAATATACATAACTCTTTTCATATTAGTTTACTTAAACCATTTAAAGGCACTTTACCACTCACTCCACTTCTTGATGGCCCTCCTTTGATTGAAGAACAATATGAAATCTTGGTTCCTCAGAAAATAATTGATCATGATGTTACTACTACTCGTGCAAGTACTCAATACCATCGATATTTGGTTAAGTACAAAAATCACTCTATTGAAGAATGTCAATGGATACATAAAACACAATTAACACCTCATTATGAACACTTAATTTCCGCATATCATACACAAACACATTAATGTAATTCTTGTTGGGTGTGTGTAGAAGTGCGAGAGACACACAAGAAGCACACACAAGGAGCACAAACGCAGCAAGACACACGGAGAAGACGATGGCTGGAATAGCTCTCTCTATTGATTGATGAACTAAACTGAAGTAGGAGCTGAATACTATCCCTAAGTACAAAGTACCACCACATATGAGAGTATCAAGTATGTGGTAACATGGGGAAAAAACCTCTAGCCAGCACTAGAGTAAAAAGTGCCCATGTATAGGGAAAAGGTTCACATCAAAGCTACTCGAGGAACACATAAATGTAACAAACCCCCCTGGAGCGAATGATGTGAACACATACAAGGAGTGAAAGATTAGCCCACACGAGGTAATAAGCCTAAAGCTTTGCGAAAAGCTTCAAACTTTTCCCGTGGAAGAGCTTTGGTGAATATGTATGCCACATTATCTTGTGTAGGCACATATACCAAATCAATATCTCCTGCATGAAGGCGCTCTCTCACATAGTGATAATGCACCTCAATATGTTTGGTCCGTGCATGAAACACTGGGTTTCGTGCAACAGCCAAAGCACTCTGACTATCTGTGAGAATATGTGTAGCAGCATCAATCTCCATGCAAAGATCCATCAATAGGTGTCTCAGCCATATACACTCCAGTGTAGCTATGAAAACTGCCCTGTACTCAGCTTCACAACTCGATGTCGCCACTGCAGGTTGCTTCTTACTCAACCAAGATATGCATGAGTCTCCAAGGAAAAAGCAATTACCACTAGTGGACACACGAGTATCATAACAACCAGCCCAATCACTATCTGTAAAAGCATGCAAGCATGGCTGAACATCTCTACCATAAAAGAGACCTAAGCTCAAAGTGCCTCGAAGATATCTAAACACATGTTTCACCGCTTGCCAATGCTTAGTGCCAGGGCTATGCATGAATCGACTCAACTGGGAAACTACATACTGTATATCTGGCCTTGTGTTGCATGCATATATAAGACATCCCACAACTTGCTGATAAAGAGAAGTATCAAATGCATCACTAGAATCCTCAACTGAGAATCTAAATCTTGTCTCAACTGGTGTGGAAACTAGCTTGCAATCCTCAAAGTCAAAACGCTGAAGTAGTTTTTCAACATACTTTGCTTGATGCATAACAATCCCCCCCTCAACGGATACAAACTGGATGCCAAGATAGTAGCTCAAAAGACCAAGGTAAGTGACATCAAAAGTATGCTGCAAATCAGCCATAAGAATGTCAAGTTTTGCATCACATCACCCAGTCAAGAGTATGTCATCAACATAAAGAACAAGCACTATAAGATCAGCCCCATTTTTGCGTACATAGAGTGTGCTTTCAATCGGACTACATGTGAAGCCAAGAGCAATCAAGTGCTTATGTATTTTGGCATACCATGCACGTGGAGCTTGCTTGAGACCATACAAGGCTTTATGCAAGAGACAAACCATATGCTCTTTCCCTTTCATAGCAAATCCAGGAGGTTGCTTCACATAGACCTCTTCTTGCAAATCTCCATTCAAGAAGGCTGTTTTTATGTCCAATTGATGCACTTTCCAACCTCGATGGGCAGCCAATGCAACCATGGTACGAATGGTAGAGCGATCAATGCTACCATCAGATTTTCTCTTAATTTTATAAACCCACTTTGTACCAATGGCTTTTGGCAATTCACATAACTCCCAAGTACCATTCCTATGTATGGAATCCATTTCTGATTGCATAGCACTCATCCATTGTGGATCGTCACATGCATCTTCAAAAGAAAGTGGCTCTTCATTACATGCTGTAGCAATAAGAGAATAATCCACAAAATTACTTGATGCATGGTGAGAGCTTGATCTTGTTCTACCAAGTAAAGGTGCACTCAATTTGTTGTCCTGCAAAGTTTGTTTCAGCCACTTTGGCATAGATTGTGCACTCTTGATAGACATGCGTTCATTATGTAAAACATCTTCAATATGTACGTCATGCGTGGGCTGAATTTCATGCTCAATTTCAACCATATTTGGACGCAAATGTTCAGCCATATGTGGCTGAAAATTTCCAACAGTTTTGGCAATTTTTGGCTGAATTTTTTCAGCCATGTTTGGCTGGAAATTCTCTGCATTTTCAGCCCTATTTGGCTGGAATTTTTCAGCCCTTTGAACCTCAGTTGGCTGGTCTACATGGCCATAGTCAAGCACACCATTTTGGAACAAAGGCATGAGTGTATTGAACACATCTTGTGAGCTAACTGTTGGCAGTTTTTTGCATTCAAGTAGAGGGAAAACTGAATTTTCAGCAAATACCAGATCTCGAATCACAATAATTGTGTTCGTCAATGGATGGTACAACCAATATCCCTTACTTTCAGCACTATAACCAACAAATATATATTTCTTTGCCTTGTCATCAAGTTTGTGATGTTGTTGTGATGGCACAAGAGCATATGCCAAACAACCAAACACACGCATATGACTAACCATAGGCTTATGACCATTCCAAGCCTCATAAGGAGTGATGAATCTCAATGCTTTTGTAGGGCAGCGATTCAACACATAATTTGCACACATGACCGCTTCCATCCAAAACTTATGAGGAAGATGCTTTCCTTTAACCATACATCGTGCCATTTCAAGTAGAGTTCTATTTTTACGCTCGGCAACACCATTTTGTTGAGGTGTATATGGCACCATACATTGGTGTGAAATACCTCTTTCACAAAGAACAGCGTTAAACTCATGTGACATGTATTCACCACCACGATCCGTGCGTAGAGTCAAAAGCTTTTGTGAAGAAAAATTTTCAGCCATAGCTAAAAATGCTTTGAAGCAAGAAAATACCTCATTCTTTGCTTTCATAGGATACACCCATGTATGGCGAGTAGCATCATCAATGAAGGTAACAAAATATACATGCTTCCCAAAAGATGGAGTCTTGATGGGACCACATACATCACTATGAACAAGTTGCAATTTTCTTGTAGTGTGTGTGTGACTATCTTTTGGAAAAGAAGCACGATGCATTTTTCCAAGAATGCAACCTTCACATGCATGCTTTTCAATGGACTCAAGTGTAGGCAAGCCAATAACCATGTCCTTCTTTTGCAAGTAGAGCAAACTATTGAAGTTTAAATGACCAAAATGAGCATGCCAAAGCTCCATTTCAGCCATGGAAGAAGTATGAGCAACTAAGGCATTCGAGGCAGCCCTCTTGTATGTATCCATGCGATACAAACCATTACATAATGTACCGGAAATCACGATAACATCGCCATTGCTAAAATCATGAACCATACACTTATCATCAACAAAGTGTACATGAAGTCCAACTTTGGCAATCAACGGAACTGAAATTAAGTTCTTCTTGATACCGGGCACATACAATGCATTTTTCAAGAGAATCACACCTCCATTTGCAGCCGTAAGCTCAATTTCTCCTACTCCAATGATAGGATAAGAGGCATTGTTTGCACACACCACATGTTCTCCTTTAGGTGCATCTTTCAAAGAGGCAAAAAATCTTTTGCATGATGTTATGTGCTTTGAAGCACCACTATCAAAGAACCAATCCGAATCAACCTCACTCACAACCATACATTAGAATGTAAAGAAGCATCATAATGACATGTAACAACACATGCCCAAAAATCTTGAGCCATGTTAGCTTCATCATTCTTTGCATTTGCTGAATTTTCAGCAATAGACATGCCCGATTCCTTCTTCTTTTCATTGCGTTTAGCAAGCTTTCTACACTCATCAATAGTATGACCAGCCTTCCGGCAATATTTGCATCTCTTCTTCTTTTGCAAATCACCATCATTAGAGGAATGAGTGGAAGAGGAAGCTTGAGGCTTTGGTTTTGATGAACCAAAAGCTGAACCATACTTGCTTTTCCCCTTTTGTGAGATAGCAAGTGCTTGCGTTCCTTCAATCAAACCACTCCTATTCACTCTAGATTGCTCTTCTTGCAAAAGAAGAGACACAACTTCATCAAATGCATACATATTAGGATTTCCTTTTGCAACCAAACAAAGTGTAAGAACATGACCGAATGTGTGGAACTATATGATGCTTCACTGAAAGCGCAATCAAAGCATCAGCTTGAGCATCTTTTCCATCCCATCTAAGCTGCTCCTGTGTAGGTGGAGAAGGAGAAACCACAGTACTTGAAGAAGAAGCTCCATCTGTGACAGTAGACTGTGAAGTAGAAGCACCTGCCGGTCTTCGATCTACATCTGCCACTATGTTCCAAAGTTGTTTTGCAACAAGAACGTGCTTCATCATGTAAGACCACATCGGATAGTTGGTCCCATCAAGCTTATCTTCAGCTTGAAGCATGCCAAACAAGTCATTGCTGCCCGCCATTTCACTAAGGAGCAAGAATGTGACAAAATCTTCACTTCGACGAAAACTGAAATGAGTGCTGAAATTTCAGCTCACAAACCATCACTCTGATGGCGATTGTGACTACACGAATGGCTTTGAAATGGGGGTAAAACCCCAGCGCACCTGCTGGAAATGTTTTTGGGCTGCTGAAATTCACACTTCTATGCTCCGAAGTCGATTTGCACTGTTAAAGTGCGCACGCGTCGCGACGCGAAAAACCAAAACTTGAGAAGAAGCTGAACCTGCTCTGATACCACTATTGGGTGTGTGTAGAAGTGCGAGAGACACACAAGAAGCACACACAAGGAGCACAAATGCAGCAAGACACACGGAGAAGACGATGGCTGGAATAGATCTCTCTATTGATCGATGAACTGAACTGAAGTAGGAGCTGAATAATATCCCTAAGTATTAAGTACCATCACATATGAGAGTATCAAGTATGTGGTAACATGGGGAAAAAGCCTCTAGCCAACACTAGAGTAAAAAGTGCCCATGTATAGGGAAAAGGTTCACATCAAAGCTACTCGAGGAACACATAAATGTAACAATTCCTCCATGAACATTTCCATGCATGTTTTTTCTGAACATGGAACATGCTTATTTTCATTCAGTGATGGAACATGTGACTGGCAATCCATGTTTATTTTACTTTATCAACTGAGGTCAATTGCTTTTTCAACTGAGGGGCATGTTATACATTATGGAATATGTTGAACAATGCATTGTTGGAGTGTTAATTTATTAACGTATTAATGTGTTTTGGCATTTTTGATATAGCAACTGAAGGTTCGTGAGGGCATGAAAGCAAAAATAGTTTGAAAAATAGTGGTTAGAATAAGGGTCATTGTAGACCTCAGTTTCTGATATTAAAAGAAAGGCTTTCTATGAAAGTCACCAACTTTTAGTTTCACGCATGCTTTTTGACACCGCTCTCATGTAACCACTCTTTTTGACGTAATAAAAAATTCCTATAAATACATGCACTCTGTGGACTGTCAAAACAAAGTGCATGGGGGGGATTGCACCCAATACTGCATTCAGTCTCGTCTCTTGGCGTCTTGTCACATGGAGTATCATATATGAGTAGGAATTAGAGGTGAGAACCTTCCCTTATTCATTATGAGTATGATACTCACATGAGTGCCAAAGGGCAATCATATGAGGAGCTTTGATTATTGCCCATTGTTAAATGTTAATCGTTAAATTTCCAATTTCAGACTCAAAATACTTTCAAATTCATACGTTTCCGAACCTTTCCTAACCGTAAATTACCTCTTAGCTACGTGGGTCCTTGGGAGTGGTAGGGGTTTGTTAGACAGAGGCCCTGTACTATTTTCCCAACTTATTACACAATCATAATTACTTCTAGCGTCTTAGTTACGAGCGCAATTCTGAACAACCGATGACTGTTCGTTGTACTGGACTTAGAATTTCTGAACTAATCCTGCTATGATGGTTTGAGCAGTAGTCCGGTGACTTGTGTCCAATAGAATAATCTACTTCAGTAAACGAAGATCACCTAATACGTACTTCTTCAGAACAGACAGGTATACCAAACACATATATATATATATATACTGAAATTATACAACTCATCGTATACCAATTACGAGCAACAAATGTCCTGACATCAAGCGACTTGTTACAGGCTTAACAATGACCTACTCGCACTTCAATCGTTACAGATACTAGTTTTCCTGTGATCGGAATCAACATTGAACGTAGACTACTGCATCGAACTTGGTCACTTACCAAAATGGTTAACATGCGATCAGTTTGGAACTACTTCCATACTTCCTTGTTCAGTATACTACTGACAAGTAACACACTGCACTTATTAACACTCAGAGACACACTCAACCATTACCAAACAGATTCGTAACACAAGATTACTAATTCGCAACTCTGCACTATGGAGTGAATAAACGACTAACCAAGCGCAGAACAGAATAGAAATCAACACAAACAATACTCAGACTTTGTAACAGTGTAATAATAATCTGACAAATAATCAAGCAAACAAACTGGCAATTCCAAGAAAAAACCGTTTCTCACATGCGTCTCTCTCTCCATTCTCTTTACATTGCTTTATATATCTTTTTTCAAGATGCGCGTACCAACTATTTTTTTGCACGGATTTTAATAATTCCGGTATATCAGGCGGTCATTACGTCTGTCCCACTCCGGTAGTCGTCTATCACTGGCACGCACGGTGGACTCGAACCCGCAAGTTCCACAAAAATTTTTTCAGAGTTATGTTCAGATTCATTAATGATATTGGGAGCACCCTGTAGATTCTGTAAACTAACAGTATTTTCTTCGCCAATTTGGTGCGTCTGATTGTTTGTGTGAGTGTTCTGCTCCCGATTCACCTATGTCTACACCTGTAACAATTCTCTTTGCAATTCTTGAATCGTCTATTTGTATTCTTCAAGCTGATTTTCCTGTCGTTTAATGACTGTCATGAGATCATTTTCATGGTTGGACAAAAAACAGCACCGTCTTTGATCAATTTGGGGAACAAGTATACCCAGCCATCTTCTACGAAAAAGTTTCCAAGTATCATGTACATGATTATACAATTGTTGTTTCAGTGACTCTATATCTATCTTTGTCATCAACGTAGCATCCAATTCAACACCTTCATTATTTAATAACTGGGTTTCCATTTCCTGTAAAACTTGTATTCGTGAACGCAAAACTTCATTTTCTGCTTGCAGGTTGGCATTCATGATAGAAAAGCTCATCATTTCGTCTTGTATCTGTTTTTGTATATTTTTCTACCACTGGTTAAATTCTTGAAAAAACTTTTTAGCGTTAATCAACTCCGCTACTAATTGCCGTTGGTTACTTTGTAACTCCTTCAATAAGCCTTCTTTGTCGTCCAGTTCATTTTGCATCTGTTTCATCTTTTCTAATAATGAATTGGAATTATTCATATTAGCGAATAATATTTCTTTTTCCTGCTGAATCATTTGTTCTTGTTGACGCAAATAATCAGAAACTTCTTGTAATTTATTTTGCAACCTTGTCACATAATTTGGTGGGAGATTGTCATTCGGCATCTTCCTTGGACTGACAGTTTGTAAGTGGTCTTCCATTCTGCGTTTAGTCGACAGCCTAAAAGGCATTCCTACTGTCTTGTTCTGTTCTCTATTATCTGTGTGAAATAAATTTTCAGACGATGTAGAAATTTGTTCTGCTTCCTCTTGCTCTGCACTGTGTGGATGTCCTGTGTCTATCATGTTATGATCACAGGAATTAATATCTTGGGACCATCTCAGCTTCTGCTCTTTCACCGACTGCACGAATTTGAATATAGTAGCTAAATATACTGCTATTCTGCTACTGGTTTGGGATCTTCGCTTATCCCCGACAAAGATTTGTGTATAGAGATGGTTATATAGCCAGTGTGTCCAGCTAACTCTACCACCTCCTTCGGCATGTACTAATGGTGAGAAATTTTCTCTGGTTTAAAATGAGGCCTTTTGTTCGTCGCATGCTGTGTAACTGATTCTCTGCATCTTCATTACCTGTCCACTGCTCCCATGGTAACTTAGCAAACTGGAGGAGTCCGATCCTCCGTAGCCAGTTCTCATTCCTCCTAGAATGGATGTCGAGCTCTATTTTAAATTCTGTGGAAAATAATATGTTGTTATGCTGAACCTTTAATGTTGCAGAAGTCATTGAGTCATCTTTATCATCCTGTAATGTAGTGTCTGTTGTAGTCACAACACGGTTCTGTGCAGTTGCGCGCTTCCTGAGTCGCCATCTTAGTATATCGGATTCAGGCATGGTTGTAAGGCTCACAGAAAAATAATATGTTGAATATTTGTTAACTAGCACCAAAGCTCGAAGAATACTATACTGAAAAATACTATGCTGGGCATACGCATTTTATAAGCACCAGAGCTTGAACTGCCTTTTGCTGGAATGATTATATTTCATTCGGACATGACACTTCATTCCCCTTACCAAAATTGTAGCATAAAGAATCATCATTCTGCATTTTATCCCGTAGATCTATGCTGGACTTAGCAAGTCTTTTACATGTGCGAAAAAGTATCATGAAACAAAACCTTGGTATCATACTCAATTCGAACTCATCATTACATTGCAAAATCGCATGACCGAATTTTACTATTCTTCTATGAGACCTTCGAGGTACATATTCCTGGCTAATCTAAATGTACGAGCTATTTTTTTCTTAAGGGTTTCTAATAATTGCTTCAGAGTGTCGGGTTCTAAAATCTGCGCATCTATTTTGACGGAACTAAGTGCGATGGCTTCAGTAAGCAAAATTTCGGCCTGGGTTTGCAAAAAGGCCTCCTGTAAATAAAAATCATTGGATAATGCAGCATCCCGGGATGTCTTCATTTCGGTGACTTTCTGCTGCATATCCGTGACTCGATCCTTCTGATTTCGCAATTGGTTGTTGAGTCGCTCGCATTGTTGGTTCTGAAATTCAATCGTTTTGGAAAATGCATCTCGTTCTCTTCGAGCATCTGCCAGATCCTTTTGGTATTTTGCTTCCCTGGTTAATTGGCGTCTCAGAATTCTATTTACCTCGTCCAAACATTCCTGGGCTCTTCGTAGCTCGTCTTGGACTTGTTCTGCTTCTCTCTGTTGGTCTTGATTCTTCTGGATGGTTTCCTGCAACTGGGCCTTCGTTTCTTCGACCAATTCTTCTAGGGATGAGTTGATGTCTTCTTTTTCTTGGAGTGCGGTCTTTAATTCCCGGATTTCTTCGTGTGCTGCGTGTAATAGCTGGTCCTTGGCGGCAAGCTTCTCTAGTGCTGCATCCCTTTGCTGTATCAAGGCCTGTTGTTCTGAAAATTGCACTTGGAGGTCTGCTAATTGTGTCTGTAATTGATGATTCTCCGCTTTTACGGCGTCGACTTCTTCTTGGAGTGGGGTGATGTCGGCTTCCAGGAGGTCGACTTTGTGCTGTAGGTCTTGCCGAATGGTATTTGCAACCTCACTCAACTGTACCGGAAGTTGTTGTGAGAGGGTAATGAGCATTTGGCCCATGGCAGCCAGTTCAAAAAAGACCGGAACAGAGGAAAGAAGAAGTGGGTGTTGTGGTGGTGTAGAGGTTTGGGTATGGATTTGGGGGGATGTCGGGGGTGAATAATTGGGGGAGGATGAAGAGGATTCGGGAATTGGCGGCGAGAAAGGGTTGACTGGTGGGGATTGAGGATCAAGGGACGTAGGGTGAGTTACTTGATGGATGGGTTGGTGTTCACCTGTAATGTGGGCGATGGTGGATTCTACGGCCTTCAGTAGGGTGTTGAGTGCGCTGTCGATCACTTGCTGTTCATCTTCTCATCGTGCTGATGCTTCTTCGGTTGAGACTGGTTCTGTTTCTATGTGATTCTGCTGGTCGTGGTGGTCGGCCGATGATTCGTTGTGGATGGAAGTGGCTGTGTCGTGGAAGGTCTCTTCTTGTTCTTCGTTTCAGGTGTCCTGATTTTTTCCGGCAGACCCTTGTGCTTCGCTTTCTAAGGAGCTGATCCGAATTCTCTTATTGCGGAAGAGCTGGTTGATCTCCTCATCTTCTTCTTCCTCGTCGTCGAGTGGTTGAACTGATTCTTCGAGCTTAAGTACGGGACCTTGGGGTGGTGATTGTGCGGCAAGGATGGCTGGGAAAAGGAATGAGATGATATGGGGAAGGCGAGAGCGCGGGATGGTACCCTTTTGGAGTTGCTTTACTATAGCTACACATTCTTTATGGATTCTAAGGAAAAAATATGAGGCAAAGTTTATGGGTTCTCGGGCAGCTAAATCTAAAGCAGAATAGAATGGGCGTGAGATGCCGTAGGTGCGCTTCTGTAGGTTGAGTATGGCGACTAAGAACTGCAAGGGGGATCGTTCGGGTTCGGGGCGGCAGAGAATGGCGTATTCGTTGGACGAAGAGCGGGGGAATAGTTCGGTCATGCGGGCGGGGGGAATACTAGGGCCATTTTCACAGCCTTGCGGATTGAGGCGGTAGGCTTCAGCGAAGGCTTGGAAGGTGATGACTATTCGCGAAGGGAGCGAGAGGAAGACCCATGGGCGTTCGATGGCAGTGGATTGAGCAATGGTGGTGATGATTTGCGTGAAGAAAGGATGGACTTCTGTTGAGTGCCAAGGCAACTCAGCGAAGTTGGCCAACCCTCTGCAATGCAGGTATTCACCTACCTCTGTAGGGATACCATCACGGAAGGCAGCATAGTTGGCTATTGCTTCCATGGCGTTTACTGAGACAGACAATGAACACGGATGCAGCATGCACGAGGGCTTAGAATACTAACATACAACACAATAGCTTTTTTCGGCGTTGTCGATAGAGTTAAGTAGAAACAACACGGTGGGGAGGAGAAAGGGGTTGGGTATGATTGTGCAGTGCGGGAATAATGCTGGTTTTCATGCAGGCATGTGTACTCGAGTGACTGGTAAGGGGGCGGCTGGTCACATAAAGATTGTACAAAACACGGCTATTTATAAAAAGCAGAAGAGAAAAAAAAGAAAAGATTAAACAAAACGCGGTCCATCGTCGAAAAATTTAATGCGGGCTAGTGGCGTGATGATATGGCCGCAGCTTCGACCCATTAATTACTTTTGGGAGTGGATTTCCAGTCAACGTAGTCAACCGAAAAGTTGCCGGACCGACTTGCTCTGAGATCTTAAAAGGGCCGAACCATCGTAGTTTGAACTTTCCTGCTGCTCTATCCGACTTTGCGTTATAGAAGAGTACAAGCTGACCTACCAAAAAGATTGGAGTCTTCAAATATCGATCGTGTGTCTTGGCTTGCCTTAGTTGTACTTCGCGCATGGTTAAAAAGCTGAGCTATCGGTGCTCATCAAGTTCTCTGAGTGCATCTATTCGTGCTGTCAGCAAATCTTCCGGTAGCATCTTCTGAGTGATTGCTACACGCAGACTTGGGATGACTATTTCCATGGGTGCTATTGCTTCTAAGCCATAAGCTAGTTTGAAAGGTGTCAAACCTGTTGTTACCTTATATGTAGTTCGGTATGCCCATAATACTGCAGGTAGTAGTTGATCCCATCTTTCCGGTGCTTCCATGATCAGTTTCCAAAGGATATTCAATAGTGATTTGTTTGTACTTTCGGCCAAACCATTGGCGCGAGGGTAATATGGAGAGCTGAGTTTGTGTGTCACCTGGAATGATTGGGTGAGTACCTTCATTAATTGATTTACGAAGTGAGTACCTTGATCTGTCACTAATTCGAGTGGTAAGCCAAATCGTGGGAAGACATAATTTAGCAGACATTTTGCTACTACAACCGCTGTAGCAGACCGTAAAGCCCAGGCTTCTGCCCATCTCGTTGCGTAGTCTGTACAGGTTAGTATGTATCTGTTGTTACTGAAGACTGCTAGAGGTGTGATTGGACCGATAAAATCTAATCCCCATTTCTGAAATGGTTCAAGTGGCATAATGGGCTGCAAGGGAAAGAAGTGTCGTTGCAGTGGTTGTCCAGACCTTTGACAGTTATCATAGTTTTTTACAAATTGGGCCACATCTCTATACATAGTTGGCCACCAGAGACCTCCTTGTAGAATCTTCCGGTGAGTCAAATCTGTGGCAAAGTGACCACCAGTAGGGGTCGAGTGAGCCATTGTGATGACCGAGTTAATCTCATGCGGAGGAACACATCGAAGTAAGATTCCAGTGTGATCTACATAATATAGTTCTCCAGCAACTAACCGGAATCGGCGACTAAAGACTGCAATTTTCCTTCGAACTGGCTTGGCAGTCTCGGATGGAAAGCATCCTTCGGTGAGAAAAGTTAGAATCTGATCATAATATGTAGATGGTGCTTGTGATTCGGCAGTCTCATCGGTCAGTGGCTCAGAACTATAAATCGCTGGAGTCGTATCATCTATGCCTACCGGAGCTTCACCAGAATCTAGACGAGATAAGAAATCTGCTAAGGCATGTGCATTTCCGGGTCGGTGAATGACTTCATAATCAAATTCCTGCAAGAGTAGCACCCATCGTGCTAAGCGTCCGCCTAAATGTTGTTGTCTTACTAGATAGACGAGGGCAGCATGATCCACATGGAATGTGAATTTCCGGCCTAGTAGATAATGTCTGAATTTTTTGATGGAGTAAATTAATCCTAGACATTCTCTTTCGGTGGTAGAATAATTCCTTTCTGCAGGTGCAAGCCTTCTGCTGGCATAATAAACAGGGCGTAACCACTTATGTGTTTGCTGCATCAGAATACTGCCGATCGCAATATCTGAAGTGTCGACAAAAACATGGAACGGATTGTCCCAGTCCGGTGGTTGTAAGATTGGGGCCTGCGTCAATAGATACTTGAGTCGATCAAATGTAGTTTGGCATTCTTGAGTCCATTCGAATTGTCGGGGAGTTTTTGTGATTAGCCTGTTCAGTGGTATAGCCAGATGAGCAAGCCATCGTAAGTGTCTGCCATGCCACCGCACTTGACCTAGGAAGCGCATAACTTCTTTTGGTGTAGTGGGCACCGGAGCTTCTAATACTGCCGAAATTTTATCTGGATCTACTTGGATACCTTGTGCAGATACAATGTGGCCAAGTAACTTGCCACATGAAACCGCAAACACAGATTTGTTTGGGTTTAAGCATAGTCTATACTCTCGGCATTTCTGAAAGCAGCACCGTAAATGGAACAGATGTGCTATCCACTTACCGAAAATTGAAAAATCATCGAGATAAACTTGCATAAATGAAGTTAGATAAGGAGAAAATATTTCTTGCATACATCTTTGAAATGTGCTTGGTGGGTTTCTCAATCCAAACCACATTACCGTACAAGCAAAGACACCCCAATTGGTAATGAAGGCAGTTTTTGGTATATCCTCTTCAGCCATTCTAACCTGATTGTAACCACTGTATCCATCTAAGAATGAATACATTTCATGTCCTGCTACCCTATCAAGCATGGTATCCAGAAAGGGGATCGGGAAAGGATCTAGTATGTTAACACCAGAGCCTCCATCAATCAATACTTGCGTGATCTTATGCTTTTTATACCATACTGTAATTAAGGGAACTGAATGATCAACCGTAGAATCAGGTTCCGGTTGAACTGGTGCTGTCGCCGGAATACAAGAAGGTACCGGACTGAACTGTTGCTGGAACTGTTGTCGACTCCCAGGTACTAATGCCAGTAGTTGGCCGAGAGGCAGAGTGATAGATGCCTTGGATAAAATTTCCCAGGCCTGTTGAGATTGTTTGTCCTGCTCCTTTGAACTTGAGGTTTCTGCTGATGCAGAAGTATCTGCTATTATGTCTACTGCTGATGATGGCTCCGCTGCTGCTTCCTTTTGTTGGGTTCCTTCCTTTGTCGACGAGGCCTGAGTCACCGGAAAAGGTTCTAGGAACACCGGTGGTTCTGTTGCGGTCCAATGACTAGCCTTGTTGTACATCCTATGTTGTTCTCGTATCCCTGGTTCGAATATTTTTGCTGCTGACTGCAGTTGTTTACCTGATCGGGTCTGGACTGTAGCAGTTTGCGTTTCTACCGGTGTAATTTGTACCATGTTGGCCATTGGGTTTTGCCGCTCCTTTTTCCTTTGATCATACTCAGCTGCATCCTTGAAAAATCTTCTAATGTGCCCGAATTCACCACAAAAATGACAGCGTGGTGGTGGTAAATTGGGATTTTTTGGTGGTGGCCCGTTCTGCCAGCGATTTGGATTATAGTTGTTATTCCTCTGTCCTCGGTAATTTCGATATCCTTACTGCTGATTGTTTCTCATTTGTGGAGGCACATAATGATTGGCTGGCTACCCTTGTTCCTGGATAATTGCATTAACGTTCTAAACTTTCTTGACAACTGGGTCAGCCCTAGTTGTACTTCTACCTTCCAGAGTTGTCTTTAGTACTCCAGACTGATGGTTCTTGGGGTACGTTTCGCCAGACCGAGTAACCGGCATTTATCATTTTCCGTATTAATCGTGGAATATTACTAACGAAACAATTTGCAACAATCTGGTTCTGTTGCTACTGACAATCAAACAATAATCTGATTCTGACAGATGACTGGCAATCTTGATGCCAATTTCCCACAGACGGCGCCAAATGTTAAATGTTAATCGTTAAATTTCCAATTTCAGACTCAAAATACTTTCAAATTCATACATTTCCGAACCTTTCCTAACCGTAAATTACCTCTTAGCTACGTGGGTCCTTGGGAGTGGTAGGGGTCTGTTAGACAGAGGCCCTGTACTATTTTCCCAACTTATTACACAATCATAATTACTTCTAGCGTCTTAGTTCCGAGCACAATTCTGAACAACCGATGACTGTTCGTTGTACTGGACTTAGAATTTCTGAACTAATCCTGCTATGATGGTCTGAGCAGTAGTCTGGTGACTTGTGTCCAATAGAATAATCTACTTCAGTAAACGAAGATCACCTAATACGTACTTCTTCAGAACAGACAGGTATACCAAACACATATATATATATATACTAAAATTATACAACTCATCGTATACCAATTACGAGCAACAAATGTCCTGACAACAAGCGACTTGTTACAGGCTTAACAATGACCTACTCGCACTTCAATCGTTACAGATACTAGTTTTCCTGTGATCGGAATCAACATTGAACGTAGACTACTGCATCGAACTTGGTCACTTACCAAAATGGTTAACATGCGATCAGTTCGGAACTACTTCCATACTTCCTTGTTCAGTATACTACTGACAAGTAACACACTGCACTTATTAACACTCAGAGACACACTCAACCATTACCAAACAGATTCGTAACACAAGATTACTAATTCGCAACTCTGCACTACGGAGTGAATAAACGACTAACCAAGCATAGAACAGAACAGAAATCAACACAAACAATACTCAGACTTTGTAACAGTGTAATAATAATCTGACAAATAATCAGGCGAACAAACTGGCAATTCCAAGAAAAAACCGTTTCTCACACGCGTCTCTCTCGCCATTCTCTTTACATTGCTTTATATATCTTGTTTCAAGATGCGCGTACCAACTATTTTTTTGCACGGATTTTAATAATTCCGGTATATCAGGCGGTCATTACGTCTGTCCCACTCCGGCGGTCGTCTAACACCCATATTGGGATTGTATGAGAGAGAGGGTAGAGTAATAAAGCCCCATGCGGCTGGGCGGAACAGAACATCGTACTCCATGTAGTAACTCCTGAAAAGTAGCCGATGAACTCCTTTCATCATCGAACTTCGTGCAGAACAGCTCCCCAAAATAGGAGGGTCATTGGAGACATCCAAGATTTTGTATCAGAGTGGGACAATGCCAACAGAAACCACACGCACGGGAGAACATCAACAAAAGCCACATGCATGACGGAGCGCATCCGACGAGTCCATACGATCCAAGAATAGTCGCTCACACAGAGGCTTCTCTCCTCCCCTCCTCTCTAGTTGGAGCTAATATGAACATTGTGCGAATTTGCAACAATATCAAGCTTGTGGTTAGAGAAAATTCAAGTTTTTTCTTTGGGGGAACAAAATCCATGAATTGGATATAGATTTTTGAAGAATTATGATGCACCTATGTATAATGGGCTGTGGACAAGGGGGTTATGGGTTTTTCTTGAAAAGCTTTAGTCCCTCATTTTTGAGCTGCTCAAAGTCACTACTCCAAGAAGATTAGCATGTTCACTTCCTACTCTTGATATACCCGGCTTCTCTGCACCATAGCTTGCTCATACAATATCGGATTTCAAAATTTTTGGTCACATTACGAAGCTAAACTCCTAAGCTTCCCTTAGAGATTTGGATGAGATTTGCCCCACCAAAACCTCTCTGTAGTGCTTCAACAGGAACTAGGTGGCCAATCCCGGGCCTAGTTTTTCATCATCCGGTGTCCAAATTCACTTTTTTCGCTTGGGATAGCTTCAAATTTTTGAAGTACAGGTGCTGGGCTACATTTGTTGAACTGGCAGGACTATGAAATCTCAGAAGTTGCTCAGTTTTACTCAGTTTGCCCGGTTGGGGCTATTCCCACGTGGTTTTGGCATTGTTTTGGATGGTTTTTGGTGTTTAGAATCTCCCTAGACCAACCGGACATTTCCAATTTTTGTTTAGCCTAGTGAGGATTCAAAATCATCAACCTAAAGCTTCAAGGATCACTTGGATTTCACTTCCGTGACTTCATTTTATAACAAGGAAGTGCTCTTGTGATATATTTCTCTTCTTCTTGCATATTTAAGCTTTACTTCCATTCATTGTCATATACTCTAGTTAGCAAACGGGGGAAGTGAAGTAAAACATGGAACCTAAAGGCAAACAAATAGCTGAACATACTTCTCCATCTAAAGAGCAACTAGAGGATCTTGATTCTAGAATGGAAGAAGTAGAATTAGGGCAAGAAGTAGAAGAAAACTTAGAAGAAAAAGAGCCTCAAGAGGAAGATTATACTTATGAGGAACTAATGTCACATGGAGTATCATATATGAGTAGGACTTAGAGGTGAGAACCTCCCCTTATTCATTATGAGTATGATACTCACATGAGTGCCAAGTGGCACTCATATGAGGAACTTTTAGATGAGTTTGTCACTCGTGACCAATTCATAGACTTGAAAGAGCAAACCCTTAAATTAGAGAGAGATCTTGGTAGCATCACATCTCTCATACAACAGCTTAAGTCTCAAATGATCTCACTTGAGACTATTGTCACCTCTTTCCTAGCTAGGAAGGAAAGAGAGACCCCTCCAATTCCTTTGGAGCTCACTAGGAAAGATACTTCTCTTCCTAGTAAGCACAAAGGAGAGAGCTCTAGGGAAGCTCCCCTCCTGAAAGACTTGAAGCCATCTACCTTTACGTGGGATGACCGAGACAGGAATAAGGATGCCATCTACACTTTCTTACAAAAGTGGCATGATTTGCATCAATTGAAGGGCACCCCACTAGAGTACCGTGTGCTAGAGGCGAGTCTCTCCCTTAGCTCACGTGCTTATAAGTGGTGGATGAGTCTTAAGGAGGCAAACTCTATCCCTAGTGACTGGACTCAGTTTGAGACTCTTTTTCTAAAAGAGTTTCTTCCTGAGAATGAGGAGGAGAGGAATTGGGATGAGTGGGATATGATTACACAGAGAGGTAGGTGTAGCTCAGTGATGAGTAGCACCTCCTTTAATGTCAATCTGGGAAGACGTGAGGATGGTATGAAGACCACGAGCAAGTGGAGGCACAAGTGCGTGAGTGAGAAGCACACAAGCATGCACACACATACACACACCCGCGCACACACGGCAAGACAAAGAGTGAGAAGCAATGGAGTTCTTAGATTACTTTCAAAAAGCTCTTACAAGTTCATTTCAATTACAAGCCAACCTCAAAAATGAGCTCTCTAGCTCTATTTATAGTTTTTGACTAGGTTTTGGCCTTGTCCAGACCTAGTGTCCGGCCTAGTTAAAAATTAGGTTCTCTACCCTATTTGGAGGTTCAAACGAAGTCTAAAAAATGTGAAAATTGACAGGTAGATACTTCTAAAGCTCCTCAAGCTCAAGGACTCCTTGGCTTGCACAAATTGGAGCTACAAAAATATGAAATGGTATTTAAAATGATTGTTAGTGATAAGAATCACTGTTATAAAGATGTTGATTTGGAAAAATTTGAAGGGCCTATCTGCCAGATTTGCGTCGACTGCTTTGTCTACTTAATCCTTCACCTCGCTCTGACTCTCTCCGCTGGCTTCCTTGTCTAGTCAGTCCTTGGGTGCCCATACTGCTCTCAACACCCCCCCCCTCTCTCGCGTCTATCGGCCCTGACAGACCCTTGTTGCTGGGAGTGTTGGATGTAATATTCCACAACCTGAGTGGCAAGCTGATGTTCTTGTATGCGTAGTCCTCTGGCCAAATCTGTCATCATACGATCCCAATCAATTGGTCTTGGAATGTCCGGATGTGGCAGACGTAACTGATCTGCATGGATCGCTTGTTCTACTGCGAATAGGTGTAGCAAATGTGTGGGTCTGGGAATGAAAATTTCCGAATGATATTCCTAGAATCCCGTAGAGAACATTTCCTCAAATGTCTGCTTGAAGCATGCGGGTAAGTACTTTATTCGTGCATGCCAAGCAAAGATTATAGTGACCGAGGGGGTCTGGCTCATGTCGTAGACTAAATCCTTGTTACCTTGAGAGAATCCAGGGGCAGAGATGTATGGAGCTTGTATCTTCCGAAAGGTTTTCAAAACAATGGTCATGAGCTCGAATATTTTCATACACATTTTTGCAGCTATGTCGGGTACATTATTTAGACAAGTAGACCAGTGTCGAATTGTTGATATCATGTAGGCTACGGTTGGGGTCCCTCGAGGCGGAGCAAAATATGGATAGTTAACCCAAGCCGAGCATTCTTTATTGTTGCGTACCTTGATTGCAAATGCTTGCCAGGATCTGCGACGTACCACTGGGCAATAGCATGGATTATACTTGATATATAGTGGCATGGTTGCCCAGGTACTCATCATCTCTAGGTAATCGGTTAGTAGACGTGCACGCCAATTAGGTTGGAAGATCGAGCCAGCACGTGCATCTGTCGGTAAATCCCCTAGCTCAAATTGAGTGGCGAATGTGGGTTCCTTCCCTGTATGTCTTTTGACTTCTGCATTATAATCATGTAGCAAGACAAAATAAGGCATGTATTGCGACTCTGATGTTGTGATTAACCGTTGATGGGATAGGTTTTGAAAGTAAGAAGACCGAAGGACAGTTTCTTCCAGATTTGTGAGAGATTGCATTTGCACGGCCACACGATCATCATGTGTCTTACTCACTTTCTCGACCCTTTTGACCCAATCTGGAACTTGAATTTCTAAAGTGTCTTGTCCTTCCTCTGTAGTTCGACCACCGGGTGTTGGCATCGGCTCATATGGCTCTTCATAGCTATCATCGATGGGGATTTCCACCGCTGTTTCAGGTTCTGGTTCTTCAGTTGGCGAGGGTGGCCTTTCATATGGTAAGAGACGCGCTTGGAGTTCGGTCACCTGTTTCCGGAGGGTCTCTAATTCTTCTGGAGAGTGATGCAAGACTACCGGCTCCTGTTGAGCTGGGGGGCACTGGCTATCTGTTTCTTTAGGTCTGCACATTCAGTCTCTAACTTTTCATATGACTCCAAGAAATTTGCATGCTCCTCAAGTAAGATGCGAATGTCTTCCGATGGTACTGCTCTATACTTGGTAGGGCTGATGGTTGCTCCTGCAGTTCCTTCCATAGCCGCTTCAAAGTTGTGTTGGTTTTGTTGTTGAAGCCTCTTGTTCTCTTCTAGTGCTGCTACCATATGCTTCCTTAATAGCCCAAGGTTGCGTCTGAGTGTAGCATTAGATATCATTTGCGCTTGGAGTACTGTTTCTAATTCCTTGACTGCTTGATCATCTACTGTTGATGTCTTTGATTCCAATTCGGAGTGAGCCTGCTGTAAGGTGGTATGCTCGGTTAGGAGCGTTTGGTAATCAGCTTCAAGAGTGGTGACTCTAGCTCGCAGACGTTGAGATTCTGCCTAGAGGGCAGCAGTGCATTCTTCCAATTGATGGTATTCTTGTTGTAGTTGATGTGCACACTGAAGTAATGTATTGAATGTGCTATTTACATTATGAGATGCAAGGGAAAAGTTTGGAATGCTAGGGAGGCGGGATTGGGGAGGGAGGTAGTGAATGCTGTGTGTGCCAATGATGTGGTGAGTGGTGAGGTGGGGGGTAAGGGAGGGGGAGATGGTGGAATCATGGGGAGAGGTGCTGTGGTTGGTGAAATGTCCATTGGGTCAGATAAGGTGGTGTGTACAGGGGCTACCATGTAGGTGGGTATGGTAGGTGAAGTGAGTGTGGTGTTCATGTAAATTGATGTCGTTGCGAACAGCGGGGAAATGTGCCTCTGAAACATTGGAGAGCGGATGAACTGCTCCACAAAGGACGGGTATTGGGGTGGTGAGGTCAGGTTGAAAGAGGTGTAGGGGCCAGATGGGAAGTGAGGGTCATGGAATGGAGGTACCCGTAGTGGGGAATAGGCTGGGAAACACAGGGTGCCTTCGGTGGGTGCCGGGTTTCCAACCACACTTGGAATTATGGGATGACCAGTTATGGGTTCGGAGGATAGAAGGGTTGAAGTGTACAAGGGATTGGTGACGAAGGAGAAGAGGGTGTCTTGTGAGGTGGGTTCTCGAAATGAGAATGATGTGAATGAGGATGGGTTATAAGTGAAGGTAGAGGTGATGACTGTCGTTTCTTCCATGGTGGGAGGTGGTGGTGGGGGTGGAGAAGGTGGTGATGGAGGATGCTGGGGTGAGATGGGTGATGTCTGAACGAAGGTTTCAGCAGAGAGGTCAGTGGTGGTGGTGGGGGTCGCTGTGGTTTCAATGGGTACTTCTTGTTCTGTGACGGGTATCCTGATAGTCTTACCTGCCCGTGGTAATGTGTCAACTCTGCGTTTGTCATACCTCACGGACTGGCGGACTGCAGTGTGGACAGCCTCCGGAACTCCTAAAGATTCTGACACTAATTTGAGGGTGTCAATGAAATGTTGGTCCACCCCCTCATCTGACAGCATTTCTTGCATCAAAGCTTGACCTGATACCAGAGAGAGTTGATGCCTTTCTTGTATTGCTTTGATTGTGTCGTATAACCTTTGTAGTTGAGCTGTATATGCTGGTGCACCTACAAGTTCTGGCACTTCTTGTTGCTCATCTTGATGCTCTTGATCATAATCCTCCTCATCTTCCTCTAGTTCTTCATCTTCCTCATCCTCTTCCTCCACTTCAACTGTGGTGACGGGTGCTTGGGAGGTTGTTGCCTGTGTTTGCACTTTCTCCACTTGTTGTGCCTCTTCTGCCTCCAGCTCTACATCTTGTAATAATTGTTCGAAATCTTCATTCGTGAGTTCTTCCAAAGGTGCACCACTAGGAAATTCCAGATCGGTTGGGATGGGAGGGAATATCAAGGTAGAACCATCGGTGCTGCGTCTTGGAAGTCGGAGTGTGAATGGTCGGACTCTTCGGGGTGGAGGGGTGACATGTGGTGTTAGGGTGGCTCCACGTGGTTGAGCACATGGCACTTGGACAGTGCCTCTCATTTTCTTAGAAGGGGGTCCAGTGGATGTCCTGCCTCTAAACTGCTCTACACGATTCCACATTAGGGCCCGTTGAATAGGAATGTCATAAGCCAAACACCTATAAATGATTCTCGTCAGAGCACAGCAACCATATAAAACCTGTTTCCGCGGCCATCATTTGTGAGCTAGGTGTATCTGATCAATTATCCAGTGGGGTAAGTTGATGGTGAGGCTCTGTGTCTCTGCAAGGTGTATTGCAATATTAGGCATCATGGACACCATGTCCTTGAGTTTGGTGAGGCTTTGATTCTTCATGTAATCCGGTACTAGGGTTTCCTTCTCTGTAGGAATATGCATTCCGCGCATATCTAGAGCCTCTCTCACCAAGTTGTTTGATAGCCTGAACCTCTTGAACTCATTCCCCTTTGTCAGAGATGGAATCACAAATGAGCTTGCACCTTTTGGGTTCTGGTTTGGAGTCAAGGTGTTGATGAGATAGTAACATCGCATGAAGTCAGGCTTTGGGAGCCATGCACTGAAATATGCATCCAATCCTGCCTTTTCCCATATCGAACGTAGACCTTCTGCATTTTGTAACTTCTCGAATTCTCTTGTAAAGAAATGGTATTTTCCTTGCTTCCCATTGAAGTCCAACTCTGATTCCCATAGGTACGTTCCCTCACCCAAGGGTCCTGCCACTTCAGTAAACCAGTGGGAACTCTTTCCTACGGGCATGGTGTGGCCACTGGGAGGATCCGCAATAGGTATGATTTTGATGGCCTGCAATTCTTCTGGTCTTTCATTTGTCTCAGGCAAAACGGGTAAACTGTCTAAGTCCACCACTTGCTGGCTTGTTTCTGTGTGAGAGCTAGTTCTTGCTGCCTCAACCATGTTGAAAACTTCGCAGCTGGTTTTGTGAATATATATGAATAAATGTTAACATTGCAATGGACACAAAAATGACACTGTGTCCCTTGTTACAACATTAACCTAAGGTTCGGGAGAGGTTAGGGGTTAATAAGTGCTCGGTGCTTGTGTGTGTAGTTCGGAATTGGGTAGACCTACGAGCTAAGCGGAATGATGTGATGTGAGAGTGAAGTAGTTAGTAGGTGGACATGGATTTACACTTGGGGTCCGGGGGTTTATTACAAGTTTTAGGTTGCCAAATGCAACGGATAGGTTTTGATTTTGACTTTGTGGAGGCTCTAGAGAGTGTGATAGGGTATTTACTTGAAAAAGGGGGCTGTTTAGGGACCCATCTACAAGTGATTCTACTTGTGCTCCTGGAAGAATACGTGTTAGTGCGTGATGTGTAAGACTGGGCCTCAGATATTCGCGTGAGTGAAACATGTTGTACAGGGTTTGGCCTTGGTGTAGCTATTTGAGCCCGCAAGCAAGCCTTAGGCACCCACATTTGTCGTGATTGTGGGCTGGCCTTCATTGACTTCTTGGGTACCCAAATAGACTTCACTTTCACAGAAGAATTTATGAAGGACTTCTTATTAGTGTTGCGTTGTTGATTGCTAATAAGAGGTTTTGGCCGTGGTGTTGGCCTGGTCGGAACAGGGTGTTCGCCTTTTCGCCTCCATTCTTGTTTCCTCGGCTGAAACAATCTGCTTTGCTCCTTTTTTTGGCCTCCAGTATAGGTAGTGTTCTGCTTCTTCTGTATTCGATCTGCCTTTGGTTGCTGCATCCCTCTGGCCTTTGGAACAGAAGGGAGTGCCTCCTTATCCCTGGCCCCGTTGTTGAGATTAGCCTCTTTCTGCATCATACAATTTTGGACAAAAATAGCATTGTCAACTTCATGTGCGCCCCTGGAAGGACCAGGAGTTTGTGCCTTGCCTAGTTCCTTGAGTGCCTCATTTTCCAATTCAACTGTAATTCGGCTATGATCTACCCATACCTGAAGAAGTCCACTTCTTAGGTTGAGGTTGACTGCATGATCATAGATCCAGTCCTGATCCAAGACAAGGGGCTCAGTGAGGTCCTCATCTTGACACACTAGTACTTTGATTGTCATCACTTCATCTTGAATGGAGATGGGAAGGTCCACCTCGCCCATGCAAGGGGTTTCCACACCTCCCAATCCTATGAGATATGCTTCTAGGGGTTTTACCTCCAATTGCAGCTGCTGGCAATAAGAAAGCCAAACTGCACATGTGGCTGCTCCTGAATCAATTAAAGCTCTCATGCTTGTTGTGCTGTCTCTTTGTCCTATTTCTAGGGTCACAAAAGGTCGTCGATCCACTATCTTATGGGTACGTTCACCTGAAGCCTCACACATGGCCATGTGATAGCCTGGAGACTCTTGAGTGTCAATCATAGGCTGATCCCTCCCTTGTCTCCTCAACTTCATTCGTCTGATGCGCTCTAAGGCCTCTGCCTGTGCTGCTTCTCGAATTCGTTTTTCCTCCTCTTTACGTTGCTTAGCAGTATTGAGTCGACTTAGCATTTCCTCCGTGAGGGGTTCCTGATACAACTTGAATCTGCATCCGCTAATATAGTTTGGGAGAACATCACCCTCTAAAGTGGCTAGTTTTACTGCTCCACTCGTGGAGATCCTATTGATGATCATAGGTCCGTAGCCTCGCTTTTCTAACTTCCTTGCGTGTTGTTTCAATGTGTAGACTAAAACTAGATCTCTTGCTTTCAAGCCCTTATCCTTCACATGGGCATCAAAGTATGCCTTCTGTCTCTTCTTAGCTGCATATATCCCTACAGCTGCTCTCAGTCTTGTTTCTCCTAATCGTTCAAGGTCAAAAAGTCTAGAGGAGAGTTCATGACCCGTCCATTTGTGCTCTTGTGCTACTTTCAATGTAGGTATTAGGAAGTCCAAAGGTAGCACGGCGTTTTGGCCAAACACCATCTGAAAGGGGGTGGCTTGGAGTACCGTCTTGTAGGCGACTCGGTATGCCCAAACAACATGGTGTAGCTGTTTGTCCCAATCAGAGCGTTTAGTGTTCACTAATTTTGTCAGTACATTGCATAAGATCTTGTTGGTGCTTTCGGCTTGTCCATTAGCTTGAGGGTGATAGGGGGCAGACTTCTTATGAACTACCAAGAATTCTTGGAGTAGATTTTCAATCACTTCGTTCAAGAAGTGAGTGCCTCTATCACTTATTAGCTCTATAGGTAGCCCATATCTTGTGAATACATTCTCAAACAAGAATTTAGCAGTTGTCTGAGCGTCGTTCTTTGTCGTAGCTTTTACCTCCACCCACTTGGTGAGATACTCCGTGGCCACAATGATATATTCAGCATGTGAACCCTTAGTTGGGGGATTAATAGGGCCTACAAAGTCTATTCCCCACTTAGAGAATGCACGACCACCCATCATAGGTTTCAGTGGCATCCCATCTTTGCGTATAGGATACTGAGTTCTCTGACAAACATCACACCGTTTCACGTAGGTATGTGCATCCATGTGAAGGGTCGGCCACCAGAAACCTGCAAATAATATTGCCTTGATCACCCGATCTGGTCCAAAGTGTCCTCCTGCCACACTTTGGTGAGCAGTTTCCAAAATCTTTAGATATTCACTCTCATGAATGCAAAGTCTCAGGTAACCATCCTTACCACGCCTGTAGAGATTATCATCAATGAGTGAGTAATCCTGGGCTTCTTGTTCTAAACTCCTTTTCCTAACCAGAGTCATGTCTGGAGGGAATGTTTTCGTCCTCAGGAAGGATACTAGTGGTTCACTCCAATCTGGCACTACGGACACTTGATAAAGAGTGGCATGTTCCACAGGTGGTTTAGTGCGACAGATTGGGCATTCCTTGCACAACTTTTGGACATTAGCCTCCATAGTAGGCCAATGCACTCCGAGTCTCCTTAGTGTCTGTAGGGTTCGTTGTTTTGAGTAGTGTTGTTCTAATGCACCTACATGTGCTAATTGCAACCATTTAGCGTACTCATCCTCTTCCACACAGCATGCCAAGATCCCTTGATCTGTGTGCTTGTACATACTCCCAGCCATGATGTGGTACTTTTGGGCTTTTACTACCTCTCTATCCTGCGTGTTTATTACTGGGTGGTTAGGTCCGTATGTCAACACTGGTACCAATGGCTTAGCCCACTACGGCACCACTTCCAAATTAAACAAGTAAGCATCAGGAAGGTCATCTGACACTCCTTGTGGGGCTTCTCCCGATGTGAGCCTAGAAAGGTGATCTGCTCTCAAATGAGTCTTCCCTTTCCTTACCACAACCTCAAAATCATATTCCATTAGCAAGAGAAACCATCTTACTAATCTACCTGTGTTGCATGGCTTGTTTACCAAGTATAGTAGAGCTTGATGATCAGTAAAAAATTTAAACTTATTTGCAAGCAAATAATGTCTAAACTTTTTAACCGCATACACCATGCCTAAGCCTTCTCTCTCAGTGGTGGTGTAATTTCGTTCAGCTGCATTCAATTGTCTACTAGCGTAGGCAATTGGAAGATCCATATTACCTTCACCAGTAGGTTGCGCGAGTACACACCCAATAGCAAAATTGGATGCATCCACATGAACATGGAATGGCTTGTTCCAATCTGGTGTGGTCAAGATTGGTGCTGAACATAATCTTCGTTTAAGCTCCTGGAAGGAATTCTCACATTCATTAGTCCATTCAAAGTTAGTCAGAAGTCCGTACATGGGCTTTGCAATGACAGCATACATGTGAATGAACCGGCGGTAGTAACCACAATGCCCCATGAAAGCTTGTACTTCCTTGACATTCCTTGGCCTAGGTAGCTCTGCTATGGCTCTCACTTTCTCTTCATCAGTGGATATGCCATTCTTTGACACTATGTGTCCTAGAATCTTGCCTTGCCTGACCATAAAAACGCACTTTTCTGGGTTCAGGTAGACTTGATATTCTCTACATTTGTCAAAGATTCGTCTGAGTTCAGGAATATGGGTTTGTCTAATGTTGGAATGAGCACAAAGATCATCAACATAGACTTCTAAATTCTTCCTCATGAAACTCCTTAAATACATGGCACATCAGCCTTTGGAAGGTAGCTGGTGCATTGGTAAGCCCAAATGGCATTACACGAAAGGCAAATATACCCCACTCTGTGGCAAAAGCTGTCTTATGCTGATCTTCTGGAGCTATGGCTACTTGATTGTAGCCCGAAAATCCATCAAGGAAGCTGTACACTTCCTTGCGTGCTACTCTTTCTAAGAGATGCTATGTGATAGGAAGCGGATAGTTATCTCGAATTGTGGCTGCATTAACCTTCTTCAAGTTAATGCATACACGTAATTTACCATTCTTTTTGGGCACCACAACAATGGGGGATACCCATTCAGTGTGATCAATTTCATAGATAAATCCAGCTTCAACCAAGCGGTCTATCTCTTCTTTGATCTTGGCAGCATAGTTGTCATTGTATGTGTATGGCTTTTGTTTTGAGGGTCTGGCCTCTGTAGTCATGGGAATCGTATGTGAGCATATGTCCGGGTCCACTCCTTTCAAATCCTTGTAACTCTAAGCAAATACATCTCTGTATTCTCTTAGCAAGGCTATCAGCTCATGCTCTTCTTCCTCTGTTAGGTCATGGCCTATGTACGTGCATCTCTCCTCTCCTTCTTCTAGGGCCACTACTATTTTTTTGGTGGTTTCTTTGTTATCATAGGCCTCTCCTGATTGTGCCTCTCGTTTAGGCATTCTTATCATGACTCTCCTGTCGTCTATAGCATACTTCTTAAAATTTTCCGGGACCTCAAACAAAGATTCTTCCTCTTTGGGAGACTTGTCTCTTCTTTCGTTTCTTTCCTTCTTCCTTCGGGGTCACATGTGTGGCTAATCTTACATCATTTGTAAGCTCTCCATACCTCTGGGGTTGAAATTCTACTTCATGGAAGTATTCTTCATCTGATGCAAAAGGTGGGTCCATAATGATTGACTCTAGATCGGAGTCGCTCGCATCCTCAAATGCATCAGGGCTAGGTTCACACTCTTCTAAAACTGCCTCTCCCATGATCGGCTCTATGGAGAAGACTGAAATGTCATAGCCATCCTCATCACAGTGAGGTGTCCATTGTTCTTCATTGATGGCTACATCCATGGTTGCTAGAATTTCTGCCCAGCCGTGAGGTTCGAATTCTTCGTCTGGAAAAACTACAGGTGCATAGGCTGGGTCTTGGATTGATCTATGGGTTTCTTTTGCACCTATCTCCCTGGCTTTTTCTCTCTTCTCTTCTTCTACTGCTACCTTACACATCCATAAGTGAGTGTCTTCATGCATCCATGAGGATCCTGATCCTAGGGAATGCACCGATTCCGTATCATCTTTGGCTCTATGGATGGGGTTCCATTGGATAGGAGGGACATATCTATGAGAGTAATCCTTGAGATTGACTTTGGTTGTAACACCTAAGTGCTGTAGGTACAAAGAATTGGTTCCCCAATCCTGTACCACTTGCAACTGTCGCATAAAGGGTCGTCCCAAGATCATTTCATAGGCATGGTTCTTGCTAAAATCACATATAGCAAAGGTATGCTCGAACTCGACACCACAAGTGGTGAGAGTTATTCCTTCTAGCAATCCTAAGGGCCTCTCGATATGACCATCGGCCATCTGCAATTTCATTCTCGTTGGCCTGAGTGCTGGCTTGCCCCAACGCTTCCATAGGGAAGTGGTGGCAATTGCAACTCCTGCACCTGAGTCCAAAATTGCCTTGGTGGTGTACTCCTGGTAGGTAATGGGAAGATAGGTGTTCCCTTCTTCACCTTCACACATATCTCCTATCTTATCCAAGGGTATCTCTGGCACTGTCCTATGTGATCCTACCTGGGAATGAGGTTTCACTATCGCTGGTACTTGTTTGGCGACATGTTTCCATAATTCAGGTCTAACCTTGAGTAGCTCTTTTAACTTGAGATTGCACTGCACTTTAGTGTTTTTCACTACCTTTGTGTTCCTAGGTAAGATTGAGTCCTCATTTCGTACCATGACCGTGGGTGCTCTCATACAAGTAGACTTAGCTTCCCATGGGCCTGTGAAGTGGGGTAATTCTTGTAGAGAGTTAGACTCAAAGTCTAGTCTTTCCTGAGAGTGGGTGCTCTCCTGCTCCTCATAAATGGATGGGATGTCTTGTGGGAATTGGTCGCGTGCATCATCCACAAGTTCAATAGGAGGAGGGACTTCACTCTCTTTAGCCCATTTGTCTTCTTGAATCTCGCGTAGGAATTCTGGTGTGAACCGATTCATAGAAGACGATGTGTCTGGCTCTGTAGAGTTGGGCACATAGGCTTCAGGCACATAGGCTTCCTGAGCAGGAATGCTTACTCTTTCACTTGCCTTGTCCTTGTGTTGAGAGGCGGGTTCCTTTCTTGATTGTGCAATCAGCTTCTCTATTCTTTCTAACAGTCCATCAAAGTGCAATTGTGTCTTCGCTGAACTAGAGATGTTAAATAGGCGACTGGCCTCAAACATGGTCTGAGCCAATTCCACCATCTTAGCACAAATTTTGGTTCGTTCTAGCTCTAGTTCTGCTCTTGGGTAACACTTTTCATGATCAGTTACGTTTGGCCCTTCTTGGATTCTGGCCTGATATGCTTTAAGCATCATATTAAGGTCTTCGGGAGTGGGGTCTGCTAGGACTGATCCTACTCTAGGGGGTGGTGGAATTAGTTGAGGCGGGTTGGAAGGTGGAGGGTCGGATGGAGTTGGGAATGGTGGAGGTGGGGTAGTGTGAGAGGGAGTTTGAGATGTGAGTTCAATTATCCTGGCCTTTGTTTCTCTGAGGCTTTCCTCGAGTTCACTCATCTTTTTTGCCCATTGCCGTTTCATTCTTTCACGGCTATCTCTCCAAGCTCTAGTCCTCTTCTTTGTCATGCTCTCTGTTTCACTAATATCTGGGCTCTTTTCCTGGTCTACCCCTTGGTTTTGCTGCAATGCTTGAGCTCTAGTGATCACTTGCACTGGTGTAGTGGACATCACACTTCCTGTGGAGTCTACAACTAACCCAATAACATTAATGGGAGTTATTTTTGGCATATTATTAGGATTCTTAGGGCAGTCTCGTAAGAGATGATCCTTTCCACACTCTTGGCAAAAGCCCTGAATCGTCACTGACTGGGGTTGTGTAGGTGGAGGCAAGGGACAATCACGAATGAGGTGATCCCCCTGACATCTGTAGCATGGTCCTCTAGGGAATGGGGGTCTTACCTGCCTAGGTTGAGGTCTAGGTTTGGGATTTGCATACATGACGTTTGTGTAATCTGACTCCCAACTAGGTTCATTTGGCTCTTCACTATAGTAGGACTCACCATGTTCAGGAGATTGCATGTAGTAAGCCTGGGGACTATCAACATGTGTAGAATCGAAGCTATGGTCACTGGGATCACTTTCTGAAAGCACTGGTGTTACAGGGACTATAGCTCTATTCAGGTTTTCTTCTGCAGCAGCATACTTTACCGGAATCACATTAGCTGGAGCTGGGGGTTGTTGTGCTAGCACAGGTTGAGGCCTTTGTTGGTTTTGGTAGGGTTGGTAGGTTTGTTGAGGCCTCGCATACTGCTGAGGTGGGTACTGGTTCTGGTATCTTCCTTGTTGAGGGTATGGTTGTGGATACGTCTGCCTAACGGTTTGCTTATTGTAGGGGCAATCTTGCGCGGTGTGATTGGTGTACCTTCGTTCTATGGTGCAGTACTGGCTACTAGGATTAACTTGGGGTTGAGCCATAATGGGACATACATTCGCCATGTGGTCGCCACCACAAGTATAGCATCTTTTCACAGGGGCAAACCTTGGGATTTGTTTGCTAGTGACACCTAACTTCTGAGCTACTTTCTCTGCAAGTTCCTCAATTGATGTGGATTGCGTGGAAGAGAGGTTAGAGGCACTATCTGAATCTTTGTATATCTTGGAAAGCTCTAACTCCTCCCCTAGGTTATCCTCAATGTCAATGCACATGCGTACACACTCTTCTATGGTCCTAGGGTCCTTCAAGTACACATAAGATCTCAATTTGGTACTTAGCAATCCATCCAAGAATAAAGCCACTTGCTTAGCTGGTGTGGGTAGCTCCGAAACAGGGCATCTTTCTAAGTATTGCCTAAATCTTCTTCCTGCAAGTCTCACGGTTTCTTGAGGGGTTTGCTTGAAGCTGTGAATCAGCGAGGAGGTATTATGTCTTATGCCACTCTTAGAGAATTCAATAATGAAGGCCTCTAGGAGTTGGTCTATGCTCCTGAACTGCCTCTCATCCAATGGTTGGAACCACGTGAGGGCTGTGTTCCTAAGGGTTAGACCAAAGGCATTATATTGTGTGAATAGGTCCTCCACTTGTTCCGCTCTCAAGACTTGCCTAAACTCAGCCACATGATCGTATGGATCTCCAGTGCCATCAAAGTAGTTCTTCATGGACTTAACTAGCTGAGTCGGTCTCAGAGTCCTTGTGTGCTCTCTAGGTCGTGGTAGAGGGAACTCATCCACATTTCTTTGATTCCTGGGAGCTCTCAGTACCTCAGAGTCTACTCTGTTTGTTTCCGTCCTCGTTCTTTCTCTGCCCACTGGGTTGGCAAAGCTTACTTCTAGTCTATCTCTACTTCTGTCTCTTTGCATTCCATGAGCTTGGGATGTTCCAGCTCCAGGGTCACCATAGGATACATTCGATCTTGGTTGGGGGAAAACGAATTCACCCTTCCAAGTGTAAGCATGTCTATCATGTTCTGTAACCACAAAGATCCTCTTTGAAGCGTGATCCGAAAAGGTCACTCTGCCTGGGCTATCAGGATCCTTAAACTCATAGATCATGATTGTTCCTATATCAATTGGCCGATCAGGTTTGTACCTCCAAAAGGCTTCGTCAGTCTCTCGATTGAGGAGTAAATCTATGCTCTTACTATCCTGGGGAATCCACTGTGGTGTGATAATCCTAGTGAGAACCGATTTACCTCGAGGGGTTCTAGGTTCTGCACCCATGTTTCCTTGCTCCAGGTCACCTAAGTCTGCTTCGGGGATCACATTTCCAAATTCGTCCGTCCTATCTGGGTGACTGGTGACTACGTATATGGTTCCTTCTTTGTCCAAGTATGCTCCGTTTTCAAACTTGACAGCTGGGTGCTCTAATCCTATGGATTGGTCAGGGTTTTTAATCTGGACCACAGATCTTCCTAGGCCGTCCTCATAGATGCTAGCACCTAATCGGTTGGTCCTAAGGTATTCCAGCTACGTCTTGTACGGACCTTCTGCCCTGTGCAAGTATGGCACTCCTGAACTTCCCGTAGGTTTGTCCATGCCTTGAGACATCACTGATTCACTAGTCTCAGAGCTAGGGTAGTATGAGTGGTGGCTCAACTGCTGGGCCCAAGACCTAACAGTGTGGTTGACACTAGCCTCTGAAGACCTAAGACTTTGTCTATCTCTCCCTAGATGTCGCCCTGATCTAAGGTTCATAAGCCTAAATGAATAGCCCAAATTTGCCCAAGTACAACCTCGTTGCTGAGTTCTTTTGTATCAATTACTTGATTCTTTTTTAATCGATTATCGTGTTTACGCTCTAGTCAGAAATCACGTCGTCAGGAATATCTGAGTTAATTTTTCGCACTGTAAGTTGATCGTTCCATGTTAGATTCTTTCCTTTAAGGTTATCGCATCACGAAGAGATTATGTTTAATCTTGAACTTAAGTGCATAGGTAGTCTTTAACTTGATTGATGCCTATCGTTGCCCTGACTTACTCCTATCACTAGTCGTTCTTAGCCTAAGCTAGGAATTGACAGAGGGGGTTGAAAGTTTCCAACCTTTTGTTTCCTGCTTGGTTGCCCTTGAATGCCCAGGAAGTGTGTTCCCAAGCTTGCACTTACACTTGCTTAGAACGCCTTTCGATGCTCTCAATAGATCTGTAAGAGTTCCAAAGTTAGCTTTAAGATTTAAATTCCAAAGACAGAACCCATGGTTCTAGTTCCTGTAGCAAAAATACTAATTTGCATAGTGATTTTTAGGAAAACAATTCTTAAGACCCCTGACTTTGATCCCCCTGGGTATGGTCAACTTCAAAATACCCTAGCTGAAAATCAACGCATCATCTTGATAAAAAACAGTTGAGGGCGTGTAGTATATGCCACGAGCTTTCCAACAAGCCCTAGAGCTCAAAAAATGGATTTCGTATGAAAAAGTTATGACCGTTCAGGGTTCTAGGGTTAAGACAGGGTTCAAACAGGATCACTGTGCAACAGGTTTTCCCCAAGTTGTTTTCCTAAGGCCTCCTTATGTGCTCTAGAGTAAAATGTTTATGCCCAAAATTAGCCCAACTCTTCAATTTAAAAACCCTAAAAAATTGGCTAAAATTGGCTGTCAATCGCGACGGACAGGGCAGTCAATCGCGATGGACAGGCAGTCAATCGCGATGGACAGGAGCCAATCGCAATGGACAGGGCAATCAATCGCGATGGACAGGCAGGCAGTCAATCGCGATGGACAGGCAGGCAGTCAATCGCGATGGACAGGAGTCAATCGCGATGGACAGGGCAATCAATCGCGATGGACAGGAGTCAATCGCGATGGACAGGAGTCAATCGCGATGGACAGGGCAATCAATCGCGATGGACAGGCAGGCAGTCAATCGCGATGGACAGGAGTCAATCGCGATGGACAGGGCAGTCAATCGCGATGGACAGGAGTCAATCGCGATGGATAGGGCAATCAATCGCGATGGACAGGCAGTCAATCACGACGGACAGGAGTCAATCGCGATGGACAGGAAGTCAATCGCGACGGATAGAGCTGTCAAACGCGATGGATTGAAATTTTGCAAATTTTTCAAAAATTTTTGTGGAAATGTGGTGTGTGGGGTCTCTAGTCCACTGTGGTGCACTCAGATTTACCAAAAGGTGAAAATTTCTGTCAATCGCGATCGACAGAAGTCTGCGACTGCGAGACAGTTCTGCACATTTCCGTACCTGCGTGACGTGCTGGAGGGGATGATGATGCTGAAACCTGCAAGAAACTCCAAAAGCATGCAGAAAATAGCACACAACAGTTCGCTCTCTCGCTCTCTCTCACAAGTGAAATGAGGAAAATGAAAGAAGGAAGGGGATATAGTAAAAACTGAAATTTTTGCGATGATGGAGATGGAGGTGGGAGATGGTGATGATGATGATGGTGATGAGGTAAGGAAAAGACAAAAAGGAAAAGTGAAGAAGTTACCTACAACGCCAACGTCCCAAATCTACGTCTTACCATCACACGCTCGTCCTCAAAGCTCGATCCCTGGCGACGGCGCCAAAATTTGGTGTAGTCAGTGATGAGTAGCACCTCCTTTAATGTCAATCCGGGAAGACGTGAGGATGGTATGAAGACCACGAGCAAGTGGAGGCACAAGTGCGTGAGTGAGAAGCACACAAGCATGCACACACATACACACACACGCGCACACACGGCAAGACAAAGAGTGAGAAGCAATGGAGTTCTTAGATTACTTTCAAAAAGCTCTTACAAGTTCATTTCAATTACAAGCCAACCTAAAAAATGAGCTCTCTAGCTCTATTTATAGTTTTTGACTAGGTTTCGGCCTTGTCCAGACCTAGTGTCCGGCCTAGTTAAAAATTAGGTTCTCTACCCTATTTGGAGGTTCAAACGAAGTCTAAAAAATGTGAAAACTGACAGGTAGATACTTCTAAAGCTCCTCAAGCTCAAGGACTCCTTGGCTTGCACAAAATGGAGCTACAAAAATATGAAATGGTATTTACAATGATTGTTAGTGATAAGAATCACTATTATAAAGATGTTGATTTGGAAAAATTTGAAGGGCCTATCTGCCAGATTTGCGTCGACTGCTTTGTCTACTTAATCCTTCACCTCGCTCTGACTCTCTCCGCTGGCTTCCTTGTCTAGTCAGTCCTTGGGTGCCCATACTGCTCTCAACAGTAGGCCTCTTTCGGTCTACCTATCCCACTATAGAGAGATCATTTTGAAACTTAAGTGCTTAGATGATTTCCAGAAGACCAGAGGGTTTGTTAGAGGCTTAGATAAAGCCATAAAGAGGGAAGTCAGAAGGAATGCACCTAAGATGTTTGAGGAGGCGATCAAGTATGCACAGATCTATGAGGACCATAACCATCCTCAGTATACTCCTACGGAGACGGATCAGCCCCTCAAGCCTCTTAGTACGACTAAATTCAAAAAGAAGTTGCCTTTTGGGAAAAACAAAGTTATTATTAAAAAGCAAAAAGATCACAAGGGCCTAGGTTATCCACAGATCAGTTTGAGAGGGCCAAAAGAGAGAACCTATGCTTTAGGTGCGTGTCTCTTAGCCATTCATAGTGGAACTCTCCACTCAAGAAGGGGGAAGAAAAGAAGAAGGCACTAGAGTCTAGTACGGCCCCTAAAAAGGGCAAAAAGGCGGTCCACCTAGTGCAGACCCTTCCTATTTATGGTAGCTCTAGCTGCAAGGGAGTGGAGGTGATGCACGAGGATATGGAGCACACCTGTTGTTTGACTCAGTCATTGTGGTCACAATAGTTTGGACCACATGACCTAGTCAAATTGCATGGTAATGTGTACGGGACCAGGGTGCGGGTCATGATAGATGACTCTACCACTCATAATTTTATAAACTATGCTTTGGTCAAGAAATTAAAGATTCCCCAGCAGCCTAGTGCACATAAATACATTGTATCTATGATGCAAGGGCAAGATAAGAGGATATGGGATACAATGGTATCCAATTTGGAAGTCAAGATACAAGACTATACAGATTATCTGGACTTCCAAATTATGAATATGGAGAGGACAGATCTAGTCTTAGGAAGAGAGTGGCTATGGGGGTTGAGAGACACACTTAAACCCAGCTATCGAAACAACACACTTGAATTTGAAAAGAATGGAAGTAAATTTTGTATTTAGGGTGAGAGAGATGTACCTAGTGCACCTCTCATTTCATCACTAGAGTTGTATAGTCTTTGTTATTCTCAACATGTACAAGAGATGTTTTTGTTGTATAGTCATGATATGGAGCATTGTACAGACAGCTCATCTGATGTATATTTTCATGCTAGGAATGTAAATATGGACAAGACTTTCTACTATTCTTTTTTGCAAGAGTGTGTGGTTGAAAGTTTTAAGGATCTTATGTTTGAGTATAGAGATGTTTTTCCCACTGACTTACCTAGAGGGCTACCACCTGAGAGAGGGGACATTGACCATGCCATTGAGGTTGTTACTAACACTAACCCTATTTGCAGGCCACCTTATAGGCTTAGTGTTTCTCATCATGAGGAGGTTGAGAGGCAGTTGCATGATTATTTAGATAAGGGCTTCATTAAACCTAGTAACTCACCTTGGGCATCGCCAATGCTCCTAGTTAAAAAGAAAGATGGCTCTATGAGATTATGTATAAACTATAGAGCACTTAATAAGGTAACTATAAAAAATAGGTTTCCAATGCCTAGATTGGAAGATCCATTTGATCATTCACATCAAGCTAGGTATTTTACCAAGCTTGATTTTAGATCAAGATATCATCAGATCAGGATTAGGGCAGAGGATGTCCCTAAGACTACATTTAGGACTAGATATGGGCACTATGAGTTTTTGGTGATGCCTTTTGGTCTCACCAATGCTCCTTCCACTTTCATGAAGCTCATGGATAGTGTTTTACGGCCTTATCTAGGACACTTTGTAGTAGACTTTTTGGATGACATTCTGATCTATAGTGCAACAAAAGAGGAGCACTTGGAACACTTGAGGAAGGTATTTCAAGTGCTAAGGGAAAATTCACTCTTTGTTAAGGAATCAAAGTGTGATTTTTTCAAGATAGAGGTTAGATACCTTGGGCATATAGTCTCCTAGGATGGAATCCAGATGGATCCTGAAAAAGTAAGGGCTATTATGGAATGGCCACATCCAAGGAACTTGGAAGAGCTGCAGATCTTCGTACGTTTATTAGGTTTTTATCGAAGATTCATTAAAAACTATGCCAAGATTTCTATCCCGATGACGGAACAGCTTAAAGGGAAAGGGAAAGCCTTTCATTGGGGAGACGAACAAAAGCAAAGTATGGAGAAATTGAAAGTAGAAATTGCTACATCTACACTTTTACACATAGCAGATCCCAACAAACCATTTGTGGTTGAGACTGACGTGAGTGATTTTGCTATAGGAGTGGTTTTAGTACAGGATGGTCGACCAGTAGCTTTTGAGAGCAAGAAACTAGAACCGGCTCAGAAGAATTACTTCGTCTATGAGAAAGAGTTGTATGCAATTGTACATGCTTTGAAGAAGTGGCGTATTATTTATATGGTGCCAAAGTCACGATAGTGTTTGATCAAGAGAGCATTAAGTGGATCTCTAATCAAACAGACCTTAAAGGTCGTAAGGCGCGATGGGCAGAGACCCTTTAAGAGTTTGATTATGAGCTTAGGTATAGGAAGGGAAAGTTTAATGTAGTGGATGATTCATGTAGCCGCATGCCTATGCTCAATGGATTGAGTTTTACTTAGATCACTAGTGAGCTACTTGAGTCCATTACAGGAAAATGTAGGCTTTATCCTGCATATTCCGAGATTTGAGAAGCCATAGAGAATGGGGATTCTGATATATGGGTTTCTAGTGAGGATGGAGTATTGACGGGTACTCAAGAAGGATTCAAGTGGAAGAATTACAGTGTCCATGATGGATACCTGTTATATAAAGGCAAGGTGTGTGTCCCTAGAGATATTGAGATGAGACGACATATTTTATATGAGTGTCATGACACACCTAGTGCAGGACACCCAGGAGTGAACAAGACTTATGATCTTGTTAAAAGGCAGTTTTATTGGCATGGAATTCATAAGGACATCCTAGAGTATGTGCTTAAGCGCACTAAATGCCAGGTCAACAAAGCTGAAAGATTGAGGATTGGAGGACTACTCCACCCATTGGATATTCCTAATGGGAAGTGGGAGAGTATCTCCATGGACTTTATAGTCGGATTACCTAAGGCACAGAGAGGGCACGACTCAGTCTGGGTAATTGTGGATAGGTTAACCAAAATGGCTAGGTTTATTCCGACATGTACTACAGTGAAGACACCAGAGTTGGCTATACTTTTTGTGGAGAACCTATACCGGTTATATGGTCTTCCTTTAGACATAGTTTCCGATTGGGATAGGAAGTTTACTAGCCACTTTTGGAGAGCGTTCTTCAAAAGTTTGGATACGAAACTTAGCATGAGTACGGCCGAGCATCCACAGTCGGATGGGCAAACAGAAAGGGTTAACCAAATCCTAGAGGATATGCTTTGAGCATATGTGAATGAAAGGCAAACTAATTGGGAAGAGTACTTACCTAGAGTAGAGTTTGCATATAATAGTTCCAAGCACTCTTCCACTGGGCATAGTCCATTTATGCTTATGTATGGGTTTCAGCCAAGAGCTCCTTATGCAATAGACTTGCAGAATGAGAAGGTTCAAGCTGCAAAGGACTTCTTGGAGGAGATGAACGATATGCTTAGACTTGCTAAGGACAGCATTAGGAGAGCTCAGGATAGAGCTAGAGCCTAGGCTAACCCTCAAAGGAGAGATATCAACTTTGAGGTAGGAGAGCAATTCTATCTTAGAGTTCCTTCTAGGTCTGAAACCATGAAGATGGGACCTAGTCCAAAAATATCTCCTAGGTATTGTGGACCTTTCCAAATACTTAAGAGAATAGGAAAGATGTCTTACCAGCTCCAACTTCCAGAGAATAGTCTAATCCATCGAGTTTTTCATGTTAGCCAGCTTAAGAAAAGGCTGGGTGAATCTGACAACCTCATTCTAGATAGTGAGGTAGTAGAGCCTATTTCTGTTCAATCTATTCCACATGAGCCTGAGAGCATACTACGCACTCGAGAGAAACGGATGAGAAGTCACTTATATAAAGAATGTCTAGTTAAGTGGAAAGATAGTTCAGAAGATAGTGCCACATGGGAGCGGGTTAGCACTCTTCAGAGACACTTTCCTAACTTTAGATTACCCTCCCAAGAGTCTTCTTAAGGGAAAGGATATGGGGAAAGAACACAGAGACAGGACCATGTATTTCTATACATGGGGATATAGTGGGAGTGGTGGTTCTATTATTTCTCTCTTTCTATCAAACCTTCCAATACCATTTTTGAGGACAAAACTGGAACTAAGGGGAAGGAAATGTCACATGGAGTATCATATATGAGTAGGACTTAGAGGGGAGAACCTCCCCTTATTCATTATGAGTATGATACTCACATGAGTGCCAAGTGGCACTCATAGGAGGAGCTTTTATTATAGCCCGTATTGGGAATGTATGAGAGAGAGGGTAGAGTAATAGAGCCCCATGCAACTGGGCGGAACAGAACATCGTACTCCGTGTACTAACTCTTGAAAAGTAGCCGATGAACTCCTTTCCTCATTGAACTTGGTGCAAAATAGCTCCCCAAAATAGGAGGGTCATTGGAGACATCCAAGACGTCTCTATTTTTCTGTGTGTTTTTTGCATTTGCAACCTCTGTGTGCATGTGAGAAAGATCTTAATAACACATACATACATGAATATTTGCATAAATACATTCATACATGCATAATTACACTACAAGGAACACGGGCGCATAGTGATGGTTAAGGCGACACAATATCGACGCTATAAAATTGCAAAACGCATTGCAAGAAGCGTTGAGCATGGACCGTCGATTAAACGACGGGCAAAACGATGTTTTTTTCAATGTGTGGCATGATGGGAGGTGCGATGCTTGCATTGAGCATCACTAAAGTGATGGTTTAAAAAAACATCGCATAAGTGATGCTTTTTTGCATTGCATAAGCGATGCTAAACAACGTTGCTTATGAGATGCAAATTCCAGTGCTTTTTACAACCCCTTACCATCATTTACACGATGGTCTGTTGACGAGAAAAAGTTAATTGGAGGCTCTTCGATCAGCATGTTCACGTGTCTGATCGAAGAGCTCTCCGACGTTCGCAATTGCACTACACTTATGAGCTGAAATAAGTATATGCAGAATTGTTGCTTTGCCTAATCTCTATCTTATTGTCTCTCTCTGTCTTTGTTTCTCTCTTTCTACCTCTTTCTCTCTTTGAATTCTCTCTCTCTCTCTCTCTCTCTTTATAGTAGGTTATTCAAGAAGCTAACCAAGCAAAAAGTATGGCTAACTATTCTAAGTACAATTTCCATTCTTTTTATATCATTTGAATTGTGTTATTTTCATTAGTTAGCATACTCACACTTATTGATATTCACATATACACTTATACATGATGAAGATGCACGTTCACACATATACACATATACACATATACACATGCACATACACACATATACACATACACTTACACATATACATGCACAAAGATATACACACACATACACATGCACATGCACATACTTATATACACATATACACTTACACATGCACATACATACATATACACACACATACACATACACATGCACATGCCCATACACATACATACATATACACTTACACATGCACATGCACATACATGCATATACACATATACATATGTACATACATTCATATACACACACATATTACACACATATACATGCACATACGTACACACACATATATATGCACATACGTACACACATATGAATGAATTATATAATTAAAGTACTAAAACACATGCTTAATATAAACAATAATAACAATCAATAGAACAAAAATTTTCATTACTTAATACCATACACACAATTCAAAACATAACTGAAATGAATTATATATATATATATATATATATATATATTATATCAATGTAAATACATATAAACCAATGTCATAATCAAGAATCCTAATCATCGTCATCATGATCATCATCATCATCATAAGCTTAATGATCATCCTCATCCTCATCATCATGATCATCCGCATGATGTGATGTATCTGTGTGAGCACCGTGTGATGATCGAGATCGTCCCTCCTGTGTCTGTCTCTCCACCTCATCCATATCTGGCTCTCCATAATACTCCTGTATTACATATAACAAACATAAATAAGTAAAACAATTAAAACATCCATAAAATAAAATAATTATATAAAATTTAATAATACTCACAAAGGCATCCGGATGATCGTGCATATACTCGCTCAAACGCCGATATCCAAAATGTGTAGCATACTCGATCTCATGTTTTGTAGGATATCGATCATAATCCTTTTGCTGCATTGAAACAAATAAAAAAGATTAATTTCTTGCATTCTAGCTAAAATAAAAAGTATACTCACAATAACACATATACTTACAAATGTAGCTACAAAACCATGATGGCCCATTTGGCCTAGGTGCGATGTGTGGCCCGACTCAACTCTTTTCTTTGCAGTAGCCTATTTATTTAAGAAAAAGAAATACATAAATTAAATGTAAAAAATTACTAAAATACATGAAAATTATAAATATAAAGTATTAATTTGTATACCTTCTACTGAGGAAATGACTGCTGAAGACGTAGCTGTCTACGAAAAAACTGCCACGTCTCAGGGGGTATGTTAGGTCGCCTCTTATTTTTTTCCACCATACAATATCTCTTGTTAATTTAATCTCAAACAGAGAAAAAGAATCAGAATACATACACATACACATATATACATACACATACACATACCCACATACACATATATATGCAAACATATACACATACATATATGCATACATATACACATATACATACATATAACATAAACACACATATACATATCCACATATATATGTACACACACATGCATGCATATACACTCATTCATACAAAATACACGCATTTTATCCCACAATAATGTATATTTGTGTATATGTGAATATGTGTGTATGTGTAAATGTGTATATGTGAATATGTGTGTATGTGTAAATATGTATATGTGAATGTTTATGTACGTAAATAATTAGATTATTAATATCAAATACCATTATTTGTAGATTCTGATCAATCTGATGGAACTCCAGCACCATCTCCTAATCGTGCAAGGACTATGTACTGTAAGTATATCAAACATTTAATTTTAAATATATTTGATAGATACATAACTTATATATTTTTTTCTTTCTTATTATAATCAGATTCTGATCAATCAGATGACACTCCACCACCTCCTACCCATGCAACAACTTCACATGTGTCCTCCGATAGGAATTATGATGAATTTTACTATCAAGAGCATATTATATGTTGGTGTAACTCTTATTATGGCACGTATTCAAGACCATGATTGGAATGTATTGAACATGAGGCAGAGTATGGTACTTTTGAGCATGCACCATCACCTGATCAAAGTGATAATGCTTGGGTATTTATTTTTTCTATAAATTAATGTCATTATTCTATTTAAAAACCATATACAAAATCAAATTACTTTTGATATATAGGAATACTTGCTCGATGATGATGATGATAGTTTTTCAGCGGTTTTTAGAAATCCTCTACCTCCTGGTTTAGAGACTGAAACGACTGGAGATTATCCATTGCCAGCTCGTGATCGTTCCCTAGTACAAACATATGATACAAGAAGATATGGAGGATGGAATAGAGGACCACTTCCTTTAGATGGAGAGGTTTTCAACTTTTGGGGTAATCACTATATGATTGCTCCATCCACTATTACTAATGCTGGTCGTGGTCTCTTTATTGCAGAGGATTTGTATGTGCCTCCAAACTTTGAAGTCACTCTTATGTCATTTTGTGGTCCTATATATGGATGGGGAGATCGGCATTGACTTGCACGTTATGTTCAAAGCATGAGTACTTATGAAATATGCTTGAATGCAGTATCCCTTAATAGTAGAGGGATTTCACATGTAGAAAATGAAACATTATATATTGATGGAAGACCTTACACACATGAAAATATAGCAAGTCTAACAAATACTAGTTGAGGGTTACATAATAGTTCAAGGACTAAGTGCACATTTGAGGAGCATGAAAATATTCATGAATCACCATACATGAGTAGAGATGTAGCAAGATACATAGTTGTCAATGCTATTACTACATTACATGCTGGTGATGAATTATTAGTGAATTATGGATGGCATAGACTTCCAAGAGCACCTTTCAAGCTAGAGAGAGAATGAAAATTTTCTATCCATATTTAATAACTTATATATTTAATTTTATATTTAAAGTTTACTGTTTTATTCATTTATGGAATACTAATGATTTTTATTCATGTGTGTAGATTCCAACCTATGATGTTGATGATATTCTTCCACACCATTGGTCTAGATATGAAAATCTGCAAACCGCAATATACCAAAAAAAAAAAAAAAAACGAAATCAAATATACACAACTACACATGCATACATACATATACATACATACATACACATTCATACATATATACAGATACATACATACATACATACACATGTATACACACATACATATTCATATATGCATACACATACACATATGTATATATACATACATATACACCTATAAAACACATATACACATATACACACATACATACATATACACATACACATATGTATATGCATGCACTTGCATATACACATCCACATACACATACACATAAGCATACACATATATAAAATTATATGCATATATATATATATGTATATTTATTTATTTATTTTTTTAATTTATCTTTTTTTGATGAACTTACAAGTCATTATCTGAAAAGTTTTTACCAAGTTAGAATATTCTTCCTACCTCACAAGATGAAATGAAGAGGATAATTAACAATCTTGGTATAGATTATCAATGTATACATGCATGTCCTAACAATTGTAATTTATATAGAGGTGAATATGCAGACTCGTTGACATGTCCCAAATGTCAATCTCCTTGATATAAGGACGAAGAAGGTAAAATCCCAAAAAAGGTATTGAGACATTTTCCATTGGCTCCATGGATTAGACATATGTTTCAAAGCCCCAAATTATCAAAGCTTTTGACATGGGGACATGATCATAAAAGTACTGATGGAATAATCAGAATTCCTCATGATAGTGTTGCTTTTCAGCATATTGATTATACAATATGGCATGAATTTGCACAAAATCCATAGAATCTAAAGTTAGGAGTTGCATTAGATGGGGTTAATCCATTATCCATGAAATCCAATAAATGGTCAACATGGCCAGTAGTAGTCATAAACTACAATTTTCCACCATATCTTAGCATTAAAAAGGAACATTTAATGCTTTCACTTTTAATCCTAGGCAAAAGACAAGTTAAAGATATAAATATATATCTTGCTCTTCTCATTGATGATCTCCAAGAGTTATGGAGAGATATTAATGTCATTGATGTATCGAAAAGCATCAATGAAAGACATATTACGGTTCGTGGTATTGTGGCTTGGACTATTCATGATTTTCCAAGATATGGTGTTTGTTCAGGTATTGATGTAATTTTTTTATTCAATATGCATAAAATAAATGTAATTTAATCTAATTATATTTTTATCATTTTCATGATGCAGGAATATCTACTAAGGGTTATAAAGCTTGTCCATATTGTGGTGATTGGTTGAGATCAATCTATAGTAAGAATCTCAACAAAAATATTTATCTTCGACACTGATGATCCTTGCATGATGATCATCCATTAAGATCTAAAAGAGAAGCGATATATTTTAATGGAAAGCTTGAAACAGGTCAGTGTCCAAAACCTATGACACCTATGGATTGGTATAAAAAATGGACAGATGGACCTCTAATAGATCCAGAATAAAAAATCTTTAGTGATGATGAAGATACTGAGAATGTGAAGAGAGGTAAAGGAAAATTGGCACTCGTAGAGAAGAAATCAATATGGTATTCTTTGGAGTATTGGAAAGAGTTAAAAGTATGTCATCTTCTTGATCCTATGCATATATTCAAGAATATTGGTTATTCACTATGGCAACATCTTCTTGGACTAAAAGATACAATAGCATCAAGGAATGATTTGAAAGATCAAAACTCAAAACCAAAGTTATGGCATTGAAAGAGGTAGAAAAAAGTTTATATTTTTTATGATAGAGTTAGCTTATTTTTTAAGCACCTAATAATGGGTTTTTGTTTTTATATATTTTGATAGGTCATTTTGAAGGTTGACTGGTTTCGAGCCGAGTATAAAGGTAGTAATTCCACATTAAGAAAGGAATTATTTGGGTTTTGGGCAATTAATTCTTCCAAGGTAATGCGATCTACTAAAGAACCATATATTCTTCCTAGGCATATGGAACAAGCATTTTTTTAATAAAAACTCAGATGCTCACCCTTGGTGGCAAGTCATTCATGTTCAACCTAGAGGTAGGTCATTGTTTGAACAGTTTATTGTTAGAGAGATCGAAGAAAGTCCTCTTGATGATTCACCATCAGATACTGATACATCAACATCTGAAAGAGAAATTAGAACGATTATACATGATAATGATACTAATATTTTTGATGAAGAGGATAATACTCTACATGCTGATTCTACTGATAAGGAAGAGGAATTACCAGAAATCGATATTAATCCATCAATAGATGATGTGACTCATGAGAACACAAATTTAACAATAGAAGAAATAAATGAAATCAATAAGTGTGTACCTAAGTACCAACTTAGGGACTTGTGGAGAAAGAGACTATACCTCGATTCCCCTCAAGTGCATATAGTGGGGATTCACGCTTTATTTATCAATCCGAGGAGTATCAAAACCTAGCCGAGTGTATGAAAACATGCATTCAAATGATGATCAATGCAAGTGAGCTTTTAAAGAGTGAAAATAAGTCTAAATCTATTCCAAACAAGTTTCAAGCAGTAGTCAACAGTAAATCGAGCTTTTCTCTCAGCTCTGAACTTTGAATATAGTGAATAGCGGGTTCGTTTTGAAGCTCTCAAGAAGATGCATCCAATGCTCGTCTCTTCACTTGATTTTGATGCTCTTGCTTCAAGTTATGAGCAAAATACTGAGTCATGGGAATGACCTTCCTACACTTCAACACTTCCTACACTCCACACACACCTTACCAACAACAAAGAAGCACTTTCATGGATAGACAACACTCCCAAGCATTAGGCATCACTCATGCATACAAGCTCACAAAGAAGAAGATACAGAGAGGAGAAGACACAAATTTGAAATTCTGTGCTCTTGATTCTCACAATGACAAAAAGTTTGTACAAAGAGTCACAAATTGACTTATATACATGTGCCCTAAAAATGGTCCTTTCACACAAGAGACTGGCACTTTATTAACTGAAAGCCTAATTTCCTACTAATTTACAAAATTAAGCTACAAATCTCTATGGGTATGCATCTAGAGGACTCCTCTAGTGCATTTACATCGGAAAATATATTACAAAATGGTTATAATACAAGAACAATGTGTCCAAATCGGAAAAATTTTGGGGCCCCTCTTTTTCTCTGCCTCTTTGCTCTTCTTAGCTTTGCAACACTCTCCCCCTCTTTGTCTCTGTCCTCCCTTGACAGGCTTTACTTCTTATCTCTGGTGTTGTGCCTGTAGTCGATCACTGCCTGCTTCTGTGGAAGTTGTAATGATATCGTTTTACCAGTAGGAAAGGAACTGATCATAACAGGGGACCTGTTGTATTGGTCATGGCCTCTTCTTCTCTTTTCTCCGTATGCAACCCGTGGAGATGGACTACCTGAGATTTGTAGTCTAGCTCACCAATAACCTCTTTAAATCTGGGTTGCTGTGTTAAGTCGGGCTGCCACGCACGCCACCAGTGGAAGGTATGAAAATGTGGTTCTTCACCCTTCGATCTAGACCTTTTGAAGATCAAGAGGTTGAAGCACCTTCTTGGGGTGCTGGATCCGCCGGATATCTTCTTGCACTTCTTCATGGATACTTGTTGGCCTTGATCCGCCCTTGTCACCGGCATGCTTTCCCCGATGTATGCCCCTGTGGGGCTCTATGCAGAGATGGGTGTTGCGTGCCCCTGCGGGGCTTCCTGCAGAGATGTGTCTTCAGATATAATACCTTTAGTGAAGCTTCTTTCTTTGTCTTCTTCATCTTTAACATTAGTGAGGCCATCCTGACTCCATCCAAAAGCTTTGTTGATCAGTTCATGAGTGAATCGAATTGTTCTCCATGTACCAACTTTACCGAGCACCTTCGTTTCGGGGATTGATGGCTTATCTGCTGCAGACTGGAGTGTGTTCATAACTTGTGTGCATCTTTGAAAATCTGGAAAATATATAGGAAGTCGCAGAAATGCTTCAATTCCAGCTCTTGTCCAAACATCTATGATATGCGGTAATCCCTGTATTATAGTTTGGAAATCTTGTGACATAATTGGGAAGTAGTGATCTTTGCCCATAATCTTAATAGTGGCCGTGAAAAGAACTTCTAATACTGGCTGGTCTTCAAGGAACCAATGACCTCTTGCTTTAGAAATGGATTCCAAGGGAAGAATTAGGACCTCTTCCTCTTGTGTAGCCTGAGAATTGGAAGATGTCATCTGCACTCAATACATACCAGTAATCAGTGTAAAGCTGGTATTAAGGGTTATCCTTTAAGTTTCCTCCATAAATTTGGCAACTCTCCGAGTGATGTGAATCGTCTCTTTCACGTGGGTGTGAGAAAGGTAGTACCTGGGATTTTTCTTCATATGTACATTTTTCTATATTTTCTTTTGGACAGAAGACAAAAGTATTAGTAACTAGCCGAAGATTTTATTGAGTTATTAGTTATTTTTCTAGAGATTTTTATACAAGTGCTCTCCTATTCCCTAAGAGGAAAATGTGCTTCGCTATCTAGTAGAAGAAGAAGTAGGTGCCGAATGCATGACCTGGTAATGTGGCCCTATTATGCATACTTTGGGTTTTTGCAACTCAAGATGTGTGCAAACTGAATTATCTGGTTGATGCATACAGATTGTTTTGCCTTTAGGCATCCATATCTGCTTTATTCTACTATGGAAGACTGTATCTTCAACATTCTTGGTGATTTTTGTGCTTCTCATGTTGTACCTCTGCTTTGTCCGCCTTTCGAATCTTTGAATGATTTTTGATTCGTATTTTGGCTCCTGCCATGTCCTGTAGGTGTTTATGTCATGTTGTTTCACCTTCAGATTGTACGGATCCTCCTTGTGCCTTGACACGTCCCTTTTAATGATTGTCATTTGTGCACATGATTTGGGAATCCATATCTGTGTTCGGGTTGGATGGGTGGCTATCACCTTTTTCGGAATCCAAACTCTAGCAATCCTTTGTGGACCTCTGAGTCCAACTTGACTCGAGTTTTTGTACTATCATTGTCTCTGGTGTAGAGTGTAGCTCCGTTGTTGATGATATGCTGACACCTGATCTTTTCTGATCCACACTTGTCTAGCATGAGGAATGGGATGGATCCTAATGCATGAGAGTTCATGATAGGTTTGGTGACTAGTCTTTTGATTGTTCGATACCTCACAGGGGCTTGTATTGTGAATGATGTTAGCAGTGAGGTTCACTGGTTTGGGAGTGTATGCGAGATTAAGATTCGGTGCACTCTCACATGAAGTGCTTGATGGTGGAGTTTCCTTAGTGAGGGTGGACATACATTCATTATCATGCATGTGTGAAGGTCTCTCGGGCCTATACATTTGGCTTTGATAGGTCGTTTGTCTAGCATGTTGAATACCTCACGGTGTCCTATCTTGGCCGATATGTAACCTAAGAGCTAATTGGATAGTCACTTCATATTCATATAACCAGTCTTGACCCAACACAAGTTCCTCTAATAAGTCCTGGTCATGACACACTAAGAGTTTTTGTTGCATTGTGTTGTTCCCAAGATGCAGGGATAAGGTAATCTCACCTATGCATTCAATAACTTTTCCTCCTATTCCAATCAGCTGTGCCTTAGATGGGCATAATTCTTCCTTGAGTTTTTGAGTCAATGAAGACTTGATGCAGCTTACAACTGCTCCTGTGTCAATGAGAGCATCCACCAAGTGGTACTCTTCTATTCCAGCACCCAAATTCAAATATGGTTGCTTTGTGATCTGTCCTAGGTTTTCAGAGGCTCTAAAGTTAGCCATTGGGATGAATTCCTCTCCTTGTTGATATCTTTCATCCCTCTCTCTCATCCATTCCTTCTGTTTCCTGATTCGTTCTAGAGCTTCCTGTCTTGCTTCCTCTCATATTCTTTCATCTTCTTCTCATCTATGTTTAGCCATTATAAGTCGTGACATTATTTCCTCCGTCAATGGCTTGAAATATTCTTTTACTCGACAACCACTTATATATTTTGGCAATACTTCTCCATCTAGGGTCACTAAGCTGATGGCTCCGCTGGTAGATATACAATTGATGATCAATGGACCATATCCTCTTTTTTGTAGTTTTTTGCATGTTGCTTTAAAGTATAAACCAAGACCAAATCTCCTTCCTTCAAATTTTTATCTTTAATATGAGCATCAAAATATGCCTTTTGTCGCCTTTTTGCAGCGTAAATACCTGCTACAGCTTGTAATCTTGTTTCGTGTAAATTTTCTATTTGATCAAATTGACCTGATAATTCATGTCCTGTCCATTCGTAATTTGTAGCTACTCTGAGAGTAGGTACCAAGAAATCAATTGGCAAGATGGCATTCTGTCCATATACTAGGTTGAAGGGAGTAGTTCCTATGGCTGTTTTGTAGGATACTCGGAATGCCCATAAAGCGTGATGTAATTGCTTATCCCAGTCGGATCTACCATTGTTAACAATTTTAGTCAGGATTGTGCATAAGATTTTGTTTGAACTTTTTGCCTGTCCATTGGCTTGTGGGTGATAAGGGGCTGATTTCTTATGAATCACTAAGAATCCATTCATTAGGGCTTCTATTACTTCATTGACCAAATGTGTGCCCCTATCACTCACAATTTCAATAGGCAATCCAAACCTAGTGAATATGTTCTCAAAGAGAAACTTAGCCGTAGTCCTCGCATCGTTTTTCTTGGTAGCTTTAGCTTCTACCCATTTGATCAAATAATCCGTTGCTACAATTATGTACTCAGCATGAGAACCTTTAGTTGGTGGACTAATCAGTCCTCCAAAATCTATTCCTCATTTGGTAAATGCTCTGCACTCATCATAGGTTTTAGTGGCATTTCATCTCTTCTTATAGGATACTTTGTTCGTTGACAGGTGTCGCATCTTTGGACGTAAGTGGCTGCATCTTGATGTAGAGTTGGCCACCACATTCCTGTGAAGAGAATCATTTTTGCAGTTTTATCTGCAGAAAAATGTCCTACTGCAGCTCTTGTATGCACCATTTCTAATACAGAAAGATACTCGTATTCATGAATGCACATTTGTAGATGATTGTCCCTTCCTCTCTTGAAGAGTTGTTTTCCTATAAAAGCATAGTCTTTACTCTACTCTGTGAGTGCACGTTTTCTTGCTAGAGTAGCTCCTTTCGGGTACTCTTGAGTTGTTGACAAATTGGGCAGGTTGATACATAGTTATGTATATGCCTCTGCATGGTTGGCCAATATATGCCTAATCTCTTTAGTGTTTTCCATGTTCCATTCGCATTTAAATGAGTTTTCCATTGATTTACGTGTGCTTTCTGAAGCCACATCTCTTGTTCCTCTTCCTCTACACATCTCATGAGTAATCCACTTGGATCTTGGTGGTATAAGCTTCCAGCAATGATGTGGAGATTTTTGGTCTTCCATAATTCCTGACTTCTGTTTGTAGTGATCCCATGTTTAGGTCCATATGTGAGGATAGGGATCCATTTTTCTGCCCATTGGGGACATACTTCGAGATTAAAAAGATAAGTATCCGGAAGATCATCTGGTACTCCTGTGGGGGGCTCTCCATGTGTCATTCTTGACAGGTGATCTGCTCTAATGTGTGTGTTCCCTTTCTTGACTACTACTTCAAAATCAAATTCCATTAGCAATAGAAACCATCATACTAGTCGTCCTGTATTACAAGGCTTATTGACTAAGTACAATAGCGCTTGATGATCGATGAAGAATTTGAATTTGTTTGCCAATAGATAGTGTTGAAACTTCTTCACTGAATACACCATCCCTAAACCCTCTTGCTCCATCATGGTATAATTGCGTTCTGCTTGATTTAATTGCATTAGGGGAAAAAATGGACCTTGCATGGGCCTTGTAAGGATCCCTAATTTTTAGGGATTAAAGAGCTTAATCTCTTAACTTAAGGAGGCATATGAAACCACCAATGGTTTTGGGAAATAAAATAATATTTCGTGAACCACTTCATTTGAATTCTCAGGCGTGAGGATCTTGAACCATCGGATCATTTTACATCAGTGGCTAACGTTCAAATTCGTGCTAAGCTAGAGAGTGAAGACTATCACTTTTTGTACAAGTGGGGCTCAGAAATCAAGCGATTCTTCAATTCGTTGAAGGCCTTTTCACATTCTTCAGTCCAAATAAACTGAGATAGTAATGCATAAAGGGGCCTAGCAGTTATGGCATACATGTGGATAAACCTATAGTAATATCCACAATGTCCCATCAATGCTTGTACTTCTTTAGCAGTTTTTGGTTTAGGCAAATCCAAAATCACTCTGATTTTGTCTTCATTTGTGGAAATTTCATTTTTAGAGACAATGTGTCCTAATATCTTTCCTTGCTGAACCATGAATACACACTTCTCGGGATTAAGACAAACTCTATATTATCGACATTTGGCAAAAATCTTTCCTAGTTTTGGGATATGTTCTGATCGTATAGCTGAATAGGTACATAAATCGTCCACATATACCTCCATGCTTTTCCTTAAGAACTCCTTGAACACGTGACACATCAACCTTTGAAAGTGGCTGGGGCATTAGCTAGACCAAAAGGCATAACCCTAAATGCATACACTCCCCATTCAGTTGCAAAAGCTGTCTTATGTTGGTCCTCAGGAGCAATTGCTACTTGATTATACCCTGAAAAGCCATCCAGAAAACTATAGACTTCCTTTCCTGCAACCCTTTCCAAAAGATGGTGGGTGATAGGTAATGGATAACTATCTCGTATGGTGGTAGCATTTACTTTCTTCAAATTAATGCATACCCTTAACTTGCCATTCTTTTTCGGCACGACCACCAAAGGTGATACCCATTCTATGTGTTCGATCTCATAAATGAAGCCTGCATCCAACAACTTATCTATCTCCTCCTTAATTTTTGCTGAGTAAACATCATTATAGGTGTATGGTCTTTGTGTGGAAGGTTTGGCTTCTGATGTCATAGGGATTCTATGGGCACAAACAGAGGGATCTACTCCTTTTAAATCCTTATATGTCCATGCAAAGACATCCCTATATTCTCTTATGAGCAGTATTAACTCTTGTTCTTCCTCCATTGAGACATCTTGTCCTATAAAAGTGCATCGCTCTTCTCCTTCCTCCAAAGTTACTACTATTTTCTTGGTCTGTTCTTTGTTATCATATGCTATTCCTCGTTGTGCTTCCCGCTTCGGCATTTGGATAGCAATCTTCCTCTCTTCTACCTCGTATTTCTTGAAGTGGGCAGGCACTTCGAATTGATCTTGAGGCTTGTTTTCTCCTTCCTCTTTTTCTTTATTTAGTCCAAGTTCTTCTCCCTGTGTCATTCCTTGATTCAACTCATTAGTTATGACACCTTCTCTTTGATTTTCACTGTCTACCTCGATTTGTTCAAGTTCCATTTCAATGCTGTCATAATCCTCCTTCCATTCTTTTTCAATTACTTCTCCTTCTTCGGCCTCTTGGAGAACAACCACGTATAAACTTACATCATATCCTTCTTGGTCGATGCATTCATTCATTTACACATACATCAAGAGTGGCTAAAATCTCCATCCAACCATGAGGTTCGAATTCTTCATCTAGGAATATCTGGGGCATGTAAGCTTGATCTTGTACAAACCTAGCAACTCCCTGCCTTTGCTTCCATCCTTTCTTTCTTTCCTCTTCCTTTTTTGCTGCCTGGCATATCCATAGATGAGTGTCTTCATTTATCCATGATTGGTCACTTGAACCTATACTGTGAATCGATTGATCATCTTCCTCCTCATGAATCAGATTCCATTGCAAAGGAGGAACATCTTGATACATATATGTATGGAGATTTATTCTCGTCATGGTTCCTTCGTGCTATAAGTATACCACATCTTTTCCCCAATCTTGCACTACCTTCAGCTGTGTCATGAAAGGTCTTCCAAGTATCATCTCATAATTGCTAGCTTTCTCAAATTGACAGATTGCTAAGGTGTGCTCGAATTCAACTCCACAAGTAATAAAAGTTACTTTTTCCAATAATCCCAGGGGTTGTTCAGTGTGTCCATCTGCCATTTGAATCTTCATGTGTATTGGTCTTAAAGACGGTTTTCCCCATTTCTCCCAAATTTCCTTAGTCGCAATTCCTACTCCTGCTCCCGAGTCTAATATGGCTTTAGTGGTGTAACCTCTGTAAGTGATTGGAAGGCATGTGTTCCCTTCATCTCCCTCACTGAAATCTCCAACCTTATTGATTGGGATTTTGACTGTGGTCACTTCATCAGGCATCTCCTTCTCATCAGACTGTGTCTCCAATTGACTGGTTAACTTCTCCTTCAAATGTGGTTTTACCTTCAAAAGTTCTTCCTACGTCAGAGTACAAGGGATTTTTACCTTTTTAAGATGTTGTATAATGTTAGATGTTTGGATTGATGGGTTCCGCTCTTTTCTCCTCACTGAGGGAATGCAATATAATTCAGAATTACGTTCGTATTCCCCTGTGTAATTTGGCAAAGCCTTCACACTATCTTCATCCTTTTTGCTCTCGTCAAGCTGTAATAATCCTTCTGAGTTTAATTCAGGTATTGAGGCTTCAAATTCACCTTCTGCTTCTAACTCCTCAAAGGGTGGTTCAATTCCTTCTGCTTTCTTCCATCTCTCTTCTTGGACTCTTGCCCACAAGTCTTTACGCCATTCTCCGTTGACTTTGGGGACAACGGATCCTTCTTTTTTATCCTCGCCATGATTTCCACCACAGGTCTCACCTTCCTTTTCTTTCTCGGGATCATTAGGGGTGACACACTCTTGGAATTCTTTCTCGGGAATTCGTGAGTTGGGCAGTTGCTGAACAGGTTTTTCTAGGGTCTGTTGAGCCACTTCAATTAATTTCTTACATATCTCCAACCTTTCTTTTTCTAGGTCACCTCTAGGATATTCCTTTTCATGTTGTTCAATGGTTGGTCCTACTCTTATTCGTGCCTGGTACGCTTGAATCCACATGGATAACTCTTCTGGCATAGGGTCAGCTAGAATTGATCCCGTCTCTGGTTTTTTACACTTTTCTATCTTATTTTCTCCTTCAAGTTTTTGTTTTTCTTCTTGACCTTGTTCAGTATTTTTGTTCTCCTTCTTTTGTTGTAGTTTCTTTTCCTTCATTCTTTCTCTACGATTCTTCCATCTTTGGGTCCGTTTACTCTTAATAATCTTCCTAGACTCTTTCGAGTTTTCAACTACTTGAGGTGTGGGTATATTCAATTCTCTATCGCCTTGATCATTGTTGAAGCTCAAAGTCAAGGACAAAGCATGGAAGCACATCAAAAGGTGGACACACGAGGAAAGGGAGCAAGTAGGGAGCTCCAAGAAGTGTATGTCAAATTTTCAGAAGAATCCCCTACAAAAATAGTGATTTTCATCACTAGAAACCATTGTAAATACCATTATCTATTTTTAGTAACTCCATTTTGTTCAAGCGGAGGAGTCCTCGAGCTTGAGGAGTATTAGAAGTACCATCGTACCAATTTTCATAATTTTTAGACTTCGTTTGAGCCCTCAAATAAGCCCTGGAACCTAATTTTTAACTAGGCCGGACACTAGGTCTGGACAGGGCCAAAACTAGTCAAAAAAACTATAAAAAGAGCTAGAGAGCTCATTTTTGGGTTAGCTGGTTAGAGAATAGAACTTTTGTAAGAGAACTCTTTTGCAATCTAAGCTTTCCATTGTTCCTCTCTTTGATCTTACTTTGTGCGCGTGTGTGTGTATGTGTGTGCATGTTGGTGTGCTTTCACTCACACACTTGTGACTTCACTTGCTCGTGGTCTTCATACCGGTCCTCACGTCTCCGCGGATTGACAAGTAAAGGAGGTGGTGCTTACGCTTGAGCTACACCAAATTTTGGCGCCGTTGCCGGGGAGAGAGCTTCGAGGACGAGCGTTGTGATGGTAAGATCGTATATTTGCGACGTTGGAAGGTAAAAAAACTGTCATTTCAGTTCATTTTCTGTTTTTTCCTCTTCATCTTCATCATCATCATCATCTCCACCTTCTTCCATCTTCTTCTTCATAGAAAATTCTTGTTTTTTAGTGCATTTTCACCATCTTCATACCATTTTTCATGCATTATTGTGTGGGAAGGAGTTAGGAGGTGCAAGGGAGAGCAAGCGCTGTATTTTTTTCATGATTTTCTGCTCATACGGAGCTCGCCATAGCCGGCGCTCAGAAATTTGAATTTCCCGCCAAAAAACGCGATTCTGTGATGAAAATCGCGATTCTGTGAAAATTCAAAATTTTTTGAAAAATCATGATTTTCAGTTTTCCCGCCTAAAAGTTGGTTGAAAAAAATCGCGATTCTGTGTTTTTCTCAAAAAAAAACACGATTCTCTGCTCAAAATCGCGATTCTCAAAAAAACACGATTCTCTGCTCAAAATCGCGATTCTCACCAATCACGATTTTCAGCAAAAACACGATTTTGTGAAAAAGGCGATTCTGTGAAAACACGATTTTTTGCTCAAAATCGCGATTTTCAAAAACACGATTTTGTGCTCAACATCGCGATTTTCATGTGAAAAATACGATTTTCAAAAAACACGATTCTCTGCTCAAAATCGCGATTCTCACCAATCACGATTTTCAGCAAAAAACACGATTTTGTGAAAAACACGACTTTCTGCTGAAAATCGCGATTCTCACAAATCACGATTTTCAGCCAAAAATACGATTTTGAGAAAAACACGATTCTGTGGGACAAAATCGCGATTTTCAAGTCAAAAACACGATTTTGTGCTCAACATCGCGATTTTCATGTTAAAAACACGATTCTGAGAAAACACGATTTTCAGTCAAAAACACGATTTTGTGAATCACGATTCTCTGAGTCAAAATCGCGATTTTCAGAAACACGATTTTGTGATCAACATCGCGATTCTCTGAAACACGATTTTGTGATCAACATCGCGATTTTCAAATCACGATTTTCTGCTCAACATCGCGATTTTCAGAAACACGATTTTGTGATCAACATCGCGATTTTCAAATCACGATTTTCTGCTCAACATCGCGATTCTCTGAAACACGATTTTGTGATCAACATCGCGATTTTCAAATCACGATTTTCTGCTCAACATCGCGATTTTCAGAAACACGATTTTGTGATCAACATCGCGATTTTCAAATCACGATTTTCTGCTCAACATCGCGATTTTCATAAACACGATCTTGTGATCAACATCGCGATTTTCAAATCACGATTTTCTGCTCAACATCGCGATTTTCAGAAACACGATTTTGTGCTCAACATCGCGATTTTTTTGACTTCACAGCATCGCGATTTTCAGAAAGTTCACAAAATCGCGATTTTCTCCAAAGGTCCTGTTTGCCTGTTTTGACCCCCAGGAGCCTGATTTGACATAACTTTCTCATCCAAAGTCCATTGTTTGAGCTCTATAGCTTGTTGGAAAGCTCGTTTCAAATCCTACACGATCTCAACTGTTTTTTTCAAGAATAGGGCGTTGATTTTGAGATAGGATAATTTGAAGTTGACCCTCAGGTGGGACTAGGGAACCAAGGGGGCTCTAAAGAATTTTGAACCATACCAGAGGGAAAATTTGGATTCTTGACTAAAGCTTATGAACCTGAGATCTGGTAGACACTTAGGCAAGGATAAACAAAGCATTATATCTTCTGAGGCTAGTGTCAACCATACATCCAAGTCTCGGGCACAACAACTAAGTGGTCATCTTTTACTCAGATCAGACACAAGTGATTCAGAAATGTCTTTTAGTATGGGAAAACCTGCAGGTGGCTCAGGGACTGCCCATCTACAAACACCGGAAGGTCCCTATAAGACACAGTTGGAATATATTCGGACCAACCAATTAGGTGCTCGCATCTATGAGGATGGTCTGAGGCGATCAGTGGTCCAACTCAAAAATCCAGATCAATCCTTTGGACTTGAACACCCGGTGGTCAAGTTCGAAGAGGGTTCATACATTGATAAGGAAGGAACCATGTATGTGGTTACCAACCAACCCGATAGGACCGATGAGTTTGGAAATATCATTCATGAGAATGAGATAGGAGACCTAGAACAAGGAAATATAGGACAAGGACCCCAGACTCCTAGAGGCAAGTCAGTTTTGACCCGAGTGATCACTCCAGACTGGATCCCTCAAGACAACAAAAGCATAGAACTATTTTTGAATAGAGAAACAGAGGAAGCCTTTTGGAGATTCAAGCCAGAACAACCTAGCCAATTGGGCATAGTCATCATCTACGAGTTCAAGGATCCAGAGATACCAGGAAAGGTTGTCTACCTGGATAACACATCAGAGAAAATTTTCTTGGTAACAGAACATGATAGACATGCATATACTTGGAAGAATGAATTGATTTTCCCCCCACCAAGATCCAATGTTTCCTACGGCCTCCAAGGAGTAGGGTCGTCCCAAGCTCAGGAAGCCCAGAGAGAAAGAACTAGAGAGAGACCGGAGGTAAGTTTTAAACACACAGTGGGCAGGAATAGGTCAGGATTTGAAAATGAAAGACCTGAAAGAGAGAGATATCAAGCACATAGGCAACAAAGAGACGATCATGATTTCCCATTGCTTAGACCAAGAGAGCACTCAAGAACCCTTAGACCCTCTCAAGTGGTTAAGACAATGAAGAACTACTTTGATGGATTTGGAGATCCTTATGATCATGTGGCGGAGTTCAAACAAGTGCTAAGAGCTGAACAGGTTGAAGACTTGTTCACCCAGTTCGAGGCATTTGGTTTGACTCTTAAGGGGACTGCCTTAGCTTGGTTTCAACCTCTAAACAGTCGCAACTATAGAGAGATAGGTCAGCTTCTAGAAGAATTCATTGTAGAATTTTCCAAGAGTGGTATCAGACATAACACATCATCCTTGATCCACAGCTTCAAGCAGACACCCCAAGAAACAGTGCGACTTGCAGGAAGAAGGTTTAGACAGTACTTGGAAAGATGCCCTGTACCAGAATTACCCACATCAGCCAAACAAGTGGCACTGTTTTTAGATGGCCTATTGAGCACAAAATTAAGGTCATATGTATACTTGAAAGAGCCTAGATCCATAGAAGAGTGTATACGGATGTGCATTGACATAGAAGACAACTTGGGTGAGGAGTTAGGACTATCCAAACTCTATAAGGACTCTGATAGTTCTACAAGTCATACCTCTAGAGCCTCCACTGAGATAGATGAGATAGTTGAGCAGGTGGCCAAAAAGCTAGGAGTTCAAAATAGACAAATGCCAAGGGTCACCCCAGTGAAGCGATGTTATGCATGTGGAGGAGATCACATGGCTAATGGTTGCCTGTTGACGACTCAACCCCAAGGAAACCCTAATGCTCTATATTGCACCATTGAGAGAAAATACACAAATCATACGGCCCAAGATTGTCCCTATAACAGGCAGGCTGTTAGACAAAATTATCAGCAACCTTACCAGCAGGGCAGGTATCAGAATCAGTACCAACAGCCATATTATAGGCCACAACAATATCAACCTCAATACCAGCAGCAATATCAGGCACCATATAGGCCACAACCTGTCTTGGAAAACCAACCACCAGCTCCAGCCAACGCGATTCCAGTCAAGTATGCTGTGGGAGAGGAAAATCCAAATAGAGCTTTGGTGCCACTAACCCCATTGATACCAGATAATGACTCTCATGCCCATAGTTCAGACTACTCCCATGAAGGTAGTCCACATGCTTATTACACAGAGTCACCTGAACATAGTGAGATTTACTCGTATCAATATGAGGCACCACCTATGGAGCAAAATTGGGAGCCAGAATACTCCAATGTCATGTACACAAATCCTAACCCTAGGCCCCAGTTGAGACAAATGAGAGCACAAGCCCCTAGAGGATCTTGTTTCAGATGTCATGGTGACCATTTCATTCGTGACTGTCCCCACCCACCATCTCCGAGTCAAGGACAGGCTATCACAATACAGGCTTTTTGTCCTGATTGTGGCAAAGACCATCTCCCCAGAGATTGTCCAAGAAACCCCTCTTGTGCACCCAAGATTACACCCATTAATGTGGTAGGCTTAGTGGCAGATCCAAGTTCAAGTAGTAGCAATGTGGCTCCTATACAAGCTGTCACTAGAGCACAAGCCTTAAAACAGGATAAACCAGTAGAACAATCTGAGTCGAGTGAATCGGGAGAGCCTAGTAAGAGGAAAACAAGAACATGGAAGGATACCAGAGAGAAGGCCAATCGCAAGTGGAATAAAAAGTTATCGGAACTAGAAGAAAGCTTAAAAGAAGCGAAAACAAAAATAGAAGACATTGCATCTCAAAGCCCCTCGCATGCCGAAACTCCATCCACTCCACCTCATCCCACCCCACCACCCATTGTAATTAGACCGCAACCAGGGTCTGTTCTTGCAGATCCAACCCCAGAAGGCTTGGACATGATGTTCAAGGCCTACCAGGCTCGACTTCAAGAAGGGCCTACAGCGGCAAACCTAGACAAGAGTTACCCTAGAGCAGATTTAGAGATTGAACGGATGAAAATGTGCATGAAAATGGTAGAACAAGCTCAAGCCATACTTGAGACTAGTCAAAAGTTCAATCAGACAAACTCTATCAAATCGGATTTGCATTTCCAGGGCTTACTAGAACGATTAGAGCAGTTGGTAAACAAACCACAAGTTTCTCTACCTCCACAGGCTCAACCAGTTATTGAAAGAGGAAGCTCACCACCTAGGGGAGCTTATGTTCCTAATTCCACGGATGCTGGAATACCTCCTTCTATTCAACAGTACTCTCAAGAGTTCTTGCGGGAAATACAAGAGGAGAAATGGGCCAAGGAGAAGGGTAATTCCCCTCCTATTCCTGAGATTGATGATCTTCGTGATCAATTTCCCCAAGACATTCCATCTATTTACGAAGATGAAGCAGAAAAAGAAGACGAAAGATTAGATTTTGAATCTAATACCTTAGAAGAACTGCCTCAATTTCCAGGCCCATGGGAATCTGAATCACTCCAGATTAGAGCTCCCACAATACTAGTAAGAAATGAAGACTCAGTGGTTCCAAGGAACACGGATGTCGTGAAGAACACTAAGGTTCAGTGTCATCTCACTGTAGAAGAGTTGCTCAAAGCAAAACCTGAGTTATGGAATCATGTGAAGGATCAGGTCCCAGAACTTGAGTCCAATATGCCAAAAGCAGGCTCTAAGCAAAGGGTACCAGAGATACCTCTAGACAAAATAGGGGACATGTGTGAGGGTGAAGAAGGTAATACTTATCTTCCAATCACCTACCAAGGTTACACAACCAAAGCAATCATAGATTCAGGTGCTGGTGTTGCTATTGCGACCACCTCCTTGTGGAAGCAATGGGGCAAGCCCACATTAAGACCAACTAGAATGAAGCTTCAAATGGCTGATGGTCATTTTGAAAGACCTCTAGGATTGCTAGAAGGGATCACTCTAACCACTTGTGGTGTAGAGTTTGAGCACACATTTGCTATATGTGACTTTGAGAAAAATAATGTCTATGAGATGATCCTAGGAAGACCCTTCCTACGACAATTGCAAATAGTACAGGATTGGGGAACTAACTCCTTGTACTTACAGCACTTAGGGGTCACCACCAAGGTCAATTTGAAGGATTACACCTTCAGAGATGTACCACCCCTACAGTGGAATTCTATCCACAAAGCGAAAGAAGATTCCATCTCTGTGCATTCTGAAAGTTCACCTGATCCATCATGGCTGCATGAAGATACTCATTTGTGGATGTGCAAGGTCGCAAAGGAAGAGGAAAAACGTTTAAAGGCAAGAGAAGAAGGAACTTCGCTAGGAGATAGACCAGTTAGAGACCCAGCCTACACACCGATGATCTTTCCAGATGAGGAGTTTGAGCCTCATGGCTGGCCAGAAATCTTAGCCACCATGGACATTGCTGTCAATGAGGAACAGTGGACACCTCATTGTGATGAGGAGGGTTATGATATCTCAGTGTTCATGTGTCAACCCTTGCTAGAAGAATGTGACCCTAGTGATGTCATAGAAGAAGAAGAGAATGACGATGATCTGGAGTCTATTGTGATGGATAGTTGCTTTAACTCAGAGCAGCACTATCTAGAAGATATAGGAGTGTTCACCCAGAAAGAAGAAGAACCTCTCACAAGTATTAAAACAGTCAACTCAAAAGATGGAAGTGAGAGTAGTCAAAAGAAAAAGAAAAGAAAAGCAGTGAAACAAGAAAAGGAGGAATCATTGTTCGAAGTACCAGAAAACTTCAAGAAATATGAAGTTGACGACCGCAAAATTTTGGTACGAATGCCTAAGAGAGAGGCCATCATAGGAGAATCATATGATAATAAAGAAAAGACCAAGAAGATTGTAGTGACCATTGAAGAGAACGAAGAGAGATGCACATATATAGGAGATGACCTAAGTGCAAGAGAAGAAATGGAGCTCATAGCTCTATTAAGGGAATATAGGGATGTGTTTGCATGGCACTATAGAGACTTGAAAGGGGTAGATCCAAGAATTTGCTCTCATACTATCCCCATGACTGCTGATGCTAAGCCCACCAAACAGAAGCCCTACACATATAATGATACCTATGCAGCCAAAATCAAAGAAGAAATTGATAGGTTGATTGAGGCCGGATTCATCTATGAGATTGAGCACACCGAATGGGTGTCCCCCATTGTTGTGGTACCCAAGAAGAACGGGAAGTTGCGAGTGTGTATTAACCTTAAAAAAGTTAATGCCGCTACGATTAGAGATAGTTATCCACTTCCAATCACAGAACACCTATTGGAGCGTGTTGCAGGCAAGGAAGTTTATAGCTTCCTTGACGGATTTTCAGGTTACAATCAAGTAGCCATTGCCCCAGAAGATCAACACAAAACAGCTTTTGCTACAGAATGGGGAATCTTTGCATTTCGTGTGATGCCATTTGGGCTCACCAATGCACCTGCAACATTCCAAAGGCTCATGTGTCATGTCTTCAAAGAGTTCTTGCGAAAGAGCTTAGAAGTGTATGTGGATGATTTATGTGCTCATTCCCAAGAAAGAAGGGTTCACATCCCTGAGCTCAGACAAATCTTCAACAAGTGTAGAGAATATCGAGTGTGTCTAAACCCAGAAAAGTGTGTGTTTATGGTGCGTCAAGGTAAAATCTTAGGGCATATTGTTTCTAAGAATGGAATCTCAACAGATGAAGATAAGGTACGAGCCATAGCGGAACTACCAAGGCCAAGGAATGTTAAAGAGGTACAAGCCTTTATGGGCCATTGTGGATATTACCGTAGGTTTATCCACATGTACGCGATCATAGCTAGACCCCTTTATGCCTTGTTGTCTAATTTTGAGTGGAACGACGAATGCGAGAATTCTTTCAATGAACTGAAGAAACGTTTGTGCACAGCACCAATATTGACCACTCCTGATTGGAATAAGCCATTCCATGTCCATGTGGATGCATCCAATCATGCCATAGGATGTGTGCTAGCACAACCCACAGGTGAAGGGAATTTAGATTTGCCCATAGCATATGCTAGTAGACAACTAAACCCAGCCGAAAGAAATTATACCACAACCGAGCGAGAAGGGTTAGGCATGGTATATGCTGTAAAGAAGTTTAGACACTATTTATTGGCCAACAAGTTCAAGTTTTTCACTGATCATCAAGCTTTGTTATATTTGGTCAATAAACCTTGCAATACTGGACGCTTAGTAAGATGGTTCCTCTTACTAATGGAGTATGACTTTGAAGTTGTTGTCAGGAAAGGTAGAACCCACCTTCGGGCAGATCACCTTTCTCGCATTACTTCAGGAGAGTCACCACAAGGAGTGTCTGATGAACTACTTGATGCTTATCTGTTCAATTTGGAAGTTGTTCCTAAATGGGCAAATAAGTTGGTACCAGTCCTAACCATCGGCCCTGCAAATAAGAATGTGAAAACATCACAAGAAGAAATTGTAAAATCACAAAAATATCACATATTGGCAGGAAGCATGTACAAACAAGATACTGAGGGTGTATTAGCTTGTTGTGTCGAGGATGATGAACATAGTAGTTGGTTGCAGCAAGCTCATGAGGGATTGCTAGGAAATCACTATTCTAAACAACGAACATTGCAGAATTTGAAACGTTTAGGAGTGTATTGGCCTAGCATGGACAAAGAAATAAATGAGTGGATCAAGAATTGTCCAATGTGCAGAGAGAGACCACCAGTGGAGCATGCGACCCTTTATCAAGTATCATTAATTCCAGATTGGAGTGCTCCATTGGTAGAGTTTATGAGATCGGGAAGATTACCCAAAGAGGCCAGTCTAGCAAGAAGACGAAATATGGAGCAAGAGGCTCAAGGCTATGCCTTAGTAGGAGAGAACCTATACCGGAGAGGTAAAGATGGTTACTTAAGACTGTGCGTTCATGAATCAGACTATTTAAGGGTCTTAGAGACTGCACACAGTGGTGTTGCAGGTGGACATTTTGGTCCTGACCGAGTGATTAAGACCATTCTATTCTCAGGACTTTGGTGGCCCACTCTTCATATGGATGCACATACCTATGTGAAGAAATGTGACACATGCCAACGTGCACAATATCCAGTTAGAAAAGACGAGATGCCTTTGAGGCCAATGATGGGAGGGCGTGCATTTTCCAAGTGGGGCATAGACTTCATAGGTCCTATTAATCCCCCTGCTAGAAACTCCCATGCAGAGTATATTATTGTAGCCACAGATTACCATACCAAGTGGGTAGAAGTCAAAGCCACAACAAAGAATGATGCTCAGACTACGGCTAAGTTCTTATTCGAGAATGTGTTCACGAGATATGGACTACCAATAGAGTTGGTGAGCGATAGAGGCACACACTTCTTGAATGAAGTCATTGAAAGTCTTCTCCAAGAATTCTTGGTGATACATAAGAAATCCGCCCCCTATCATCCACAAGCCAACGGACAAGCCGAGAGTACCAATAAGATCCTCTGTAACGTATTGACAAAATTGGTAAATAATAAACGCTCTGATTGGGACAAACAACTTCATCATGCTGTTTGGGCTTATTGAGTTGCCTACAAAACGGTACTCAACGCCACCCCATTTCAGATGGTCTTCGGACAGAACGCTGTGCTACCATTAGATTTCTTAATCCCTGCCTTAAAAGTAGCACAAGAGTATGAGTGGAATGGGCATGAATTGTCCGCTAGGATCTTTGATCTCGAACGCTTGGGTGAAACGAGGCTACGAGCGGCAGCAGGCATCTACGCTGCAAAGAAGAGGCAAAAGGCATACTTTGACGCACACATCAAGGATAAGGGATTGAAAGAGGGAGATCTAGTGTTGGTATACACACTAAAACAACATGCCCGTAAGTTGGAAAAAAGAGGATATGGACCCATGATCATTAATAGAATTTCCACTAGTGGTGCAGTTCAGTTGGCCACTCTAGAAGGAGATATCTTGCCAAACTATATTAGTGGCTGTAGAGTCAAGCTATATCAAGAACCTCTTACTGAGGATATGCTAATGAGACTCAACATTGCGAAGCAGCGAAAAGAAGAAGAGTTAAGAGTGAGAGAAGAAGCACAGGTAGAGGCCAGGGAGCCTATTAAGCGAAATAAGTTAAGGCGATTAGGCCTAGAAGTCAACTCAAAAGCCCCAAAATATCACATGGATATGTGTCAAAAGTCAGACATAGCGACTTCTCAGGTCATTGACCGAAGACCCTTTGTGACCATAGAGATAGGACAAGGGAAGGGTGCAAGGACGGTGAAAGCATTGATTGACTCAGGTGCAGCAAGTAGTGCAGTTAGACTTTCCTACTGCCAAGACTTGGGGTTGAACATCAATCCCATAGAAGCTTATCTCATAGGTTTGGGAGGTGTGGAAACCCCTTGTTTGGGCGAGGTGGAACTTCCCATCTACCTTCAAGATGTTCCAATGAAAGTCAAAGCGCTAGTATGTCAAGATGAGAACCTTACAGAACCACTTGTCTTGGGTCAAGATTGGATCTATGACCATGCAGTTAACTTAAACCTAAGAAGTCAAATTCTTCAAGTTTGGGTACATGAACAATGCATTACATTAGAATTAGAGAACTGCATGCTCCTAGATCATGGCACCACACACTCTCTTAGTTCTTCCAAGACTAATCATATGAAAGAAGATGTTGTATGTGTCAAAAGCTCTATGATACAGAAGGAGTCAATCGTGGAAGACCAGGTTCGAAGGCGGGTGGATCTTTCTTCTTCTCCAAAGAATCAAGTAGCCTCAGTAATGAGCCCACCACACAAGCAAACACAACCGTTCACGACAACTGCTACATCAAATAGAAAGACACCATTCGATAAAAAAGCGGTTCCGGGCATGAAGCAGATCTGGGTACGCAAAGGAGAGCAACCACCAGCCTTGCCCCCACAAATCCCATCCAGGCAAGCCAACCAAGTCAGAAGACGAAGAAAGCAGCTCGGACAAGCTCAATCACAAGGTATCCAACAAGTTTGGGTGCCTAAGAAGTTAGCTGCAGCTCAACAAGGGCAATTACAAATGTGGGTACCTAAGAAGCTCTTACATCCACAACAACCTATGTTCTCCCACATGCGAAAGGTCTGAACCAAGAAGCCAAAAAGAGAAGAGGGTAAGAACCACGTACAGAGACCGAAAGAAGATCAAATCAGCTCTTCAAGAATAGTAGGAAGACGTACAAAAAGGATATGGGTTTGGAAGCCAAAAGTACAAGCAGTCTCCATCGAACCAAAGCGCCAACCACACTGGATACCACAGTTCAGAACGCATCCGAAGAGGAAGGCGCCTGAAGTGATCTCTACAGTGCCAAATACTGTTCTAAAATGGACTCCAATAAGGAGGATTACATCAGTTCGAGACTCAATGGATACCTCCACCAAGGTCGGCATCAACCTCCACGAATAACATCGAAAGCCTCGAACGAGCAACAACCATGTGCTCCTTGCACAACCCTGTCTTTTGCACCATTTAGGTCATGCATTTCCAAAGTATGCATTAATATAGGGCCTCATTACAAGGCCGTGCATAGACACACTTGAGAATCCCATGCACAAGAGCACAGTGACATATGTCGAACATTTCTATTGATACTAACTTTTGTGTTCTTGTTTTGTGATATCCTTTTTCTCAAAAAAAAAAAAAAAAAAAAAAAAAAAGAGAAGTGGGAGAGAGCTTGTTCCCAGTGTGTCTCGGCCAGCAGTGAGATTATTGCTGCCTTATCTGGTAGATGACAAGCATTTGGCATGAACATGGCATCTACAACTATGATTTTCTCTTACCATGTTAGGAATGAAGAGCTTGAAGGTCCGCAACTTGAGTGATGCTTAACTACTTCATGTACCAGAGCATCCAAGGAGATAACTGCAAAAGGTAGTTCTGGAGGAGAAGACTCCTGCATACGGTGAGCTAAAGAGAATATGTGAAACACAGCTTGGTGTAGTTTCCCGATGTTGCTTGCCAAGGAATATAAAGCAATTCAATTCTCAGTATTTCCTGAACCAGTATGGAACAGTAGCACTGGTGAATGGTCTATGTCAATCAGCATGGTAATCTCTTAGAAACCGGCACGTGTCCAATATTCCTCTGAGTGTCAATATAGGGAAGTGAACGTGCATGAGCCCAAGCTCAGAAATGCACATTGTTCGTGACAAATGTTGCGTGAAAAGAGGAGAGGGGACCCACCACTCAAAAGATCTCATCAGTGGACAATCAACATGGACATTCATCAACAAGGTTCCATCCCAAAGGCCGAGTGTACAACACGAAGAGGCAAACATCCATCAACCTTCGCCATGGTAAGTATCTTTACTCTGGAAACACCATAACCATGATAGTTTAGGAAACCTCTTCGTCAGCATACCCTTGAGCACTTAGCTCAAGACCCGCAATTTTTGCACCATACTTCTTCCAATGCATTTTCCAAGTAAGCATGCGTAGGGCTACATTACAAGGCCGTGCACAAGGCACATACTTTTTTCAACCCAGGCACGAACACACTTACCCATCATTCATTATGGGTTATGAGTAGTTGGCATGAATGCTCTCAACATCATCTTTAAAAGAGCTAGCGGACATCATGGGAACAACATCCATATCTCGGAAGCAAATTGAAGCCAGTAGTTGCTCCAAATCACTCTTGCCAACCTCTTCTGAGCAACTTGCAGTTTTGAAAGCTCACAACGACACATTCTTGCTGGAATCCAAGGAACCAGCTCATACAACGGATGGACACCACCTCTCAAAGCACTACACAGAACAGCCCTTCCAACAAGGGTCTGTCAGGGACGACAGACTCGAGAGGGGGGGGAGTGTTGAAGCTCAAAGTCAAGGACAAAGCATGGAAGCACATCAAAAGGTGGACACACGAGGAAAGGGAGCAAGTAGGGAGCTCCAAGAAGTGTATGTCAAATTTTCAGAAGAATCCCCTACAAAAATAGTGATTTTCATCACTAGAAACCATTGTAAATACCATTATCTATTTTTAGTAACTCCATTTTGTTCAAGCGGAGGAGTCCTCGAGCTTGAGGAGTATTAGAAGTACCATCGTACCAATTTTCATAATTTTTAGACTTCGTTTGAGCCCTCAAATAAGCCCTGGAACCTAATTTTTAACTAGGTCGGACACTAGGTCTGGACAGGGCCAAAACTAGTCAAAAAAACTATAAAAAGAGCTAGAGAGCTCATTTTTGGGTTAGCTGGTTAGAGAATAGAACTTTTGTAAGAGAACTCTTTTGCAATCTAAGCTTTCCATTGTTCCTCTCTTTGATCTTACTTTGTGCGCGTGTGTGTGTATGTGTGTGCATGTTGGTGTGCTTTCACTCACACACTTGTGACTTCACTTGCTCGTGGTCTTCATACCGGTCCTCACGTCTCCGCGGATTGACAAGTAAAGGAGGTGGTGCTTACGCTTGAGCTACAATCATTCTCTCGAGTTTTTTCTGGGGTTTCTCTAGCTTTAGCTCTAGTTATGGCTTTTAGTGGCACGGTGTACTCCTTATCACTCACTGATGACTCTATCACTTCTATCACATTGATATGCACGTTCGAGTTAACTTTGTTGGGGTTCTTGGGGCAATCTCTAAAAAGCCGTTCCTTACCACAATCACTACAGTATCCTTCCCAAATTCGCTGCGGTGGTGGGGGGTTGGGTAATGTACATTCTCTAATGAAATGGTCTCCTCCGTACCTATAACATGGTCCTCTAGGTGTAGGTGCTCTATTCATTGGTCGGGAGGGTAAGGGTGATCTGGGAGTTGTATACATTAACGACACATAATCTTGCTCATATCCGTAAGAACCATCCGGTCCTTCCATACCATATGCATATGGCTCGTAAGATTGTCCATATTCAACTATAGTACCCTCATATGCAGAATAATTTCCTTGACCATGGTCATAAGATGGATCTTACAGCTCGTTACTAGCCAAAGGCGTGGCTGGGACTATTGCTCTCTCTGGGTTCTCTTCCGGTTGAGCTATTTTTACTGGGACAACATTCTGAGGGTGGGGCGGTTGTTGTCCTAACATTGGTTGTGGTTGAGTGTACCCTTGGTAAGCATAAGGTCATGGCGTTGGTGCTTGTTGCTGATATGTGGGATATCTAAAAGCTTCTCCTCCTTGATCTCTCTGAGGGTATCCATAAGGTCTCATGGGTGGTTGTACTGGTCTTGACTGCCGATTGTAAGGACAGTTTTCTGTGTTGTGATTTGTGTACTTTTGTTCTATGCTACAATAATGCATAGGGCCCGGGGCGGGTGGTCTATTGTAAGCATAAGCAGGTGGTGGGACTACTCCCCTATTACACAAATGAGAAGGATGATCAGATTGTTTGGGTAGTTCCTCTACCCTTGAACATTCAGTTTCTTTGCCACTAAATCAGCTATTTCTTCTACGTTGTTCCTAGGGTTTGACGTGCTGCTGGCGGAGTCTTCACTTTTCACACTACCTTGAGGTATTTTCAAATATTCTGCTAGATTGTCTTCTAGATCAATACATTCTTTCATACATTCTTGAAAATTTTGAACTCTTTTCACATATACCAATGATCTCGGTGATCCATTCACTAATCCTTCCAAAAATAATGACACCATTTTGTTTTGAGTAGGTCTCTCTTCAATAGGGCATCTGCCCACATATTGTTTAAATCTTCTTGCTGCCAATCTGACTGATTCCATAGGAGCTTGTTTAAAGCTATGGATTAATGAGGAAGAGTTGTTTTTTATTCCAGACTTAGTGAATTCTTCAATCAATTCTTGATAGACTTGTTCCATGTTTTGAAAGTTATTAGGGTCTAAGGGCTGGAACCATCATAAAGCTGTGTCTGTAAGAGTTAGTCCAAAGGATTCATATTGAATCAAGAAGTCTTCCACTTGTTCGACTCTTATTACTTGCTTGAATTCAGCTATGTGGTTGTAGGGTTCGCTAGAGCCATCATAGTGGTTCCTCATGAATTTGGCAACTTGGATCGGTCTTAATCTTCTTCCTGGTTCAGGTGGTCTAGGCATTACAGGGAATACTGGTCGTCCTATTGGTATTCCTTGTCCTCTTCCTGCTTGTGGTCTCTCTTGTACTAGGATTCTAATCCTTGGTTCAACTGGTGGGTGAGGCCAATAGTTAGGATTATTGCCCGGTGTAGCAAAATGCACGTGTCTGACTGGAATATGCGTTTGTTGTGTCTGTCCCGAATGCTGATATGAATTATCTTGATAGGTTCCTTGGGGGTTTTGTGAAGTCGTGGCTTGATCTCTAGGAGGGAACACTGGAATGTTCTGATAGTTTAACCCTGCTCTTTCTAATTCTGTTAAGGGCCAATACCTCCTATGATTCTTGTCCAGATACGTGATAATAGTGGGGAATTTAGGATCTTGCAGTTCATAGATTGTGGCTGGATTGGTAGCTTCTTCCCACAAGGAAGAGTGAGTTCTCAGAACGTGTTCCATTCCGTCAACTAAATAGACATCCATTAGGGTGTAATCTTGGGAAACTAGGTCTCCTCTCTAGACCCTAACCACAGTGGATTTCCCTCTAGGTGTAGACACCTGTTCTTCATGTCTCTCTTCATTAATGTTGTGGGCATTGCCTACTTCTCCTTGTTCGTTGATGTTTTTAGGATGCTCCATGACTACATACTGAATATCCCTTTTATCCATGTAGAATCCTCCTGCATATTTAACTGCTTATGCCTGTGTCAATCATCGAACGACTGACAACTCCAAGTGCAAATGCTCCAATCGCAACTGCAATATCTGGTCTCGAGCATAACAACTCGTACATCAGACTCCCGAATGCTGACGAAACATGTGCTATCCTGGCTAACCTAAGCATGTCAGCCATGCCTGTATCCAAGGCATCCAAAGCACCATCGTCAAAACCAATATGTCCTGACATATCTGTGTCAACATCTAGCATGAGCGAATCCAAGAATGACTGCATGATCGCTGACTCATCAACATCTAAATCAGTCATCCTATCAACCAAGGATGTATCTAGATGTGCATCCTCAGAGCTAGTATGCTCTGGTATACACTGTGTACCATGAGAGCAATCATGCTCTACCACACCAAGTGTATGCTCATGCTCCAAATGAGCTAACTACACAACATCAACACCAAGATCAAACTGATGATCACACTCTAAATGAGTATCATCATAATGCTCTACATGAGCATCCACATCATGCTCTAAAGCATCCAAATGATCATACAAAGTGTGCTCCATAAGAGCATCCACATGATCAACCAAACCATGCTCTACATAAGCATCATGAGCATCCAAAGCATGCTCTATACATACATCCATCTGAGCATCTGAATCCTGCCATACATGTGCATCGAAAATGTCACTAGACCTATCTCTAGGTAGACGAAATGAGACATGACGAGTCTCATATCGCACATAAGGCTGAACTCCCACTGAGACGAGACTGTCTCTCACATGAAGTACATGCAGTGGATACCTGTGCCCAATCCTAGCACCTCTCACAAGCATAAGCTGTCCCAACTACAACTGAAAATGATGCTCACCAAGGAATGCATAATATCTGATCTCCTGTAACTGGGTAACTGAAATCAAGCTCATAGGGAATGAAGGCACATAACGTACATGTCTGAGTATAAGTGATGCTCCACTAGGTAGCATAATGCATATATCTCCTGCACCCTCAATGTCATATGCCATACCATCAGGCATGTGCACACATCCACGACTCTCACCTGAGAATCGAGAAAACCACTCACGATGTAGAGTAACATGAAAAATGGCTAATGCATCAAGCAACCAAGCCATATGTGTGCTATCCAATGAACAAGAGGAATCCTGAGATGAACCATAGGAGAAAGTGATATCACCATCACTAGCATAATCAACTACCATAGACTCTCCTTAAACCACTACCTGACCTGCATCACGTGCATATCTCTGACGTCGTCGTCGCATCCGCCTGAAGCAACGCCGTCGAGTATGGCCATCATGGCCACAGTGCCAACATCGAAGTCATCGATGTGATCTATGTTTCACATGAGTCAATGGACTCGCATACATATCATGTAGTCTCTGCCATAATGCACTACTCGTCTCCTCATACATAACAGACTCATATATAGAATCCACAAGCTGTAATCGGATAGTGGAGCTGGCCAATGCATCCATATCCATCCATACGTGGTCGGGCATGTCACGAGGCCTCTATGCATCTCTATGCACATACATGTGTAACCCTGCACGAACCAATGTATGTCACATCTGAGCTTTCCATCTCGGAAAGTCAGTGCCATCAAATCGAGAAGACACCATGCTGGCAATCCAAGAGACTAGCAATGTAATAAGAGACTAGAAATAATACTCTATCCTCAATAGGATCACACCTGCATATCCATATGCATAACTCATATCATAATTGTATCGCTGGAGAAGAAACCATGTGAATCGCCAATCACGTAACCATGCATCTAGTATGCACATAAAACCATGAACATAAGTCCTGCTCACCAACTCTCCAAACTAATCAAGTAGATGTGAAAGAATCCTGGGAAAAATTCGACAAAGTATCCCCTGTAAACTGAGCAATCAAACAAGATAACCAATAACCAAAGAACAATAAGTAACCTGTCACCACCTGTCAGTGATCCAAGCAAGGATAATGGCAACTACATATGCCAAAAACTAATAGCAACACATGCAAATACAATGATGATGTATCTCCCACTCAAGAATGAATCCTGCAAGATAGTCCAACCTGTCACAAATAATGTGTGACCAAGTCCAAGTGAATGGAGATAGTCAATGATCCAAAGCTATCACACAAGCTTCAAGATCCACTAGAGCTCTCTTCTAGCATAAAAGCCGATGAAATTTCGGCAGTATCTCCTCTGTAAAATGGACTCTAGAACCAAAATAACCATGTGGGAATCACCATCCACAACATCAAATCAATGAACATTTGCTAATAGAATAGCAAATCAAGGTGACAAACAAGTGTGTAATTGAGGCTCCAATCTGGATCATGTACCTGCAAAGAAAACAAAGATACAAGTACCAACTAAGATCCAATCAATCTCTCATATAATGATGTGCAATCGAAAAGTAAATCCATAACCAAGTGGCATAAGCAAGATATAGACCACAATGCCACTATACATCCATGATCGAACTCATGATGACATAAACCTCAAAAAAGAGTATACCACAATGTCATCTTACATATCAAATACGTGACAAGATCATGCTCTACTCTCATATGGAGGAGCTACCACAGTGATCATACATGTACAATGCCTTGAAGCTCTAAAAATAGGAGCTTGCACACCAAAAAATTCTCTCTCAAAGAAGTTCCAAAGCCAATTCAACCTCCAAGAGTAATTAAGGTTCGTTTGACAAAAATTTTCTGCTCTATGTTTTGCTGTTTCAGTGGTGAGAGCCTCTGAATCTGAACTTTTGGTCTTCAACAAACTTCAAGATCTGAGTCTTGGCTACATGACGAGATAAAGAACACCTAAATCGGAGGTAGGTAGCTCAAGATATGCTCAAAACAAGCACCTGCTGTCAATTTCACTATCACCTGTAATACTACTACTCTGTATTTTGCAGTTTCGATGACATTTCACCGAGAATCTGAATCTGAGTTCTTCTACAAAGTTGTAGCTATTTTTCCAAGCTACGAGCAGCAAGTTGAATCATTGCATTCCGAGTTGTAGAACTGAAGTTATGACAAAAAAACCGACCTATTATCTTACTCAATGTAGATTCGCCTTCTACAATTCTCTGCGTTTTTTGAATTTTTGGCACTTTAGAAGTCCGAACCAGGTTCTGCGCCCTTCTGTGAAATTGTAGCTCTCTATGTTAGCTACGCACAGAACTTTAGAACGCATCAATCCGAGTTTCCTAACTCAAGTTATGACCGAAATACTGAACAGCTTTCAAGAGATGCCGACCTGCACTTCTACCTCTTCTGACCTAAGCTTCCATTGAAGCTTCTTACACAACAGCCTTTAGCATGCTCTGATACCAGTGAAGGGCTTTGGTGTGCAGAACAAGAGGAGGAAGGAGGAGATGGAGGGAGAGAGAAGAGAGGACAAACGCGCGGACATGCGTGGGAGCCTCGAAACCCACATAATGAACTCTCGTGAGTCAATGCTTTATATATGATGTATATATATGAATATGGGAGTAAGGTCACATGACCCTTACATCCCCAACAGGGTAGCCCCTCACGATATCCACCACAGATCGTGTTTTCTTCCACTGCTTAATATTGAAGGAACTTTCTTGCAATGTAGGAATGTACTCACCTTTCCAATGTAATCCAACTCCTTTTTCTACCTCTGCTCACGCTCCTTGCTCCACACACCTTGTTTTCGTACTCTCGCAATACCTGTAGTTTGATCTATCTCTCTCTCTCTCTCGATACTTGCTTGGAGACAAGTGAATTGTAGAAGATTTGTTTTTTGGTTTTTATACTTTTAAAAAAATCCCTAACTAAAAAGACTAACAAGAACAAGGTTTGAAAGCTACTCTATCTTCCTAGCCTACTCCAAATCACGTCTCTACTCACTTCCCTAGATTATCAACTCACTACACACACTCCAAGAGTGAGAAGTAGTAAGTGCAAATGAGAGTGAATTACCAAAGAAGAGACGTTCACAAGTCCTCTACTCACTTCAATGCTAAGAGCTATTTACCATCACATGAATGCCTCGGTTTGATTCGAGATTCCCCAGCGATGGCGCCAAAAACCGTGTGTACCTAAGTACCAACTTAGGGACTTGTGGAGAAAGAGACTATACCTCAATCCCCCTCAAGTGCATATAGTTGGGATTCATGCTTTATTTATCAATCCGAGGAGTATCAAAACCTAGCCGAGTGTATGAAGACATGCATTCAAATGATGATCAATGCAAGTGAGCTTTTAAAGAGTGCAAATAAGTCTAAATCTATTCCAAACAAGTTTGAGGGATCCGTTGAGATGTCACGACACTTGGAGCAGTAGTCAATAGTAAATCGAGCTTTTCTCTCAGCTCCGAACTCCGAATATAGTCAATAGTAGGTTCCTTTCAAAGCGCACGCTTTTACGCATCCAACGGTGGTGTTGCTCTAGCACAATGGTGAGAACCACGTTAAGAAGCTCCACCTCCTTAATGTCAATCCGCGGAAGAGATAAGAGTGATATGAAGATCGTGAATGTGATGAAGTGAGAATGAAGGTGAGAAGCATAGAGATGCACACACACACACACACACACACACACAATACAAAGAGACAAGCAAGACACAATGGAAGGTGAGAAATCAACTCTATTACTCAAGAACACTCTTACAAGCTCAAAATAGCTCTAAGCTCTTCTCTACTCACACAAGCTAACACTAACTAACCTCAAAAATGAGCTCTCTAGCTCTTTTTATAGTTTCTAGACTAGTTTTGACCGGTTTCACATATAGTGACCGGCATAGTTAAAAAATAGGTCCTATGCGCTATTTGAGAGGGTAAACGGTGTCTAAAAATAACCAAAATTGATACGCTCATTCTACCTAAGCTCCTCAAGCTCGAGGACTCCTCGGCTTGCACAAAATGGAGCTATGGATTACAAAAAAGGGTTTTTCTATGTTACATATGTTACAATAGTGATGAAAATCACTGTTGGAGGTTTTGAAAAGTATTTTAAAACATAATTCTTTTGAAAAAAGATCCGACTGACTCCCTACTCTGTCTTTACATGCTTCCGTGTCTTCTATGCCTCTGGCTACTGCCAACACCCCCCTCCCTCTCGCTTTTGTCGTCCTCGACAGAACCTTGTTGTGCGGTCTGTCGGATGTAGTTCTGTAGTAGTTCCTGAGCAAGGGTGTGTTCTGATATTCGAATGCCTCGGGCCAAATCTGCCTCGAGTTTCTCCCAATCAATTGGTTGCGGTTCATCGGGTGGCGGGAGTCAATAATGTGTGGAATATACCATCTGTTCACAGGCGAATAAGTGTAAGAGGTGGGTGGGTCTGCTGATGAACACTTCTGAATGGTATTCCAAAAAACCGGTTGTGAACATCTCTTCGAAAGTCTGCTTGTAGCACGCCGGTAAATATTTAATTTTGCAATGCTATGCATAACACACCCGTAGCGATGGCGTTGTACTCATATCATATGCAAGATCTAGATTGCCATGCTCGAAGCCCGGGGTGTTTACATGAGGTGCCTTTACACGACGGAAGACTTTGAAAACCATCTGCATCATGTCAAAGATTTTGACAGTTATGTGCGCTGCTATATCGTCCATGTGTTTTTTCAAGCGAGGGAGCCAGTGACGAATCGTGGCCATCATGTATCCCACTGTCGCTAGTTCTATGGGTGGCTTGAAATATGGGTAATTTAACCAATCCTGGCACTACTTGTTGTTCTGTACTTTAATAGCAAATGTTGTCCAAGAGCGACGACGTGGCACTCGTCCCAACATGGGTTGTATTTCAAATGTAGTGGTGCCTTTACCCAAGTACTCATCATCTCAGGATATTCTTGTAAAAGATCTTTACTCCACTCTGGTTGATAAATCTCGCCTTGTTGTGCATCCAGTGGCAAATCATCAGGCTCAAACTGAGTAGCGTGAGATGGTTTCTTGCCTGTTTCTTTCTCTATGGCCAACTGATGCTCGGCCATTAGCATTAAATACGGTTTGCACTGTAGCTCATGCCCTGATATGTATCTGCGAGGGGCCAAGTGAGCGAAGTAGGGCGACTGTAAAATTGTTTCCTCAATCATAGCCATTGCGTGCAGCTGCACCTCTACTCTTGCTGAGTGGGTGGTTCCAAGCTCTTCCACTGTCTTCATCCATGCGGGGGTTGGAAGTTCATAAGTCATCTAGCCTTCAGCCGTGACTCGTCTTCTTGGGATGGGTTGTGGCTCGTAGGCTTCTTCAAAGGTTTCCTCCACCGGAATGGGTACATTTTCTTCATCGGCTCATAATGCATTGAGTTCCTCTAGGATGTCAGGAGAAGGGTCCGCAGGAGCTGGTAATCCTTGGGTTGCTGGTAGTCCTTGTGTTGCTGGTGCTCTGAGCTGGAGTAGTTTATGATCTTCCTTTAGCTTTTGATATTCTTCGTTCATTCGATCGTATTCGTCGAGCAATTTGATGTGATCATCGAGCAACATTTTCATTGATTCGGAGGGCACTGCTTTGAACCAGCTAGGACTTAATGGTTGGTCTGGGTTATCGAGAGCAGCTTCTAAATTTTCTCTGTTCTGCTCTTGTAGCCGCTGGTTCTCTTCCTTTGCTGTTGCTAGGTGTCTTCTGAGTAAGCCCATGTTCTGTGTAAACGTCGCATTGCGAACTGTCTGGGCCCTTAACAAATTGTGAAGATCAGCATTGGCCTCTTTGGCTTTCTCTTCACTTTCTAGTTCCAGCTTGTGATAAGCCTCGCATAGTTCTTGATATTAGGTGTTCAGTGAGGCATTCTCAATAGACAATGAGTTAAGCTGCGATTGTAGATCATTCATTGTCTTTTGCAGCGCTTGATAATTCGTTCCTAAAGATGTAAACTCATTGCGCACTTGAGTCATACATGTAAACATCTGTTGAAATGCCGCATCGATGGTGGGTGATAAGATTAGTGATGTGCTAAGTGCAGATGCAGTTGCAGTGTGAGTGGGTGTTGATGCAAGGGTAAGGGAAAAGGGCGTGGGAAAGTGGATGCTGTGGTGATTGTGGAAAATTGTGGTGTGCTTAAATATTGTGGTGCCACAAATGAAGTGAGTGGAGGTGCAGTGGGGGGTGATAGATCCATATCGCTGGATGTGGTGTCGAGTGCGGTGACTGTGAATAGTGGTGTGATCGTGGGTAAGTGTGTGGGTGTAAATATAGGATTTACAAAGGTTGAGGAGTAATTTACAGAGGGGTTGTCTTGGACGGCTTGGTGGAAAGGGGAAAGAGGAGTTACGGTGGGTCGGGGAGGTGAGACTGGGGAGAAGGTTAATGGAGGTGGGAATGGGAAAAGGGGTCTTGGAGGTGTGGGTAAGGATGGAAAAGATGGATGGAGAAATGGGTTGGATAGAAAGGTGGATGTGTTAGGGGGTAGACTAGGTTGAGTGGGTGCGGGAATTGTGGGATGAATGGGCGTAAAGACGACTTTTGCTACTCCACCGGAGAAGGAAGATGTAGATTTGGGAGAAGGGGGATGTATGAGGGAGACTGGATGGATGGGAGGTGATGGAGGAGCGGTTGGGGTGGTCGGTACTTTGACGACTGTGGTGGTATGTACAGCGGTAGTACGGGGTGGGGAGTCAACGATAATGGTGTCTTCTGCCAATGAGCTTTCAGGGACAAGACGTGCTTCCCTGGCCTGTTCTGAAGACTGACCGCCGGTGGGTACCCAAATGTATTCACCAAGTTGGTTAGTAGGCGGATTCTGCGGGGGTCATACTGCGGTAGCGGTTTTCTCTGCAAATATCTTAAGGCTTCAGTGGGTCCAACTGATTTGACAAGCTCTCTGAAACCTCGGATGTATACTTCTTCGGACCCGCCCGAGACAAGCTCCTGTTCTATAAGTGTTTGGCTCTCTTCGTCAGTCAACTTCTTGCGCACCCAAACCTTTTCCATAGTACGGTATAACTTTTTCATGGCCAGTGTATAAGCTGCTGCTTCGAAGGTTTCCTCTTCGTGTGTGCTCGTGTCACCTTGGGTGTCCGTTTTTTGTCCTTATTCGTCTGTTTGCACATGTTCTTGGGATTCATGAGTTCCCTGATTGGCTTCGTCGTCGCCTTCATCTTCATCGGTTTCTGTTCTTTCTTCCTCGGAACTAGACACTACTTGTGCTTGTGGTTGATCTCGCGGTGTGGTAGGGTAGCTGGGCCTTTCATATCCCTGAGAGAAGATCTGGCCTTCTGAAAACTGAAATTCACTTGAAAATACGTCCTGCATCTCAAAATCAAAAGTGGTGCTTGCTTGTTCTGTTTCTAAATGGGGTATCGGGAAAGAGAAAGCTTCCGCACCAATAGTGGTGGGAACTTCTGTTGTAGTGGTGGTAGGTCCTGGGACTGTGGTTGCTTGAGTAGTGACTGTGCTGGTAGTGCCCCGTTACAACTGGTCTTGATAACCTTATGCGAATAGGTTGTACTATGGGGGTGGCTTCTGTCGGAGACTACTCTAGAGATGGTTGTGGTGAGGGTGATTCTGGCACTTGAAGGCAGGGGATAGTTCCTCTCATTCGCTTTCCTGCTCTTCCTTTGCTAGCCTTCCTAGCTTTCTTTGTTGTTCCCTTGAAGGCTTTCAACTCCTCACTTGTCATTGCTCACTCGATAGGTAAATCGTAAGCTAAGCACATATATATAATGCGCGTGAGGGTGCAACATCCATTGATGACCTTCTTTCTTTCCCATCTATGTTGTGCTAAATACATCTGATCAATGATCCAACTAGCTAGATCAACTGTCTGGGGTCCCATACATGATAATTACAAACCAAAGCATATTCGTTTGTGAGGCATTGTGAATCTGTCCTGAGCGGGGAAAGCAAAATGCTGCATGCATATCCGTAGTGGCTTTGAAAGCTCAGGTGTGATCGCTGAAATCTCTTCCCACTTAGTGATGTCCCCACATTTCATAGGGTCTGTAACTAACCTTTCTCGCTCTGTGGGCATGTGGGTTCCATGAATCTTGATGGCAGCTCGAATCAGATCTTTAGAAAGATAAAATCTTTTATATGGTGGATCGTTCACTAAGGATGGCAAAATGAAGGTGCCTGGCAGGTCCTTATTCTCTGAAGCTATCAAAGTGGTGATTAAATAATAGCATCGATAGAAGTCAGGTTTAGGCAAAGGGTCACTGAAATACTCTATGAAGCCGGCTCTTGCCCAAACATGTGCTAAGTCTTGTGTGTTCTGTAGCCCTTCGAACTCTCTTGAGAAGAATTGATATTTTCCCCATGTACGGTCATCAAAAGTCAAATTAGCCTCAAATATAAACTCAGCATCCGCCAATGGTCCTCCCAGCCCTTGAAACCAATGAGAATTGCGATGAATCTTCTCAGTATACCCTCTAGGAGGACCGTCAATAGGCATGGGCTTGGGAAACCTTGAAATTCTGGCGGTGGAGCCGTCGGATGGGACTTTGCGAGTAAAATACCGATAGGTGCTATAGGTGCGCTGGGGCCTGCTTCTGATGGTCCTTCTTTGGTTTGCATGATGATTGTCATGCTAATGGAAAAGATCTGCTACAAAAGATTAGCACATTAGTATGGAAATTAATTATGATCCCATTAAGGTGAGACCGCAATCTCTTTCCATAACCGATGTGTAACCCGTGTAGCCAAGTGTTTTGATGTGATTGATGCAATGCTTCTTGCATAACTAGTGCAGGTCTCTAGACACCTATATGTTTTCAGATATTGCATGCAGTTCTTTGATGAGATGTTATTACAGGTGATGTTGGGTTATAGTGTGTGGATTTATACAAGGTTCAGTCATGAATGAGTTATTACAAGGTTGTAGATTAGTCAGGGTGGTAGTTATGTTAGACAAGGGGTTAGGAGAAGTGTTGAGAGCAGTATGGGCACCCAAGGACTGACTAGACAAAGAAGCCAGCGGAGAGAGTCAGAACAAAGTGAAGGAGTAAGTAGACAAAGTAGTCGACGCAAATCTGGCAGATAGGCCCTTCAACTTTTCCCAAATCTACATCTTGTAACAGTGATTCTTATCACTAACAATCATTGTAAATACCATTTCATATTTTTGTAGCTCCATTTTGTGCAAGCCAAGGAGTCCTTGAGCTTGAGGAGCCTTAGAAGTACCTACATATCAATTTTCGTATTTTTTAGATTTCGTTTGAGCCCTCAAATTGGACCTGGAACCTAATTTTTAACTAGGCCGGACACTAGGTCTGGACAGGGCCAAAACCTAGTCAAAAACTATAAAAAGAGCTAGAGAGCTCATTTTTGAGGTTAGATTGTAATTGAAATGAACTTGTAAGAGCTTTTGAAAGTAATCTAAAGAACTCCATTGATTCTCTCTCTTTGTCTTGCCGTGTGTGCGCGTGTGTGTGTATGTGTGTGCATGCTTGTGTGCTTCTCACTCACGCACTTGTGCCGCCACTTGCTCGAGGTCTTCATACCATCCTCACGTCTTCCCGGATTGACATTAAAGGAGGTGCTACTCATCACTGAGCTACACCAAATTTTGGCGCCATTGCCGGGGATCGAGCTTTGAGGACGAGCGTGTGATGGTAAGACGTAGAGTTGACGCGTTGGAGTTGTAGGTATTTTCTTCACTCACATCGATTTTCTTTTACTTTCTTCACCATCTTCATCACCATCATCATCATCACCATCTCCCACCTCCATCTCCATCATCGCGAAAATTTCAGTTTTTTGACTATACCCCCATCTCCACCTCATTTCCCTCATTTCACTTGTGAGAGAGAGCGAGAGAGCGAATTTGCATGTGCTGTTTTTGCATGTTTTCTGAGCTGTCTTGCAGGTACAGGTCACATCACCATCTCCAGCTTCCCGCGCAGGTACGGAACTCGACGAAACTGTCTCGCAGTCGCCGCCTTCTGTCCATCGCGATTGACAGAAATTTTCACTTGTTGGCAAATCTGAGTGCACCACAGTGGACTAGAGACCCTGCACACCACATTTCCACTAAAATTTTTGAAAATCTTGCAAAATTTCAGTCCATCGCGATTGACAGCCCTGTCCATCGCGATTGACAGCTCAGTCCATCGCGATTGACTGCCAGTCCATCGCGATTGACTCAACCCCCTGTCCATCGCGATTGGCTGAAGTCTCTGTCCATCGCGATTGACTTCCTGTCCATCGCGATTGACTGAACCCCCTGTCCATCGCGACGGACTGCCTGTCCATCGCGATTGACTGAACCCCCTGTCCATCGCGACCGACTGCCTATCCATCGCGATTGACTGAACCCCCTGTCCATCGCGACTGACTGCCTGTCCATCGCGATTGACTGAACCCCCTGTCCATCGCGACCGACTGCCTGTCCATCGCGATTGACTGAACCCCCTGTCCATCGCGACCGACTGCCTGTCCATCGCGATTGACTGAACCCCTTGTCCATCGCGACCGACTGCCTGTCCATCGCGATTGACTGAACCCTCTGTCCATCGCGATTGACTGAGTGTCCATCGCGATTGACAGCCCTATCCATCGCGATTGACAGCCAATTTTAGCCAAATTTTTTTTAAGGATTGTTAATTGAAAAGTTGGGCTAATTTTGGGCACAAATATTATACTTTTGAGCACATGAGGAAGCCTTAGGAAAACAACTTGGGGAAAACCTGTTGCACAGTGATCCTGTTTGAACCCTGTCGTAACCCTAGAACCCTGAACGGTCACAACTTTTTCATACGAGATCCATTTTTTGAGCTCTAGGGCTTGTTGGAAAGCTCGTAGCATATACTACACGCCCTCAACTGTTTTTTATAAAGATAATGCATTGATTTTTAGATAGGGTATTTTGAAGTTGACCATACCCAGGGGGATCAAAGTCAAGGGTCCTTAGGATTGTTTTCTTGAAAATCACTATGCAAGTTTGTGTTTGTGCTACATGAATGAAAATAATTGGTTCTGTCTTTGGAATGTAAATTTCAAAGCTAACTTTGAAACTCTTACAGAGCATCGAGAGGCGTTCTAAGCAAGTGTAAGTGTGAGCTTGGGAACACATTTCCTGGGCACTCAAGGGCAACCGAGCAGGAAACAAAAGGTTGGACACTTTTAACCCCCTCTGTCAATTCATAGCTTAGGCTAAGAACGACGAGAGGTAGGAGTAAGTCAGAGCGACGATAGGCAGTTATCAAGTTGAAGGGCCTATCTGCCAGATTTGCGTCGACTACTTTGTCTACTTACTCCTTCACTTTGTTCTGACTCTCTCCGCTGGCTTCTTTGTCTAGTCAGTCCTTGGGTGCCCATACTACCCATACTGCTCGGCTTGGGTTAACTATCCATATTTTGCTCCACCTCGAGGACCTCCAACCGTAGCCTACATGATATCAACCATTCGGCACTGGTCCGCACGCCTAAATAATGTACCTGATATAGCAGCGAAAATGTGTATGAAGATATTCGAGCTCATGACCATTGTCTTCAAAACCTTTCGGAATGTCCAAGCTCCATACATCTCCGCCCCTGGATTCGCTCAAGGCAACAAGGATCTAGTCTACGACATGAGCCAAACCCCCTCGGTCACTATCATCTTTGCTTGGCATGCACGAATAAAGTACTTGCCCGCATGCTTCAAGCAGACATTTGAGGAAATGTTCTCTACGGGATTCTGGGAATACAATTCCGAAATTTTCATTCCCAGACCCACACACTTGCTACATCTATTCGCAGTAGAACAAGCGATCCATGCAGATCAGTTACGTCTGCCACATCTGGATATTCCAGGACCAATCGATTGGGATCGTATGATGACAGATTTGGCCAGAGGACTACGCATACAAGAACATCAGCTTGCCACTCAGGTTGTGGAATATTACATCCAACACTCCCAGCAACAAGGGTCTGTCAAGGACGACAGACGCGAGAGAGGGGGGGGGTGTTGAGAGTAGTATGGGCACCCAAGGACTGACTAGACAAAGAAGCCAGCGGAGAGAGTCAGAACAAAGTGAAGGAGTAAGTAGACAAAGTAGTCGACGCAAATCTGGCAGATAGGCCCTTCAACTTTTCCCAAATCTACATCTTGTAACAGTGATTCTTATCACTAACAATCATTGTAAATACCATTTCATATTTTTGTAGCTCCATTTTGTGCAAGCCAAGGAGTCCTTGAGCTTGAGGAGCCTTAGAAGTACCTACATATCAATTTTCGTATTTTTTAGATTCCGTTTGAGCCCTCAAATTGGCCCTGGAACCTAATTTTTAGCTAGGCCGAACACTAGGTCTGGACAGGGCCAAAACCTAGTCAAAAACTATAAAAAGAGCTAGAGAGCTCATTTTTGAGGTTAGATTGTAATTGAAATGAACTTGTAAGAGCTTTTGAAAGTAATCTAAAGAACTCCATTGATTCTCTCTCTTTGTCTTGCCGTGTGTGCGCGTGTGTGTGTATGTGTGTGCATGCTTGTGTGCTTCTCACTCACGCACTTGTGCCGCCACTTGGTCGAGGTCTTCATACCATCCTCACGTCTTCCCGGATTGACATTAAAGGAGGTGCTACTCATCACTGAGCTACAAGAAGACTTCTAGATACGTTTCGGTATCCACTTCCTAAGAGTTTGTGATCGGGTGATAGGTCTCTGCAGAGGGACAAAAGATGATATCGGAGTTGGTGGTATGGAGGGCTGAAAAGATTTCCGAAGGGTGTATTTTACATGGCTTGAGGGTTAAACTATAATACATATTTTGGGTACCCAAATTTGCGTGGGTGTGGGTCAATTCATAAGGTACTTCTTGGAGATCCAAATTTGTCAAATAGTCAAACTTGTAGAAGAAGGTCGAGGGGATGTTGGATACTGATTCTACTTTTGCCTTGAATTCTTCTTGTCATTGTCTGTGTTGTTGAAATCAGTCGGTGCTTTCTGTTCTTTTGGCACCCATATTTGTCTTGTGCCACTTGCTTTGTGTTGCTTAGACTGCTTTCCTCTTTGCATCGTCTGATGTTGCCGTTGGTTTGGGTTCCTTCATAGTGGTTGACTCCTTTGTGGTTGAGGTTGAGAGGTTGGATGGACACTCTGCTTTGGAAAAGAAGGGAGGTCCAACACTTGCGAAACCTGCCCATTAGGAAGTGCTCCGTTTTGTACTTTTAATCTAGGCCAGTCCGCAGTAAGTGTGGAAGGATGGACACCGCAGGGTGTTTTGCCCATGTGTCCGCTGATGTAGCCCACCTGACCGCTGATTGTGTCCATTTGACCAAGCGGTTGGGTAATTGCCCCTTCTAATTTGCAGGAAGCCCAAGGGAAAATCCCTTGACGTCCTTCTGATTGATAATTGTCCATCGCCAAGCCCGCATGGGTTGGTGTAGACGTAACGTGACTGATCTGACCAAAGATCTTCCGGTCTTCCGTCGCATGCATTTCATAGGGTCTAGGGCTACAAACCTCAGTCGGAATGCCATTAGGGAAGTCAAGCGGTATCACTCGCTTCTGATCTAAGGTTCCAATCTACAAGGAGCCTTGTCTAAGATTTAGGTCCACTGAGTGATCGTATAGCCAATCTTGGCCAAGGATTAGGGGTTCTATCAGGTCATCATCATGGCACACTAGTAGCTTCACTGTCAAGGTCACTTCGTTTATGAGGAGAGGAAGATCCACCTCACCCATGCAAGGGGTTTCCATGCCTCCTAGCCCTATGAGGTATGCCTCAATTGGCCGCATTTCTATTCCTCAATCCTTATAGTGGGACCATCTAATCGCACTAGTCAAAGCACCTGAATCAATTAAAGCCCTGAGCTCTTGGCAAGGGTTGCCATGCTCTAGCCTGACTGTAATGAATGGTCTCCTGTCCACTATGCTAGGATGAGTGGTTGACTTTACTTGTCACATGGCCATGGGGTATCTGGGTGACGTTTCCAGATGGTTATAATGTTCTCTCCCTAGTCCTTTTCTTCTTAACTTCATGCGCTTAATGCGTTCTATAGCTTCTGCCTGAGCTTCTGCGCGTATTCTATTTTCTTCCTCCTTACACTTCTTTGCCAATGTGAGTCGTCTAAGCATATCCTCAGTAAGAGGTTCTTGGTATAACTTGACTCTACAGCCACTAATGTAATTAGGCATTATATCTCCTTCTAAGGTGGCTAATTATATTGCTCCACTTGTAGAGAGTCTGTTGATGATCATAGGTCCATAACCTCGCTTTTCTAACTTCCGTGCGTGCTGTTTCAGCGTATATACTAGAACTTTCTGTCGCTTCTTTGCCGCGTATATTCTTGCTGTTGCTTTTAGCCTGGTTTCTCCTAATCGTTCCAAGTCCATTATTCTTGCTGATAATTCATGGCCGGTCCATTGATGTTCTTGTGAAAGCTTAAGGGTCGGTATCAAGAAGTCCAAAGGAAGCACAACATTCTGACCAAAAACCATCTGAAAGGGAGTTGCATTGAGTACGGTCTTGTAGGCCACTCGATATGCCCAAACAACGTGGTGTAACTGTTTGTCCCAATCTAAACGTTTGTTGTTCACGAGTTTCGCCAGTACGTTACAAAGGATCTTGTTAGTGCTTTCAGCCTGACCATTGGCCTGAGGATGATATGGTGCGGATTTCTTGTGAATCACCATAAAATCCTGTAACAAATATTCAATGACTTGGTTTAGAAAGTGAGTTCCTCGATCGCTCACTAACTCTATAGGCAATCCATATCTTGTAAAGACATTTTCAAATAAGAATTTTGTAGTCGTGTGTGCATCATTCTTTTTTGTGGCTTTTGCCTCTACCCATTTGGTGAGATAATATGTGGCAACAATAATGTATTCAGCATGTGTTCCTTTTGCAGGGGGGTTAATGGGTCCTACAAACTCTATACCCCATTTAGAAAATGCACGTCCGCTCATCATGGGTTTCAATGGCATTTCATCTCTACGAGTAGGAAACTGAGTTCTTTGGCACACATCACATCTCTTTACATAGGTATGTGCATCCATGTGAAGAGTGGGCCACCATAATCCTGCAAAGAGGATGGCTTTGATTATCCTATCTGGTCCAAAGTGACCTCCTGCAACACCTTGGTGTGCAGTCTCTAGTATGCTCAGATAATCGCTTTCATGAATACACTGTCTTAGGTATCTATCTCGTCCTCTTTTGTATAGATTATCGCCAATAAGTGAATAGTCTTGAGCTTCCTGCTCTAGAATGCGTTGTCGCGCTAAAGTCATCCCTTGAGGGAATGTGTTCGTCCTCAAGTACGTCACTAAAGGTTCACTCTAGTCTGGTGTGAGAGACACGTGATATAATGTAGCATGTTCTACTGGTGGTCTTTCACAACAAACAGGGCATTCTTTACACAACTTGTAGACATCTGCTTCCATCGTAGGCCAATATACTCCTAGTCTGTGCAGAGTCTGCAATGTACGATGTTTTGAGTGATGTTGCTTTAATGCACCTATGTGTGCTAATTGCAACCAATTCGCATGTTCTGATTCATCTACACAACAAGCAAGAATCTTTTGATTATCCTGTTTATATATGCTTCCTGCTATGATTTGGTATCTTTGAGACTTGGTAATCTCTCCTTCCTGGATCTTTATCCTAGGATTTTTGGGCCTGTACTTCTTTTACATTAGTTGGTTTAGGTAATTCTGCAATTACTTTCACCTTTTCTTCGTCTATAGAAATCCCATTCTTTGACATAATGTGTCCTAGAATTTTGCCGTGTCTGACCATGAAAACACATTTTTCTGGGTTCAAACAAACCTAATATTCTCGACATTTGTCAAATATTTGTCTTAACTCAGGGATATGTTTCTGTCTTATATTCGAATGAGCACATAAGTCATCGACATAAACTTCCAAATTCTTGCGTAAGAATTCCTTGAAAACATGACACATGAGTCGCTGGAAAGTGGCGGGTGCATTTGTTAAGCCAAATGGCATCACACAAAATGCAAATATGCCCCATTGAGTGGCAAAAGCCATCTTGTGTTGGTCTTCTGGAGCAATGGCTACTTGATTATAGCCTGAAAAACCATCAAGAAAGCTGTAAACTTCCTTGCCCGCAACTCTTTCCAATAAGTGTTCTGTGATAGGAAGAGGATAACTGTCTCTAATTGTGGCGGCATTAACTTTCTTAAGGTTATTACACACAAGCAATTTTCCATTTTTCTTGGGCACCACCATAATGGGGGATACCCATTCGGTATGCTCAATTTCGTAAATAAATCCTGCTTCTATCAAACGATCTATCTCCTCTTTAATTTTTGCAGTGTAATTATCATTGTACGTGTATGGTTTCTGTTTTGTAGGTTTTGCATCTGGAGTCATAGGGATTCTATGAGAACATATATCTGGGTCTACTCCTTTCAAATCTTTGTAACTCCACGCAAAAACATCTCTATATTCGCGCAATAGGGCAACTAATTCTTCTTCTTCTTCAGTCGTCAAATCATGCCCAATGTATGTACACTTTTCTTCTTCTCCTTCTATGGCTACTATGATTTTCTTGGTTTTCTCTCAGTTATCATATACTTCTCCCACTTCAACTTTTCTGTTAGGCATTCGTACCATTATTCGTCTATCTTCTATTTCATATTTCTTGAAGTTCTCGGGAACCTCAAACAAGGATTCTTCTTCTTCTGGCATGGTTTCTTTCTTCTTTCTTTTCTTGCCTTCACTCTTGCTAGTCACTTGAGTGGCTATTTTCACATCATTCATAACTTCTTCCTGTTTCTGAGGGTGAGTTTCTACTTCGTAAAAATATTCTTCTTCTGATGCAAAGGGTGGGTCCATGATAATTGATTCTAAATCAAAGTCACTTGCATCCTCAAATGCATTAGTGCTAGGTTCACATTCTTCTAAAAGTCAATCACACATGATTGGCTCTATCGTGAAAACTGAAATGTCATAGCCATCATCGTCACAGTGGGGTGTCCATTGTTCTTCATTGATGGCTACATCCATGGTTGCTAGGATTTCTGCCCAACCATGGGGTTAGAATTCTTCATCTGGGAATACTACTGGTGTGTAAGCTGGGTCTTGAAGGGTTCGTGGATGTTGTTCTGCACCTAAAGTCCTGGCTTCTAACCTTTCTTCCTCTTGTTTTGCTACTTTACACATCCATAAGTGAGTGTCCTTGTGTAACCATGAGGGGTCTGACTCTAAAGAGTGTACCGATTCTGTTTCTACTGGTGTCTTATGGATGGTATTCCATTGTATTGGGGGTACATCTCGATGTGAATAGTCTTTAAGATTGACTTTAGTAGTCACTCCTAGATGTTGCAAGTACAAAGAATTAGTTCCCCAATCTTGTACAATTTGCAACTGACGCATGAATGGTCATCCCAATATCATCTTGTAAGCATGATTTTTACTAAAAATTACAAATGGCAAAGGTATGCTCAAACTCCACACCACAAGTGGTGAGAGATATGCCTTCTAGTAAGCCTAATGGTTTTTCTATGTGTCCATCAACCATTTGTAGCTTCATCCTGGTAGGTCTGAGTGTTGGCTTACCCCAACGTTTCCATAAAGCGGTGGTAGCGATGGCTACTCCGGCTCCTGAATCGAAGATGGCTTTCGTGGTGTAGCCCTAATGGGTTATTGGAAGATAAGTGTTACCTTCCTCTCCTTCACTTACATCTCCGATCTTTTCTACGGGTATCTCTGGTACCTTCTTATGTGATCCTATCTGAGAGGAAGTTGTAGCAAGCTCAGGGAATTGATTTGCTACATGTTTCCACAGTTCTGGTTTAACCTTTAATAACTCCTCTAGAGTGAGATTACACTGTACTTTAGTGTTCTTGATCACTTCCGTGTTTCTAGGGATCACTGATTCTTCATTCCTCACTATTATCGTGGGTGCTCTCATACTAATAGACTTTGCTTCCCAAGGTCCTGTGAACTGAGGTAATTCATGCAAAGAATTAGATTCAAAACCTGTATGTTCACTTAGTTGTTCTTCCTCTACATCATCGTAAATAGAGGGGATATCTTGGGGAAATTGCTCTTGCAAGTCGTCTATTTCATGAATAGGAGGATGGGTTCCTTGTTCTTTTCTCCACTTCTCTTCTTGGATTTCTCTCAAAAATTCATGTGAATATCTATGTATAGAAGACAGGTTGTCTTCCCCTTCTATGTTTGGCACTTGAGATAAGGATGGTGTATTCCTTTCCTGTGTCTCTGGGATGATAGGATTTCTATACTCATCCTTTTTCTCTCTGCTTTCTATCAAGTATTCGAGCCTCTCCATCAATCCTTGAAAATGTAATTCCGGTTTTGCCATGTTATTCCAATTAAGATATCTAGAGGCTTCGAACAAAGCTTGTGCTAATTCTACCATCTTCATGCAAAGTTTAGTTCTCTCAATTTCTAGATCAGCTCGTGGGTAGTTATTACTCATTTCAGCTACCTGAGGTCCCTCTTTTAATCTAGCCTGATATGCACGAAACATCATGTCTAGATTTTCTGGTATGGATTCTGCTAAAACTGATCCTGATTTTTGCGCTAGGTTCTCTTGATTCAATTCTTGTGAAGTCAACTCTAGGATTTTGGCTCTCGAATCTTTTAAACTTCCTTCCAACTTAGTTATCTTTTTACTCCACTTTCTCTTGATTCTTTCTTTGGAATCTTTCCAAGATTTCGTCTTTTTACTACTAGATTCTGCGACTTCACTACTTCCGGCTACTTTCTCCTGATTAAGCTGTTGGTTCTGTAAGAGTGCCTGGGCTCTTGTTATAGCTTGGATAGGCACGTATGTAGGGTTGGATCCATCTGCGCTGTGCACAATACCTATCACGTTGATTGGTGTCACATTTGAAGCGTTAACTGGGTTCTTAGGACAATCTTTGATTATGTGCTCTTTACCACAATCGGCACAAAAGCCTTGTATGTTATAGTTCTGTGATTGCCCTGCTATCGGAGGATGTGGACAATCCTTTATGAAGTGATCTCCTTGGCACCTAAAGCATGGTCCTCTAGGGCCCTGTGGTCTTTGCTGTCTCAATTGGGGCCGTGGATTTGGGTTTGTGTACATCACATTAGCGTATTCGGGCTCCCAACTCGGTCCCACTGGTGGACTATCATAATGATATGTTTCCACGTGTTCTGGTGACTTCGTGTAATAAGCGGGTGGACTATCTATATGAATTGAGTCAAAATTGTTTGAGTTTGGGTCACTCTCTGTGATCAAAGGTGAAGAAGGCACTAAGGCCCTACTTAGGTTCTCTTCTGTAGCAGCATATTTGACAGAGATGACATTCGCTGGGTGGGGTGGCTGCTGAGCTAAGACACGTTGAGGTCTTTGTTGAGCCTGATAAGGGTAATTTTGAGGAGGCCTATAGTAATGAGGCTGAGCATTGTATTGGCCTTGATACCTACCTGGCTGCGGGTATGCTTGCGGGTAGTTCTGTCTCACTACTTGTTTGTTATAAGGGCAGTCTTGAGCCGTGTGATTTGTGTATCTTCTCTCAATTGTACAGTATTGGCCACTAGGGTTGACTTGCAGTTGTGTTGCATTGGGGCACACATTTGCCAAATGATTTCCACCACAGGTGTAACAACGTACGTTAGTTGTTAACTTGGGCACCTGTTTACTAGAAACTCCTAGTTTCTGGGCCACTTTTTCTGCTAGGTCCTCTATCAAGTTAGACAATTTTGTGGATGCTAGAGAAGAACAGTCCGAGTCCTTGTAGAATTTTGAGAGTTCCAACTCTTCTCCTAAGTTGTCCTCAATGTCTATACATATTTTTACACACTGCTCTAGCGTTCTGGGTTCTTTTAAGTACACATAGGAGCGTAGTTTAGAGCTCAACAAGCCGTCTAGATATAATGACACTTGCTTGGCTTGTGAGGGTAGCTCTTGCATAGGACACCTCTCAACATATTGTCTAAACCTACGTCCTGCCAGTCTAACTGTTTCCTGAGGGGTCTGTTTGAAGCTATGAATCAACGAAGACGTGTCATGTCTAATCCCACTTTTAGAGAATTCAGTGATGAATGACTCTAAAAAGTGATGGATGTCTCTAAATTGCCTCTGTTGCAAAGGTTGGAACCAAGTTAAAGCTGTGTTCTTTAATTTTAGTCCAAATGCATTATATTGCGTGAACATGTCTTCGACTTGTTCGGCTTGTAGCACTTGCTTAAATTCCGCTACATGGTCATAGGGATCTCCTGTCCCATCAAAATAATTTTTCATGGACTTAACTAACTGAGTGGGTCTTAATATTCTTGCATGTTCACGTGGTCTAGGTAGAGGAAAATCATCTCTACCACCTGGTATTCCATGATCTCTTTGTCTATCCGCTTTGTCCGTGTTTATGGTGGTTCTATCTCTTCCTATGGGATGAGTGAATCTTACTTCCGGTCTTTCTGTATTCTTCTCTCTTTGCATTTCATGGGCTGAGGATGTTCCAGCCCCTTGTTGGTTCACATTTACGTTTGTTCGAGATGGAGGGAAGACCAAATCACCTCTCCATGTGTATGTGTTTCTAGCGTGGTCAGGTACCACAAAGACTCTTTCTGAAGTCTCATCCAAGTATACAACCTTTCCAGGTGTATCCAGGTCCTTGAACTGGTAGATTATAATGGAGCCTACCTTGCTAGGTTGTTCCGTTCTGTACCTTCAAAATGCTTCGTCTGTTTCTTTATTTACAAACAACTCTATGCTTCTGTTATCCTGAGGGGTCCAATATGGAACTAGTACTCATGTCAGTACAGATTTCCCTCTAGGTGTTCTTGGTTCTTCTAATGGTTTCTTTCCTTGAGATCTCGCTTTCGTCTCTAACTGAATCGCGCCAAATTCATTTGTATTGTTTGGCTGCGTACGTAAGATGTACATCGTTCCTTCCTTGTCTATGTACGCATCTCTCTCGAATTTCACCACTGGACATTCCAATCCAATGGGTTGATCGGGGTTGTGCATTTGCACCACTTGTCTTCGCAAACCATCCTCATAGATGCGAGCACCTAAGCAGTTGGTTCGGAGAAACTCTAGTTGAGTCTTATAGGGTCCTTCAGGTCTTTCTAAATATGCAACATTTGACCCTCCTTCTGGTCTTTCTATGCTAAATGCCATTTCTGATTCGCTAGTATCTGAGCTCTCGTAGGGATAACTAGTGTTCAATTGTTGAGCCCACGATCGTGCAATAGTTCCTACACTTGCCTCTGATGATCTAAGGCTTTGTCGGCCTGACTTACCTATGTGTTTGCCCGATCTAAGGCTCATTAATTTTCTTCCTTGCACGCTCAGTACACTCTCAGATCGACAATGATTCTTTGATCTTTACTTGATTCTTTTTAAAATTCTTTAGATTCTTGTCTTGATGTATGCGTCAGGAATTCGACTTTCTGTGGTACTTTGAGTTCTCGTTCCATTAGACTTAGGTTCTTTCCTTTAGGTTTTCGTATTACACACCTTTACTTTAGTCTTGAACTTGATAAATTTAATTCTCTTGAGCTTGAGGCGTTCCTATCTGTTGGAGATAAACGTCTGCGGAAGCACGCGAACAACACAAGGAAGAAGAAGAAGCTTGGAGCACAAACACACAATACTGAATGTATTACTAGAGAATGTAAAAAGATAAGTAGCCCATTAGGGCAATAGGCGTATATACAAGCCGGGGGGAAAAAACCTCCTAAAGAGGGAAAAAAGTGCCCCGGCGGTCCTAGTGTGTTCACACACATCATTACCTAAATATATCAACAAATCCCCCTTGGGACTGATGCGGTGAACAAGGAGCTGGCACTCATGTATAAGGAAGTGCCAAGCTATGTGGAAATCACTCCACAAAAGAAAGTAAGCCCAAAGCTTTGCGGAAAGCTTCAAACTTCTCCCTAGGCAGAGCCTTCGTGAAAAGGTCTGCAATGTTCTCCTGTGTGGGCACATATGCCAAGCTGATCTCCCCAGCAGAGAACCTCTCCCTGACATAGTGATAATGCACCTCAATGTGCTTAGTGCGAGCATGGAACATAGGGTTCCTCGCAACTGCCAATGCACTCTGACTGTCAGTGAAGATGGTGGTGGCAAAAGACTGGCCAACACTCAAATCAGCCATAAGGCATCTGAGCCACACACACTCAACAGTCGCTGTGAAAGCTGCCCTATACTCAGCCTCACAACTGGAAGTGGCCACAATAGGCTGCTTCTTGCTCAACCAAGATATACATGAGCTACCAAGCATGAAGCAAAAACCACTGGTGGACACACGAGTGTCATAGCAACCAGCCCAATCTGAGTCAGAAAAAGCATGCAAATCTGGCGGTAGTGATCCCCCCTTGGGATAAAACAACCCAAGTAGCCGAGTACCACTCAAGTAGCGAAAGATGCGCTTAACCACCTTCCAATGCGTGACTCCTGGGCAATGCATAAACCTGCTCATCTGTGAGACAACAAACTGAATATCTGGCCGAGTAATGCATAAGTAAATCAAGCATCCAACAGCCTGCTGATAGAGAACAACATCAAATGCATCTCCAGCATCATGAAGACTCAATCATAAACCTGTCTCCATAGGAGTGGCAATAGGCTTACAGTCTTCAAGGCCAAAACGCTGCAATAATGTGTCAATATATTTCGTTTGACACAAAGCCATTCCACCATCAACTTGCATAAACTGAATGCCCAAATAGTGATGCAAATGCCCCAAATCAGACATCTCAAATGAGGCATGCAAATCAGCTTTGAAATCAGCAATATGCTTCTCAATAGGACCAGTGAGCAGCATGTCATCAACGTAGACAACAATGATCAGAAGCACATCATTAGCATGCTTAACATATAAGGTGCTTTCAGTTGGACTGTTCACAAAACCATGTGCAACCAGATAGGCATGTATCTTCTCATACCAAGCACGTGATGCTTGCTTTAAACCATATAATGCCTTCTTTAACCTGCACACCTGGTTTTCATGCCCTTTCTGCACAAAGCCACGGGGCTGAAAAACATACACTTCTTCATGTAAGTCACCATTCAGAAATGTTGTTTTAATGTCCAACTGATGTACATTCCAACCATGATGGGCGGCAAGTGCACAAATGCTCCGAATAGTAGTCATACGGCATGTAGGTGCAAAGGTCTCATCAAAATCAATGCCTCTTTCCTGCGCATAACCCTTTGCAACAAGCCTAGCCTTATACCTGTCAACTGTACCATCAGGTTTACGCTTCAGCTTGTATACCCACTTAGTGCCAATGGCCTTCTTGCCAGGAGGCAAGTCACATAAAGACCATGTACCATTCTTCATTATAACATCATATTCAGATTGCATGGCAGCCATTCAATTTTCTGAATTCTGTGCTTCATCAAAAGAAACAGGCTCATTCTCATCACAGAGACTAGACGCAGCCATGGCATAGCAATCTGATGCAAAGGAGGCACTATGAGAGCCTGAACGAGTACGATATGACAAAGGTGCATCTAATTTGTTGTCACGCAAAGTCTGCACCAGCCATTTTGGCATAGTTTTTGCCTGCTCAATATCAGCTCTCTCATCAACAAGTGCATCATGTAAATCTGCATCAGAAATAGAATTATCTGCATCATCATATGAAACCTGCAAGGGCTGAGAAGTTGCCTCATTAGGACTAGCACTAGATTGTCCACCTGTGAAAAGAGGCACATACATGTCTTTGGAGCTAACAGATGTCTCCTTAGTACATGAAAGCAATGGCTGAATAGCATCTTCCACAAAGACAACATCACGGCTAACCAGAATGCGTTTAGTCTGTGGATGATACAGACGATAGCCTTTACTTTCAGAACTGTACCCAACAAAAATACATTTTACTGCATTATCATCCAATTTTTTGCGATGTTGTTCAGACACTAATGCATATGCCAAACAACCAAAAACGAGCAAATGAGCAACAGATGGCTTGCGGTCATGCCAAGCCTCATATGGAGTGATAGACTGCAACGCTTTAGTGGGACACCTGTTCAGTACATATGCTGCACACATGACAACCTCAAGCCAGAAACTATGTGGTAAAGCCTGACTTTTGACCATGCACCTCGCCATCTCCATGAGTGACCTTTTCTTTCGTTCAACAACTCCATTCTGTTGAGGTGTATACGGCACTGTACACTGGTGTTTTATCCCACGTTCAGCCAGAAATGCATTAAAATCTGAAGACATATATTCCCCCCCTCGATCAGAACGGAGGGTGCCCATTTTACATGCTGACAGATTTTCAGCCAAAACCAAAAACTGTTTGAAGCACATGAACACTTCGAACTTTGCTTTGAGTGGATATACCCATGCATGCCTCGAAAAATCATCAATGAAAGTCACGAAGTAAAGGTAATTTCCAAAAGAGGGTGTCTGCATAGGACCACAGACATCACTATGTACAAGCTGCGATTTCTGCGTAGCCCGAACTGAACCATCTTTTGGAAAGGAAGAACGCTGCATTTTGCCCAAAATATAGCCTTCACAAACATGTTTTCCAGGAGCCTCAAGTTTGGGCAAAGAGGACACCATTTGAGATTTTTGCAGGCGTAGCAAACTAGCAAAATTCAGATGACCAAAGCGTGCATGCCAAAGCTTTGCATCTGACATAGCCTGAGAATCATGAACTGCACATGCCGAATCATTCACAGATCTTATAGTCTATGAGCTTATACAGCCCACGACATAAAATGCCAAAAGCAATAATCACATCATCATTTGAGAGATCATGGACTCTACACCTGTCATCAATGAATTTCACAACCAAGCCAATCTTGGCTAATGCAGAAACTGATAACAGGTTCTTTTTGATCCCTGGCACAAATAAAGCATCTGACAAAGTGAAAGAACTACCATCAGCAGTAGTCAGAGTGATCTTACCAACTCCCATAACTAGATAAGAGGAGTTATTGGCGCATTTGATAGTATTCCCTGTAGGGGCAGGCTCGAGTGAAGAGAAGAAACTGCACTGCGAGGTAATATGTTTGGTCGCCCCACTGTCAAAGTACCAACTATCTGAGTCTACTGCAGACATGCACTGATCATGAGAAGATGGGTCAAAACTGCAGACAGTAGTAAACGCCCATTCTTCTTCCTGCACAAGATTTGCAGACTCTGTTTTTGGTGTAGAGGCCTCTGCAACAACCATTCCTGCCTCTTTCTTCTTTGCCTCTTTAGCAGCCAGTTTTAAACAATTCTTTATGATATGATCATTTCCTTTACAGTACTTGCAAAACAATTTCTGCTTTTCTGATTTCTTCTCATCTTTATCCTGGTTCTTCGATTGTGCAGCATTTGCAGATTTCTGCTTACTAGTAGAAGAGCTCCATTTTCCTTTGCCCTTCTGACTAGCCAGGAAAGCTTGATCTACAACACGCATAATGGACTTGTTCTGCCTGGACTGATCTTCCTGCAATAGAACAGAGACTAACTCCTCAAATGAAAAGGCATTTGGATTGCCTTTCATCATCAACCGAAGAGTAGAAGCAAAACTCTGATATGAATCAGGAAGACCATTCAGAACGGTCTGCACAAGTGAGCTATCTGGTATAACCTCATCAGCAGAAATCAACTGTTCCTTCAAATCTTTGATCTTCGTTAAGAAACTGTCCATAGAATCACCTTCATTCATGTGCTCACTCTCCAACTGTTTTCGGAGGTAAGCAACACGAGCCTCATTCCTAGCCTGGTACAAAGTGGTAAGTGTATCCCAAGCATCCTTTGCTGTTTTGCAAGAGGGAATGTGAGGAATAATGGCACGTTTGACAGACAAAGCTATCAATGCATGTGCTTGGGCATCTCTACCATCCCAGCGAATCTGCTCTACAGTAGGTGCAACAGAATCAACAGCACGAACAGGAATCTGTGGAATATCATCTTCGACACCATCTTCATTAGCTCCAGCACCTGTATTTGCAGTACCTGTCGTTACAGGTGTAACAGGACATCTTTCAACACCGTGCACAATGTTCCACAATCCTTTTGCAATCCGTACATGTCGCATCATATAAGCCCATAATGGGTTGTTGGTACCATCCAACTTGTCCTCAACACCCAACATACGGAATACATCACTACTTTCAGCCATGGCCGGTGACTAAAATACCTTGATGCAGAAAATTGACTGTATCTCAAAAAGTTGAACGGAACTGCCCAGACAAGTTCTGCTAGACCTGTAGCAAACTTTGAGACGTTTAAATTGGCGAATAGAAACTGGTATATACCTTTGGCACAAAAGGACGAAATAGCCTGCACAAGCATTACGATAGTGCGTTCGGAGGCCGAAACGAGCTCAAATCGCAATTTCGGCACCACATAGCATAGCTGTTTTGATCTCGGAAACACCTTGAGTATGCTCACCAAATTTCGTGTGAATCTGAGACTGCAAACGGAGGAGTGTCGATGGCGCCCTAGAAGAAGCGACAACCTGCTCTGATACCAATTGTTGGAGATAGACGTCTGCGGAAGCACGCGAACAGCACAAGGAAGAAGAAGAAGCTTGGAGCACAAACACACAATACTAAATGTATTACTAGAGAATGTACAAAGATAAGTAGCCCATTAGGGCAATAGGCGTATATACAAGCTGGGGGAAAAAAACCTCCTAAAGAGGGAAAAAAGTGCCCCGACGGTCCTAGTGTGTTCACACACATCACTACCTAAATATATCAACACTATCGTCTTTAATCCACAATGCTAACATTTAGCCTAAGCTAAGAATTGACTGAGGGGGTTGAGTAATCTTCCAACCTCGAGTCAGCTTTTCTGGTTGCTCTGATGCCCAAGAAGCCACGCTTCCCAAGCTTTATGCCCTTCACTGCCTTGCTTTGCCTTGCTTTGTTTGCCCTTGATTGCCCTTGCTAGACCTGGAAAAATCCAATATTAGACCAATATCACAATGGATGATCAAGCACCTAAGTTTATACACTTTTAAGTTCCTTAACTTTTGGCAAAAATTTTCTTCCCAAGGCCCCCTTTCTTTCCTAGTCCCAACTATGTCAACCTCAAAAATATCCTCTCAAAAAATCAATGTATTCTTTTTGAAAAAAATAGCTGAGGTCACGTAGTACTCGTAAAGAGCTTTCTAACGAGCTATTAAGCTCAAAAAACGGACTTCGGATGAAAAAGATATGACCGTTCAGGCCCTGGGGGGTGAAAACTCACAAACATGTTTTTCTTCAAATATGAGCTAAGGGGTCTCCTAAGAGTCTAATCACCCAAAAATTTCCCAAAAATTGGCCAAAAATTGAAACCCTAAAATTTGCATTTGGGGTGAGCAATCGCGATGGTCTGAGATGATAGCAATGGTCTGGGACCGTGGCGATGGTCCAGGCGAACCGTCGCGATGGCGTGTGCACGAACCGTCGCGATGGTCTGAAGTGCAAGGTCGCGATGGTCTAACTGTGAGCAATTGTGATGGTCGGGGGGAGGCGTCGCGATGGTCCGATTGAGTGAACAATCGCGATGGCATCAGTCAATGGTCAACGTGAACCGTCGCGATGGTCTGAAGTGAACCGTTGCGATGGTCACAAATGCGATGGCATGAGCCAATCACGATGGTCCAAATTTTGAGCTGTCGCGATGGTGTAAGGCTCTCGTCGCGATGGCGTGGCTAGTGAACAATCGCGATGGTCTAGCTTGCCATGTGGCACTATCGAGGCGATGGCATGGGCCAATCGCGATGGTGTGGGGTCGACGAGATCGTCGCGATGGTCAAGGACCGTCGTGATGGCTCAAGTGAGCCGTCGCGATGGTCCGGCCGAGCCGTCGCGATGGCGTGAGCCAACCGCGATGGTGTGACACAATCGCGATGGTCTGAGCCAATCGTGATGGTCCACCAAAGTGTGAATTTTTGAAATACGGCAATGGATTCCTAGAGGCACAAGGGTCGCCTACACGCCCATGAACTCGCTTACCTCAAATCCCGAACTTGGCAGACCATCGCGATGGTCTGACACAATCGGCAATTTCTGACAGAAAGTGATTTTTCTTACCTTTTTGCAGCCTTCCTGATGCACAGGAGCTCTGTACCTTCAAGAAAACTCAAAAACGCACAAGTACACACAAGCACAAAAGCTCTCTCTCTCTCTCTCGCACATGCACAAATGAGGGGAAATGAGGAGAATGGGTGGATATGGTGAATTTTCTGATTTTTTTGGAGTTGAAGATGATGATGCGGTGATGAAGATGGAGTGTGGGGGAGGTGAAAAACACTAAAAACTAAGTAAAAACAACAACAAAAACTGAAATTTTTACCTTCCAACGCCACTTCTTGCTATACTCTTACCATCACACATTCGTCCTAGACTCGATCCCCGGCAATGGCGCCAAATTTGGTGTTGCTCTAGCACAATGGTGAGAACCACGTTAGGAAGCTCCACCTCCTTAATGTCAATCCGCGGAAGAGATATGAGTGATATGAAGATCGTGAATGTGAGATGAAGTGAGAGTGAAGGTGAGAAGCATAGAGATGCACACACACATACACACACAATACAAAGAGACAAGCAAGACACAATGGAAGGTGAGAAATCAACTCTATTACTCAAGAACACTCTTACAAGCTCAAAATAGCTCTAGGCTCTTCTCTACTCACACACGCTAACACTAAGTAACCTCAAAAATGAGCTCTCTATCTCTTTTTATAGTTTCTAGACTAGTTTTGACCGATTTCACATCTAGTGACTGGCATAGTTAAAAAATAGGTCCTATGTGCTATTTGAGAGGGTAAACGATGTCTAAAAATAACAAAAATTGATACGCTCATTCTACCTAAGCTCCTCAAGTTCGAGGACTCCTCGGCTTGCACAAAATGGAAAGGGTTTTTCTATGTTACATATGTTACAATAGTTATGAAAATCACTATTGGAGGTTTTGAAAAGTATTTTAAAACATAATTATTTTGAAAAAAGACCCGACTGACTCCCTGCTCTGTCTTTACATGCTTCCGCGTCTTCTATGCCTCTGGCTACTGCCAACAGGTGGTCTTTTCACTTGATTCTTATGCTCTTCTTCAAGTTATGAGCAAAATACCGAGTCTCGGGAATGACCTTCCTACACTGCAACACTTCCTACACTCCAGACACACCTTACCAATAGCAAACAAGCACTTTCATGGATCATTCCAAGCATCACTCATGCATACATCTCACAAAGAAGAAGATACAAAGAGGAGAAGACACAAATTTGAAATTCTGTGCTCTTGATTCTCACAATGGCAAAAAGTCTCTACAAAGAGTCACAAATTGACTTATATACATGTGCCCTAAAAATGGTCCTTTCACACAAGAGACTGACACTTTATTAACTGAAAGGCTAATTTCCTACTAATTTACAAAGGTAAGCTACAAATCTCTATGGGTATGCATCTAGAGGACTCCTCTAGTGCATTCATATCGGAAAATATATTACAAAATGGTTATAATACAAGAACAATGTGTCCAAATCGGAAAAATTTTGGGGCCCCTCTTTTTCTCTGCCTCTTTGCTCTTCTTAGCTCTTTAACAATAAGGATAATGAAGATGAGACTATATTGATGTCTTACCAAAATGATGGCAATAATGAAAACATATGAGCATATTAGATAGTAAATTCTACTCTAGGTATCGATCAATAACTTGAAGCTTTTGAATGGATATCAGATAATAGATTTTTTATTCAACTTAAATATCGATGAATCCTATTACAGAGATGAAATCATGTTCTTTTAAGTTAGAACATGAAGCTCGGGGGTATGCCTAATTATTATATATATAGCTTTATCTTTGAGGAGCAAATTTTTCTCATGTATGTATGCATATGTGTGTGTATTCATGTGTATTATATGTATACATGTGTTAGTATGCATGTATGTGTTTCATGTATATGTATGTGTGTGCATGTATGTGATATATGTATACATGTGTTAGTATGCATACGTGTATATATGCATATGCATTTGTGTAAAATATTCATGTATTCATGTAATATATGCAAGTGTTTATAATTGTGTATGCATGTATAAGTATACAATTGTGCATGTAGGCATGTATATGTGATGTGTATATGCATATATGTATATATGTCTATGTGTAAATGTGTACATGTAAATATGTATGCATGTATATATATTTATGTGTGGATTTAGGCATGTATGTGTGATGCATAATGTATCTACTCCATTTTATATTTATGTATGTGTATCTACATGATGTGTATATATCTTTATATATATTATGATCCTCGTTGATTCGAGTAGCTATATATAGAGACGTAAGGGTGGGAGGAGAGACATCTCTCTAGTAGGACGTCAGAGGAATAGATGCAATGTGTACATATACTTCAATCATATGGCTAAAAGGTTGAATTAGAGTTTCTAAATTAGGGGTTTTAAAACCCTAAGATCAAAATTAGTGTTTTCGAATTAGGATTTTGGAAATAGGATTTTTGAATTGGAAAATTTATAATAGGGTTTTTGAATTAGGATATATATATATATATATATATATATATATATATATATATATATATATATATATATATATATATATACATACATACATACATACATACATACATACATACATACATACATACATACATACATACATACATACATACATACATACATACATACATACATACATACATACATACATACATACATACATACATACATACATACATACATACATACATATAGATATATCAGTATGCATGTGTGTGTATGTATGTGGATCTATATGTGTGTATGCATGTATTGGGTGTGTGTGTATGCGTGTGTATATGTATATATGCATGTAAATATGATTATGTGAGTCTATGTGTGTGTACATATGGTTATGTATGTGTATGTGAGTATGTGTATGTGTCTATGTGTATTCATTATATGTGTGTAACTGCATGCATGTGTATGTGTGTGTAAAAATGTGCATGTATGTGTGTGTATGTATAAATGTGCATGTAAGTGTATATGTGTGTAAATGTGCACGTATGATGTATATGTGTGTGTATGCATGTATTTGTACCTCTATTCTCCCTCTTTTCTCTCTCTCTCATATACATACATAAACACACATACTCATATCCATATATATATATATATATATATATATATATATATATATATATATATATATATATATATATATATATATATATATATATATATATATATATATATATATATACACACACACACACACACACACATAAAAGCAATGAATACCGTGCATTATCGCGATGACGAGCCATAAGTGTTGGTGTAAATTACAAGCCTACACATTTGGCTCAAAGGATGCATTGAAGTTTATACATACATGAGGAAGCATAGGAACATATGCTAGTGGTTAATTACCACTTTATCTCATTGTAAAAGTCAAATTGACTTGGAATCTCTTGTAATCACCTACCAAAAGGATTCGTGGTTAATTACCACTTTATCTCATAGGAACATATGCTAGTGGTTAATTACCACTTTATCTCATTGTAAAAGTCAAATTGACTTGGAATCTCTTGTAATCACCTACCAAAAGAATCATAGGAACATATGCTAGTGGTTAATTACCACTTTATCTCATTGTAAAAGTCAAATTGACTTGGAATCTCTTGTAATCACACACACATAAAAGCAATGAATACCGTGCATTATCGTGATGATGAGCCATAAGTGTTGGTGTAAATTACAAGCCTACACATTTGGCTCAAAGGATGCATTGAAGTTTATACATACATGAAGAAGCATAGGAACATATGCTAGTGGTTAATTACCACTTTATCTCATTGTAAAAGTCAAATTGACTTGGAATCTCTTGTAATCACCTACCAAAAGGATTCGTGGAAAATTATTTGTTTGATTGAAAGAATATCTCCAAGCATTTAGGAGCTTGATCATAGGGAGCCAAAAGTTTGAATTTGAATTCAAACTTTTACCCATCTCTTATAAAAATGGACATGAAAAGTCGCGGGTAAGACAGAGCACTCCGGAGCCTAGCACTAATGATTTTTGAGTGTGTGTGTGAGGTCTACACTCTAGCTCAAACCTCTCTACACCATTTGGTGATGATATTCATGCCAATGGAGTTGTATACAAATGTTCATTAATACATACATTCACATTGTCCATCTCTGAGTTCTCTGTTAGTTTACTCAAACGTCTGTCAACTTGTCAAGGGCATATCTCCGTCAATTCTTCACCAAATTCAGTGATTCAAAGCTTGGTGGATTCAGCTTGAAGTGATCTACATGCTATCAAAATTTGAAGAAATTCTATTCAGCCATTTTGGAGAAATCAGCATCGAGGTGATCTCTGGTCATTTTCTGCTACAGTCCTAAAAGTTGAGGGTATAGCTTAACTTGCTAAATTGATTTCTCTTAGCATAGTTTATTATTTTACATCATTCCACTTGGAATAGGTAGCTTACTAAGATAATTAGATACCCCTCAAAGGAAGTTTTCCAATTCCTACTGTGCTGGTCATACTGAGCAAAATACCGAGCAGGTGTCAAGACATAAATAGAAGGTTTTCTTGAGTTTATGACTTCCAAATTTATCTGTTTTGATTCAATCATTACACACATAATTTCCAAAGTACATAGGACATTTTATGGTTTCATTGGAAAGCTAAGGAGGTCTAGGTATCAACTCTGAAGCAAAAGAGGGCTGGTACAAAGCAGGCTTAGCAGTACCTACTTAGTCTCTTGGTGCATCCATCCATCTTTCCAACAGTGGTATCAGAGCAAACTAAGGTAAAATGGGAGATGGTTTTCCTTCATTCATTGATAAATTGGACAGGAACAACTATCAAGCATGGTCTCTAAGGATGAAGACCTACTTACAAGGAAGGAGTCTCTATGGATACATCTCAAGAGATGAGGAATTGCCCTCATTCAAAACAAGAGGATTACCAACCAAGGTAGAACATGAAAGGCTCAACACATGGTGTGCTAAGGATGCATTGTCAAGGTCTTATTTACTCAACTCTATATCTGATTTTCTTTTGCCACATATTAGAAATTGTAAGACATCCCAAGAGACTTGGGAAACATTGTCATCATATTTTTCCTCCAAAACAAGGGCTAGGAAAAATCAGTTGTGGATTGAATTCACAACATTAAGGAAGCAACCCAAGCAAGCTGTTTCAGAATTTGTGACCAAGATTAAAGATGTAGCAGATCAGTTAGCAAGCATAGGAGAAGAGATTGAAGAAGAACAGATTGTAAGGCAAGTGATCAATGGGATCAAGGCTGATGACAAATGGGAAAGCTTCACCACAACTATGGATCTTTACATGGACATGCACACTCCAGATCTTACAACTCTCATGGGATAATTATTTACTCATGAAGCAAAGCTCAACAAAAATGGAGATACATCCAAAGGTAATAACTCTTCTGCCCTATATACTGATAAGAAATCTAAAGATAAAGGCAAAAGCAAGAAGGTGGAAGACGAAGGTTCTACCTCCCAAGCCAACTATGCAGGGAGAGGTAGATCATCAAGAGGAAGGGGCAGAGGAGGTAAGCCAGGTAGGGGGAGATCTTATAACTCCTCACCATGCAACATTTGTGGTCTATCAAATCATACTATAGATGAGTGTTTTAGGAATTACAAGAATCAGAGAGGAAGAGGATATCAAAGAGGTGGCTACTCACAGTCAAGAGGTAGATTCAACCATCACCAAGGCTACAACAATAAATACAACAACAACTACAACAATAATTTTAATGGCAACTACCAAGGAGGATTCAAATCCAGGAAGGATTACAACAACTACACAGAGGAGCAGGATGACTCTCTTCTAATCATGAACATGACTTCTAAATCAAGTACAAATGATGACCACCTATTCTACATTGACTCAGGATGTTCAAATCATGTGGCTGGAAATGTAGCATTACTCTCTGATCTTGAGGAACCAAAAGGTAAGCATCAAGTCCAAACAGGTGATGACACAAAGCATTCTGTAGTTAAAGTTGGAAATGTTAAGACTTGTGATGGAAATCAGAATTTGTTGAGCAGGATACTCTATGTACCAACCATTACCAAAAATTTGATGAGTGTTGGTCTGATTGTAGAGAAAGGTTTGCAGGTCAGATTCAACCAATATGGAGCATATGTGGAGGATCCAAGACATGGGTTCAAGAGGATTGCTAAAGGAGAAAACTCAGGTAGACTTTTCACTTTTGAGTTAGAAGATACAAAGAACATTGGACTATACAGTTATAAAGATCAGACACTTTCAGAGCTTGAGATTTGGCACAAAAGGTTAGGGCACATAGGAGAAAGAACCTTGAAACAAATGTGCAGGAACCAATGTGTGCTTGGGATACCTAATGTATCCAAGCAACATACGATTTATAAGTGTGGTGCTTGTCAATTTGGGAAGTCTCATAGGTTACCCTTCTCAAGAAAAGGATACATGCATGAAGACTACCTAGAGCTTGTCCACACAGATGTATGGGGACCAAGCAAAGACCCCTCAGTCTCAGGTTCAAGGTAGTATGTATCTTTCATTGATGATTATAGAAGATGGACTATATTGTACTTTATGAAGCACAAGGATGAGGTATTGCAACTCCATTCTGTTGAGGTGTATATGACACTGTACACTGGTGTTTTATCCCACGTTCAGCCAGAAATGCATTAAAATCAGAAGACATATATTCCCCCCCTCGATCAGAACAGAGGGTGCCCATTTTACATGCTGACAGATTTTCAGCCAAAACCAAAAACTGTTTGAAGCACAAAAACACTTTGGACTTTGCCTTGAATGGATATACCCATGCATGCCTGGAAAAATCATCAATGAAAGTCACGAATGAAAGATAGTTTCCAAAAGAAGGTGTCTACATAGGACCACAGACATCACTATGTAAAAGCTCCAATTTCTGCATAGCCCGAACTGAACCATCTTTTGGAAAGGAGGAATGCTGCATTTTGCCCAAAATATAGCCTTCACATACATGTTTTCCAGGTGCCTCAAGCTTGGGCAAAGAAGACACCATATCAGATTTCTGCAGGCGTAGCAAACTAGCAAAATTCAGATGACCAAGGAAGAAGAAGAAGCTTGGAGCACAACACACAATACTGAATTGTATTACTAGAGAATGTACAAAGGTAAGTAGCCCATTAGGGCAATAGGCGTATATACGAGCCGAGCGAAAAAAACCTCCTAAAGAGGGAAAAAAGTGCCCCGGCGGTCCTATGTGTTCATAAACATCACTACCTAAATATATCAACAATGGGAGTAAGGTAATTAGGTTGATCTCAAGCTTTGTGGGGCAAAATGGCTAAAGGCATGGTGTTGTATGATGCAGTAGCTTTTTTGCCAGCCATCGTCAAAGGTGTCCTATACCACTGGGCAATCCGTCTTCTCCCTCAAAGACTCACATACGGACCTTCGAGTATGGTAAACCATAGTTTTTTCTGGCAAATGTGCAAACCTAAAGAGTCCATCACCATTGCCTATTGTTAACATATAACCTACCTTGTTATCTCAAGAGACACGTGTGATTATGGACCCTCTGTGGCTTTGGTAGGGGTGACGCTTTTCTCAGTTAAAAATAAAAAGATGTTTCTAATGCCTATTGACATTGTGCAATAAAAGAGAGATCTCAAAGGGCTTCATGATGGCTTTATTTTGTTTCTGCTCACAAATGGTTTTTCTCTCTCATCACAAGATGAGAGCTATTGTAGGCCTTCTTCTGAAGATTTGTACTTGCGTACCTGTCACATTGCAAATAATGGAGGAAGGTGCTGCTCAAGTTTTAGCAATTGTTGTAATCTCCTTGATGGAAAGGTTGTCTGCTGTCACACCCTTGTGAGGGTAACTACTTGGAAAGCTTGGGGTGAGGAGGAGCCCCCAACTAAGGAAGCTGAGTCACAACATGATTCGAAGAAAACATGTTTCAACAGAAAAGCTGTCTCAAAGCTTCAAAGATGAAGGAATATCCTGAGGTTTCCTATTGATAAAGATTGGAAAGCTTCAAAACTCTAAGTGATAAGTTCACTTTATCTGTTTCAAAAGTAATGTCTCGCACTACAATCATTGAAGATTTTTTCATTTGGACCCTTTAAGTGTAATCAAGTGTTTGTGTGTGATAATTGGTCCGTTAATTGATTTGTCTTGAACATTGTTATTGGGGAAGACCTTACCTTTATGGTTTACAAACAATACTGGTTTTAACCTATGGATTGCTCAGTGTGTGATCTTAATTACTAATTTGTCCCAAAGTGGTTCAGGAATCAGTTACAACAACATAAAGAATGTAAAATCAGATATTCACCCTACTAGTTTGCAAGATAGGTATCAATTGTTACCGTTAGTGTCCATGTGAAAGGCCAAATGGCCATCGGACACTTCTTTGTATATGTTCTTTAATAAAACATATAGTGGCCTGGTCAGTCACGGACTGTAAGTTCGACCGCATTTGTAAGACCTAAGAAGTCTGTGTTCGTGCTCCCTGTGTACTGCGGTTTCTGCGTATTCTACAACCTCTGTGCGGAGTACTGTGTGTGGCGTCAGGAGCTCGATTCTCTACTCTGAACATATCGTCATGGAGCTCTCAAGAAGGAGAGTGTAGTGTGGTGCATCACCATCGAAATACTTCACTGGTATCAGAGCAGTTCGAGGCAAAAAGCTTTGTTCCTTTTGTGCGAGCGAAGCGACCCCCCCCAGGCTTTCGACTAAGGCGGCGACCAAGGCATAGACCTTGGCATACCTTGTCATCCGAGTCACCGAAGTCACCATTGGCGCCGTTGGCTGCGCGCGAGGGAGGACCTCAACGATCAAGGAATATAGAGGTTCCCGGTACTTCCCGGGAGGTCACCCATCCCTGTACTGTTCCCCCCAGAGCTCGCTTAACCGTGGCAATCTCTTGCCACTAAGCTACACTCTTGTGGTGTTTGAAGAAGGGGAAAGACTAAGGTTGACATTACCTTGAACAAGTTTTGGTCCCTCAAAGCTTCATTTTTGCTTTTAAAGCCTATTTCTGAAGCAATTTTGGGGTGTTTTTTTGGAGCCATTTCGGAGTACTTTCGCACGTAGTTCTCTTCACACAGGTCCAAGAACATCAAGAAGAGTGTTCCTTGTACTTCTCAGACAATAAATATCAACCTTTGGGGCTGTATTTTCAGCCACACTCGTAAAACTACAGGTTTCTCGAGGGGTTTTCAGTTTTGGTGGGAGCAGTCGCTGCAAATTTATGCAGGTTTTTAAAGCCTAAAACATCAGAGTTGACAGACACTTGCAGGTGTTATTGGCTAGTTTTTTGGGCTGTGTATTCATCCTTTCAGTGTCATTTTACTGCATATATTGAGCACATACACACCATGTACGCTTCTGTGGATACCGCTTATGTACGTCCATGTGGGCATTGATATAGCGGTTACGTTCTTTGCATAAAGCCTTTTACGTTTGATAAAGAGGGTCGTGGTGAGGTTTTCTTAACTGGGAGACACCCAGATGTCGGGGTCTCTTCGGTGATGCAGGTGGAAGACTTACCCAGCCTCGCCATAGGAGATGTATGATAGTTGTTCATAGGTGCTCGATAAGCCTAGTTGGCTTCTATTGGGTAATTGATTATATGCAGTGGAGTCAGTGACTCACTATGCAGGTAGACATGTTAGTACTTGCAGTTTTATGATACTTTGACACTAGTCATATGCTAATTTTGCAGAGGATACTCTGGCAAAATTTTTCCAGATTTCTGGTTTAGTCAACTATATAGTGGTCGATTTACTCCTTGATACACTTATTTGTTGGTGTTTGGACTCTTCTAGCTCCATTATCATTCTATTCAGTTCTCTACGATCATGGCATCAGAGGTCTCAGGCACATCCGGTGGATCAGGGTCTAGTGCTAGCGTTCCGAGGAGGAGCTATAACTTGCAGGGCAAAGACCATTTTGAGATCCGAAAATTTGATGGCACAAACTTTGCAGATAATGTTTACTTTACAGTATTAGACTGTGAAAGTGCAGAGGAGCTTTGGAAGAAGTTATGCAATACATATGAAAAAGAGACGGCATCAAATAAAGTATATCTGATGAGAAAATTATACGACCTTCGTATGAAGGACACAGATAGTGTTGCTGCTCATCTAAATGAGTTTGATGCCATATTCTCCCAGTTACAGGCTCAGAAAATGGATATGGACAATGAAATGAAAGCAGTATTGCTGTTATGCACCCTGCCATAATCATGGGATACATTTTGCACAGCTATTAGCAATAGTGCACCAGGTGGTAAACTCATCTATGATGACATATGTGGAGCACTCTTGAGTGAGGAGATTCGTAGAAAATCTATGGTTGGCACTCAGAGTGGAGATGCATATAATGTTCGTGATTCTTACCAAGGAAAGAATCAACAACGTGGCAGGAGCAAGAACAAGGAAAAGAATGGTCAACGGAATAAGAGCAGAAGTAAATCAAGGAAGAGGGATATTGAATGCCATTATTGTCATAAGAAAGGACACATGAAGAAAGACTGTTATGCATTAAAGAATGCTAAAGGTAAAGGACAGAATGTTGATGGGCATGTTAAACAGTTACCTGCACCATCTACTTCGACTGTGAAGATTGAAGAAATTAATGCTATTTCTGATGATGCTGATGTGTTGACACTTGATAGTACTGTGCCATCTGAGGCACTTATGGCTGATTCTCTTTCCCACACCTGGCTGCTAGATTCTGGTGCTTCTTTCCATGTGACACCACATAGAGAATGGTTCTCTAATTATGCAGCAAAGTCTCTTGGTACCGTGAGACTTGGTGACTCTTACCAGTGTGATGTTGTGGGGATTGGAGATGTAGTTGTGCAGTTCATTGACGGTTCAAAATTTACTATGCATAATGTACGTCATGTACCTCAGTTATCACGCAGTTTGATGTCAGTTGGTCAACTTGATGACCTTGGTTACAAGGTGGTCTTCTATGCTCAGTCCTTTCGTATATCAAAGGGCAATATGGTTATTGCAAAAGGAAGGAAAGTTGGCTCACTTTACCCTTTATTTGTATCACAGAAAGAACACTTGTTAGCTGTTACTGAACAGCCTATGGCTTGTATTTGGCATGGTCGTTTGGGCCATATATCTCGTAGTGGAATGGAAAATCTTTCTCGTTCTGGCTACTTACCTGTGTTATCTTTCTCTGATTTTTCATTTTGTGAGCATTGTCAATATGGAAAGCAAACCAGAAATGTGCATAAAACGCACATTGACTCTTCAATTCAGCCTTTAGATCTTGTTCATACAGATGTGTGTGGTCCTATGCCCACTAGGTCCTTAGGTGGTTCTCTTTACTTTGTCACTTTCATAGATGATGCTACTAGAAAAGTCTAGGTATATCCTATCAAATCGAAGGATGATGTATTCCCTACTTTTAGAAAATGGCTTGCTTCAGTTGAGACTGAAAAAGGAACTAAGCTTAAGGCTTTACATTCAGATAATGGGGGTGAGTATACCTCACATGAATTCAGCCTTTTCTGTCAGTGTAGAGGGATTCGTAGAGAGTTTACAGCTCCTTATACCCCAGTACAGAATGGTGTAGCTGAGAGGATGAATAGAACTATTCAAGATAGAGTAGTCTCTATGTTGCATCATGCAAACCTCTCACAAGGTTTTTGGGCAGAAGCAGTATTGACTGCAGTTCATGTGATTAACCTTTCACCTAGTACTGCCAAAGGTCTGAAAGTGGCACAAGAGTTATGGACAGGGAAACCACCATATTATGATCATCTTCGAGTTTTTGGGTGTGAAGCATATGTTCATATACCCAAGAATCTTAGACAGAAGTTGGACCATAAGTCAAAGAAATGCATTTTTCTTGGATATGGTCGAGAAGGACAATTTGGATATCGCTTATGGGATCCTGAAACACGGTCAGTGATCAGAAGTAGTGATGTCATTTTTAATGAGTCTAAGATGCATAAACAGCCCATTAAGGAGGTTGAAGTGAGAAGAGTGGCGTTTGAGGATACTAGTCCTCCGGTTAGCATGCATAAAAATGCTGCACATAGGGATGTTCAAGAGAATGTCCATTCAGATCAGTCTGCACATGTTCTTGTTCAGCAACCATTGAGACGTTCTGCACGTGTCTCATATCCACCTGATAGATATGTTCCAGGTTTAGATTTTGTTATGCTAACAGATGTCGGTGAGCCCTCTTGCTACAAAGAGGCTATGCAGACAGAGGATCATGTCAAGTGGGAGCGTGCCATGAAGAGTGAGTTGGATTCTATTCACAAGAATGGTACTTGGGACTTAGTACCTTTGCCAAAGGGCAGGAAAGCTTTACCATGTAAATGGGTATATAAGCTGAAATTCACATCAGATAGTGCTTCTCCAAAATATAAAGCACGACTTGTTGCAAAGGGTTTTAAGCAACAACATGGTGTTGATTTTGAGGAAATCTTCTCTCCAGTGGTCAAGATGACTACTTTGCGCATGTTGCTTGGATTCGTTGCAATGGAGGACTTAGAGCTAGTCCAAATGGATGTGAAAACAGCTTTCTTGCATGGAGATCTTACAGATGAGATCTATATGGAACAACCAGAGGGTTATGTAGTTCCTGGCAAGGAAAGTCTAGTTTGTAAGCTCAAGAAGAGCTTGTATGGACTTAAACAGTCTCCTAGACAATGGTACCAAAAGTTTGATGCTTTTATGAAGTCCCAAGGCTATTCTCGGAGCAATGAGGATCATTGTCTCTACACAAAGAGATGTTCTGATGGCAGCTTGATATGCTTGATACTTTACGTCGATGATATGTTGATTGCTGGGAAGTCCTCTTATGATTTGTCAATTCTCAAAAAGAAGTTGAGTCAGACATTTGATATGAAGGATTTGGGGGATGCCAAACATATTCTTGGCATGCGCATTACTCGTGATAGGAGTAAAAGATGCATATACTTGTCTCAAAGTGAGTACATATCCAAAGTACTTCATCGATTCAATATGCAGGGTGGAAAGGCATTGAGTACACCTTTACCCACATATGTGAAATTGAGCAAGGATGACTGCCCCAAATCAGATGAGGAAAAGGAATTCATGACCAAAATTCCCTATCAGTCTGCTGTTGGTAGTCTCATGTATGCTATGGTAGCTACGAGACCAGACATTGCATTTGCAGTGGGAGTTGTGAGCAGATATATGTCTAATCCTAACAAGAAACATTGGGAAGCGGTCAAAATGATTTTGAGATATCTGAGTGGCACTAAGGAAAAGTGTCTATGCTTAGGTAGAGGGAAAGCATCCATTATTGGTTACACAGATTCTGACTATGCTGGGTGTGTAGACAATCGTAAGTCTACATCAGGGTACATTTTTCACTTTGCTGGAGGTGCTATCTCTTGGAGATCTCGTCTTCAAGAATGTACAGCTGTTTCCACCACAGAAGTAGAGTATGTTGCAGCAAGTGAGGCATGTAAGGAAGCATTGTGGCTTTCTCGTCTTGCTTGTGATATGGGTTTGCCTCAGCATGTACCTCACTTGCTCAATGATAGTCAGAGTGCCATTGCTTTGGCTAAGAATCCGGTCTATCATGCAAAGACCAAGCATATTGAGGTGAGGTATCACTTCATTAGAGATTGCTTAGCCACTGAGAGCATTATTCTTGAGAAGGTTCACACTCGAGATAATGCTGCAGATGCTTTGACTAAAGCTCTACCACATGATAGCTTTCGACACTGTTGTCACTTGATGGGGGTTACTTGATTCTTGATCTTACGCAGTCACTTGTATACTGTGTAACATGCCCATCAGGTGGGAGGTATAGTTTGTATACTTACACTCAGGTATTCTTTATCATTCTTTCTTTTTTCTCCCATAGTTACTCTGGCCATATTGGCCTTTAGTGGGAGATTGTTACCGTTAGTGTCCATGTGAAAGGCCAAATGGCCATCGGACACTTCTTTGTATATTTTCTTTAATAAAACATATAGTGGCCTGGTCAGTCACGGACTGTAAGTTCGACCGCATTTGTAAGACCTAAGAAGTCTGTGTTCGTGCTCCCTGTGTACTGCGGTTTCTGCGTATTCTACAACCTCTATGCGGAGTACTGTGTGTGGCGTCAGGAGCTCGATTCTCTACTCCGAACATATCGTCGTGGAGCTCTCAAGAAGGAGAGTGCAGTGTGGTGCATCACCATTGAAATACTTCATCAATCAATTCTTCAAAGGAGGCGGATATTTGGGTTCATCGGCAGCGTATTGCTTCTTCATCAAAATCACTTGGGCATCTCTGCTTTTGCATTATTTCTATGTATTTCTTCTGAAATGAACCCAAAATCCTTGAAGCTTCGTTGGGCCGAAGAAGAGTTCAAAAAAACTCTTCCACTTGCACAAGAGATTGATGCTCCAAATGAAGAACAGTAAGGACTCAGAGCCAGGAACGTTGTGGAGTCTAGTTCAAATGTAGACATGATAATTTGGAAGTAGCTCGAAGGTATTAGTAAAAAACCACTCACGAATTTTGTCTCCACCATGTACCCCGAAAGCTTCTAAGATGGAACCATAGTGCAACGCTTCTCCTGATGGGATGGTCGTGCTACTGAACGAAACATCATCCCAAGCACTATAGATATGGGAAGATTTGAGAAGGATGCCCCACATGAAGATGTCCCAGTTGGGATGGGGGCTACATCCTATGAAGCCTTGAAGGAGAGCCATTTGTTGCTGAAACAATTCGGGAGCAGCACCTTATGAAGGAAAACTAAAGATCTTGCCTAGATTGTTGTTTTATTGTAGATATTGCTATAAGTAAAGTTAGATGGACGAAGAATCAACCCTCATCAGCTGAACTACAAAGGATGATCTACGAGGGTTTGACAAGACCATTCAGTCGATAAGATAGATTTCAGACCACTCTTGGACCTTCAACACTCTGATATGGATCCATATGCTGCCCTTGTAGATAGGGCTCATCTTTGAACATGCACACATAGGGTTGGGATGATTTTTACTATGCCATGCCTTGATCAACGTGTAGAAGATTGTAAATTGGAAAGATGAGAGGGGTAAAAGATTTTGGGCATACTTTGTAGTAACGGTTTCCTCAATTGAATGACTTATAAAGATTCCATTGACCGGTACAACAGGCACAACAGACATGATGTTTGGTGGTATCCACCTCTCCTTCCACTTGAAGACTTTGATTGAAATATGCTATGCTTTGATTTATGATGCTTTTATTTTCACTAAAAGATGACAAGGATCTGTATCAGGGATTTACATAAGAATGCCTAGGTGATGGTCATTCTTTTTGCTCATTTTAGTTATGCTTCTGCTCAAAGAAATGCCATGGGTAGCTCCTTGTCTTGGGGCTTGCCGATGCTTTATGATCTATATGTAGCAGGGTTGTACTATGACTAATGCCAATTGATGGGTGGCATGCTGCTTCCTTAAATCGTGTTCACTCTTCTGAATATGATTAGCAAAGATTCTTTATGGTTACAAGGATTGTGGCCCTATCCCCATCACATGAAGAATATGATAGAATTCTTGTGTTAGGGCTTGGTGGTATACAAGTCAAAACCCTAGATTGCTTAGGGGTATGTCTTCCTGAGGTTGATCCTACTTCATGAAGTATGCTTCTGTGACCTCTCGCAAGACAATCCTTGAAGCCCTTTTAGTATTGATCGATTACCTTCTCACTATATGTGTGAGCATTACACATTTGAATGAGGCTAAATTGCATGATTTTTTGGATCTTGAGGCATATTCATCTTGTTCATGAATGGATTTTGTTGCCACAACAAGATATGCATCTATTAAGGATGATATCCTCTTCCCTAGTCATCATGAGGGGATATTAGTAAATGCTTTTATGGTTCTGACATCTTCTGTGTACTGATCCTCTAATGATATCTACTATCTCATTCTCCAGTTCAATAACTGATGCAGAAGCCCACATGATTGTTTAAGCTGTGATGATCAAAATTATGTTGCAGGCTCAACTATAGTATGATATATGGAACAAAGTTCATGCTTATTTGCAGATATGATTGGTGCCAGGATTGATCACAAATGATGGGTTTATACTCCCAATTTGTTGGAATGCAATAAAGCTGAAATTGACTTGACCCAGTTCTTGCAATCACATGGATAACTGTTGTTGCTTTTCTATGATCAGGTCTTCCAAAGATGTCCTCAACACACTCTACCCAAAAAAATTTGTGCAGATAGGGTCGTCGGTGTACGCGCCTGTAGCTCCAGTATGGTCGTCCGTATATGTGTCGGTACACCCAGTGCGGGCGTCGGTATGGACGTTTGTATAAGCGTCGGTATTGCCGACGTTTATACCGACGCTTATACCGATGCCTATACCGATGCTTATACCGACGCCTAAATCGGCGCCCATACCGAGGCTTTCTTTCCGATGCGTATACGGACTCTAACACCAACGTCGCGAATAAATCACGCCCATTCATTTGCCTCGGTAGCACCCTCGGTATACCCTCCACATGTTGTAGTGGATGTGCAGGTTTAGTGGGGGCGAATGTCGGGATCAAACCCCTCAGGGAAGTATGGATTGATTTCTTTCAAAGTTCATTGATTTTATGAGTTTTGTGTGATGCTTTGCCCGAGAGAGCGGAATTTGATTGATTGAGGTTAAATATGTACATTAGACCTATGTGTGTAAATAGCTAACTTTTGATCCATAAATGCCTAGGTTTGACCCTTGAAACCCCTTAAAAATGCGAGTTTATCCCATGAAAACCGAACCTGAACCCTTGGAAAACCCTATGATTTTTGCCCCTAATTGTAAATAAACCCTTGGATTGACATGCTTGACTTAATTGTGATCAAAATCCTAATTTTCCCGACCAAAAACCCTAACTTGGACCCTTAAAATTGGCTTTTATCCTAAGCCCAAACCCTTAGATTAATTAATCTTGCATATATAGTGTGAAACCAAAACCTTAGTTTAGGAAAAATAAAAAGGAGTAAAATCAAAAATAGAAATAAGGGGTGTGATTTTTTCAAAATAGCAGATGAACATGCAAGATGATTCTGGAATAAGAAAGTTGAGTAAGGAGGTTAGAAGCTTCTAGAGAATAGTCCCAAGGGGGGAAGGAGGGGGGGACCCATAAATAGGGATTCAAGCCCATATGTTTCTCCTCCTGGATCTCTTTCGTGGATCGCCTCTCCAGGTTATTGCGTGATTGGAGGTTTCTGTGGACTATTGAAGTAAAGAAAAGAAAAGCTATTGTCGAGATCATTTGAAGTAAATCCTAGATCGAAGACCGAAGAAAAGAAAAGTTCTCAAGATTTCCAAGACTCGAGGGCGAGTTCTTGCACTATAGCAAGAGGTCTACGTTATATTTGGCTGATCCGCACTGTAGCGGCGGCATATTGTATCACCATTCCACAATGTAGCGGTTTGTTGTATCATCGACCCGCACTGTGGCAGGAATATTTCGTTGTATCTAGATTCTTTCACTCACGATGCCTACGGTCTTATGCATATGCACATTTGCTTGTCTCTTTCGAGGGGTAGGGGCCTACGATGATCGCCATACCATAGAGAGGGCGAGGCGCCCAGCACGCAAATGCCGCTCGTTGGACGTGGGAACGACGCACACAAGGGCCTGATCCAACCCCACGCCGGCTCTTCCCATCACCTGACTCCTTCTCAACACTGGTTTGGCAATCGTTGTAAGGCCCCTACCCCTCGGAAGAGAGGAGAGAATGTGCATGTGCGTAAGATCGTAGGCATCGAGAACGAAGAAAATCCAAGTACCACGCTAAGTCACAGAAGTCAGTAGATCGGTGTGCAGACAAAGTTCAATGATACAATGTAGATACAACGAATCGGTGTGCAGATGCTAAATCGGGTGAGACTCATGGACTTGTCCGCCCGGCCAAGTTTACCCCACATGTTTGCCGACTTGACATAGTGCATGACATACACAACGTCAACCCTACATGAAATCGATGTCAGCTCGTGGCTCTGACCACCCGGCCAAAGTGACTTACCCGCCTAGCGATCCATGCAGGCACATGACAATAGATATGTCAGTCCTACGACAAAACTAGCTACAGCTCGTGGCCTTGATCGCCCGATCAAGATGGTTCCACCTACCTACTAGCCCATTGTAGTGCACTAACAACATTGACACACATATAAGCTGGCTAGAGTGTGAAGGTTTTTCATAAACCATGATGTATATGGAGGTAAGATCTCGCAAGAAACATATAGTAGGACCCAAAGAATCCTACTCACTAAGTGTTCAAATCAATCAGCATATACACACACTCAGTTTAAGCATGCCATCACATTCCCAAGCTTTCACTCCCAAAAGTCTCTAGTTCGATAACTGATTCCATTCATATCATTCCTAGTCGTTCGTGCTTCATGCAAACCCATAATAGATATTTGCTATCTTCATTCTACATGATTCTCTTACATTCATACATATCTTTATCACACACAACAATGCAATGCATATGCTATATCAAAAAGAAAACAAAATCCGAATCAAAAACATTCCACCTGGTCATTTTGCTTCATCTTCATCATTGATTGATCTAGTTTTTCTTCATCTTTATGATCTATTATTCCTCATCAGCATCAGCCTCAATGTCATCAATACCCTCCAAGATATGATCATCATCATCAATCATCATAAACCATCATCATCAATCATTTTTAACATCAATCATTATCTTTCATCATCATCAATCATCATACACCACCAATCATCATCATTTTCATCATCAATCATTATGAACCATCATCATCATTAATCACTAATCATTTATTAGTATTCAATCATTGTCACTCATTAATAATCAATCATCAATCATTTATCATCATGAATCATCAAGCATCCTCATTTATCAATCATTGTCATTCATTAATCATCAATAGCTCTTGATCAGTCTCATATGCTTCTTCTTCAATCATCCCTCAATATTTGCAAATATATCATCTTGAAAGGTTAGATTTTTTTCTTCTCTTGTTCTTTTTCAAAGTCTTAGAAGTCTTTGAAGTTGTCTTTACACTCCCCTCGATTTGTGCAATAATATCATCAAGCAACTGTTTTTCTGCTTTGTTAACTCGTTTATCAGATTTTATATCTTGTTGACTTTTTTCTTTACTCTTTTCTAGTTCAATTTGTTTATTAAGAGTTAATTGGGATTGTAATTTTGCAACTTTCTCTTGATCAAATAGATCCTCATTAGTCAAAAGTTTTGGATCAAATGAAACATATACATCCTTATCTTTCTTTGATTTCTCTTGAATTTCTCTATCAGATTCTCTTTCATGATCTATTTCTATTTGTTCTCTCAATATATGCTCAATGTTTTGTTTTTCAACCTTGATTTGTCTACTTTTGTTTTCTTCCATTGGTTTCTCTTGACTCTAAATAGATTGCATACTTGTTTGTTCATCATATTTATAATTTTCATGCCTTTTAGGTTTCCATATCTTTTGAAGTGACTTTGATTTAGTTTTGGTCTCTTCAAAATATTCCTTCATCCCACCTCTTCCTACATTCAGATGCAAAGGTGATCTATCTTGGTATTTACAAATTTTATTCTTATGTTCACTTACAATTTTATGTTTACATGCATTTTCATACGCTAGACAGTCCCATAACATATGTCCAAATTGATCACACCAAAAACATCGTATGGGTCTTTTCTCAGCCCAACTTGATTTCCTAGATATCACTCTAGGCATGGTTCTTCTAAGACCTAATGACTCTTTTTGTGCAGATATTCCTTGGACCTTTACCACATGTTCATGGTTACATTTCAATGTTTGTAGGTCTTTAACTTGGTTAGACAGCATGTCAACCTTTTTTTGTCAATTCAGAAATCTCAAAATCCATTTCATTTTCTATGTCTTTAATACTTATGCCCATTAGCTGAATTGTGTCAGATATTGCATTTATCGTTGGCATTAAGGTCATCACGATACCAAAATAGATTCACTCATGTTAATTTCCATTTCCCTAAATCGCTCTTCGTATTTCCTAAACTGTTCCTCAATCATTTGATTCATTTTTGTTTCTTGTGCACAAACGTATGGACTAAACTAGTGCTGATCATGAATGCTCAAGCTCAGGCAACCAAAACAGTCTTTCTGTTCAAAGTGTGCATGTGAAGTAATGCAAAAAATCACAGAACCTAAAATGCTGGTACCTGGAGTATCTGTCCGATGTCGAGGTTCCTGTCTGTCTTCTCAAAGAGTGGGTGATGCGTCGAGGATCACCGGGCAACCACCTCGCTTCACGTCGGGTTTAGGTGTCGGGAAGGACGCAGGTGATGGGAAGAGTCGGCACGGGGTTGGATCAGGTCCCTGGTGTGTGCCATTCCCACGTTCGCGTAGCGTGCAGACGACGCTCGTCGGACGTGAGAACGGCCCATACCAAGGGCCTCATCCAACCCCGCGCCGACTCTTCCCATCACCTGCTTCCTTCTCGACACTGTCATTCCTTCCTTCAATCTGCAAATCTTCAGACTTCTGAGCTAGGCGACACATTCCCCATGGGGGGCAGTCAGCCCAAAAGAGTAGCCTTTGTTGCCAAATGTGCAGTCATCCCATGGAGTATTTTCTGAAAAAAAACAAAGCCTTCCAAGTGGAGGAGTCTTTAGGTGCTAGGTGACACCATCCTCCTAAGAGGAAGTCAGTCTAGCCATCATGAAGAGTAGCGTTAGGTGCACCTTGCTTGCCAAATGTGCAGAGAGCTTGTTGCTACAGCATGATGTTGTTTAGCAAAAGACAATACACTGTGCCCAACTGAGTACATGTTTTATGTACTCTAATGGCAACCAAAACAGAAACTTATATGAGCAAAAATGAACAATGAATCATGTACAGAAAGTTGTATATTCCATAAATGAAAAATGTACAAAAGTGTGGCCACGGCTGCAAAGGAATACTCTTGGAAACCTTGAATATTGATTATCTTTCAACAATTACAATGACTGCACACAGTCTAATCAATGACTAAATACAACTTCAGAGAATATCAATTACTGAAGACCAATTATCTCAAGTCCTCTGGCGGCGGCCTCTCCTGCACCAACCCTTCACTTGCTTCACGCTTCCCTTGTGCACACCTTGCACTAAGCTTCCACCAAGCTAAGGAATTGGTATCTCGGCGCACACACATAATAGACCTTGGGACTCTTGGAATCCAATCCGCCTTCTCTGCACACCTTCCTCTTGACACCTCTTGCACTCTTGAGTGTCGTCGCACACTGGTGGCTCTTCTTGCTTCCTCTCTTGCTTCCTCTGAAGCTCTCTCTTGCTCCTTACTCTCAATGTGTCCAAGAATAGCCTTTGTCCTTGCTCTTGAATCCGCCGGTCCCGTGACTTCTAACTGCCATGGACTCTTGGGCTTCCTTTGGTGTCCCAAGATTCTCTTGTTAGTTGGCGGCCAACGAATTGCCCTTTGTCCTGTAGTGTGACTTTAGTGTAAAACCAAAAATTTTAATGGGGGTCATACTTTCACTTGTGCGTACACTTTTCCGCTTCACATGCCTTCACATTCCCTTTTAATTCTTCCTTTGTGTACTAAAGGGGGTTCACCTAAACCTTCCCAATTACTTTAAAACACATTCTGATCCTTAGGAAAATTAATTTACCCTTTGCGGGACAATTAATTGTCACTTAGGCACTTTGACTTTGCACCTATTGGCTTGACCTTGCCCTTGTTGACTTTGACCGGTTTTCTTTGACCATCATGACTTTTATGGGCTCAACAGATGCCCACCACCTAAAGGACTCTCCGACTCGGAGAGACAACATACTGGATACAAGAATAGCTTAAGAACCAAAATGAACATTTATATGAACAGAGAGAAATTAAAGCCGAAAAAGAGAGAAAAAGTACTTTTATTGATTACTAAAGAAAAGAAGACAATATCCGATGATGGGCATAAGCAGAAGGATGATACAATTATTGGGAAGCTTAGAACTACGGCTGAAGCCATGTAATTTATTGAAAAGTGGCCAGCGCATTATTAAAACTGGATTGAGATTATTGAGGAGTTGGATGTGGTGAAGATGGGAGGGGAACGGAAGCTTGCTCTATAAGGTGTTGGATTGAACTCAGGCAATTGCGAAGATGGTCCCGTTCGCGCTTGATACGCCGACACGCTGCATTATCACATAAACCTAACTGAAAACGATTTTGAAGATCCTCTAAAGTCTGGAGCGCAGAATCCGCAATGTCTCGATACCTATCTCGCTCCTCCTTGAGCAAGCGGGCGGATTCAGTGAGAGATTGCCACTGTGAGGTGGCCATGCGATTTATGTTGTCTATAGTCAAAATATATTGTTGATGAATGCTGGCGGCAGCTGAAATGGAATCTAGGGACAACTTAGAAGCGTCAGCACTTCCCTGAGCAATGTTACTGGCTTCGCGAAGTAATAGGAAAAATGAGGGTTCAGCCTGGGTATCAGATGGAGGAACAGGGGCTACCGGCGGAGATGGAGAATGGGGTGGAATGGGAGAGGGCCTGGGTGGGGGATGAAGATTGAACTGATGGGGTTGGGAGGGTGGTGGTTGGGGGGAGGGTGGTGGTTGGGGGAGGGTGTGGTGCGGGGTGGGCGGGCGGGTGGGAGGAGGCGGTGAAGGGGTTTGGAGTGCAGAAGAAGAGGAAGGAGGAGATGGAACGAGAGAGAAGAGATGAGAGACGCGCGGATATGCGTGGGAGCCTCGAAACCCACATAATGAACTCTCTTGAGGCAATGCTCTATATATGATGTATATATATGAATATGGGGGTAAGGTCACATGACCCTTACATCCCCAACAATCTCCCACTTAAGGGTCAATGTGACCATAAGTGGAAAAATATACAAAGAATGATGTAGGACTATACAATAATGTACAGGAAGAGTCCGGATCTCAACCCATACCAGATCAGCCTACACCAACCGCCTCAAACAAGGTGTATCCATGCACCTCAAACTGCTCTAGACTCATATCGACAAGAGTCGAGCTCATATCTGACTGATGCAAGAACTGATGAAGTTCCTGCAAAGCTCCCACTCGCTCCATGCCTATGTCAATCATCGAACGACTGACAACTCCAAGTGCAAATGCTCCAATAGCAACTGCAATGCCTGGTCTCGAGCATAATAACTCATACATCAGACTCCCGAATGCTGACGAAACATGTGCTATCCTGGCTAACCTAAGTATGTCAGCCATGCCTGTATCCAAGGCATCCAAAGCACCATCATCAAGACCAACATGTCCTGACATATCTATGTCAACATCTGGCATGAGCGAATCCAAGAATGACTGCATGATCGCTGACTCATCAACATCTAAATCAGTCATCCTCTCAACCAAAGATGTATCTAGCTGTGCATCCTGAGAGCTAATATGCTCTGGTATACGCTGTGTACCATGAGAGCAATCTTGCTCTACCATACCAAGTGTATGATCATGCTCCACATGAGCTGACTGCACAACATCAACACCAAGATCCATCTGATGATCTAACTCTAAGTGAGTATCATCACAATGCTCTATACGAGCATCCACATCATGCTCTAAAGTATCCAGCTGATCATCCAAAGTATGCTCCATATGAGCATCCATATGATCAACCAAACCATGCTCTATATAAGCATCATGAGCATCCAAAACATGCTCTACATGTGCATCCATCTGAGCATCTGAATCCTGCCATACATGTGCATCAGGAATGTCCATAGACCTATCTATAGGTAGACAGAATGAGACATGACGAGTCTCACATCGCACATAAGGCTGAACTCCCACTGAGACGAGACTGTCTCTCACATGAAGTACCTGCAGTGGATACCTGTGCCCAATCCTAGCACCTCTGACAAGCGTAAGCTGTCCCAACTGCAACTGAAAATGATGCTCACCAAGGAATGCATAACATGTGCTCTCCTGTAACTGGCTAACTGAAATCAAGCTCGTAGGGAATGAAGGAACATAACGTACGTGTCTGAGCATAAGTGATGCTCCACTAGGTAGCATAAGGCATATATCTCCTGCACCCTCAATGTCATATGTCGTACCATCAGGCAACTGCACACATCCACGACTCTCACGTGAGAATCGACAAAACCACTTACAATGTGGAGTAACATGAAAACTGGCTAATGCATCAAGCAACCAAGCCATATGTGTGCTATCTAATGAGCAAGAGGAATCCTGAGATGAACCATAGGAGAAAGTGATATCACCATCACTAGCATAATCAACTGCTATAGACTCTCCTGAAACTACTACCTGACCTGCATCACGTGCATATCTCTGACATCGTCGTCGCATCCGCCTGAAGCAACGTCGTCGAGTATGGCCCTCATGACCACAGTGCCAACATCGAAGTCGTCGATGTGATCTATGTCTCACATGAGTCAATGGACTCGCATACATATCATGTAGTCTCTGCCATAATGCACTACTCGTCTCCTCATACATAACAGACTCATATATAGAATCCACAAGCTGTAATCGGATAGTGGAGCTGGCCAATGCATCCATATCCATCCATACATGGTCGGGCATGTCACGAGGCCTCTGTGCATCTCTATGCACATACATGTGTAACCCTGCACGAACCAATGTATGCCACATCTGAGCTTTCCATCTCGGAAAGTCAGTGCCATCAAATCGAGAAGACACCATGCTGGCAATCCAAAAGACTAGCAATATAATAAGAGACTAAAAACAATACTCTATCCTCAATAGGATCACACCTGCATATCCATATGCATAACTCACATCACATATGTCTTTGTGAAGAAGAAAACCATGTGAACCACCTGTCACATAACCATGCATCTAGCATGCGTATAAAACCATGAGCATAAGCCTACTCACCAAGTTTCCAAAGTGACCAAATAGATGTGAAAGAATCTTGGGAAAATTTCGACAGAGTATCCCCTATAAACTGAGCAATCAAACAAGATAACCAGTAATGAAAGAACAATAAGTAATCTGTCACCACCTGTCACTGATCAAATCAAGAAGATAATGGCAACTACATGTGCCAAAAAACTAATGGCAATACACGCCAATACAATGGTGATGCACCTCCCACTCAAGAATGAATCCTGCAAGATGGTCCAACCTGTCACAAACAACCTGTGACCAAGTCCAAGTGAATGGAGATAGTCAATGATCCAAAGCTATCGCAAAAGCTTCAAGATCCACTAGAGTTCTCTTCTAGCATAAAAGCCGATGAAATTTCGGCAGCATCTCCTCTGTAAAATGGACTCTAGAACCAAAATAACCATGTGGGAATCACTATCCACATATGCCAAGAACCACACTGGCAAATATATATCAATCAATGACCAAATGCTAATAACAGTGACAAACAAACGTGTAACTGAGGCTCCAATCTGGATCATGTACCTGCAAAGAAAACAAAAGATACAAGTACCAAACAAAATCCAAAATCAACTCTCATAAAATTGTGTGCAACCGATAACTAAATCCATAACCAAGTGGCATAAGCAAGATGTAGACCACAATGCCACTATACATCCATGATCGAACTCATGATGACATAAACCTCAAAAAGAGTATACCACAATGTCATCTTACATGTCAAACACATGACAAGATCATGCTCTACTCTCATATGGAGGAGCTACCACAGTGATCATACATGTACAATGCTTTGAAGCTCTGAAAATAAGAGCTTGCACACCATAAATTCTCTCTCGAAGAAGTTCCAAAGCAAATTCAACCTCCAAGTGCAATTAGGGTTCGTTTGACAAAAATCTGCTGCTCTGTGTTTTTCTGTTTCAGAGGTGATAACCTCTGAATCTGAACTTTTGGTCTTCAGCAAACTTCAAGATCTAACTCTTGGCTACGTAACGACATAAAGAACACCTCAATCGGAGGTGCGTAGCTCAAGATATGCTCAAAATAAGCACCTACTGTCAATTTCACTTTCACTTGCAACAGTACTGCTCTGTATTCTGCAATTTCGGTAACCTAAAACTCAGAATCTGGATCTGAGTTCTTCTACAAAGTTGTAGCTAACTTTTCAAGCTACGAGCAGCAAGTTGAATCATCGCATTCCGAGCTGTAGAACTCAAGTTATGACAAAAAAACCGACTTGCTGTTCTACTCAATGTAGATTCGCCTTCTACAATTCTCTGCGTTTTTCGAATTTTCGGCACTTCAGAAGTCCGAAGCAGGTTTTGCGCCCTTCTGTGAAGTTGTAGCTCTCTGTGTTAGCTACGCACAGAACTTTAAAACGCGTCAATCCGAGCTTTTTAGCTCAAGTTACAGCTGAAATACTGAACAGCTGTCAAGAGATGCCGACCTGCACTTCTACCTCTTCTTACCTAACCTTCCATTGAAGCTTCTTGCACACCAGCCCTCAGCATGCTCTGATACCAATGAAGGGGTTTGGAGTGCAGAAGAAGAGGAAGGAGGAGATGGAACGAGAGAGAAGAGATGAGAGACGCGCGGATATGCGTGGGAGCCTCGAAACCCACATAATGAACTCTCTTGAGGCAATGCTCTATATATGATGTATATATATGAATATGGGGGTAAGGTCACATGACCCTTACATCCCCAACAGGCGGAGGCACTACGGCGTAGGCGGGGATGTAGGGGCTGAAGAGGTAGCGTTGGGGGATGTAGGGGATGAAGAGGTAGCGGTGGTGGCGGAGGGTAGTAGGGGGTGATTTCAGAGCTGTGGAGTGGGAGGCGGCGGCGCTCGAAGACCTGCGGAGGCGGGCCGGCGGAGGAGAGGGGGAGGAGAGGGTGCGGACGGCGGATGAGGGGGGATGGGGAGCAGCGGAGGGGGGCGGGCGGGGCGGCGGCGGAGCAGCGGAGGGGGGCGGGCGGAGGGTGCAGACCGGTGGGGCGGCCTGCGGAGGGTGGCTGACTGGTGGGGCGGAGTCGGCGGACTGGTGGGGCGGGCTGTGGCGGCGGAGCAGCGGCGGGCGGGTCGGCGGAAGATCTGCGGAAGGGGGGTGGCGGTCGGGTCGACGGACGATCTGCAGAAGGAGTATTCGGCGGAGGGGGCGGAAGACGCCGGCGGCGGACGGCGGAGAGGCAGCGGGCAGCGGGAAAAGGGCAGCTGCGGGCGGGGGAGGCGGGGGAGGAGGGGAGGGCGCCTGCGGGTGGGTGGGTGGCGGAGGAGATGCGCTGCGGACCTGGGCGGAGCGGGCGCGGATGGCTTGTGAAGGGGCGGGGGGGAGTTGAGCTGCGGGCTGGCGGTGGTGTGGGGGACGACGGCGGGGCTGGGGCTGGCCAAGGCGGAGGTTGGGAGGGATGGTTGGTAAGCTTGCGGAGGAGGCGGGCTTGCGGAGGCGGGAGGAGAGGGAGGCGGGAGGAGAGGCGGCGGGGGTTGGTTGAGGGGATGGAGAGGTGTGGGGATGGCGGGTGAGGGCGGATGAGAGGGGTGGCGAAAGGGGACGATGAGGTGGGGGTTGTTTGGGGTGTAGGCGGGGGGCGCTCAAGGGGATTGGGTGGGTGTAAGAGGGGGAGGGTTGTGAGAGTTGGGGAGGGAGGGCCGTCGGGTTGGGGGGAGTTGAGGTGGAGGAGAGGGTTGGAGATGCGCGAGGGAGGGTTGGAGGAGGGGTGGGTTGTGGGTGGGCAAGGAGGAGGAGGGTGGAGGAGAGGCTAGGCGGGGCGGGGTGGAGAGGTAGGAGGGGGTCGTGGATGATTGAGGAGGGAGGATGGGATGAGGAGGCTGGAGGGTAGTGGGCCGCCGAGGGTGAAGGAGGGTGGAGTGGGGTGGCCTCCTTCGGGATGAAGGAGGGAAGTAGAGACCCGTATCCTTCCAAAATTCAATAGTGAATAAATTAAATTGACATCGAACTTCGATCTTTGTGAGAGTAATAGACAGCTGAAACTGATGATGAGAACCGTACTGATGCTGAGGGGATCAAGAATGAAGGAGAAAGCACATTATATAGCAAGGAGGAATGAGAGATTACCTCATAGGAATGGATGGTTCAACCCAAAAGAGAGCTCAAAAGAGAGGAGATACAAGTTCTACTCTCGTCCACCCAAAAGATAAACAAAAGAAAGGGAAGTATTGAAAGTTATTTTGCAGAAGCAAGGGCCATCCAAAAAAATATGCGCCTACTTTATATTACAAAAATGCTGGTTAATTTTGAGTAGTGCACTGAGCACAAGGAAAATGGCGCCCAAAAAGAAAAATCCACGAGTATTTGTTGGTTATTTCTACTTATTAGGACAAACAACCTATTATTTGTACCTATAAAGCATTCCAAAACTGTGAGGAACAAAATAAGGAAACTGCAATGTTTATTGCTTTTGGTGGTAACCCTTGAGTCTAGAGATGTTTACCAAGGGTAGGGTGTCGCCATCCAGTGTTTCCAATTGCACAGCACCCCACTGCAGCATTTTTGTAATGAAAAAAGGGCCTTCCCAGTGAGGGATCCATTTCCCTTTGGTTTGGTTAGACAATTGTGGTCTGTGTAATAGGGCTAAATCACCGGGCTTCAAGGTGTTCGGCCATAAATTTCGGTCATGAGCCTCCTTCCTTTTTATCTGAGTCTCTATCAATTGTTTGGTCGCAAGTAGACGAATCTCCTCCACTTTATGTAGTGCTCCTAGCCTCTGAGAGATGTCACAATCCTTCTTTCCATGCATAAATGCTATTTTAGGTGATCCATGTAAAAATTCAAAGGGCTCGATAGGTAAAATGCCATAGACTAATTGGAATGGGGAATATCCAGTGGCCTCTTTGTAGGCTAACCTGTATGCCCAAAGTGTACCTAGGTACGCAATGCCCCATGAAGTGGTTGCAACATACACTCCTTTCTTAACATTGCAATTAAAACCTTATTCGTGGACTCAGCCTGTCCATTTGCCCGTGGATAGTAAGCACAAGAGGTCCTATGAAGAATTCTATACCTGTTGAAGATTTCTTGCAGGACTTTATTGACAAAATGGGTACCTTGATCAGTACAAATTTCAAGTGGACAACCAAACCTGCAAATGATGTGACTATAAATGAAATCAGCAACAGTTTGGGCAGTGCAATCGGAGGAGGCAATAGCTTCAGCCCACTTTGTGGCATAATCAGTAGCTATCAGGAGATATTTTTCTCTTTTTGGAAACGCGGGAGGGTAGATTGGCCCTACAAAATCTAACCCCCACTTCTCAAATGGTTGCCAGGAGGTGGAAATAACCAAGGGGTTATGTCTCTGCTTTGTTGGCTTAGGTCCACACCTTTGGCAAATGTCACATGCTTTTCCCCATTCATCTGCATCCCTAAATAGTGTAGGCCACCATAGACCCGCATCTAGTATCCTCTGACTCATAATGTGTCCTGGGAGGTGCCCACCACCTGTACCTTCATGTGCAGAGAGAAGGACTTCCCTCACTTCTTCTTCTTCCAAACATTTCCTGAACCTGTCATCTTTACCCTGTCTGTATAATTTATCTTCGATGAAGGTATATGGTCTACTCTTGATTAGCAAGCTCTTCTTTTGTACAGCACTAGCCTTTTCTGGATACAATCCAGTTTTAATGAAATTTTTAATGTCGTAATACCAGCCTTGAGCTTTTACAGCAAACAGATGAGCATCTGGAAAGTCATCATTGATTCCACTAGATTGATTCATCATATTTATTCTGGATAAGTGATCCGCCATAACATTGTCTTTTCCTGGTTTATGGACTACAGAAAAATCAAACTCTTGAAACAACAATAGCCACCTCCATATTCTGCCGGTGGCCTAGGGTTTGTTGAGGAGGTATTTTAGTGGTTGGTGATCTGATATAATTATGAATTTTACCCCCAGTAAGTAATGACGGAATTTTTGGACGGCAAAGACCATTGCTAGTGCTTCCCTTTCAGTAGTACTGTAATTCCTTTCAGCCTTGGTCAAGATTCTACTGGCATATTGAATTGGCCTGTCCATTTTAAATTCTTCACTTGGTTGGGTCAAAACTGCCCCCACTGCATATGCACTGGCATCGACATGTATATGAAAGATTTTTGACCACTCCGGTGTGACCAGGATAGGAGCACACACCAACCTTGACCGTAATGTCTGATATGCTTTTTCCTCCTCTTCTTCCCATTTAAAAGGTACTTCCTTACCTGTAAGTCTAGTCAGAGGTCTAGCTATCTCTGCATAAATTTTTATGAACCTTCTATGATAACCAGTATGCCCCAAGAAACTCTGGATATCTTTAGGGGATTTAGGTTTAGGCAACTTTAATATAGAAATGATTTTGTCAGGATCTGGGGCCATACCTTTAGCCGACACCACATGGCCTAAGAGGGTTCCTTCTGTCACAAGGAAATGACATTTGTTTGGATTGAGCTTTAACTTAGTCTCCCTGCATCTTTTGAAAACATTCTGCAGCTGCCTCAAGTGGTGGTCCAAACAGTCTAGAGGAGTTTCCTTGTGAGATCCTGAAAATGAAGAGAAGTCATCCATAAAGATTCTAAGTGATTCCAGCAATAGGGGGCCAAAAATGAGATTGACCGTTCTGTTAAAGGTGGCTGGAGCATTTCTGAGCCCAAATGGCATTTTTACATACACATATGTTCCCCAAGGTGTGATAAAAGCAGTCTTTTCCCGATCCTCTGGATGTATTGATATTTGATTATAGCCACTGAATCCATCCATAAAACTATATAAGGCATGCCCAACCACTTCTTCAATGACCTGTTCTGCAAAGGGCATAGGGAACCCATCTAGAATGGTCACCTTGTTGAGAGCTCTAAAGTCAATGCAAATTCTGATTTTATTAGTATTCTTCTTCGGTACTATAACCATAGGTGAGAGCCACTCTGAGTGTTCCACAGGAATGATGATTCCTGCATCCTCCATCTTTTGGATTTCCACATAGACGGCTTCGGCATACTTTGGATTAAGTCTATAACTCCTTCCTCTGATGGGTCTGGCTCCATCAACCAGAGGGATTCTGTGCTCTCCATAAGATGCAGGCACTCCTTCTAAGTCTTTATAATGCCAGGCAAAAACATCTGCATACTGGCTCAAGAATGATTTTACCTTTTCCAAGAGCTCTGGGTGGCTCCACAACCAAGTGGCCACCAGAACTGGTTGATTATTGTTTTGAGTGCCTAAGTATATTTCTTGGACCGGATTTCTTGTTACCATATTATCTCCCTGTGCATCTGCTTCCTTTTCTTCTTCTACTAGCTTCTCGTGCATTGCTTCATAAGCAGGTGTATTTTGGATTTCGATGTGTTCCTCCTTGTCCTGCATCCATCCTGCAGGGATTTCTTGAATTGGGAAAGAACATTCAACCTCAGAATTTTTTACCTTGTTTTTAGCTTTAGAAACTTCGTTATCCGTTGTTGACACATCCTCCTCAAATTTGTATTTGAGGGGTATCTTCCTACCTCTTCTGTGGTCAGTGATGGGCTCTCCTAATCCATCAACCTGGACCTTTTCTTTGCCTTCATCATAATCTTCAGTCGTGCCAGGATTATCAAGAAAAATTCCAAAACAAGAAGAAGAGTTGCCTGCATGGAGCCAACTTAGAATATCCTCTTCTTCCTCAAAATCTATTTGGGGTTGATCCTCTGCTTCTGTTTCCATGCAAATGCTCACTATTTGCATCATACTAGTGTTTCCTTGATTGTCTGGGCCTTCTTCTAAATGAATTTGTGTCAGCTCCTGCCCTTTCTTTTGTACCCACATAGTGTCCTTACCCCAATCATGAATGACACTGGCATGCCTCAGCCAAGGTCTTCCAATTAAGAGAGGAAATCCGCCTTCAACCTGGGGCAATCTTAAAACCACAAAATCCAGAATGAATAGATTACCTTGTACTTCAAGTGGAACTTTTGGGATTACCCCCAAGGGCCTTACTTTGCTCTGATCTGCCAAAGTAACCGTGAAATTTGCAGGTCTTGAAGGGTGGAGCCCAATCCTTTTCATGGTATGTTCAGGCATCAAGTTAATGCCAGAACCACCATCTACAATAACACCTTGAAATTCATGACCCTTGATTGATATTGTAAGCCGAGGACTTTTATAATCTGTAAGGGGTGCTTCCCCCCTAATTATCCCTTTATGTAAAATAGCAGTCTTGGCCACTAAGCTTGTAGTAGAAGCCTCATCAATTATCTGCAATAATTCTGACCTGAATTTCCCATCCAGCTTTATTAAATCAAAAATACTAACCTCCTTCTTCATTGACTTGAGTAGTTTTGAAGCCTCTGACTCTTTAAGAGAGTGAGCTTCATTTGCTTTGCCAAACTCTTCTTGAGCCCTGTTGAAGGCATGCCCAATGGCATCACTGGTGCCTATGAGACATTCATTGTGGTTTGTGTCTGCACTTGTAGTATCTTTGTCTTCAATTGCAACTCTGTCTTTGTTCAATTCCTTAATTATCAATTCTTGATTTTCTACCACCTTTGTCGTTCCCTTGCTTCTTGTCTATACTGCAAAAGATTCGAGTTCTTCTAATTGTACCACTCTAGTAGATGGTGAAGGTTCATTCACCTCAGGGAGTGTTTCCTCCTTGAATACAGAGATCATTTGGAGATGAGGTCCGAAAGTAGAGGCTTGATTCTTAGGACAACAGTTTGTATAGTGATCTCTGGCCTCTGGACAGTTCCTACAAGGGGGTGCATTTTCTGGGAGGGTGCACCTAGATTGGTAGTGCCCACATTCTCCACATTTGAAGCAAATAATTGGCCTTCTAGGCCCATTTGCAAAGTTAGTTCTCGGTCTAGGATTATAGTTATTACCTTGGTTTGCTGCTGCTGCCATTACATTTGCTGGTGGCAAAAGTCCTCCTTGTGTCCAATATGTCGTTGTCGGTATTCCCCTTACTTGGCATTCATGGGCCTCATGCCCAATCTTCCTGCATAATTGACAAGTCACATTTAGCAAAGGACATTCACTTACTATGTGTCCTTGCTTGCTGCACATGGAGCACCAGAGTCCGTTCTTAATGCCGCCTCCTTTTAGTTCTTGCAACTCCTGCCTCAGCTGAGCTAGTTCCTCTGCTTGGGCTTCCTCTTCCTTTTGGAGCTTGAGGGCTTCAATCTCTCTTCTCAGCTGAGCTACAGTAGTCTCCTCCTCTGTGTAGGGCTTATTCCTTTTCAAGCCCTCCAGTTCCCTTCTTAACTGGCTCACTGGGTCCTCCAATTCTGCACCATATGATGGTTGGGAAGAAGTTGCACCATACTGGTGCCTTATCTGTTCCAAGCGGGTGGCCGTATTGATGAACTCCTCAACAGAGGCAGTAGGTAGCACTAACTCTTTTATTTTGCATTGGGTGACCACAGGTAGAGGTTTGGCTAACCACTTCTTGACAAAGAAGTCGTGTGGTGGATTCGGTAGTTTAGCCATTAGTGCTTTGGCCCTGGTCACGAACTCAGGGAACTTCTCTCCTAGACCCAACTTCAAGTTTTCCAATTCTTCTATAATGATCTCAGCCGTGTTGCCATGCTGAAATTGATTCTTAAAAGCCTCTTTCATCAAATCCCAAGAGGTAAAGTGATTTTCAGCAAACTGGCTAAACCACTTGTCTGCCAGACCTTCCAATGTGGCGGGGAAGAGTATCAAGAAAGCATCTTCCCTACCCATTAGCCCCCTAGTCTTACATAATGCAAGAAATCTTCGAATGTGCTCATCTGGGTCCTCATGGGCTAAACCTCTGAAGGAGGGAAATTTTATGTTTAATCTGGAGAGCAAGATTTCTAGGTCCACCTGTCCTGCCATGCTTCCTACCGATGAAGTCGATGAAAGTGGACTCGATGATCTTATGTTCGTCTTTCTTCTTGTCTGCTTGCACTTGATCCTCAAGGTTTGTGACCGGGTCGCGGTCATGAGTTATTCATAGTCCACTTAAAATGAGACACTTGATAAAAATATGTACCTTTTGGCCCACTGGAGTAGTGTTGTCGTGGAATATTGCTCTCCAATAGCAATATATAGTCTCCTATGCTCAAATCTCCTTGGAAGTCCCACCGGGCGTGCCAAATTTGTTGGGGATTCGGGGACAAGAAGGAGTTTGAGGGTTTGTAGGAGAAAAAAGAGATGATGAAGATGGAATAACAATGAGAACGGCTGCAAAGGAATACTCTTGGAAACCTTGAATATTGATTATCTTTCAACAATTACAATGACTGCACACAGTCTAATCAATGACTAAATACAACTTCAGAGAATATCAATTACTGAAGACCAATTATCTCAAGTCCTCTAGCGGCGGCCTCTCCTGCACCAATCCTTCACTTGCTTCACGCTTCCCTTGTGCACACCTTGCACTAAGCTTCCACCAAGCTAAGGAATTGGTATCTCGGCGCACACACACAATAGACCTTGGGACTCTTGGAATCCAATCCGCCTTCTCTGCACACCTTCCTCTTGACACCTCTTGCACTCTTGAGTGTCGTCGCACACTGGTGGCTCTTCTTGCTTCCTCTCTTGCTTCCTCTGAAGCTCTCTCTTGCTCCTTACTCTCAATGTGTCCAAGAATAGCCTTTGTCCTTGCTCTTGAATCCGCCGGTCCCGTGACTTCTAACTGCCATGGACTCTTGGGCTTCCTTTGGTGTCCCAAGATTCTCTTGTTAGTTGGCGGCCAACGAATTGCCCTTTGTCCTGTAGTGTGACTTTAGTGTAAAACCAAAAATTTTAATGGGGGTCATACTTTCACTTGTGCGTACACTTTTCCGCTTCACATGCCTTCACATTCCCTTTTAATTCTTCCTTTGTGTACTAAAGGGGGTTCACCTAAACCTTCCCAATTACTTTAAAACACATTCTGATCCTTAGGAAAATTAATTTACCCTTTGCGGGACAATTAATTGTCACTTAGGCACTTTGACTTTGCACCTGTTGGCTTGACCTTGCCCTTGTTGACTTTGACCGGTTTTCTTTGACCATCATGACTTTTATGGGCTCAACACAACCGTATCTAAACATGTGGACGCCGCATCTCTCTGTTGATGATATCGATCAGGAGTATGTTGCTGCTCATCCTGAATCGATTCCCATTCTTCGAGATTTAGCCATACAAGCTTCGGTAAGCCTGCTCTGAAAGCATCGCGAACTTCCGATCGTCGATGCGACAGCACTTCGCGTGCTGTATGTTGAATCCACTCGCAACTCACAATAGGATTCCCAGGTGCTGGCCGGTACTCTTCATATATGCATTGTGTGATATGATTTTTAGAGTCCCTATCTTGTTCGGTCCATTTTAACATTACTGAATGACTGAATTCGATGGAGCAGAGTTGTCGTATATGCTGACGCATTGACTTTCCGGCCGAATCCATAACTGGAGCTCCATTCCGGATATGATATATCTTAGAGTCGTCATGATCATGCACACCCCAAGGTGTACGTGGAGATCCCATCTGATTCAATGTGAAGATCTCATCTCATCCAATGTATATATATGCATGCTTGTATACATATGCATTCATGTATACATATGCATTTATGTATACATATGCATATGCATTCCTGTATGCATATGCATGCTTGTATGCATATGCATGCATGTATGCATATGCATACATGCATTCATGTATGCATATGCATGCATGTATGTGTATACATATATATGCATTCATGTATGCATATGTATACATGCATTCATGTATGCATATGCTTGTATGCATATGCATGCATGTATGTGTATACATATATATGCATTCATGTATGTGTATACATATATATGCATTCATGTAAACATATGCATATGCATTCATGTATGCATATGCATGCATGTATGCATATGTATACATGCATTCATGTATGCATATGCATGCATGTATGTGTATACATATATATGCATTCATGTATGCATATGCATGCTTGTATGCACATGCATGTATGCATATGTATACATGCATTCATGTATGCATATGCTTGTATGCATATGCATGCATGTATGCATATGCATGCATGTATGTGTATGCATATATATGCATTCATGTATGCATATATATGCATTCATGTATGCATATGTATACATGCATTCATGTATGCATATGCTTGTATGCATATGCATGCATGTATGTGTATACATATATATGCATTCATGTATGCATATGCTTGTATGCATATGCATGCATGTATGTGTATACACATACATGCATTCATGTATGCATATGCATTCATGTATGCATATGCATTCATGTATGCATATGCATTCATGTATGCATATGCATTCATGTATGCATATGCATTCATGTATGCATATGCATGCTTGTATGCATATGCATGCTTGTATGCATATGCATGCATGTATGTGTATACATATATATGCATTCATGTATGCATATGTATACATGCATTCATGTATGCATATGCTTGTATGCATATGCATGCATGTATGTGTATACATATATATGCATTCATGTATGCATTCATGAACACGAACACACACACAAAAAACAAAAAATAAATAAATAATAAAAATAAAATAAAAAATAAAAAATAAAAAAATTGTTAAATAATAAATAATAATAATAAATTAAAAAAGAAACAAATTAGCAATAAAAAATATAAATATATAAAAATAGAAATTAAATTAAAAGAAAATAAATAATAAATAATAAATAGTAAATAATAAATAATAAATAATATAAAATATAAAATATAAAATATAAAATATAAAAATATATAAATACAAGCATATGTATACATGCATTCATGTATGCATATGCATGCATGTATGCATATGCATGCATGTATGCATATGCATTCATGTATATGCATATGTATACATGCATTCATGTGTGCATATGCTTGTATGCATATGCATGCTTTTATGCATATGTATACATGCATTCATGTATGCATATGCTTGATGCATATGCATGTTTGTATGCATATGCATGATTGTATGCATATGCATGCATGTATGCATATGTATACATGCATTCATGTATGCATATGCATGCATTCATGTATACATATATATGCATTCATGTATGCATATGCATGATTGTATGCATATGCATGCATGTATGCATATGCATGCATGTATGCATATGCATGCATGTATGCATATGCATGAATGTATGCATATGCATACATGCATTTATGTATGCATATGCATGCATTCATGTGTATACATGCATTCATGTATACATATATATGCATTCATGTATGCATATGCATGCATGTATGGATATGCATGCATGTATGCATATGCATGCTTGTATATATGCATATGCATGTATGTGTATACATATATATGCATGCATGTAAGCATATGCATGTATGTGTATACATATATATATGCATTCATGTATGCATATGCATGCATGTATGCATATGCATGCATGTATGCATATGCATGCTTGTATATATGCATATGCATGTATGTGTATACATATATATGCATGCATGTATGCATATGCATTCATGTATGCATATGCATGAATGTGTATGTGTATGCATATTCATGTATGTGTATGTGTATGTGTATGCATATTCATGTATGTGTATGTGTATGTGTATGTGTATGTATATTCATGTATGCATATGCATGCTTGTATGCATATGCATGCTTGTATGCATATGCATTCATGTATGCATATGCATATTTGTATGTCTATGCATATGCATGTATGCGTATACACATATATGCATGCATGTATGTATGCATATGCATGTATGTGTATACATATATATGCATGCATGTATGTTTATGCATATGTATTGTGTATGTTGTATGCATATGCATTGTGTATGTGTGTATGTGTATGCATATGCATGTGTGCATGCATGTGCATGTGTGCATGCATGTGCATGTGTGTATGCATGCATGTATGTGTTTGCATGCATGTATGTGTTTGCATGCATGTATGTGTTTGCATATGTATTATGTATGTGTGTATGAATATGCATTGTGTATGTGTGTATGCATATGCATTGTGTATGTGTGTATGCATATGCATTGTGTATGTGTGTATGTATATGTATATATCTCTCCCTCTCTCTCTCTCAGTTGAAAACAAAACTAAAGAGAGAAGACATTAGAAAAGCAAAAACATAAAGAAAGAAAAAAGAGTGATATATGTCTCACTTACATTGATGTAACTTTTGAATCAAGGTTGTCAAAATCCACTTGAAGTTCTCCTTCATCGAATTTCCAAATATTTGATCCCAAAAATCTCTTGCAAAACTAAATAGAAGATATTAGAAAAGAAAAAACATAAATAAAGAAAAAAGAGTGTTACAATATGTGCGATCTACTTACCAAAGCTTCAGATCTATAAAAATAGAGGTGTGCTTAGAGAGAGAGAGAGAGAGAGAATTGTTTGAATTCAGGTCGTCAAAATCGACTTGAGGTTCTTCTTCGTCGAATTTCGAAAGATTTGATCCCAAAACCTCTTGCAAAACCAAACAGAGAACATATTAGTAAAGCAAAAACATAGAGAAACAAAAAGGAGTGCTACAATATGTGCGATCTACTTACCAAAACTTCAGATCTACAAAGATAGAGGTCTGTTTAGAGAGAGAGAGAGGGAGGGAGAGAGAGGGAGGAAGAGAGAGGGAGAGAGAGTGAGAGAGAGGGAGGGAGAGAGAGAGAGAGAGAGTGAGAGAGAGGGAGGGAGAGAGAGAGAGAGAAAGGATGACAAACAGAGATCTGTTGTTGGCGCGTGCAAACCCGATAGGAGAAGAGCTGGATTCAAAACGCTCAGAATGACGAATTTTTGTTTTGGGCCCGGTTAAAAAGAGAGCATCGATATAACCATCGATATAAGCATCGGTAATTCCAGCAAATTACCGACGCTTATACCGATGCATATACTGACGCTGCCTTTTCGAGGCAAAGCGGCTTTCCCAAATCAACCGAGGGTCATACCGACGTCGACAGCTAACCGTCCGTATTCCCTCGATCTATTGTAGTGAATATCGTCCCAATGAGCCAACCTATAAAATCCAATAGAAGTGTATCACGGTTCTTTTGAAAAATATTTTTACTTTTTATGTTTTTCTTTTCTAAAATTGAAGCGTGATCTCATGCACTCCATGCGACTTTATAAAGATTAGTACAAATTTTAGAAACTTAAGTAGATTCAAGCTTCACAAACATCATACTATGTTTCTGCGTCTGCAATCTGACAAGTAATCATATGAATAAACCATTGGCTTTCTAGATCTTCTGTTTGTTCAACTGGTTCAGATCCAACAACTTCTCCTAAGCACTAGCATATACTAAGTTTCTACTAACTCAGTTTGTAGAATATATCCTGATTCCTCTATTTGTTCCCTACTATCCAACTCTCCATCAGATCTTTTTCTTTTTCTTTCACTTTTTCATTTTTCTTTTTCTCTTTCTTTTCTTTTTCACTTCAACTCAGCTCAGCATTTATTCTTTTTATGTTTATTTCACAAGTTATCCTATGTCGAAATCGGGTGTGACTCATGGACTTGTCCGCCCGGCCAAGTTTACCCCACCTGTCTGCTGACGCGACATAGCACACAACATACACAACGTCAACCCTACATGAAATCGACATCAGCTCGTGGCTCTGACCACCCGGCTAGAGTGACTCCACCCGCCTATCGACCCATGCAAGCACATGACAATAGATAGCTTAGGCCTACGATGAAACTATCATGAGCTCATGGCCTTGATCACCCAACCAAGGTGGTTCCACCCCCCTACTATCCCATCGCAGTGCACTAACAACATGCACACACATATGTAGCTGGCTTGAATATGAAGGTTTTCTCTAAATCATGATCCATATGGAGGTAAGATCTCGCAAGAAATAAATACTAGGACCCAAAGAATCCTGCTCACTAAGTGTTCAAACCAATCAGTATATACACGCACTCACTTTAAGCACACTATCACATTCCCAAGCTTTCACTCGTAAAAGTCTCTAGTCCGCTAATTGATTCCATTCATATAATTTCTAGTCATTTATGCTTCGTGCAAACCCATAATAGATATTTGTTATCTTCATTCTACATGATTTTCTTAAATTCATACATATATTTATCATACACATAAATGCAATGCAAATGCCCTCTCAGAAAGAAAATAGATTTCAAATTGGAAACATTTCACCTGATTATTTGGTTCATCTTCAGCATTGATCGATCCAGCCTTTCTTCAATTTCATGATCTATCATTCTTCATCAGCATCAGCATCAATATCAATAGCATCCTCCACTATCATCATCATCATAATCATCATCATCATCAATCGTCATTATTCATCAATCATCATCATTCATTAATTATCATCATCATAATAATTCTCAATCGTCTTCAACATCAATCATTATCTTTCCTCATCATTAACCATCAATCATCATCATAATCATCAATCATCATAAACCATCAGCATCAATCACTAATCATTCATTAATCATCATAAACAATCATCATGATCAATCACTAATCATTCATTAATCATCATAAACGATGATCATCATCAATCACTAATAATTCATTAATCATCATAAATCATTATCTTTCATCATCATCAATCATCAACATTGTCAATCATCATCTTTCATCATTGTTAGTCATCATAATCATCTTCATGCATTTTCATCAATCACCATCATGTATTATCGTTAATCTTTATCATTCAATAGCTCTTGATCATTCTAACACATTTTCATTATGATTCTTCTTCAATCATCCTTCAATATTTGCAAATAGATCTTGAAAAGTTAGATTTCTACTTCTCTTATTCTTTTTCAAGGACTTAGAAGGTTTCGAAGTTGTCTTTACATTCTCCTCAATTCGCACAATAATATCATTAAGCAATTGTTTTTTTGCTTCGTTAACTTGTTTATCACATTTTATACCTTCTTGAGTTTCTTTTTACTCTTTTCTAGTTCAATCTGTTTATCAAAGTTTACTTGGGATTGTAATTTCATAACTTTCTCTTGATCAAATAGATTGTCATTAGTTAAAATTTTTGGATCAAATGAAACATATACACCCTGAACTTTCTTTGGTTTCTCTCCAATTTCTCTATCAGACTCTCTTTTATGGATTTCCATTTGTTCTCTTAATATCTTCTCAATATTTTGTTTCTCGACCTTTATTTGTCTACTTTTGGTTTCTTCAGTAGATTTCTCTCGACTGTGAATAGATAGTAGCCTCTTTTGTTCATCAAATTTACTATTCTCAAGTCTTTTTGGTTTCCACATCTTTTGAAATGACTTTGATCTAGTTTTTGTCTCTTCAAAATATTCCTTCATCCCATCTTTTCCTACATTCAAATGCAAAGGTGTTTCATCTTGGTATTTACAAATTTCCTTCTCATGCTCTCTTACTAGTTTATGTTTGCATGCACTTTCATATGCTATACA